>NC_069457.1:28250459-28326325 GCF_026875155.1 Cherax quadricarinatus
GTCCGTTATGGTCAAAAGAGCCAAAAAGACACACGTTCTTTGCCCCACATACGACAATATATGATTTCTGGTGCTGGAAAACATTACATACAAAGGTATACGTCTTTAAAGTCTCTTGATGTTGTATGCCCCTTCCGGGAGGCCCACATTGGTCCATCCCCCCCAAAACCCCACCTCGGGCTTATGGACTCCATACTGCGAAAAACTTTGTATCCAAATGGTTGCCTCAAAGGGTACATTCCTCCTCGTCCCCACGTGTAAAATTTAGATACGTCATGCATCCCAACATTCATCGTCGAGTTGGACACTTTCGCCGTTCCGGGTACTCCTCCCCACACTGCTGTATAGCTTTTTCCCTCGGAACTTCACAAATACTTTTTCACCCATTAAGGGCCCACACCATACAGTCCCATTGGGATCCAAAAAACCCCCAATAATTGCGGGTAGAACGATTACGTAGCAGGGCTCAGGAACCCCCAAACAGCTCAATAAACGTATTAATCCCCCTCCCGGTTTGTACCCGCCATGTCTAAAACAGTGAAAATGCGCAAAACCGGGTGTAGTGGGAGCACTGCACAGTGATCCGCACGGCCCAACAGCGTTGGAACAAAAATTTTGGTTTTTGTGTGGTTTAATGTATAAAAAAATAATTACAGGTGTACCACTGAACACCAGCATGGCGGCTTTTCGGCAGACTTAAATTAAATTTTAAAGTTTAAATATTACAAAATTATGAGGTAATTTGGTATTATGGCTAAGTGACTAAATACATTTGTGAGTTTGGCAATGTGGCTTTTGTTTTGGCACTATACATTTTCAGATTGGAGTTCACAGGCCAACTTATTTTGAGATTGAGATTATATTTCTTTTTTATGTTAAAAAGGGGTGAGTGGTGTAAGTTTTAACCACCGGGGTGGTATTCTTAATTTATTGCAGGGGGTACAGGGAGAAAGATGTTTTCTGATGGAGTTTTGAAGGTGGAAGTGTCTTCAGTTTTAGAATTTTAGGTAGGGGTTCCGATTTTGGGGCCCTTTTTGAATACTTAAATTTTTGAAAAAGGTTTAGTGGACACGGGAATGCATTGAATGTTTGTGTTGGTGTTGTCGGGGGTTTCTCCCACAACTAAAAGAAAGCATTTTGGTAAAGGTTTTAAATTTTGGAAAATTTTAAGGCCCTTTAGATGTAATTGCACAGTAGTAAGTGTGGAAGTATGAACAGGGAGCAAGTTTAGATCTATGAAGGGGGGGGGGGTTTGCCGGGATGGGATTTAGTGTAATTTTACTGGGGCTTTTTTTTGGGGTTTTTATTGCTTTAGGTGTGTTCTGCAGTTGAACCCCAAGCCAGATACATAGGTGAGGATGGATAAAAGTAAATGCATAGTGTAGAAGGGCAGTTTGGGGGCACGGGGTATCGATTTTGGGGGACCCCAAAACCGTTTTGGATATTTTTTTGGTTATGTTTTTGGATAGGTGCTGAAGTTAGGTTGTTGTCGAGGTATAGGCTGGGGAATTTCCCCTCATTATCCCCTGGCAATTAGAGGTTGTTGATTTTAATTTTTAATTTGGCATCCCCTGCTTTGCTACCAAACATAATGTAGACTTTTGCGTGTTAACCCTAATTTTTTTTGGGCTGTCATCCAAGTGATATTTTGGATCAGCTCCTAATTAAAAATGGTTTTTTGAGGGTGGAAATTTGGTGTTTGGAAAAGACATAAGTGTGTCGTCAGCAAAGAGAAGGGGGGTTCAGGGTTGGATACGTTTGGAAGTCTTGATGTATAGGGGAAGAGCAGGGCCCAAGGACACTTCCCTGCGGAACCCAGTTCAATGGCTGTGTTGTTGATGCTGTTTTTAATGGTGACATACTGATCCCTATTATAGTAGATTAAAATATGAAAGCGCGGCCTCTTATCCAAAAAAAGGTAATTTTGTGGGTAGGATGTCGGGGTTCTACTGGTCAAAAGCTTTTTTAGGTCAAAAAAAAATTCCTATGGATATTCCTTATTTTCCAAATGCTGTGTAAAGAGTTTTTTCTAGCATTTTTTGTTTGCATCGTTGTGCTTTTATTTTTCCTCAATCCAAATTGGCAGGGGTTGGTATGTTTTGTGCAGTTAAAGTGAATATAGTCCCCCGTCATGTTTCTAAAAGTTTTGGTAGAAAAGGGTAATTTTGATAGGGCCCTTAGTTTTTTAAATCTGTGGGCCACCACCTCTAGTATTGGTGAACCCTTGCCGTTTTGAGTAGTTGGGAGGTGTAGTTTCTGGTTTTTTAAAAAGTAATGAGATGCTTGCGAGAGGACATGGGCCACTCCTTGTAAAATAAGGGTGGGAAAAGACAGATTCCCTATTTTTTTTTTTATGTGACTTTATAATCTTGGTGATTTCCGTGGGCTCAGTTGGAGAAAGATAAAAGGGAATTTTGGGAAATTCCCTTTAGGTAGTCCCGGGAAGGGCACGGGTACATGGGATTTTTTTGGGGTTAAAACCCATGGTTGAGAAGAAGTCGTTTTCTTGTTGTGGTCAGGGCATGCAGTGGTGTTTCATTAGGTTTAGTTAGGACAATATTCTTGTTTTTTTTCAGTTTGTGGGCCCCTAGAATCTGGAGAGTGTTTTCCAGGTCTTTTTTATATCTCCTCTTGTGTCAGTAAATTAGGGAGTGTACAGTTTTTGGTTTTTTATTACTTTGGTGAGGACTGTGAATAGTTTTTTAAGAATCTTTGTATATTAGGCCCTGTCATTTTTGCTTTTCATATTGGTGTTTCTTATCAATGGATTTCAGAATGGGCGGGTTAGCCATGGGAAACCAACCCGTTTTTTTGTGATTTTTTTTTCTTTTTTATAGGAAAAAGTTTGTTGTATAGTTAAAAGTAATTTGTTAAGAAAAATGTCGTCCATTTCGACCATTGGCCTTGGAGAATTCTGTGGGTAAGTCAATGTGTCTAGGTCAGCTGTGAATTCTTTATTGAGGCCTCATCAGGATCTAAAGAAATTTGTTGAAATTCAAGGGTGGTTTACAAATGTTTGTCAAGAGGAAGGTAATAGTGGTCTGTAGGTATCTGTGATTTCCCTGATTTAAGGGGGCTGTTTTTTTGCCCATGTGGTTATTTGGTTGCATTTTTTTCAGGACCTGGTTGGCTTGTTATTTGGTATGGAATGTGTTGTTCATATGTTGATGAAATCAGTTACAGGTGATCTCTGTAACAAGGTTAGTTGAAGTCTCCAGCTAAGAGAAGGTGGTGCTTATTCTTTTTTGTTGCTTTTTTTCCCTTTTAAATACTCACTAAAATTTGGGATGTTTGTGTGGGGTACCCGGTAATGGCCCCGATTGTTATGGGTTTTAAGGTTTTTTTACAAAAAAATTAAAAAAAAATGTAATGTCCAATTTTCTCACAAAAGCAAGGGGTTGCTAATGAAAGAAAATGGTTGGGATAATAGATTGCAATACCCCCCCCAATTTTGGGTTGGTCTGCATTTGTGATTGCTCTGTACCCTAGTAGTGGGCAGATTCTATTGTGTCCGTTTAAAGCCCAGGTCTCAGAAAGAATAATGCAGGGGAAGGGTGTCTTTGTGATTAAAGGATTTGCCAGGAGGTCTCAAAATGTTTGCTTAAGGCCCAATGTTGTAGTTAAATATAAATAGATTTTAGATTTTTTAAGATAGGCTGGCTTGTGATGCTTGTATAAAGGCATTTATTTTCCCAAAAGGGTTTTTGGGTTTTGGGGGGGTCCGATTATGGAGGTTTGTCAGGGTCAACGAGATCTACTTTTCTGGTTTAAATTAGGCTATTTATATCCTTAGTGTGTTTTGTTTTTTTAGTACTGATTCTGTATGGTGGGAATTTTGGACAAGTTATAGCAAAAGCATTTTGGTCAGTAGATATATCACAAATCACATAATGAAGTTGGTTTTGTTATGTGTTGTGTGGAATGAAAAAAGTCAAATAGGTTTTAAAATTTAAAAATAAAAAAAAAAACAAATTTAAAAAATAGCAAAAGATTTCCCACTTGTAATTGCACTCAGGTTAATAATGACTTTGGTTGCTATGTTTTGAGCGTGATTAGACAATGGGTTTTAAAATCAAATAATATAAAAATCAAATTAAAATGCCCGACTTCACTAGTAATTACCATGGTCTAATATAATGAATTTTGGTATTGATAGATTGAGCTAGAATGACTATATACAATGAGTGTAATTAATGTATAAAAAAGGCACAGACTCTCGTTGTAATTGCACAAGGGTGTTTTTAAAATTTGTTTACAAGAATTAATAACAGTTTTAAAATTGACAAGATAAAATATACAAGTTAAGGAGCAAAAAAATAAAAAAAGTAGAAAAAAAATATATGAGGTAGTTGGTACTAGTTAGAAAAAGTAGTTAAGGGCCCTTGAACAATAATAAAATTGAAATAACACTAATTTACACACATTAGTCACTAAGATATGAAAACAATCTTGGTAGGGGCTTATAATATAAACTTATAAAAAAAATCAAATTTAAATGGTTTGCAATTTCACTAGGGTTTGGGATAGGTTTTTTAAAGATCAAAAAGTATAACTAGACTTAAAATTTACAAAAAAAATTCACAAAAAAAAGTACCAAAAAAATAATAAGTAAAAAAAAAAAAATGGCAATGTCTTGGTTTTAAAAATGAAAATAAGATGGTAGACAGGTAACAGGTACACAGGTACAAAGGAAAAAAAAGGTTGGAGTTTATATACAAAACTTTGGAAATTTTGGCAACAAAAAAGTTATGGGAAGTATAAAAAAAGTTTAATGTAAAAAATAAAATTGACTGGTAGTAAAAAAAGGTGTTTTAAAAAATTTTTAGTAATAAAAAGATTACAAAAACAAGTTAAGGAAAAGGGTTTAAAGGGAATTGACAAGTAATGGTTATAAATGATGTCAAAAATGTTTAAATAAATGATTGATAGTAAAAATGGTAATTATTAAATTTTGTAAGTAATATTAATTGATAGTATTTAAAAAAAAAAGGAGTATATGGACGAGAAAAATCGATTCAGCAAAAATTTAAGCAAACAATATAAATAAGAAAATTAGATAAGGGGACTTATGCTTACTGTAAAATCACAAAAAGAGGTAGTTGAATATTTAATTACTAAGAGATTTTTTACAATTAAATTTGAACAAAAGGAGCAAAAAAAACACTACACTACTAGGGTTTTGGTTTGGGCTTTTGTTTTTTCTCTGTAAGATCGTATTTCCCGGATCATTGATAGATCATTCCTTCGTGATTTTGGTCAGTGACCTACTTTGTTTTCCTAACTAGAATTTTTCCCCTCCCGTGTAAGCATTGTGTATGTTCATTATTCTTCCCGCTTAAGTTTTCGACTCTAAAACAGGAGGTTTGGGCGTTTTTTTTTAAGACCCCTCGCTTTGTTCCTTTTCTTTACTTTTAAAAGTGCAATTTTAATCTTTTTCCGTCAGGAGGGAACTAAGCAAACATTTTTTAAAAGGGATCCTAGTAACCGGGTTCTTTTTTTTCTGACTCTGATACAATAAAACTTTGTTTGGGCCTTTATGATCTTGCAAGTAATTTTTTACTGTTCGTTTTGGTTTATTCATGGGGAAAAAATGGACTGTAACTATTACGCGTCCGTAGTTTATCTTGTTCATTTTATATTTTGGAGAGCAAAGTGGGTAACGCAGCCGCAGCAGCGCAACAAGGGGCCCTCCTTTTTTTGCCGTCCCCGGGCCATCCGAACTCCCCGTGATGGCCAAATTTGCAAGTATGCTGCAAACAAATGCAAGGAACCTTAAATGAATAAAAATGACGGGGACGAAAAAAGAAATGGACTAAAATATGACAAAAGAGGGACCGGATTCAAAAATACCAGACCGTCCGACGTAAACCAGACATGAACGTTTTCCATACAAAGAAATAAGACCCCCATATCAACTCACCGTGTTTAAAGGGAAGCAAAATGGCAAAAAAACTGTCAACTAAATTCCAAGGAAATGCAGGGGCTGTAGGACTTTTTTCTTCATGCCAACGGGGGGAAAAAATTGAGCATTTAAAAAAGGCTGACCGGCATCCAAAAAGCCCCTACTGGCCCCGCGTAAAATAGCAAAGTGAATTCTCATTTTACTGACGTTCATCTGTTGACAGTAGATCATATCGTCCCCCTCATATCACCTTTCATGCAAAAGAGAGGGAAACAAGGGAGACATCGTCAAATCAACAGTACAAAACTCCAAAAGGTTATAGGGCGGATTCCCTCAAATGCCAGTCGTGAGAAAGAAGTGATATTAAACATCAAAGGGTTATGTTTTTGTAGCGATTTTATATTCAGCTGCCCTTTTACAGTGAGGAAACTAACAGAAAACGCCAAATATATCTATAAAATCAGGAAAGTCAGGGTTTGGTGGCGTTCTCCCCCAGTGTTTTAAAAAATGGTGAGTACAGAAAAGGGCGGAGACGACAACGACCAACCCTCGTAAATGGAATTGGGGGGGGATTGGAAGGATAAAAACCCTGGATTTTAACCCTTTTTGATCTACAGAAAGGAAAGGGTTAAAGGTTAAATTGGGGGGAAAGCCGACAGTGAAGTGGAGGGAGGGGGGGTGTGTAATTTAAAGGGGGGGGAATGTAAGGGTTTTGGGGAAATTAAGGGGAAAAAATGAGCATGAAGAGGGTTTTTGAAGAGGGAAAATTTTTTGTAATTCAGGGTGATTGCCCAAAGCAAATCTAAGTGACAGGGGGCGGAAAAAAAAGGGAAAAAAATATTATTTTATATAGTAAAGACGAAGAGTGAAAAATGGCGGCATTAGGGGGGGGTACAGGCTGCCTAATTAATTTATTTTTTTCAAACCAAAGAAAGAAATCAGATGGGGGTTGGAAAAGGTGAATGGAGTAACAGCGCCCGGGGCAGTAAAAGCCCAACAGTTTTCCATCCTACCAGAAAAGTAAAAGTCACTATCGCCGCAAGGTATGGCAACACTGCTACCCAAACAAAAAACGTGGCACACAGCTCTTATTTTAGCGTCTTAAGTGGTGATATCCAAATTAATCAGGACTCAAAAATTGTGCAGAGGGAAAACAGACAGAAAAATGACGGCGATAATGACGGGTTTGTGCTAGGAATGATAACCTTAGCTATTGTAAAGCATACTAGGTCAATGTGAGCAATACAGCCTTATTATCTCAAAACTACCCCAAAAAGGGGATACACTGTACTAAAATGCATGAAAAAAAAGAAAAGGCACCCTTTTGTAAAATGTGTAAGGGGGGGGGCAGAGGATATGTACAAAAATAACAACGGTGCCCGAATTTTTTGGGTGTAACTAAAAACTTTTGGGACAGTTTCTCTTTACAGTGATGAAAAAAGGGTTTACAATTTTAATAAAATGACCATTCCAAATATTTATGATTTGGGGTTTTATGGGAAAAAAGGCCTTTACTTTTTTTTCATGCAATGCAAATCACTTTTTCCAAATTGGCAGAGATTTGGATTTTTGCTAACAAAAAATTGGGCGGCGTTATAACCCTCTGAATCTTGGGTTTGGGTGATAGGGGATGACC
This sequence comes from Cherax quadricarinatus, assembly GCF_026875155.1. Taxonomy (NCBI): domain Eukaryota; kingdom Metazoa; phylum Arthropoda; class Malacostraca; order Decapoda; family Parastacidae; genus Cherax; species Cherax quadricarinatus. Next base: position 28,257,998 of record NC_069457.1, read on the forward strand.
GAGGTCAAAAAAAAGGTTACAATATAAAACGTTAGAAGGAAAAGAAAGGGTGGTGGAGATGTGCCTACATTAGGAAAAACTTCTTTAAACCAAGACCTGATTTAAATAACAATAAAATGGAGATTCTATGGTTTTTAAGTGTGCTTCCCCAAAACCAAAAAAACCCCCCTTAGAGGAATAGTACCCCCCCTCCTACCCAGGACCTTTTAAAGACCCCTTTTAAATCTTTTCCGGAGTTGAAAACAATTTCGAGACAAAATTGGGCATTCAAAATCTTTTTTTCAGCACAAAAAAAGGGCCCATGCAAAAAGGATAAGCAATTCTAGGATTAAATTTTCACTAACTAATTAATACCCAAACCCCGGATCACACAGTTTCAGCACCCTAAATTTCCACATACTTGTAAACCCCTCTGGAACATTTTCAGTCAGGCGTCATTACCCCAGGTTTAGTGATCATTTCATCATTTCTGCCCAGGGGAAAAACACTAGGGGGAGGAAGGCCCACACGGACAAAAAAAAGAGGTCAAATAGAAAATCATAAAGAAACATGGTAAATAGGCTACAAAATGTATGGACCGAGAAACAAGTTGCACGGACTAACATGCCTGGGAAAAATTCAAAACAAAGTTTCTAAACCTCCTTGATAATATTTTCACCCTTAAAGAGGTTGATTAACGAAAACTGAACCCCGGATGAATACTGAGATATTAATAATATGAAATTCAGGACCACTGCTAAAAAAAAATTAAGCAAACAACGGGTATTGCAGCACTAAATGAATTCCCAAAAAGGGGGGAACAGAGACAGAGATTATAAAAGGAGCAAAAACAAAGCATATGCTCAAAAAATTTAAGGTTAAGCATAACCCCAAAAGCTCGGCAACAACTAAAACATTTGGGGGATAGCCCAAAGCCAGTAGTAGGGCTAAATAGTACTCACAAAACGAAAAGGTAGCCTGAAAAAATCTAAGGTGGCAATTGCTTTAATTAACTACACCTGATCACATTCGTCGCTCAAAACCTTTTGGGGCACGGAGGGAGCTGAGCCGCCCTTGCTGTAGCCGGTGACAACTTGGTTTTTCTCAAAAAAGGCGCACCGGCAAGAAGAAGGGTAAACCAGTGGGCATGAAGGGGTTGCGTGGGGCTGTGCATCCCACCAGTCAATTTTTAAATTACCTGCCATCCACAGGGACACATACGGCATTGCCAACAAAGGGAGCTGTATGGTGTACCTTGGGAACGGGGGCATATAGAATTTTGTAAAAAATTTTTTAAATGCAAGTGTATTTAAAGGACAAAAGCCCCGCCAGGTTCCAAGATTTTTGTGTACCAGTGAACCCTGCGTGACGGTAAGGCTACATGATGTGCCCCCGCCTTATCCCAGGGGTAAATAAAAAAGTCCCCTTGGGCTAATGGGGCCCAGCCTACGTGTGTTTCGAGAAGTTTGGGAACTGTTTCATTGGGGACATTGGGGAAAATGGAAAGGAAGGTCGAAATTTCGGGGATCCCCCGGAAGGAAGTTTTTCCTTAAAAAATGACTTTAAGGAAACCTATTCCTTCCTATTTTTTCCCTAGAAGACTTCGGGAACCCGGGGTAATGGGACTTAGCAGGGCAACAACACCTGTCCCGGATGCGGTTCCTTATGATCACATTGCGGGCGCAGGTTTAAAAAAACAGGGGAACCCCAAAAAACGGGGCAAAGGAAAGCAGCAAAAGGGAAGGCATCAAGGACCTTGGGACGTTGGATTTGGCACGCCTGATGGGTTTTTCCTTTGGAAAAAGGCTGGAGTGGGGAAAGGTCGAGGGGGCCCTTTGGGGAGGGAGGAAGAGTGTGAAACCCTTTTCCGAGAGAGACATGCACTCCCGGGGGCAGGCACCGGGGGGACCAAAGTTTGTGGTCACTGGGTGAGGACAGGGCCTTTTGGGGGGCTACCTTAAATTCAGTCCTCCACGCCCCTGTTGGGGAAACCCCAGGGGGGAGGTCACAGTTTTTTGGGGGGCTTGTGGGTGCCCTGGATGTGTTTGGGGGTTCCAGGTGGTGAGGGGGGGGAAGGCATGTCAAAACCCCGGGTGGGGGCTGGGTTGAAAATTTGGGCCCCGGGTGGTGGGGGAAAGTGCACGGGGATGGTTTCCCAGGGGGGAGGCGGGGGGGAAAAGGCCGAGTGCACGGAAGAGAGCGGCAGTGCCCTCGGACGTGGACGATGTGGATGTGTCACTCCGGACAGCGTTTCGGGAAAAAAAGGTTGGGCTGAAGGGGGTTTGAGCAGGGAAACCTGGGGGGCCCCGGGGGGAAAAGGGGAAATGGGGAAAGCAGATCCCCGGAAGGGATTGAAGATCAAAGGCGTAAAAAGGGGGAAAGGGGGTTAAAGGGGGTTTGGCAATACTTAAAGGAAAAACCTCCATTGAAAAATTCAAGAGTCTCTCAAAAAAATGTTAAGGGTTTCTGAAAAAATTTTAGGAAGTTTTGAAGGGTTTTCAGGGAGATGCTCTTTAAAGGTTGGTGTAGATGTATTGTTTTTGAAAAGAGCAAACCACAACCCGGGTTGTATGTTGATGATTGGGGGGGTATACGTTTTAATAGGGCACACCAATAAATTTTGGAAAGGAGGGGGGGGGCTTTTTTGGTGAGGGGGCCCCTACCCCCTTTTTAACTTACATCTTTGTGAGGAGGGGGTGAGGGGGGGGTTATAAGGTGGGGGGGAAACAGGGGAAAAAATTATGTCTTTTGTGTGTGTTTTTTGGTTTCCGGGGGAAAGGGGGACATTTCGAGTGAAGAATGAGTTTGTCCGTGAAGTGTTGGTTTAATAACTTAAGGGCTTTTTCCAGCATTACCCTGTGGTTTGGGGACGGAAATTGGCGTTATACGCCGCAAGGATGGGGGAAAACCTAGGGGAGCGGGAAATATTGTTCGGCGTTCTGAGGGCCCCTTTTAACCGGGTGGGGGGTTGGGTTTGGATGTGAGGGGGGGCGGCGTGGGGGAGGGGGCACACCCCCTTTGTAGGCAGGGGTATGCGCACGGCCGGACAGGAAATACCCGGGAAAAGGAAAGCTGTGGTGCAGAGTGAAAGGGGGTTTGGGATGCTTTTTTTTGATCAAGAGGTGTTTTTGGGGGATTTGGGAAAGGGAGGGGCGGGGCCCAACAGGTATAAGAGTTATTGGAAATTAATGTTCGGTCTTCAAAATGTTTGAGGGGAGGGTCCAAATTTTCACAAGGTGGGAAAAGGGGGTTTTGGGGAAGGGGGTGGAAGTTCAAGGGGGGTGTTTTTTGAGAGGGGGGGATGTGACGGCGAAACGAGGGTTTTGGAAATTCATGGGCCGAAAAAGGGAAGGGACGGAATTTAGTTGGCTTATGGGTTATTTGGTACTTGGGGCAGTTAAGGGAAATATTTTGAGAGAGGAAGGGGGGGGATGGGAGCCCCTGTTTGGGTGACATAGAAGGAGTGGAAAAGGGAACGCCTAATTTTAAGTTTCAAAATGAGAGGATTGATGCGGGGGAAGGGTTTTTAGGGGGGGGTTTGGGGGAGGTCATGTGGGGGGGATGACCATCGGCTGTGGGCCTGCCCAGGGAAAAAGGGGCCGGTGCTTTCAATGGAAAAGGTGGGTTGAGAGTTTCGAGGACATAGAGGGGTATAGGGAAAGGGACCCAAATTTGGTGACCAAAGGAGTGGGAAGGGGGGGATGTTGATTCTTGGTTAGTGCACATAGAAATTTGGGTGTGAGGAGGGGGCTTTAAGAGAGACAGGGGGAATGGTGCGGAGGTGCTGGACCGGGCCGCAGGGAACCCCCTTTTCCGGGGCCCATTGTGGAGGAAGAGGGGGTGGACGGGTTTAATTTAGAAAGGCGGGGTAAAGGGACCGGGGGGTAGATGGGGTGGCCCGCGGAGGGTTTTTCAACAACCTTGGGGAGTATTAAAAGAAAATTTTTTTGGGTTTCAATTATTTAATATCATAAAAAAGAGGGGTGCGGGTTTGGGGCCTTTGCAGGGGACAGCACTAGTTTTTTGGTGCCAAAGGGTTTAAAGTCAGTGCACAGTGAGAGATTACCGGAATTTTATCCCCTCATTTGTGCAGACTAAAAAATCTTTTTTGAAAAAAATTTTTGGGAATCGTAAAAAAAAGGTCATTGGGAAAAGGGAATAGTGAGGGGTCAAAATTTTGGGGTTACCCGGGGAGATCAATGTATGAGGGGCATGGGTTTTTAGAAGGTTTAATTTTGGGGCCACAAGAGGGGGGAAAAAGGGGTTTTTGGCGTTGGGGTTTGGGAAGGGAAAGTCATATGACAGTGTCGAGAGGGGGGGTCTGTGGGGGAATCATGAAGTTGGGAAGGGTTCCCGGGGGGGGACATTGGGGAATTGGGGACGTACCTTTTTATCGGGGAGCGGGGTTTTGTTTTCAGATAAAAGGGAGGGTGGGGTTGCATGTGAAAATGGGCAGGGGATTGAGGTAAGGTTGCCCGTTGTCACAAATTTTATTTGCATGTTTACAGAATCCGTTTTATAGGGCAGTGGAAAGGAGCATACAGGAGGGGGTAAGGGAGGACATACGAGGTGGGGAGTCCCAGTATCATAGGTTACGTTGATGACAACAACTGTCCTAGTGAGTGGGAGGAGGGATTGGAGGGTCTGGAGAGAGTTATAGACGTTTTTGGATGGCAACAGGTATGGCAGTGAATGTGCATAAAATCTAAGCTCATGATATTGGGTGAATGGGATGGGCAGGAGGGCGGGGGTGGGGGGGTGAGTTGGAGTGTGTGACCGGGTGAAAATTTGTGGAGTTGTGTATATGGGTAATGCTCAGATGGCGAGGGAGAATAATTCAAAGGGTGTGGTAGATAGGGTATTGGGAAGATTGTCAGGATTGAGGCCGACACATCTTACGCTACACCAGGGGGTCATTGGTGGTCAATGTGCTTTTGTACAGTAAAATATGGCATGTGGCAGCATTGTACCCTTTGGTGTATGGGGATGTCCAGAGATTGTTGAGCAGAGTTTTCCGTTTTATCTGGGGTTCGGGATGCGATTGGTTGAAAAGAGAGGTGGTAACACTTCCGGTGGCCTTGGGAGGGCTGGGGTTAATTCATTTGGAAAGAAGGTTGAAGTGTGTATATGTAAAACATGGGTTGCTAAGGGCTCGGGGGGAAGGGAGTGGAGGGTTGGGGATGCTGCAGGGAGATCTTCGGAGATGGTGGAAGGGACAAGATTTGAGAGATGGTGAGGAGTTGTTGCGTCTTTTTGATGATGGTCAGAGAGCCGAGAAACATGCGGGTAGGGTCCATGGAGAGGAAGATATGGCCTAGGGTGGTAGTGGCAATGGAAGGAGTGTACCTGATGTACGCATGGGAAGACATTTGGGGCCGATTAAAGGGTTACGCATCCGGCCACGCGTGAGGGAGGTAATGTATAGGTTTCTTCACGGAATATTGCCGTCTGGGGTTGTTTTACGAAATAGGCGAATAAGGGAGGGTGGGGTGTGTCAGGTTTGTGGGGTAGATGAATCAGCTTTTCATGTAGTTTATTTTTGTGAAAGCCTAGGGATTGTGCGGGAATGGTTAGGGAAAGTAATCCGGTATGTGGGGGGGAAAGGGTTGTCGGTTTTGAGAGCCCTTAGTTTAGATGTAGGTGGGTTGGGGTAAAGGTCAAAGGGCAGTGGCTTACTTAATGGTTGATTTTGTGTATATATCATGGGCAATGAGAGACAAAGGGGCGGAGGAACGTAGGATGGCCATAGCAGCATCCTTTTATAGAACAAAGTGTCGCAACAGGGAAATATATGGTAGGAGGTGGGAGAGGGATTTCTCGGAGGGCTACAGGGACTTTCTTTTGAGGGATTTATGGTCTTTATAAGCGGTCAGGGGCATGAACGGGCTGGCCTTCCCAGGGGGGGGGTGTTGCAGATTTGAGTGCAGCAGCCAGTTCTGTCATTATACATGGGGCTTCTTCAGTACTGTGTAGTCACAGTTGATATTGTTCACTGCCTGTATCTTGTTACATATTGATTATGTACCCATATATTTTTGTACCTTGAGTTATAATAAAAAAAAAAAAAAAAAAAAAAAAATTCATACTACACATTGTTGCATCAACACTAGTAAGTAAACCACCAGCTGCATCAAATACTTAACACAGACTGATAAGTTTCAAACATACTATAACCATAAAGGGGTAACCCCAAACAGTTGTCAACTAGTAAGTGTATCTCATGACTTTATCAAAAAGAACTAAGCAGGTTAAACCCAACTAAGAGCACTGGCCCGGATAACATCCTGTCTAAGTTCCTAAAAGATGGTGCTTCTGAACTGTCAATCCCTATTGCTCACGTAATAAATCTATCAATCACCACTAATACCGTACCGGAGGGGTTCAAGGAGACCAGAGTTACTCCTATCTTCAAGAAAAATATGGGTCTGTGTAAGCAACTGTAGCCTGTTAGTATACTCAGTATAATATCTAAAATTCTAGAGAGGGCGGTGTATTCTCAAGTAGTTAAGTACCTTAATGACAACAACATTCTCCATAGCTATCAATTGGGCTCTAGAAGATCCTACTCAACCGACACCTCCCTTATTAATCTGATGGATTACCTGAGAACTGAAATGTCAAAGGGAAACCTCATAGGTATGGTAACCTTAAGACCTCAAAAGGCCTTCGAAACTGTCAACCACAATATATTAGTAATAAACTTCAAGCTATCGGTATAGGTTCTGTAGCCCTGGTTAAGTCCTACCTTAGCAACAGGAAAACAAATAGTCAAAATCAACAAAACAGAATCAGAACCCCTGCCGATAACATGTGGAGTTCCCCAAGGTAGTATTCTGGGTCCCTTATTATTCTTATGTTATGTCAATGATATGCCTATCAGTGTCAAGTGCAAACTCCTACTGTATGCAGATGACAGTGCTCTGTTAGTGTCAGGTAAAGACCCACAAGATATTGCTAATGTTTTAACACTGGAACTGGAGTCCTGCAGCAAATGGTTAGTAGACAACAAACTATCATTACACCTAGGAAAACTGAAGCCATTCTCTTTGGGCACGAAACATAAACTGAGAAGGGTAAATAACTTTAATGTTCAATGAATGTGAGCCCATCACTTTGGTTTCATCAGTAAAATATTTTGGAATCCCCCTTTGACCCATGCATGTCAGAGAATTGATAGGAACAGTGTAGTAAAGAAAGCGAATGCCAAACTGAAGTTCCTGTATAGACAAGCACAGAGTCTACCTACTGAGGCCGCAGGACCCTATGTCTAGCCCTTATACAATGCCATAAGGATTACGCTTGCTCTTCATGGTACTCTGCCTTGACAAAAAAACTGAAAGAAAGACTGCAAATCACCCAGAACAAAATCGTAAGATTCATCCTGGGGCTGGGACCAAGAGAACATGTAGGCCAGGATGAATTACAGCAGTTGGATATGCTGAATGTTGAAGACAGAGTAAAACAACTGAAGCTAAGTCATGTTTATAAAATTGCTCACAAACAGTGTCCAGAATATCTTGCTGCCAATTTTGTCAAGGTTGGGAACCAAAGGCAATCATAGTACCAGGGGGAGAGAGCACAACTTTGTAGTACCCACAGTCAGTTGCCAGGCTTCAAACACCTTTTATTGTACAGCAATAAAGGAATGGAACAGACTACCCGCACATGTCAAAGCCAGTCATAGCGTGAACCAGTTCAAGAAGAGTGCCAAAAGGTGTCTGATGAATGTAGCTACAGAAAGGGAGGGGAATGATTTTCTATTTTTTTAGCTAACATACGTGTAAATTTTACATTATTCCTAGTAATGACCCTCGTATTGTAGATAGTCTTAATGACCCTCGTGTAGTAGATAGTCTTAATGACCCTCATGTAGTAGATGGTCTTAATGACCCTCGTGTAGTAGATAGTCTTAATGACTCTCGTGTAGTAGATAGTCTTAATGACCCTCGTGTAGTAGATAGTCTTAATGACCCTCGTGTAGTAGATAGTCTTTTTAGTATGATAATAACATGTTATCTTCATTATAGAATAATAAGAAAATATTATAACCTTTATATTATAATAATAAGGTAAAAGGACCACAATGGAAATAAGTCACTCTGTCTGACTTTTTTGGGTTATCCTAGGTTCTCTACACATATGCTGCTATGTATGATAATTTTATGTAACTGTATTTGTGTATACCTGAATAAACTTACTTACTTACAAAGTAGTCACTGAACTGGTTATCTAAGTCGTTCTTCCATTCTTTTACTGCTTCTTCAACTGTTGTATTAAGAGATATTATTTGTTGGGTATGGCTATCTATGACTGTTTGGATGGTCTTGTCACAGTTGGTCATTCCTGGTGTGATAACTTTTTTTCAAGACTGAGGATTTTGTTCTCGAGTTGTTTGATCCTGGTGTCTTGTTTTGTTTGAACCCCAGTGTTTGACTAGAGAAAACGTAATTCTTCCGACTAACTTAAACTTGCTGCTGCCTGAGCACCTAACACCTGCTGCTGCCTGAGCACCTAAAGTAATGCAGGGGTGTCACTAGCAAGTTAAGAGACAACACAATAAGTGTCAGGGGCCCGAGACTGTTCAACTGCCTCCCAGCATACATAAGGGGGATTACCAATAGACCCCTGGCTGTCTTCAAGCTGGCACTGGACAAGCACCTAAAGTCGGTACCTGACCAGCCGGGCTGTGACTCATACGTTGGATTGCGTGCAGCAAGCAGTAACAGCCTGGTTGATCAGGCTCTGATCCACCAGGCGGCCTGGTCACAGACCGGGCTGCCTCACCACCTAACACCTGCTGCTGCCTGACCACCTAACACCTGCTGCCTCACCACCTAACACCTGCTGCTGCATCACCACCTAACACCTGCTGCTGCCTGATCACCTAACACCTGCTGCCTCACCACCTAACACCTGCTGCTGCCTCACCACCTAACACCTGCTGCCTCACCACCTGACACCTGTTGCTGCCTCACCACCTAACACCTGCTGCTGCCTCAACACCTAACATCTGCTGCTGCCTTACCACCTAACACCTGCTGCCTCACCACCTAACACCTCCTGCTGCCTCACCACCTAACACCTGCTGCTGCCTCACCACTTAACACCTGCTGCTGCATCACCACCTAACACCTGCTGCCTCACCACCTGACACCTGTTGCTGCCTCACCACCTAACACCTGCTGCTGCCTCAACACCTAACATCTGCTGCTGCCTTACCACCTAACACCTGCTGCCTCACCACCTAACACCTCCTGCTGCCTCACCACCTAACACCTGCTGCTGCCTCACCACTTAACACCTGCTGCTGCATCACCACCTAACACCTGCTGCCTCACCACCTAACACCTCCTGCTGCCTCACCACCTAACACCTGCTGCTGCCTCACCACCTAACACCTGCTGCTGCCTCACCACCTAACACCTGCTGCCTCACCACCTAACACCTCCTGCTGCCTCACCACCTAACACCTGCTGCTGCCTCACCACCTAACACCTGCTGTCTCACCACCTAACACCTCCTGCTGCCTCACCACCTAACATCTGCCTTACCACCTAACACCTGCTACCTCACCACCTAACACCTCCTGCTGCCTCACCACCTAACACCTGCTGCTGCCTCACCACCTAACACCTGCTGCCTCACCACCTAACACCTGCTGCTGCATCACCACCTAACACCTGCTGCTGCTGCCTCACCACCTAACACCTGCTGCTGCATCACCACCTAACACCTGCTGCTGCCTGATCACCTAACAGTCAACACCTGAGCAGGTAACAGAGTCAACACCTGAGCAGGTAAGACAGTCAACACCTGAGCAGGTAAGACAGTCAACACCTGAGCAGGTAACACAGTCAACACCTGAGCAGGTAAGACAGTCAACACCTGAGCAGGTAAGACAGTCAACACCTGAGCAGGTAAGACAGTCAACACCTGAGCAGGTAAGACAGTCAACACCTGAGCAGGTAAGACAGTCAACACCTGAGCAGGTAACACAGTCAACACCTGAGCAGGTAACACAGTCAACACCTGAGCAGGTAACACAGTCAACACCTGAGCAGGTAACACAGTCAACACCTGAGCAGGTAACACAGTCAACACATGAGCAGGTAACACAGTCAACACCTGAGCAGGTAACAGTCAATACCTGAGCAGGTAACACAGTCAACACCTGAGCAGGTAACACAGTCAACACCTGAGCAGGTAACACAGTCAACACCTGAGCAGGTAACACGTCAACACCTGAGCAGGTAACACAGTCAACACCTGAGCAGGTAACACAGTCAACACCTGAGCAGGTAACACAGTCAACACCTGAGACAGTCAACAAGACACAAGACACAGATATGATCATGTCTGGCTCCTTAATACACTATATTTCATGGGTCAAACTCTCTCTATGTATCATCTAACACATGAATGTTGTATTGTAATAAAGGCAGGTGTTACTCACCTGTGTTAGACACGACAGGTGTTACTCACCTGTGTTAGACACCGTAAACACTGTTTATTGTTCACTTTATCACACTCACCCACCAATAACACAAGTTGTTGTTGTTGTTGTTGGGTTTATAAGAGTCACTGACAACTTACTCAGTATCGACTCCAGCTTCCCGATGTTCCTCTCAGTCTTCCCGATATTCCACTACATCTTCCCGATGTTCCACTCCGGCTTCCCGATGTTCCACTCACTCTTCCCGATATTCCACTCCATCTTCCCGATGTTCCACTCTCACTTCCCGATGTTACATGTGAAAATTTGTCTGGACTGCCTCCAAGTGAATCGCCTACCCAGGTAAGCTCTGTTGACACCGAGATCTGAGGTCGGTACCTCAGCCTCACAAGTGCCTTATAGGACAGATTTTCATAAATGACTGATGTTGCAAGAAATCTTGCCTGCATGCACGTTTAAAGGACAAACTTACTTGGTGATGTAGAGTCTATTCTGGTCTTCAACCTCCCTAAGCTTAGCCCCTTTGGACTTCCCCTCAGAAACCACGTGCAACCTGGAGCCTTAGTTCCTCCAATATTCAATCGATATTAGTGACCTGCCTGCACCTCAGAAATTCCTGTATCCAAGGGGGTGTGTATCCCCTAGTATAACTATGCAGAAACGGACACTAGCTTCTAGGTTGACAAGAGACAAAATTACGTACTGGTCATGAACTGCCGGCTGCACAAAGGCCACAGCACGACTCACTCGCAATTTTCCCCAGACACTGGCCAGGATCCTAAGAAAAAGGGAGGTCTTGTCTTACAGTATGTGCCTGACGGAGGAGGACATCTACAGTACGTCGAGGTGCCTCCACCAGATTTCCCCAGGTCTAATATGTGAAGACACGTGGGGGTGCTGCCTGTTGATACGGCACAGTTGTTCAGAATGGTTCTAGTCTAGAAGAAGCTCTGGCGTTTTCGAGACCCACGCCTCGTCGTTCAAACTTGCTGCCAGTTCTCCCTAGCTAAAAATAACCTAGTGTTTGCCTACATTCGGCCTATTACTACCTATGTTAAGGTCTTAGTTCTACATTATTATTATCTACAGTTGCCTCAATAATCCTAATATTAGTGTACTAACAGTATAAACTACCTACTTCTTCCCTGAAGGGTAAATCTATGAATTAAGAAGTACCTTCCAACCACCTTCGCCAACCCGGGTAAGTGTGTTTGTGTTTCGGGTTGGTGTAAGGGCCCTCAAATGGTGTGTTTTTCCCCGTTGGGACTTCTGGGACTGAATAAGTTCCAACATTCTCCTGCCGGCGAAGGTAGGCGCTAAGTCTAAATCAAGTTCACCTTCCACGAGCCCCCACAGCAGACCCTGGACACGAGTGCCGTCCAGCCACTCTCGTAAAGCAGACTCCGGTCTAACTTCAACCATCCAAGCAGGTAAAAATACAGTGCTGTTAAAATTCCAAACTAGCCTACAAAGAAACAACCTACTAAAAACATCTATTTCTATGAAAACTGATGTTTACGTCAATGAGTGCCATAGCAAAATAAGACAAAACCTTCTTTATCGGCTAAGAAAATTACGCTATGCCCAAAAAATCCACCAGTGCTTTGTGAGGGATGGAAAAATCGCAGTTAGGAAACAGCCCACTGGGAAGAGATACTTCATCTCTACAGAACATGACCTTAAAACATTCCTAAGTGAGGCTGGACTAACAGAATCAAAGTAAAGTGCAGATAATACCCAAAGTCCACAGTTAGTGTTATATTGTCATAAATTTGTGCCCCCCTAAAATTCTAAAATTCTAATACCCCAACTACTTTTGACTGTCATTGTTGTATTCAACTACCATCCTACCTCATAGTCTTAATTGTGTTTAATATCTACAGAATCTATCTCCTTTTTTACAACTTACCACATCACTGTTCTTTTTTTTTTTATTATTATCACACTGGCCGATTCCCACCAAGGCAGGGTGGCCCGAAAAAGAAAAACTTTCACCATCATTCACTCCATCACTGTCTTGCCAGAAGGGTGCTTTACACTACAGTTTTTAAACTGCAACATTAACCCCCCTTCAGAGTGCAGGCACTGTACTTCCCATCTCCAGGACTCAAGTCCGGCCTGCCGGTTTCCCTGAACCCCTTCATAAATGTTACTTTGCTCACACTCCAACAGCACGTCAAGTATTAAAAACCATTTGTCTCCATTCACTCCTATCAAACACGCTCACGCATGCCTGCTGGAAGTTCAAGCCCCTTGCACACAAAACCTCCTTTACCCCCTCTCTCCAACCTTTCCTAGGCCGACCCCTACCCCGCCTTCCTTCCACTACAGACTGATACACTCTTGAAGTCATTCTGTTTCTCTCCATCTCTCTACATGTCCGAACCACCTCAACAACCCTTCCTCAGCCCTCTGGACAACAGTTTTGGTAATCCCGCACCTCCTCCTAACTTCCAAACTACGAATTCTCTGCATTATATTCACACCACACATTGCCCTCAGACATAACATCTCCACTGCCTCCAGCCTTCTCCTCGCTGCAACATTCATCACCCATGCTTCACGCCCATATAAGAGCGTTGGTAAAACTATACTCTCATACATTCCCCTCTTTGCCTCCAAGGACAAAGTTCTTTGTCTCCACAGACTCCTAAGTGCACCACTCACTCTTTTCCCCTCATCAATTCTATGATTCACCTCATCTTTCATAGACCCATCCGCTGACATGTCCACTCCCAAATATCTGAATACATTCACCTCCTCCATACTCTCTCCCTCCAATCTGATATTCAATCTTTCATCACCTAATCTTTTTGTTATCCTCATAACCTTACTCTTTCCTGTATTCACCTTTAATTTTCTTCTTTTGCACACCCTACCAAAGTGTCATCACCAAAGAGCAGCTGTGACAACTCCCACTTTGTGTGTGATTCTTTATCTTTTAACTCCACACCTCTTGCCAAGACCCTCGCATTTACTTCTCTTACAACCCCATCCATAAATATATTAAACAACCACGGTGACATCACACATCCTTGTCTAAGGCCTACTTTTACTGGGAAAAAATTTCCCTCTTTCCTACATACTCTAACTTGAGCCTCACTATCCTTGTAAAAACTCTTCACTGCTTTCAGTAACCTACCTCCTACACCATACACTTGCAACGTCTGCCACATTGCCCCCCTATCCACCCTGTCATACGCCTTTTCCAAATCCATAAATGCCACAAAGACCTCTTTAGCCTTATCTAAATACTGTTCACTTATATGTTTCACTGTAAACACCTGGTCCACACACCCCCTACCTTTCCTAAAGCCTCCTTGTTCATCTGCTATCCTATACTCCGTCTTGCTTTTAATTCTTTCAATAATAACTCTACCATACACTTTACAAGGTATACTCAGCAGACTTATCCCCCTATAATTTTTGCACTCTCTTTTATCCCCTTTGCCTTTATACAAAGGAACTATGCATGCTCTCTGCCGATCTCTAGGTACCTTACCCTCTTCCATACATTTATTAAATAATTGCACCAACCACTCCAAAACTATATCCCCACCTGCTTTTAACATTTCTATCTTTATCCCATCAATCCCGGCTGCCTTACCCCCTTTCATTTTACCTACTGCCTCACGAACTTCCCCCACACTCACAACTGGCTCTTCCTCACTCCTACAAGATGTTATTCCTCCTTGCCCTATACACGAAATCACAGCTTCCCTATCTTCATCAACATTTAACAATTACTCAAAATATTCCCTCCATCTTCCCAATACCTCTAACTCTCCATTTAGTATCTCTCCTCTCCTATTTTTAACTGACAATTCCATCTGTTCTCTAGGCTTTCTTAACTTGTTAATCTTACTCCAAAACTTTTTCTTATTTTCAACAAAATTTGTTGATAACATCTCACCCACTCTCTCATTTGCTCTCTTTTTACATTGCTTCACCACTCTCTTAACCTCTCTCTTTTTCTCCATATACTCTTCCCTCCTTGAAATCACTTCTACTTTGTAAAAACTTCTCATATGCTAACTTTTTCTCCCTTACTACTCTCTTTACATCATCATTCCACCAATCGCTCCTCTTCCCCCCCGCACCCACTTTCCTGTAACCACAACTTCTGCTGAACACTCTAACACTACATTTTTAAACCTACCCCATACCTCTTCGACCCCATTGCCTATGCTCTCATTAGCCCATCTATCCTCCAATAGCTGTTTATATCTTACCCTAACTGCCTCCTCTTTTAGTTTATAAACATTCACCTCTCTCTTCCCTGATATTTTCTATTCTCCTTGTATCCCATCTTCCTTTTACTCTCAGTGTAGCTACAACTAGAAAGTGATCTGATATATCTGTGGCCCCTCTATAAACATGTACATCCTGAAGTCTACTCAACAGTCTTTTATCTACCAATACATAATCCAACAAACTACTGTCATTTCGCCCTACATCATATCTTGTATACTTATTTATCCTCTTTTTCTTAAATATGTATTACCTATAACTAAAACGCCTTTCTATACAAAGTTCAATCAAAGGGCTCCCATTATCATTTACACCTGGCACCCCAAACTTACCCTACCACACCCTCTCTAAAAGTTTCTCCTACTTTAGCATTCAGGTCCCCTACCACAATTACTCTCTCACTTGGTTCAAAGGCTCCTATACATTCACTTAACTTCTCCCAAAAATCCCTCTCTCCTCTGCACCCTCTCTTCTTCGGGCCATACACGCTTTTTTTCCCCACTTCTCGCATCCAAAAACCTTTACTTTAATCCACAAAAATTCTTGAATTTACCATTCATTTTCCTTTTTCTCCTTCCATAACTATCATTCAACTTTACTGCTCCCCCTTCCTTTGCTCAACCTCCAATACTCCAATTTAATCCCATTTTTTTTCCCCCCCCCTGAAACCCCCCCCCCCTTCAGCTTTGTTTCGCTTGGGGCCGGGACACCAACTTCTTTTCATTCATAAATCAGCAATCTCTTTTTCTTGTCATCCGCCTACATCCACGCAAAATTTAACATCCCATTTTTTATAAATTTTTCTTTTTCTCTTTTTTTAAATGTCTACGGAGAAGGGGTTTACTACCCATTGCCCCCCGGTTTTTTAAAAGTCCCCTCATACGACACCAAAGGTTTACGGGGGAAAGTTTTTTTTTTCCACCCCTGGACAATAGAAAAATAAAGAAGAACAAGAGCTATTAGAAAAAGGAGAAAAACCAGATTTATTAAAAAATATATGCATGTTTTTGGTCTTGAAGTGTGCCCCAAAGTGTAATAGGAGTAGCAAGAAACCCTGTTATCTAACATTTTATGAGACAAAAAAAAGAAACAAGCAACCTACCTCATGCAAAACGTTACAGGTTTCTGTTTCACAGTCTCGGGCAGGACTGTAGTACTTCCCTGGGTGGTTGCTGTCTAAAACCTACTACCACTGTTCTATTTTATTTTATTATAAACTAACCATAATTTGTTTCAATAATTCTACCTCATTTTAAAAAAATACTCAATTCCCCAAATTTTATTCTAAATCCCATTATTCCCCCATTTTACTTTAAACTTATTGATCAAATTTTTTGTAAACTTCTTTTATTGCCCTTTTTTTTTATTCCATACTTTTTTAAACTATATTTTCAACTAAACTTTTATTTTAAACCTGTCTACCACTTACTACTTTTAACCAAGTCATTGCCATTTTATTTTTATCTTTTTTTTTTTATTATTCTTTTGATACCTAAATTTTGGTTTTTTTTTTATCCTGAAATTTAATCAAATTTATACTCTAATTCTTGTAAAAAAACTTATAAAAGACCTTAGTAAATTACAATTGAGAGTCTTTGCCTTTATTATATTATTAGATTAACCCCCGTTTTACTCTAGCTCATTCTAACTCAATACTAGTCAATCCCAAATTCACTAACTAACCTAGTGAAATTTACTAGTGAGAGACTGGTGCTATTTGAAATTTTTTTTTATATTTTTGGGGACAAACCTAGTTGTCTATATTTCTTTCTAGCTCAATACATATCAATCCAAATTCACATATTAACCCGTAGTGAAATTACTATGAGAGACGGGTCTTTTTTTAATTTGAAATTTTTATATTATTGATTAAATTCATTGTACCATAGCTCTTTCTACTCAATAAAATAGTAAATTTCCAAATTCACTATATTATCCCAATGCAATTACATGAGAGACTAGTGCTATTTTTTTAATTTTGTTTTTTAAATTATTAGTTTTAAACCTTTTTGTACTATAGCTCATTCAGCTCAAAACATAGACTCCACAAAAGTCTTATTAGACCTTAGTGAATTAAAGTGAAGTCTTTTTCATTTTTAAATTTTGTATTTTATATTACTAGTTTATACATTTTTATTTTAGTTCACCCAGCACAACACATAGACAACACAACTTCATTATGTGTAGTAGTGACTATACTCTCATGACGAAAAAACTCTAGCTATATACTTTGTCCAAACTTCCTACCACTTCAGATATCAGTAGTAGAACTAAACACACAACTCAGGAATAAATAACCAAATTTTAAACCTAAAGATGATGATCAGTTGCCCCTGATCTAAACCCCAAATCTACACCCAATCAAAACCATTGGAAAAAACTGCCTTTTTACACACATCACAACCCAGCACTACCCTAAACAATGCTAAAAGTCTATCATCTTAACACAACATCGGGCCTTTAAGCAAACACTATGAGACCTCCTACACCCCTTGAATCACTAAAGACACCCTTTTTTCCTGCATTATTCTTACTGAGACCTGGCTTAACAGGACACAATAGATACTACCCTCCCCGGGATACACACAATTCACAACTGCAGACCATACCAATTGGGGGGGGGTTTCAATCTTTTTTCAAAAAATTTACTTGTATTAGCACCACTTGCTTTAGTAATGAATATGGGAATACATTTTTGCAAATTTTTACGTAAAAAACCTTAAAACCTATAACAATCATGCCATTTACCGGGTACCTAACACAAAAAAATCCCCAAATTTTTATGAGAAAATTAAAAATCATAAAACAAAAAAACAAACAAAAGCACCACCCTTTTCTTTCTGGGGTCTTTAACACAGCCTTGGCTTTCTAATGATCAGCCTTAACTATTTTATCAACAATATGAACAACACACTTCCTACCAACAAAAACTAAACCCAAACCCGCCCCACTGAGACAAGGTACCATAATAGACCACATATAACCAATATATACCCCCCTTAAATGGGGTAATCACAGATAGCACTACAGATCACTAACCCCCACCTTCCTCATGACAAAAAATTAGTAAACCACCACTTTAAAAAACAAAGTCTCTTTTGACTCCATGACGAGGCCTCGAAGGAAGTTTACAGCTGACCTAAGACTGTTGACTGGGCCCACAGAATTCTTCGCCAATGGGGATTTATGATGGACAGACATTTTTCCTTAAAAAATTTTTCTTAACTAACAACAAACTTGTCCTATAAAAACAAAACAGATACAAAAAAAAACGGGTTTTTTGCCCCGGCTAAACCCCACCCTTTTAAAACCTTGACAAGAAACGCCAATATGAAAAGCAATATGACAGGGCTTTAAAACACAAAGATATTTTTAAACCATTTATCAGCCTCACCAAAAAATAAAGAAAGCCAAAAAAATTTTAAAACTCCGGGAATTACAGACACTAAGGGGAATAAATAAGACCTGGAAAACACTCTCTCAGATTTAGGGACCCACAAACTGAGAAAAACCAAAAATGTTGCCCCAACTTAAAACCCAAAAGGGGAAAAACCACTACATCCCCCTACACAGCTAACAAGATAAACGCTTCCCAAACATAGGATCAATCTCGCCAGTAAAAACCCACATACCAATGCCCATGCCGGGGGCTACCTAGAGGGGAATTTTTCCAATTCCTTCTATCTTGCACCAACTGAACCCACGGAAGTCACCGAATAAAAAGGCACTAAAAATAACTCGGGGGGAAACTGTCTCATGTCCCACCCTTTCTGTACAAACGAGCGACCCAGTCCTTTCACGCTATTTCATTACTTTTTGACAAGTCCACTAAGACTAGCACCTTCCCGAAAATACTCAAGAGGCAAGGGTTACACCAATACATAAAGTTGGTGACCCTACAACTTAAAAAACAAAGGCCAATATCTAACTTACCATGCTATCCAAAATCTTTGAGAAACTCGTGCACAGAAACTGTATTTATTTATAACGGCTCAAAACATACTCAACCCCGCCAATTTTGGGTTCAGGAAAAATAAAAGCACTAATGATGCAAACATAAAAATGCTAGATCGCTTTCACAGCATTTGGAAAATAAGGAATACCACTAGGAATTTTTTTTGACCTAATAAAGCTTTTCACCAGTAGATCACGACATCCTACTCCCGCAAACTTTATCATTACGGATAAAAAGGGCCCTGCGCTTGCTTATTTTTAAAACTACATTTCTAAAGGGATCATATGTCACCATTAAAGACCGCCAGCAACAGGCCACTTATACTGGAGTTCTGCAGGGGAAATGCCTTTGGGCCCCTGCTCTTCCTCATATACATCAATGACCTTCCAAACGTATCCCAACACCTGAAACCAATTCTCTTTTTCCCGACACACACTTATGTCATCTCTCCCCTAATCTTGCCCCCCTCAAAACCCTTTTGAATGAGGGGCTGATCAAAAACGACTTTGGGTGACAGCCAATAAACTTCCTTACACTGACAAAACCTCTAAAATTTTGTTTGGTAAAGCAGGAAATGCACAAATTAACATTAAGATTGACAACACTCTAATTACCAAAAATAAAGGGGCAAATTCCCCAGGGTTATCCTTACAACAAACCGAATTTCAGCACCCATATCCAGCATATACCCAAAAAAATATCCAAAACGGTTGGGTCCTCTCCAAGATAGATACTACGGCCCAAAATGCCCTTTCACATTTACCACTCACTTATTTACCATACCTCACCTATGCTATTTGTGCTTGGGATCAACTGCAGCAACACACCTAAACCCCAAATAACCCAACAAAAAGCGCATAAAAAATAATCCAAAAACCCATCCCTGGCAAAAAACCCCCCCCTCTTCATAGCCCAAACTTACTCCCTTTTTATAACCCACACTTACTACGTGAATCACATCTACGGGGCCTTTAAAACTCTAATAAAAACCTTGACCAAAAACCTTTCTTGATGTTGTGACAGAACCCCGGGCATAACCCCAGACATAAACATCTCTACAACAATCCCCGTGTCCCCAAAACCCTTTTACAAAAATTCAATGTATGTAAAAGGGGCCCAAAATCGGAATACCCTACCTGAGAACCTAGAATGCAGACACATTCACACCCCCAAAACTACCATTAGAAAACATCTTACCCCCTGAACACCCCCGTCAACTAACTAAAAACGAATACCACCTGGGTTCCACTTAACTCACTCCCATTTGACCATAAAAAAAATATTTCTAAATTTTAAAAAAAAGAATCCGGGTGATACTCCAATACTAAACTATGTCTGTCCAAAAAACAAAAGCTTCACATTGCAAAAATTCACAACTATATTTATCACTTAGCCAAAAATACCAACTTACCTCAAAATTTTGAATATTTTAAAAATAAAAAAAAACTAAGTCTCCCCGAAATGCCAGCAATGCAAAGCGTTCTAGGGGACACCTTAATCACTTTTACTACATGAAAACCACACAATAACCAAATTTCTGTAAACTCAGCTTTGAACCTTATAGAGAAAAAACTTTGAATTTAAATTTTGAACCATTTCCCCTGCGGGGGACCTCGGGGGGTGTAAACTTGTTCGTTCCAGTGGTCTTACACCCATTCTTTTAACTTAAATTTTTTTATAAGTCTAGCCTTTGACTGAGTGGCTCCGTACTTTTCCCCACCCAGTTGCCCACATCCCCGGGTAGCCTTCCTCCCACTGATCCGATTTTCCCTGGTTTTTAAGGCAATCTATCTCCCTTTATGTACCCTGAAAAATTTTTTTCCCCCAAAGTGGCTGGTTTTAATCACTCCCAAACGGGTTCAGCCCCCCTGGGGGTTCATCGGAATACTGGTACTCATTATCACTACTCCCCCAGCATCATGGGCAGCTTTTTCCTCTATCTGGCGGGGCAGGAATTCAGGGGGGAACCTGCCCCCAAAGGTGTATTCTAGGGGGGATCTGTATAAACCAATTCCTTCCCTAAACGCCGTCGTTAGACAGGAATCACTATCTGATTCCCCACCAGGATCCTACATTTCTGACGTGTCAGTGGTTTTTCCCTGGTCTGCCAGCTTCATGTCAAGGTCTTTAAATCACTTGCTGTGCAGCAAGACCTCTCACTGAATTGCCGGGGGAAACGTCTCAAACCACCAAGCTGTAATGCCCTGTGAGCCACCAAATTTTTGACTGTAAAACCACCACATCAAAATTGTGTGGGCCTGCTTATAGCCCCCCCCAACATCATACAATTTTCCTTGAGCCTTCAATTTTAAATTTAGCCACCAACTCCTTTGTTATAAAGGGATACTTGTCTCAGAGTCAAAAAAAATGGGGGTTTTTTTGGGACCTGTCCCCTTTCACAACCTTTCCCAAAGACTCTAGTAGGGCACACCTCTGAAATTCTTACTCGGTTTAAACTTCACTCCCACTAATCACGCTGGAAACGATTTCGGGCTCGACTCACTTTCTTCTCTACCTGAAGATATCCCTACTACCCGGGGGTTCCCCTTTAAATTACGGGGACATAGTACAGTATGGGCTTCCCTTGCAACAGACTCGACACTCACTGAGCTGGGTGCCACAGTCTCTCGCAAAGTGTTCCCCACAACACTTAAAGCAGAGTCTCAACTCTTTATCTCTGTTCCTACTGCCATGTTGTAACCCGGAAACTCGTCAGCGTTTTTTCCCTTCCACAACCGCTATTCTGCATAGTGCCTCTGAGGTTCGCTTAGAGGTTCTTCCCTTAGACCTTTTTTCCCATAGACACCCAATGTTAGTCTAGAGCTTTGACTTTCTCCGAATCATTGAGTAACGTCGGGTTTTTATGGGTGAGGTGGTGATCTTCTCTCACCTATACCCAAAGAAACAGCCCCAACCCTAAACAATTTTTTGTATCGTAAACCTTTTCCCGTCCATTTTTTAAGGTAACTCGTGCACTATTGCTACCTTTTTTTCCCCTGAAACCTCGGGGACCCATTCTAATCATCCCACATGCAAATCTCTGAAACTATTTGTCAACTAATAATTTCAATACGGAACTTCTCAAAACGCTTTGAGGGCATGTCGGCAACCCTTTAGACCCAACAACCGAAAAAGTAGGGGCCACTTTTATCCTTATGTTGCCAAACTGTCTTCTAACGTCTTTGGCATGTTGGCAAATTTGTGTAAGAACTGGATGCTTTACCCTGAGCTTGATCCAAAATACTGCAATTTGATGGGATCTACAAATCTTCCGTCATCTATCTGGGCTTTAAACTGATCCCAGAAAGCAATTACTCGTTAGGGGTTCCGTCAAAGTCGGTAAATTCAACTGGGGGAACTGGGGGAACATTTGACAGTTATGGCGTTTTGGGTACCTGCGGTGTTCGACAAACCCCCTTGATTTCTACCTTTTTTGTGCTTTAAATTTCTTTGACTATTCATCTCCTTTGCAATCTACATCCCTTTTGAATTCGTCCGGGGCCCGCAAAATCCGGGCTTTACACCTCAATAGCCTGTAGCCAACCTAAATCTTGTTCGTAGCTTCCCCTTTTTTTCCCCCAAAAAGCTTCAAGCAGTCTTGCAAATCATCGCAGTCTACTTACGCATTGGTAGTACCTTGCACCTTTTTGTCATTCTGTTCAGAGCCCTTTGTATGCGCCATGACGTTTTTAATTTTGCTAACACTGAACCAGACTCTTCTGACCCCATCTCCATTGTCGAGGTTTAATTAGGAGTGTGACACTAATTGTCCTTTACTCACCACCCCCAAAAGCACTCAGGTGTTTTGGCAAGAAAACGAGTCTCAAGACTCCCAAAAAGTTTTTAAAAGATTCCCTTTTTTTATTGACTCTACTCTGACTTAAAATTACACTGTTAACTCTCAAAAACCCAATCAAAAGTTATCTAGTGAAAGCTTAACCTAGCAATTTTCCTGTACAATGCAAAAATAATTACAGGACTTAACCACAAGCGGTCAAGCGTGTCGCGTCCCCGTTGTGCTCCGGGTTTTCTCGATTTTCACGGTCGCTCTTACTGCTAGAACTTTAATTTTTGGGCATCATCCATCGTACATCCCTCTTCGCCTGGAAACAACTGGGCGAAAACATTTAAAAAGATTTAAAAAAGGGGAAATGTGCCTACCTAGCAGAGTTTTTCTGCCAGAGGGAATCAGCCTTTCCCGGGAAAAAAAATAATAATAATTGAAAATTTTTGTCGAGGAAAAAGCCCCTGATAACATTTATAACAAGTGTATATGTAACTACAGTGGGTCCCTAGTACATTTTATGATAAAGGGAAGTTCTTTGAAAACAGGGGAATTTTTAAATGAAGTGATAAGCCTAAAGGAGGGGCCCGAATCGCCAGAAACTTTTCCACAGGGCACTGTTTTTAAAATCTTCCTGGCTTGCTGTGTACTCGCATATATCTATGATACCATGAAAAGCAGAAAACAGTTTGTAGACAACTAAACCCTATTAAAATGGGACTTTTGGGGGTGGAGTGACTTTCATTGTTTTTTTTTTCTTGAATACCCAAAGTATACTGTGAATTTCATATAACCCCGTAGTTACCAGCGGCGCAATATCACAACGAGAACAATTATTACTACAGAAAAACGTCCTTTCCCCCAAAATTTCCACCCTCAACTATAGTGAAAATAGCATTTTTTTTGTGGTGAAGACGGGAAAAAAATAAGAAAACAGATACACCCCCTTGATAAACAAGGGTTAGGTCGACCGTTTTCCTTTTAGATTCCACAGCACCGTTTTTCAACACGCAATTATACTTTTTTTATCAACAAAACACATTTACTCGGGTAGATAAATTTTCCCGAGATCCCTTTATGTTTAGCTCAAATCACCACCGTATGTTTTAAATAAATGACCCACGATCAGATCAGACGACTGGTCCAACCCTTGATGGGTTTTAAACGGTTTCGTTGACAAAAGCGACTTAAACAGATGGGGTTGTAGGGGCCCTTATAAAAACAAACATTTAAAAAAATAAATCACGAACTGACGGGAACTCCAAAATACAAAAAAAGTTAAAACAAAAATACAAATAGCTAACTTCATTTAAGGGGGGTTATTTATAGAAATTCAAGAGGGTTTTGTAGAAAATTTCGTAAAACAAAACCATTCAAATCATTATAACTGGTGTATCTGTGGGGCATCAAAAAAACGGCTTCCCCCATGGTAAATTGTCATTTTTGTGGAAATGGGGGTCACCCCCTGTGCAAATTCAAGAACAGCTACAAACAGTATTAAAACAGGAAGTGTTTTTTTTATGCCCCCAAAAGGGAAAAACTGGGACTAAAATCACAAGGGGTTTAAAAAAGGACAACATCAAAAGCTGCTTTCATAGAAAACCCGAAGCTTTCTACAACAGATGGGAACATAAAAAGTCTGGGGGAATGGTACTGCCTTTGATACCGGCCAGTATCAGAAACTGTAAGGCTGGGGGTGTGCCGGTAGTCATAAATGTGGGCTGATAGTGCGTCCTTGGGACAGAATGGGAACGGAGTCTGTCCGGGAGACAGTATGGTGAAACGGAGGGGCGTCCTGGGAGACAGAAATTTAAGCTGGGGATCGTCCGGGAGAAGTAAGTAAGCGGAGATTTTTTCCAGGAGTCGGGAATTATACGCAGGGAAAGGGAAAACATATAAAGACCTCATAGGGGGAAGGGGCTATTGGGGAAAAAAGTGTAGTCAAAGTAAGATAAAACAAATATTCAAACTAGAAATACTGCAGGAAAAGCAAAAAAGAGGGCTTTACTACAATATGAGGGTATATAACCAAAAAACCCAAATGGGGGGAGCCCTTGTTGGTGCTAGGGGGGATAGAATAAACAGGGGAAAAAGCCCAACGGGAATACGTCACAAAACCCAAGGGAAACTGAAACCAAACCTGTGCACATACTATGCACTTGGTATCTGCTGGCAGGGGAAAAATCTGGAAAAACAGATGGGACTGCAACTATGACCACCCTAGAAAATGCCAGCCCATATGACAACAGGAAAATGCAAACTCCCTACCTGTAAGCTTTTTTCACCCTGAACTGTGTACCTCTTCAGTACAGGAAAGACTGGCTATAAAATTAAAAATTTCCAGGCATACCATCTAAAGGGATAAAAAGATACAAAACATCCAGGCCATGGAAAACCTGCTTAGCCCAAGCCACTCAAGAGGGAGAGGTTTTTTAGTGCCAGGAAGGAAAAAAAACTGGCAGGAAATGGCAGAAATCGTACACCAAATCCAGTCATTCCTGGAGTGGAACCACAGTCGATGGCCTCCACTCCAAACCAACAGTTACAGATACTAATGCCGGAAAAAAATCCCCCCCCCCCCAGTACCAACAATACCACTATTTTCCCATAACATTCTTCTTTGCAAATATACAGGGTCTAAAGCCAGCAACAAACAACAAAATACCTTTCATCCGTGGACTGCTTGCAGAGGCAAAGGCAATGTTCACGGCTTTCACTGAGACCCACATAAAGGATCACTTGGACAACGAAATATGGATCCCAGGTTACAACCTATACAGATGTGACAGAGTGAACAGGCAAAAGGGGGGGGGGGAGTTGGCCTGTACATTGCAGAGTCACTTGTTTGCACAGAACTGCTTATTGCCTCAAATGATGTAGTGGAAGTTTTAGCAGTAAAGTCGAGAACCAAAACCTAGTCATTGTGGTAGTCTACAAGCTCCGGATGCAACATCCCAGCAATTCCAGGAACAGCTGTTAAAAATTGACCACTGTCTGGAAAATCTTCCAGCTCCTGCACCCAACATCTTGCTCCTGGGGGATTTCAACTTAAGGCACCTAAAATGGAGGAATATAGCAAATAATATTGTTGCAGTAATAACACCAGGAGGCAGCTCTGATGAAAACTCACACTCACACGAGCTTTTAAATCTCTGCACAAAATTCAATTTAAACCAGCAAATAATAGAGCCTACTAGACTGGAGAATACACTAGACCTCATCTTCACTAACAATGATGATCTGATAAGAAATGTCACCATATCAAAAACAATATACTCAGATCACAACATAATTGAGGTTCAGACATGTATGCGTGGAGCCCCAGACCGACATAATGAGACTAGTCACGAGGGAGCATTCACCAAATTCAACTTCAATAACAAAAACATAAAGTGGGACCAAGTAAACCAAGTGCTAACCGATATAAGCTGCGAAGATATACAAAGCAACACAGACCCCAACTTATGCCTAGAACAGATTAACTCGGTGGCACTCGATGTATGCACAAGGCTTATTCCTCTAAGAAAAAGGAGAAGTAGATGTAAAATAGAAAGAGACAGGCGCTTCCTTTAGAGGCGACGGAAAAGAATAACAGAGCGGCTAAAAGAGGTCAATATATCTGAAATGCGTAGGGAGACACTGGTCAGAGAAATAGCAAGCATCGAACTTAAGCTAAAAGAATCCTTTAGGAGTCAGGAATCGCGGGAAGAACTAAAAGCCATCAATGAAATCGAATGAAACCCAAAGTATTTCTTCTCCTATGCCAAATCAAAATCGAGAACAACGTCCAGTATTGGGCCCCTACTTAAACAAGATGGGTCCTACACAGATGACAGCAAGGAAATGAGTGAGCTACTCAAGTCCCAATATGACTCAGTTTTTAGCAAGCCGCTAACCAGACTGAGAGTCGAAGATCAAAGTGAATTTTTTATGAGAGAGCCACAAAATTTGATTAACACAATCCTATCCGATGTTATCCTGACGCCAAATGACTTCGAACAGACGATAAATGACATGCCCATGCACTCTGCCCCAGGGCCAGAATCATGGAACTCTGTGTTCATCAAGAACTGCAAGAAGCCCCTATCACGAGCCTTTTCCATCCTATGGAGAGGGAGCATGGACAGGGGTTTCGCCCCAAACAGTTACTAAAAACAACAGACAAGCCCCACTCCACAAGGGGGCAGTAAAGCAACAGAAAAGAACTACAGACCAATAGCACAAACTCCCATATCATAAAAATCTGAAAGGGTCCTAAAGCAAGATCACCACCCATCTAGAAACCCATCAGTTACACAACCCAGGGCAACATGGGTTAGAACAGTCGCTCCTGTCGTCTCAACTATTGGATCACTACGACAAGGTCCTAAATGCACTACAAGACAAAAGAATGCGATGGGAATATATACAGACTTTGCAAAAGCCTTCGACAAGTGTGACCATGGCGTAATAGCGCACAAAATGCGTGCTAAAGGAATAACAGGAAAAGTCGGTAGATGGATCTATAATTTCCTCACTACCAGAACACAGAGAGTAGTCGTCAACAGAGTAAAGTCCGAGGCAGCTACGGTGAAAAGCTCTGTTCCACAGTACTCGCTCCCTTTTGTTCCTCATCCCAATCCCATAGACAAGGATTCAGCCACACACCGGTCTTCCTTTGCAGATGACACCCAATCTGCATAAAAATGTTTTCCATTGCAGCACTGAAAGGGCTCCGGGCGGACATCAACCAAATCTTTCATTTGGTGCAGAAAACAATATAATTCAACGAGGGAAAAATTTAAATTACTCAGATATAAAAAAACATGAGGAAAAAAAACTTCATCAATACAAAAAAAAATTTCTGGCCAAAAAATAGAGCAAAACACCAACGTCAAAGACCTGGAGTGATTAGTCGAGGTTCCCCTTCAAGGACCAAACTTTGTAAAAACGCATCTGCTAGAAAAATAACGGGATGGATAATGAAAACCCTTAAAAACTAGGGAGGCCAAGCCCATGATGACACTTTTCAGTCACTT
The DNA here is from genome assembly GCF_026875155.1 of Cherax quadricarinatus. Classification (NCBI taxonomy): domain Eukaryota; kingdom Metazoa; phylum Arthropoda; class Malacostraca; order Decapoda; family Parastacidae; genus Cherax; species Cherax quadricarinatus. The sequence goes on from NC_069457.1 coordinate 28,285,438, forward strand.
GTTCTATCTGGGCTGGAATATTGCTCACACTAACAACCTTTCAAGGCGGGAAATTTGCCGACCTAGAAAATGTACAAGAACTTTCAGGGCGCGCATAAGGGAGATAAAACCCCTCAATTACTGGGAGGGGTTGGGGTTTCCTAAACCTGTATTCCCGGGAACGCAGGAGGAAGATAAGATTATAACACCCGAAAACCAGAGGGGCTAGACCGAACTTCACACAAAATCTCAACGAAAGCAAAAAACTTGCAGACGATGCACCATCCCCCTAATGAAAAACAGGGGTGTCACTAGCACTTAAGAACCCTACAATAAGTGTCAGGGGGCCCCAGACTGTTCAACTGCCCCCCCGCACACATAAGGGGGATTCCAACAAACCCTTGGGAGTCTTCAAGCTGGCACTGGACAAAAACCTAAAGTCGGCCTACCACCGGGGGTGGCTCTACGTTGGTTTTCGTGCACCAGCACGACACCTGGTTGATCAGGCTCGACCACCAGGGGGCCTGGGCAAGACCGGGGCCCCGAGGGCGTTGAAAACCCCCCGGAACTCTCTCCAGGTAAACCCAGGGATCCAGGACAATTCACAAATCCCACATTAAAATAGTCAGAGAGAATGAAAACCCCACAATAAAATAGGATACAAATTAAAAATTACTTGGTTACACAAAAAAATTCACAATTCAACTTGTGAAACGTAATGAATAATGTATGTAAATAGCTTGGGCCCAACTGTCCCAGCTTACTCATCTAGCTGGATGGTTGGATAAGGGAAATCCTAACCTAGCTATGTGCTATAACTTAAACCGGGCTTTAAAACTCCCTGTAAATAAAACTGGGTTTAACTGCCCCGGCTACAAAAAATGTTGAAAATATTGCCCAAGCCTAGCCTAACGTGGCCACCTTCAAATCCACTGTAAGAAATTTAAAAACACAATCTCCTACTCTGGATTACTTGTAATACGAAATAATTAAATTCAAAAACTTCTCTAGCCTACCGGGCCTCCGAAAATTTACTGCAAAAAACAACTTCGGTATAGCACTTGGCCTACCCTCTGTGTAACTCGGGCCTAGGTGTACGACTTAACCTAACTCTTTTAAAACTTTTTTCCTAACGGGGGCCACTATGTTAATTTAATCTACAAATGCACAAAATTTTTCAAAGACCACTTGTGAAAATTTTCGGGACGGGCCTCCAAGTGAATCGCCTACCCAGGTAAGCCGTTGACACCGACCTCTGGGTCGGTACCTCACCCAAAGGGGTTTAAAGGGACGTTTTTCAAAAAATACTGATTTGCAAGAAACTTGCCTGCATGCACTTTTAAAGACAAACTTATTTGGGTGATGTAGAGTCTATTCTGGTCTTCAACCTCCCTAAGCTTAGCCCCTTGGATTTCCCCCTCAAAACCACGTGCAACCTGGACCTTATTCCCCCAAATTTAAATCGATTTAGTGCCTCCCCTGCAACTCAAAATTCCTGTACCAAGGGGGTTGTATCCCCTATATAACTATCGAAACGGCACTACTTCTGGGTTTGAAAGAGACAAAATTACGTATGGCAAAATACCGCTCCCAAAAAGGGCCCCACAGCACGACTCACCGAAATTTTTCCCCCCAGACACGGGCCAGGATCCAAGAAAAAGGGGGGTTTGTTTACGAAAATTTTGCCTGACAGAGGAGGCATCTACTATGTAAAGGTGCCTCCCCAGATTTCCCAGGTCAAATTTGGGGAAGAACGGGGGGCGCTCCCTGTTGATCAGGGCACGTGTTTTTTCAGAGGGGGTCTATTTTGAAGGAAGCTCGGGGCTTTTTTCGAAAACCCACCCCCGCCTTCAAACTTGGGCGCCAGTTCCCCCCTAGCTTACAAACCTAGTGTTTGCCTACTTGGGCCTATTACTCCCTATGTTAAGGTCTTATTTCTACATTTTTTTTATCTACATTTGCCTCAAAAACCTAATATTAGTGACTAACATATAAACTACCTACTTTTTTCTTGAAGGTAAATTTAAATTAAGAAGTACCTTCCAACCCCCTTCCCCAAACCCCGGGGTAATGTTTTTTGGTTTGGGGGGGTGTAAGGGCCCCCCAAAGGGGGTTTTTTTTCCCCGTTGGACTTCTCGACTGAATAATTCCAACATTGCACTTCAGCTTCTCGATGTTCCTCTCAACTCCCGATTTTTCCACCCCGGGTTTCCGAGTTCCACTCTTGCTTCCTATATTACACCCCGGGCTTCCCGATTTTTTTCACTCGGGCTTCCCAATTTCCACCTGTTTCCCGATTTTCCCTCTTGCTTCCCGAGTTTCAATCGGGCTACCCGTTTTTCCACTCCGGCTTCCCGATGTCCTTTCCGGGGCTTCTGAATTTTCCTTTCGGGCCCCTGATTTTTCACTCCACTTCCCGATTTTCCATTCCCGGTTTTCTGATTTTCACTCGGCTCCCTAAAGTTTCACTCCAGCTTCCCATTTTTCCACTCCAGCATCCCGAGTTCCACTCCGGCTTGCCGATTTTTCCACTCCGATTTCCCAATGTTCCATTCGGGCTTCCCAAGTTACACTCCGGGTTCTCGAGTTCCCTTTTCCGGCTTCCTGATTTTTCGGGAGTTTACCCAATAGATTTTCCAGGTAAACACCCTTTGCACCCGGTCGTACCAGTTTCATGGTGGAAAAGGGGCCTGACTCCAGGCTTTATGCCCCTTGCATGAAACCAACATAAACCACACCCCGGGCTGTCAGGACCAATTTTAGGGCTTTCCAGTGCCTGCTTAAAAAGCCGGGGTCTAGGGGAAACCCCCTTTTATATAGCTGGGAGGCAGTTGAACATCGGGGCCTTTTAAAACATTTTTGTTTTTTCTTTTAAAAACGTCCTATGACCCAGCCCCAGTTCCCCCGATTTTCGCCCAACATTTGTTGCTAAAAACTGAGCCGGGAAAAAAAAATTTATTAATATTGGGGAAAATATTTTAATTTTCCGAAGTTTAAAAGTGTCTAATAGGTGTTTAATGTGTTATTCAGTCAAAAAAATGATTTGAAAAGGGAATAAACAAACAGGGTCCCTCTGTGCTGCCGGATATGCAGGGGAGAGTCGAGGGGGAAGGGGGGAGCGGGGTTTTTGGAAGGGTTTAAAAGGCTGTAAAAAAAGGGACCAGGAAATTGGCTTCAGGGTGGCCTAAGGTTTAATATAGGCCTCATTTCTAATGGGAATGTCGAAACTGCCCTGGTGAAGAGGAGGAGCGGATTGTGGGACCGGGACCGGGGAGTTTACCGGGAGAGATTTCCCGGGGGGCAACGCCCCCGGGGCCCGGGTCTGGACCAGCCTCCTGGGGGATCAGAGCCTGATAAAACCAGGCGTTGCTGCTGGCGCACGCAAACCAACGTACGACCACACCCGGCGGGTCAGGAACCGTTTTAGGGGGCTTGTCCAGTGCCACTTGAAGACTGCCGGGGGTCTGTTGGTAATCCCCTTATGTATGCGGGGAGGCAGTTGAACGTCTCGGGCCCCTCATTTATTGTTGGGTCTTTAACGTGCTATGACACCCCTGCTTTTCATTGGGAAGGCACTCTCCCAAGTCTTTTTGCTTTCGTAGTGAGTGTTTTTCGTGTCAATTTGGTACTTTTCCCTCAGATTTTCCAGGTGAATAACTGTATCTCTCCCGCCTGCTTTTTCCGGGGAAATACATTTTCGGGAAACCTCAAGCGCTCCCAGTAATTGAGGTTTTTATCTCCTTTTATGCTGCCTGAAAATTCTCTGTACATTTTCTGGGTCAGAAATTTTTCACCCCTTGAAAGGTGCTGTAGTGTGCAAAATATTCCAGCCTAGAAGAAAAATGCCGAAGAGTGTCACATGGCTTTGCCCCCCTAGTTTTGAATTTTTCTCATTATCCATCCTGTCTTTTTTTCTAGCAATGCGATTGTACAATTTTATGGCCCTTGAATAGATCCTCCGACATGATCACTCCAGTCTTGACTTTGGGTTTTTCGCCTATTTTGGACCAGAATTTGTTTTGTACTCTGAGAAGTTTAATTTCCTCGTGTTTACCTATTGGTAATTAAAATTTCTCTCTTTTAACTTCATTTGTTTTCTGCGCCCACGAAAGATTGGGGTTGTTTTTCCGCCGGGAGCCTTGCAGGTCTGCAAGGGAAGACACGTCATGCAGATTGGGGGTGTCATCTGCAAAGGAAACACGGTGTTTGGGCTGACACCCCTTGTTATGTCGGATAGGGGATAGAACAAGAGGGGAGCGATTACTGGAACAGAGTTTTTCACCGAGCTGCCTCGGACTTTACTCTTTTTGACACACTCCTGTTTCTGGTAGTGGGGAAAATTATAGATCCATCGACCGCTTTTCCTGTTATCCTTTAGCACGCATTTGTCCCAAAACCCCCATGGTCACACGGTCGAAGGCTTTTGAAAAGTTTTTTTTATATTACTCGCATTCTTTTTGTCTTCTAGGCTTTGGGCCCTTTGTCGTAGTGACCAAATAGTTGAGACAGACGGGGACGACCTGTTCAAAACCCCTTTGCCCTGGTTTTGAAACTGATGGTTTCTAGATGGGGGTGATCTTGCTTCTTAGGCCCCTTTTTCAAAGATTTTTATGTAGGGGAAATGTTGTGCTATCGGTCTGTATTCTTGCTGTTGCTTTCCCTGCCCCCTTTGTAGTGGGCTATGTCTGTTTGTTTTTAGTAACTGGGGGACAAACCCCCTGTCCTGCTCCCTCTCCAAAATGGAAAAGCTCGTAAAGGGGGCTTGTTGCTTTCTTGATGAACACGGATTTCCCATATCGGGGCCCGGGGGCAATCAGGGGCTGTCATTTATCGCCTTTTTCGAAGCTTTGGCTCAGGATAACATGGGATAGGTTTGTTTTTAACCAAAATTTTTGGGGCTCTCTCAAAAAAAAAAAATTATTTGACCGACTCTCAGCTGGTTAGCGGCTTCTAAAACTGAGTCTTTGGGATTTGATAGCCACTCATTTCCTTGCTGTCATCGTTAGGACCCATCTTTTTTAATAGGGGCCCAATACTGGATTTGTTCCGCTTGTTTTGGCATAGGAGAAGAAAACTTTGGGTTTTTTTTCGATTTCATTTAGGGCTTTTAGTTCTTCCCCGTTTCCCTGACTCCTAAAATTCTTTAGCTTGAGTTCGATGTTTTGCTTTTCTCTGACCAGTGTCTCCCTACGATTTCAAAAATATTGACCTCTTTTGGGCCGCTTTTTTCTTTTCCGCGCCTGTAAAGGGACGCCGTCTTTTTCTATTTAATTATTACCGCTTAATAGGGTAAAATTAGTTAATGAGGGTGGGCCGGTGGTGACTGGTTGCCGCCAGGGAGTGGCCCGGGGGAAAATACCCGTATTTAATCCTCACTCATCGTTTTCAGATCTTAATGGAGGACCTCAATATGTAAATAATTATGAGAATTAAATCGCTTGTGAATTGTAATGTAACATGATAAAACCAAGTTAAAGAATCGTGAAGTGGAATAAGTCGCATTTTTCCCGAGTAAACACTTTAGACCTCGTTGTTCCTGTCCCGAGGATATGAATTTTTTAGGGAGTCACATTTCTAAACCGGGGACTAACCAAGAGATCCCTTTTCCTGCGGAATGAAACTTGTCGGGAGAAAAACATCAATGAGATGGTGAATGGGAAAAAGGGAGCATCACACTCCAGTTAAGAAACCCCTTAGTTACAGCAGACTGATACGGCCAGTTAGGTAGCGTAATTAAATAGGTTTGGGGGTGATCCAAAACATCAAGTACCACCAGGAAATCTATAAGTGGGGGGTTTATTACAAAGTTTTTTCTTTGATAAATTTAAATCCATTTTAAACCCCCCCTTCTTTTCAGTTAAACTAATATAATCTATACAGTCTAAAATTAATTAGTAGCACCTACTTGGGGTGCATCCTTTTAACTGGCTCGGTAGATATGGAAAAGTTTTTTGAGGTCGAAGGGCAACCTGCAATGACCAGGGGGTTTAAGTTTTCTCACATGTCTACACTTGTGACATGGTAAACATATAGTTTTTGTTCCCAATGAGATTACTCTATGCATGAAATGTTGGGGTACTTACAGGAATCACCCCTACCTGACCCTTTACATACCCTGAATCTGTAAATACCTTTGTAACTTGTCATATTGGACTAACCACCTGGAGTTCTTTTCCCTTTTTGTAAATTTGATTCTTACCTTTGTAAATTGGAGTTCTTTAAAACCTTTGTAAATTGTGATTCATTACCTCTGTAACTTGCTCAGCTATCAAAATTTTGAGTCCAGCCCCCTGGACCAATTAGTACCTTGTAACTTTTGACTACCGCCCACGGAGGGTATGGGGTGCATAAAAAACTATAAAAAACTAAACAAACTAACTAACCCAAAAAATTTTTTCCATATCTTCCCGCGGTCCTTCCTAACCCGGATGCAATCATGAAAAATTTAATTAAATTATTACCAAAATTTAAGGACTGATTTGAAGGGGGGAAGGGGTACACAAATTTAATCTTCGTGTGGGGGATAAAATTTACCCAATTAATTGCTAGTCATTGTTCGCATCGCTTTTGGGGCCGTGCGGACGGACTGCGCAGTAGCCCCACTTCACCGGTTTTCTGCGCAGTTTTCCCTGACAAACATGGGGATTACACCGGGCGGGAGGTTTAAACCCCACAGTCTGCATTGAGCTGTTAAGGGGTTCCTCTGACCTGCAATGAACTACTTTTTTCTGCAATTATTAGGGATCTATAGGGCATCCCAACGGGGAACTGTAGGGTGGGCCCTTAACGGATGAAAAGATATTTGTAAAGTTTCGAGGCCAGTTTTTACAGCAGGGGGGAAAAACCCAGGAACCCGAATGTGCCTCAACTCGACGATGATGTGTGGGCATGATGTATCTACTTACAAAAACGGGGGACGAGGAGGGGGACCTTTTGAGGCGCCCAAGTTTGGTATAGAGGACGTTTCCGCACCTACGAGCCATGGGGCTAGAGGGGGGTAGGGGGGAGGACCATATGACCCCCGAAGGGTTCTCACCATCAAATGACATTAAAAAACCTAACTTCGTATTTATTTTGACGGGCAACAGAACTCAGGTATATGTGTCTTATGCAGGAAAAAGGGAGGACGTGTCGTCTTGCAACTTTTATAAACATATAGCGGCGCAAAGTGCACATAGAGTTCCCCAGGGGTCCAGCCCGGTGGAGGGGGTCCACAACGATGTGGGGGCGAGGGCGAAAACGGGGGGGGACCCTCTATGGGGAGGAGGGGGAAAAGGGGGGAAAAACAATGGGGACGTTGTCACACTCCCGGTGGAGGAGGGAATCCTACTACAACACCTGTGGTGGGGGAAGGGGCAAGACGACACGGGAGGTGTCCTTAGAGTCTGGTCCAGGAATTCTTGGAGGAGACTTGGAGGGGAAAGGGCATGGGTGGACGGACCATGATAGGCAGCGATTCAAGGGGTGAGTGAGAAAAGGGGGAAAAAGGGGAAAAGTGAAAAAATAACTTGGGTGGCGAGGGAAAACAGGGAGGATGTACCCGAGGAAAATGGCTTTGGGGGCACTCTAGAAGGGCCACGGGTTGACTGAATTAGACACGTTTTAACACCTGGCAAAAACCTAAAAGCATGGAGAGGGTACGAAAAAACCCCCACAGGGGGGGGGTCAGGGGGAATCGGGGGGAGGGGCGGGGGGTAGGGGTCTTTTTAAAAAAAGTAGTAAGGAAAGTTGAGCAAGCCCCACGGGACAAGGTAAACCCCATTTCCTTTACCATTTGGTGTTAACAAAAATCTAATGGCCCAAAACTGAAGTAAAAAGGGTAAGGTTTGGGGTGGTTCCCAAAAAGGATGACGGATGTTTGTTTCCTACAGGAGCATAAACCCTAAGTCGGGTGAGTTGCGACTGAGAGGATATAAGTTGTTTTAAGCATGGGGAAGCTTTTAAAGGGAGGAGTGGCGTTTTTGTAAAGGGGAAACCCAAACCCTTGCGATTTTAGGGTGGGAGGGGGGGGAAGGGGGGGGGGTTTTTGGGGGGGTGGGTGGGGGGGGGGGCAGGGGATGTTTTGGGAGTTTATATGCCCCCGGGTTGGTAACGTGAGGATAAAAAAAAGATTTTTTTTTCGGGGGCGGATTGTTATACTATTCGGGTTTTCCTGCTATCGCGATAATTGGAGTATTTGGGAAATTTTGTGATTAGGCATCAGACGTCATACCCAGGGGGGGGGTGGTGTTTGGGGGTCTTACGGGTGCATTTTTCTGTGTCGGGGTCGTAAAGTGGCGGCAGGGAGGGGGGGATCAGGTCGAGCACAAAACCCATGTCAGGGAGTTATGAGGGAAGTTGGATAGGATTTATGTGAGGCAGGGGATAGGAGTGGAAGGGTTGAACATAGACGTGTTTTTCTACCACAGAGCATGTTTGGGTACCCTTTGGGTGGATGGTTTCCGAAATATATCAGCGTTTTTGAAATTAAATGTAGGGTTTTACAGGAGGAAGATCAAGGAGGTCCTTTTCAACATGGTGGAAAGGTTTTGGGACTAAAAGAGGAGTGGATTTCTAGATTGGGGGAGTTGCAGGCAAAGGTGCAATTGCAGGATTTTTTAAGAAGGGCAGGAACGGGGGGCTGGAGGTTTGGATTGCAGAATTTTTTAGAGGGCCAGTTAAGAATTTTTATGGGGGGGGGGGAGGGGAAGGGGTGGAGGAGTTATGGGGGGCTTTAAAATCGTTTAGGGGAGATCATAATGAACGTTTTTATGCAACTCAGGGGCAGGGCAGGATGGAGACGTACAAAAGGTGATAAGCCAACCCCGGGTTTTGTACCCGAAAATTCAAGGGCAGACAGTTGAGGAATACCGTGGCACAATTTTCGTGGAGGGAGGGGGGGGTTATGTGCAGGACAGGGTCCTCTGCACAGATTCTATCAGTAGGGATACGTTATTGGTTTAGGGGAAATGGAAAAGAAGGGGAGGGGGGGTTTTGGGTTAGAAACATTTTTAACTATAGGGGTTCTCAGGGGTTTGGGGGAGGGGGATCGGGGAAATTTTGGGGGGAGGGATTTCAGGGGGAGAGGGGGGGGGAGGGGGTTGAATGGGGCGAGTCAGGGGAAGACCTGGGGAAAAGGGTTTTCAATGATTTTTACAGACACATTGGAGGATCTGAGGGGGAGTGGCCTATGGCGGTTCTAATTATATGTTGAAACGGGGAGAATGGCGCAAACACAAGAAAGGGTTGTTGTTTTGGTGCCAAAAAAGGGGGGGGGGGGAAAGGGTTTTGGGAGATTTTCGTCCGTTTTCGTTTAAAGGGTTTCGGGTACAAAATTTTTGCGAAGGTATTGGGGAACATTAAAGAAGTAATTGGGAAAAAACATACAAGGGGGATATGGGGTACCCCGGGACGGACTATGAAAAATGGCACAGTGGGAAAGGGGTTTTATAGAGAACTGCCCGGAGGGGCTCCTTGGGTTGGATTGGGCTCAGGCCTATGACGCGTGAAGAAAAAAGAACATAAGAAAGGGGGAACCGCAGCAAGCCTGTTGGGCCCCAAAAAGGGAGGGCCTTTACAATTTATCCCCCTAACAAAACATTGCCCAACCCAAATTTTTAATGCCAAACCCCAAAAAACAACTCCGAGTGCAATCCCACCAAAAACCAACCCCTCCCACCATTACTTTCCAAACCCAAATTTGAAACTACCCAAAGTCCTAGCCTCAATAACCCAACTAGGAGACTGTTTCCCCTCATCAACTACCCCCGTTTCCAAACCCAATACTTTTCCCATGTCCTTTTTAAATCTAAACTTACTAATTTTAAAACCATTACGTGGGTTCCTCTTGGGGAATATCCTCAAGACCTTGTTTAAAATCCCCTTTTAATAAACCCATCTTTCCCCTTTTAAAACTTCGATCAGGTCTCCCCCAAAATCTCGCTAACAAGTGAATGTAACTAAGATCTTCAATCTTTTTTCATAAGGGAAAATTTCTAATGCTATGTATTAATTTAGTCAACCGCCTGAATGTTTTCAACGAATTTATTCCATTCTGAAATGGGACCAGAATTAGCTGCATAATCTAGGGGAGGGGTTACTAAGATGTTTAAACGCAGTAGACCTCTGACTTCTGTTTCTTACACTTCTTGATAAAAACCAGTAATCTATTTGCCTTATTAAAACGCTTAGGCATTGCTGTCTTTGGTTTTTAAAGGTTTTTTGCTTACCCTAACCCCCAAGTCCTTTCGAATCTGTATGGCTAAGTTGTACATTATTTAACGTAAATGCTAGGGGATGGACACTCCCGACTTCGAACCTTGCATTATCTACATTGAACTGCATCGCCACTTTTTTTGACCAAGATAATTTGCTAAATCCCCCCCAAGTCCTAAATCTACTTTTTAACAATTACCTACCTACTTCGTGTCCGGCGAATTTGCTCATATCACTACAATTTTCCCTTTATCAAATCATTGATATATATTTTAAACAACAACGGGCCCAAACGATCCTTTAAAAACGCCCTTGTTACTGACCCCACTCGGATTTTAACCCCATTTATGGACACTCCTGCTTTGTCTGTAGCCATGACTCGATCCAGGAGCCCCTTCCCCAATCCATGGCTGCACTTTCTTTAACAGTCTTTTGGGGGGAACTCTATCAAAACCCTTACTAAAACTAAGAAACAATATCAAATTCTTTTTCGGGTCAACAGCCCAAAAGCTTTACTAAGAAAATTAAAAAATTATTGACAAGACCGGGCCCTTTTGGGGAAACCGCGAGATCATTTAAACAAGCTAGCTTACGAGAGGCTTCTTAAATCTCAGCTATAATTGACTCTAGCAACTTGCCTACAATTGAGGTCAGGGGTTTTGGGCTAATTTGACGGTAACGAGTTGTCCCCTTTTTAAAAATAAATTACATTAGCCATCTTCCACATATCAGACACTTTCACCTGTTTGAAGAATAAATTAAAAAAATTGTTTAAAGGGTTTCCCGACTTCCATTTTGCATTCCCTTTAAAAACCCTTGAAAAAACCTCATCAGGACCCGTGACTTATTTTGTTCAGTCGGTCTACGCTTCACAACCATTTTACTTGACTTTTTTGGGGCGTTTGGGGAAAAATTGGGGTTTTGGGGGGGGTGTGGGGGTGCACACTCTATATAGGGGGGGTGCTGGAGGGGGCAGGTTTTAAAGGAAAGCTGGGGGGGGGGGGATGAGGGAAAAGGGTTAAGGCAGGGTTGCCCCCGTCGCAGTTGCCTTTGCATTGTGCAACATCCCTTTTTTTGAGGCTGGGAGGAGGGAAATTGCGGGGGGTAGGGGGGAGCGGGGGAATAGTAGGTTAGGGAAAAACACAACGTGTTTGTTATGAGTGGGGGGGCTTTAAGAAGGGGGAGAGGGGATAAAGGGGTTTTGGGGAAATTTTTAGGAATGGGGATTAATTTTGCAAAGTCTAGGTTATTGGAAGTAGGAACATGGTGGGGGGGAGATTTGGGGGGGAATGGGGCGGTTTTGAAAAATTTGGGTGTGGGGGATTTAAATTTTAAAAAGCATTGCAGGAATGTAGGGGGTTAACTCAGAACATCACGAGTGGGGTTTTAGGCAAATTAAAAGTTTGAGGGGTTTGTGAAATGGCTTACGCAAGGCATTGGTAATTAACTTGCGTGTATGTAAGGTCTGGCGTGTGGGGGAGGTGTTCCCTTGAGGTGCAGGATATCAGGAAAAAACAGAGGGGGTGTGAGGTTTGTGTGGGGGTTTGGGGGGGGCCTGGTTTTTCCAGGATGTGGGCATGACGGGGGTGAAACGGGGGGGACTAGGTTTGTTGGGCCTTTGGGGCCCAGGTAATAATGGGATTAAATTAAGCAGAGGATCTAAGAGTGGGGGGGGGAAGGGGGGTTTTGGGTGGATAGGGGGATAGGGGTGCTAGAAACTGGGGGTATGGGGGGTTTAGAAAGTGTGAAGATTAATAAGATCATTTGACAGGAGGCAGGTTAAAATTTTTAAGGGAAAAACCCGTGGGGGTGTGGGGTGGGGGAAGGGTGTATTGCAGGGGGGCCAGTATACCCCCGATAACTGGAGGGGCATATGGGGGGGGTTTTGGGGGCTTTGGATACCACAAGGGTCAGGGGGATGGAAAAACCGTTTTCTCATGGGTTGGTTATCTAACCATGTTGCATAAGATGGGGTTGGTGAGAGAGGCAACATGTTTTTCTGGGGAGGAGGAAAACTGCCTACAATGGGATATTTTTGTTCATCTTTTGGGGTGGGGAGTCGGGTGCGGGGGGTTTTTAGGTTGTTGGGGGGGGGGGATTGGTCTTTTCTTAATCTTTGCGATGGAGTTTGTGGGGGGAGCAAGTGAAGGGGAGGGGTTTGATGTATTTAGGGAGATTATTTTCATGTTTTTTGGGGGAGAGGGGGATTAAAAAGGGGGTTTGAGGAAAAAAAATTAGCCAAGGTTCTTTAGGGCAAGGGGTAGGAATAGATTAATTATGGGGGGGGATGGAACAAGTTTTCGGAGGGTTTCGTAATCTCACTGTACAAACTTTCAGGAAAAGGGGGGGGGGGGAACGGAGGGCCCTTTTAAATTAGGAGGGGGGGTAAGGTTTGGCATATGTGGAAGGTATGAGAGATGGCTAGTGAAGCATACATTCGGAACTGGGTTTTGTTTTTCCCGGGGAGTTATTTTATATTTGCGTTCAGTACCATGGGTTTTATTCAGTAAACCTAAACGTCTACATTTTCATAATTTTGGGGTTTGGTTATTATTACACCACTGTCAAGGATAGGGGGGCTTATGCAGCTGTTATGGGTTTTATGCAGCATACTGAACATGTAAAAAATGATACTGCCCCTGAAATTCTAGTAATCCCCTTTTTTTTTAATATGAGATTGTTAAAAAATTAAAAAAAACAAGGGAAAAAGGGGGGGTCAAGTGTACGTTAGATCGGTGATGTTTGTATTTTTTTAGTTTTAAACACGTAGCTGCAAGTACTTTCCTTTTAGCCCTTTTGGCTTAGCGCTTCTTTTGATTTTAATAATAATAAAAAATACTTTCCTTTTAAAACTGTACTCCTATAAGAAGAAGGGTTTAATACTTTTACACCATTCAGATGAATATAAATATTCAAGGGTTTTAATTTGTGTTTCAGATAGGGAGATTAGGGCTTATGTCCATCATTAACAAGTTTTTATCTTAAGAGGATTTTGTTATTTTTAGGGGAGTGCCTGTATATCTTCATTTAGGGGGTTTTTTTGCCCCTCCCTTTTTGGGGAAACCAATTTGACATGTTTCAATTATAATTCTTTTCTTGGATTATATTAAATATTTACATAACCTATTTTAAAGATGGGGACATTAATGTATTCTCTTATATTTTGTGTAAACTCCATTTATACAATTTTGTTAGACATTTAATTTCATGGTTGATGCATTTTTATTGATATTAAAAATTTTTTGGGTGTTATTCTTCCCCTTATACAGGGGTGTGGTAAGCAATGAATGTCCATATCTGTTTTCATATGTACTTTTATATTTTTTGTTTTTTTGTTTTTTTCTGCTCACCAACTTCTGGTAAAATTCCCATTAAAGGTTAAAGAAAGAAGGGGATAACCCTAATTGTTAGGTTACTTAAGGTTTTCTTTAAAAGGGGCATTAAAAATTTTTTCTGCCTGGCTTTTTAATTATTGTAAAAGGAGGGGTTTTTTAGGGCATGTTTTTGGGTTGTAAATGTTGTAATATGGCTATCACTTTAATGTTATTTTAAGTACGGGGGTTGTGTGATAAGGTTATTGTTAAATTTCCCGTATAGTTTTTTCTTTTATTAAACCTTAACATTCTTGTATTTGTTGTAATAAATAGTGGGGAATGAACTGGATTATATGAGAATTCTTTGTTAAAAAAAACTATCATTACAATGTAAAATAAGTTGACATTCTTTGGTTTATTGCCTTTTTTTGTTATAAAAAACGGTTTATTTTTTGGATATAAAAACCCACCTGTATGTTTTAGGGGTGGGTTGCCGCAGTGTATTTCATGTAGTTTAGGTGTGGTTTCCTTAGGTATACTTAGTTCAGTGTGGGTTGTCCTTAGTGCATTACTGTATTTTGGCATTTTTTGGGGGGATCAAACATTTTTTAGTTTAACGGGGTTTCTTAGTTAATTTATTTCTGTGATAGGGAACGTGGGTTTTTGTTTTTATTATTTTAAAGGTTCACAGTCTTTTTTTATGTGACGTATTAAAACAACATTATAATGTGTAATTTGTTTTTTAAATAAAATATAAAAAAAAAAAAAAATTGCTAGCAACGTGTGGCTAGGGTTTAACAAGGTAAAGTGCAAGAATTACTCTTATAAGGGGCCTACTTTAAGTTGTATTACATGATTTAAAAATTTTCTAACCTGACTGGTCGATGGGGTTAGTGGCTGACAAGTCCGTGGGTTTTAAGTAATGAAAGAATCATTACAGCCATGTAAACCTTGAACCCAATGAATTAAAGTTATATTTTGATGCTTTTGAGAGTAGATTTGAGTGGTACAAATTGTGGTTTAAAGTCTGTGAAAGAGATCTGCTGGAGAATTGTGCAGATGGAATGGAAATCAATGTTTCAATTAATCAACATTACGAATTGGAAGAAAAACTGTCTTGTAAAAGTAAGGCTTTGAATAAATTAAAGGGTGAAAGCCAGGCAGTTGATCAACCTATTAATGCAAAGGATGTGTTTGCCAAAACCTCCAGAGTAAGGTCTGGAGGAAATCAGACTAGGTCGGCAAGAATTAATTGTTCAATTGCAGACAAGTCAGCCAAACAGTTCTACGGATATAACACATAATGACTCTGAAGTATCTGTTAAGTCTCAAAAGGGAAAAATAATCCCAGTGGTAATAATCATAATTAAGAGTTAAATAGGCACATATCAAGTGACAGGAATCAGTAATAGTGGTTCCTCACATCAAGGTAAGAGGAATAAGTACCTCAGTAAGGATAACCCAGTTAATAAGAGGTCAGGCAAGGAAAAGAGAGACTGCCTCTTTTGCAAGTGTACTCATTTCACTAAAAATTGTAATGTCTGTAATTCATGGGATATTAAAGTGGAAAGAATGAAAGAACTTTTTTTTTTTATATTTTATTTAAAAAACACAATACACATCTTACATTTGTGCTATATTTAGGTTACATAAACAAAGAAACGTGATCCATTAAATAATAAAAACAAACAACTTCACATTCCTTATCCCAGCCCTAAACTTATACATAAGAAAAACACGTTCAACTGTAAATGCGTGATTCCCCCTCCAAAGTGCCCAACCAGCACACACAACAAAACATTTTAACTAAAAACGCCCCCCCCTGAACATACAGGGGGGTTTATTATATCCATAAACTACGGGGCCACCTTTCTTACAACCAAAAAGGAAATAAAAACCCAAAAGAATGTCACACTTATTTAAAATTTATATGAAACTTTATTTTTTCAAAAAACATTCTCATATAATCCAATTCGTTGCACATTTCATTAGTATTGTTAATAAACTTTATCCCACAAAGACATAAATACTAAACAGCTCAAAAATTACAATATAATAAAGGTGAAAAAAAATTATTTCTTTTTCCACCCCCTTCCCCACAGAAAAAACTAAACACCCCTATTAAAAAAACAAAGATACAAAACTATGTTACATACACATTATTATTAGTGTTTTTAAAAAGCTTGATTTTTCCTTTTCCTTGTAGTTGCTCACTGACAAAAAATCATTTACCTTTTTAAAAAATTTATGATATCAATGACCCTTGTCTTTAAAACACGGGTTTTAAACTAAAACATTCACCCCAAAAGGAAAACTCCCCCCCCAAATTTCCCCACATCGACATGTCTTTCCCTCCCATAAAACCCTTCAGGGCCCAATCCTACCACCATTTACATACCCCCTTAAATTTGGGTCAATAACTCGCTCTAGAAAAGGAAAATGCCCCTTAGTACTTAAGTAGAAAAATTAAATGACCCCCTTCCCGTTATATTTCTATATCCCCTCCGGGAACGCAGTCGCCCCACCTGTTACCATAAATGAGTTTTATTTCTGCATACCCGTGCGAAAATTCCTGCCGAAATTACCCCTTTAAACCTTTTTTTAAACCCCCCACCGCCTTTTTCCTTAAAGCCCCAGGAATAAAACAAGAAATCGGGCCCACAATTTACAAATGGTCCTTTAAACCTAAACCCCCCCCCTTACCTCAAAAGTTTTTTTTTTTTATATTTTATTTAAAAACAACTTTACACATGATACAAGCCAAAAATTTAGCAAACCCAAAAAACCGGGGACAGAAAAGGGCCCAGACACACACAAAAAAACAAAAAAAAAAAAAACTTTTAAACCATATTGATATAACAAAAAATTTCTACCGTAAAAAACCCCCAACCCGTTTAGGGGAAAAAAAAACTCCCGGGACAAAAAAAACAGAACGTCGGAGTAAAAAAACCCATGAAAGGAATAAGTCCTATAAAATGTTTTATATGTATTTTTTCATAAAATGCAAAAACACGTACATGTATGTGCACAATGTTTTTCCCCGCACGGAGGGGGAATTATACTAAAACAAACTAACATCCAAAACAGAAGTGTCAGACAATGTCAGGTACCCCCAAAAAACATTGTAACTCAGTGATATAAAAAATTCTAAAAAAAACCCAAACCCAAAAACCGACTTCCAAAAAAACCCAGTCGGAGTCATTAAAAAAACATGTGGGAATGAGCCCCCTACAAGCACAAAAACACACTATTTATATATACATATACATATTACTGTATACTTTAACTCGGGGGGTATACACACATACGGTATGTGCACTTGTTCGACAGAACAAACGGGGCGGGCATACATAAAAAATTAAAGCTTAAATGATTTTCCCCAAAAATAAACAAAAAAAAAAAATTAAACCCAAATGAAAAAAGAACTTACCTAAGACTTTGGGTTTTTCCCAAAAACCCCAACCTCACACACAAAAAAAATTAATTTTTTACCTATTAACACTAAATAAAATAAAAAGACCTTCCCAGTCAAATGAAGGGTAATAAAAACCCCATCAAATATTTTTATATTTTCGACAAGGTCTTGAAACCCATTCAATACAATAAAAAAGAGACGTATGACAAGGATAAATCTAACACCCAATTCGAATGTATAAAACATATCCCAAAAAATTATACATAAAAATATAAACCCCCTATAAAAAATGGTTTTTAAAAACAATAAGGGGGAAAAAAAAAGAAAACCCACAGCCCAAAAGTAGTATTTGATTTTACAAATTCATAAAGGCCCAAATCCCCCGGACCCCCCCGACGGCCCCCCTGCAAAAAAAAAACTTTACCCAAAATTTTACCACCTTGAAAAACCAATCAAACCTTTCCCTTCATCAGGTTTCCCAAAATAAATCCAAGGGGAAACACCCCCACTGAAGAGACCAACCCCTTGCCTTAAACCCCGCCCAAAAACGGGGGGTAGACTTTTAAAACCAGTAAGTTCAAAAATATCCCCCCGGGGAAAACAAATTGCCCCCCTTTCCCCCCATATAATTGTTTGTTTCCTACATGCTGCCCCTATAAAAACACGCCGCCCAACGCTTTTTCCCTAATTTTTCCCTCCACCTCCCCCCCTACCCCCCAAAGGGAAACATACAAGAAATCAACTTTTAAAGAAAATCTGATACCCCCCCCCCCCTTTTTTTGGGTCCCCCTTTCCCATATCTAACTTTAAAAAGCCCTGAGGGTTGATATCTTTTTCCCCCCCCCCAAAAAAAAAAGAAACCCCTTAAAACCACAATCTACCACCCCAACCAAGAAAAAAAAATATACTACATGAAAAAAGCCGTTTAACTTCCCCACAAAAACCAATAAATGCCTCTTCAAAAAACCCCAATTCGTCTTAGCCCCTCTTTCGATGCTAACGTCCCCATAAGAAATCATTTTACAAAATTTCCCTCCCTTCCCGGGGTATTCTTAATTTACAAAATTTCCAACCCATATCACTCCCCAAATCATAGGGTGGGATAAAACTGCCATCCCTTGCATTGTTTCCTGACGCCCGACCCACACCCATAACCTTTAAAAACCCTGATTTTTTAAAAATTGCGGCCCCTTTTTACAAAAACCCCAACTTTTTCACACTCCATAAGTCCCTGCCCCCCCACCATTTGGGGAAATATCCCCCATAAACCCCCCCCACCCGAAAAAACCCCTTTCCCCCGCTCCCTGAATATCCCTTTCTGCTTCCCCTATAGCCCCCTTAACCCTAGCCCCTTATGCCATAACCCCAATCCTCCCTGTCTTACCGAAATTTCATTTAACCACATCTTTCCCCAAAAAAAAGGGCCCTCCCAAAAACCCCCACACATCCCCCTTAAGGGCCTTTTCTCTTGAAAATTTCCAAAATTTATCCTGACTTTTTAAAGGGGTTTAAATTTCCGCCCCTCCCCACACCTTACTATAAATAAAGTGTATTTACCACCCAACCCTTTGAGAAAAGGTTTACACCCCCGGCCCCCTTAAAACTCCTGAGCCTACTCAAAGCTCTGCCCCATTCCCATTTCTGAATTAAAACCCTCCCTGCCCCTTCCTTAAATTCTGCTAAAATACAAAATCCCACAAACCCCTTTACCCTTATTTTACGGTTACCCAAACCCAAAAACCCCTTTTCCCCAAAGGGTCCCCCAACCCCCAAGGCCCCCCAAACCCCCCACCCCCAAAACCGTTTTACTGCTTAAAAACCCCTAAACCCCAGTTACCCCCCCCCCCAAAACCCCCCCAAAAAACCCCCCTTCCCACAAACCAAACCCCAAACCCAAAAGAAAACCCTTAAAAAAACCTCAACAAACCCCAACAATATTCCCCCCCCCAAAAATCCACCTCCTCTCCCCCTTTCCCCTTCCCCCATCCCCCCATCAACCAAAACATAGAAAGGTTTTCTGCATACATGCAAAGAGTTTTTGGGGGAGAGGGGGAAAACCCCTCCCCCCTTAAAAAACCCCCTTTCCCCATGCTTACTAAAACTACCCAACCTCCCATTTCCCCTGTACTTCATCGTTGAAATTCTCATACAATGCCCCAAACCCATCCAACCACCCTCCCTCCAAAACCCTTTTCTCACCATACTCTCAAAAAAAAAAATTTCCCTAACCAAAAAATTTTTCTTTAAGCTTTTCCCAATCCAACCTAGAATACCCCCCTTATACTACCCCCCCAAAGGAAATCCCGAAAAAACGCCCATACCTCCCCGCATACCCCCCCCGGGGGGAATACCAAAAAATTGCCCCCCAAGAATCACCGACCCCTTTGACCTTCTTCAGTCTTTTTCCCCAAAAAATTTTCCCCAAAAAACCTTGAATCAGCAAAACATAAAAAGATATTGCTCGGTAAGCACCCCAACTCTCTTCCTCCCCTCTTTTTTTGGGCACCAAGACAAAGACCCCGTACTTTGGGGATGTGCCCCAATTTCCCCAACAAAGTTTAACTTTAAGACCCAAATACCCCTAACAAAGCACTGCCTAAAAACCCCCCCCCCAATTGCTCTAAAAAAATCATTTGGTATACCGTCTTTCCCTGGTTTTTTCCCGGTACTCTTTCCCAAAAAATTTCCCTCTTCCACCTAAACCCCTCATTTATACCAACCCCCAAACCCCCACTCTATCCTGCTCACTTTAAAAGGCAAGGAAACCCCCCCTTTCCCAAAAATACCCCCCGGGAACCCCCCCTTCCCCAACTCCTTTTCCCTCCCAAAACCAACTACCCAGCATAGAGCCCTCATATTTTCCGTATTTGGATAGGACTGACCCACGGGATCCCTCCCCCCCCGGGGCTTGTCCCCCCAATTTGTAGAATGGTTTTGGTTACACTCTGCCCGGTCCCTAAATTTAGGGAAAAACCCAAAAACCCAGACGGCTTATCACCCCACAAATCATCCTCAAAACCCCGCCCAAACCCAAATTGCATAAAACCCTTTATCATTGGGGTTTAATTCGGGGACCTGCTCCGCAGACTGCCCATGTCATCCCTCCTCCCACTTCCCCCAAACATAACAATCTTGCAACTGTCCCTCCAGATAATTTTGAACCCAAAAGGGCCACCTCGCCCCCTTCCCGTCCCCAAAACCTTAAAAAAATTGGGCTTTTCCCCGGTTTTCCCCTGCATTTCCCCCCCAAATCTAACAGTCTTTCCCCCTGCCCCTAGCCTCCCAAAAAGGAAACCCACCAATCACTAAAAAAAAGGCCCCCTCCCCCTCCTCCTTAAGAAGTTTTTTTACTTTTAATTTCCGAACCCAAAATTTAAAAAAAACGCACCACCCATCCCACATCAAATCTGCTTTTCCCCGCCCTTTGATCCGAAAACCCCACATCGAAGGTTTGCACCCTCACAACCCCTATACCCTGCTTAATATAAAATTTTTTGTCCAACGCGCTTCCTTTTTCCCCCCACGGACGAACGTATTGTCCCTAGGGAACCCCCCCCCCCCCCCACATCCCAAAAACCCCAATTTTTTCCCCCAAACCATTTCCCCCACCCCACTCGCACACAACCCCCCCCCTCTCGGTTCGAAATCAAACCCCTCCTAATCACAAAAATTTTCCCAATCACCCCCCTATTACTGTTTTTTAGCAGGCAAAAAAACCCCAAAGGGGATACAGCAATTTCCTTTTCTGAAAAAAAATCTACTTTTTTACCCTTGGGATTGCTAGTTTTCTGGCATGTAAAAATCCCACAAAACCCAGCTCGACTTCCGCCCCAACACCATCCAACCCCCTACCCCCCCCACCCCCCCCCCCCCCTTCCCCCGGGCCCATGACCGCAAAAGGGGGTGGTTTTCCTTTTTCGCCACTGCTACCCCCCCCTTTCAATTGCAAACCACTGGTAACATACATCCGTATCCCTTTTTAACCCCAAAACACAAAACCCGGCCCCATGAAATTTTGCTCTTTCAAAAAGCAAATTCACAAACAAACCGCCGTTAAAAAAACCCCTCCCCCCAAACTTTTTTAACCCCAGTCTTAAGTCCATTGAATTAAGCGTGAAAACTTTTTGGGGGAAAAAAATAGAAGTGGCGGGTTTCCCCTATGCCGCTTGGGGGGTTTACTCGCTGACTTTTCCATTACGTATTCCCCTTTCCACTCGAGGGTTTTCCTGTTTCAGTCCCTCCCCCTCCCCCTCCCCCCTTGCAACTCAGGCCCCTCCTTTTTCCACATGGGGGTCGGCTCCACAACCACTGCCCCTGACTTCTTCCCCGGGGCCCCTGCCCCGGGGTAATAACCCGTCTATCTCGGCCGCAGTTCTTTTTTTTTGAACTTCCACTTACACACCCTCTCACCCTCAGACGAATCCCCTGGTTTACCTCCACGGGGCCCCCACCGCTCCAGCCTTTTTTTACTCAAGCTTTTTTTCCCCAATTTTTTTGTCCCCCCAGCTCTCCAAAATTTTACATAAATGGGGGACACCTTCTGCACGGGCTCATCCCCATCCCAAAAAAACCTTGAAAACACGGGCCCGTTTAAAACCCCCCTTGGGGTTTGGGAAGGGTTCCCCGGGTAAAGACTCCTCAATAACACCTTCCCACTCCCCCCCTCCCCGGGAAAAGTGGGCACAAAGTTTTCCTCCTCCGCCCCCTCCCGGTCGGGCCTCCATGCTCCAGAGATGGCCCCCAGGCAACAGACCCCGGCAAAACCCAAAAACCCCAGGTGTTGTATCACAAAACGGCGTTTCCCGAATTCGAGGAGCCCGCCCCCCTGGACACTGGGGGTGCCCTGTGCTCAAAAAAGGCACAGACGACATGTTTTTTTTTCCTACCCGCCCGTACACAAAACCCCGTGGGTTTTACAAAACCCGGGCATCGTTTTCAAGGGTTTTTTATAGGCCTTGTTAAAGACATTTTAAGGGTGTAAGAACCCCTTTCCCGGGGATTCCTTTTTACGGGGCCATCCCCCCCATAAACCCCCTGGTTTCAGAAATGCACTGTCCCCCCTAACTGCGAAAAAAAATCCTGGAGTCCATACGCCATAGCCCCAAGGGTTTCATTTTTGTACCTTCAAACCCCTGTGAAGTACTTAGAAAAAAATCCCTGTAACCCCAACATCCCTCGCTGAATTTTACACCTGCCCTTTTTTCCCGGACTGCCGAAAAAATTCTTGTGTTTGAAGCCGGGGGGTCTCGAAATTTCAAAGAAAATTCCTTGTCAAAACCATTTAAGAGCCCCAAAGCCCTAAATTCCTCGTTGGGGATAAACCCTATGGTCCCTAATGATGTTAGGGAAAAAATACGTTCAAAAGGTATCTCCACTTTTAACCCTACCAGAACCAGCCCCTATGGCAGAAAAGGATTTACCCTCCGTACTGTATGTTCACCATTTTGATTTCCCCCAAAAGAAACAGGGACGTCCCCACTACTCAATTGGGTTGTTGGGTGGGAAATGGGTTAGCTCGGGCCCGAAAAAAAGCAGAGGGTTTCTGACACAACCCAAACTCCACCGTAGTCAAAGGGAGCGGAAAAATTTTCCCCCCTAAAGTTAGGCACGCAGGATCTTTTACATTTTCCCCCACCCATTAACTTGAAGGGGCTCTACCAGCCACACCCCCTACCTGCCCCAACTCCCCACAAAAATATACCCCCCCTGAAAAAACGTTTCCGATTCCTACAATGTTCGCATTTTGCTTCCTTTACCAAAAAACCCCTCCCCATACAAAAGCCTGCTTTGACGCTAAAACCCCATTCCTAAAAAACCCCTTATAGGAAAAACTAATTTTCCCCCTTAGCCCCCCCAAACATTAACAAAGGGTTTTTTTCCCCCCCCCAAACCTTTTGGCCAACCTTCTAACCCCAACCTTACAACTCAAACCTTTTCCCCAAAAACCCTTGTTTTTCACTTCCTGGGTTTTTCCCCCCACCATCTCTAACCCCAACCCTTTCCCAAACCCCCCCCCCTTTTTTAAACCCCCCCCCCTTTTCTAAATTTTTTTTTAACATACTCCTTTCCTCCGGCCCCCTTAAAAACCCACTCCCCCCCTTCGTTTGTCATCCCCTTTTTATTCCCCCCTCCCAAAAACCCTTTCCCCAAACCCTTTTTACCCCCACCCCCCCCGTGATTAAAAGAGTTCCCCTTTTCTTTAAACCAAAAATTTATTAATTTGGGCCCTTTTCATTAAAAATAAAATCCCCCTCTGGCCAATTCCCTATTTTTTAAACCCCTTTACCTTCCAATTCCCCCGCCCTAATCCCCATAATAAAACCCCTTCCTGTTCCTCC
Source organism: Cherax quadricarinatus (assembly GCF_026875155.1). Taxonomy (NCBI): domain Eukaryota; kingdom Metazoa; phylum Arthropoda; class Malacostraca; order Decapoda; family Parastacidae; genus Cherax; species Cherax quadricarinatus. The sequence goes on from NC_069457.1 coordinate 28,308,678, forward strand.
ATCCCCCCGTTCCCCCCCCCTACCCCCCCTTCCCCCAACTTTCCCATCCAATAATTTATTTAGCCCTTTGGGATTTGGAAGTAAAAAAAAATTCCTCCCCCATTTTCCAAACCCACATTAGTTTTAAATTTTTTCCCAAAACCCAATTCCGGAACCCCTTTCCCTTCCCCCCTTGTTTCTTCCCTAAATAAACCCCCAAAAATTTTCAGCCCCTTTAGGCCATCCCCCGCCCCCAAAACCCCCATTTTTTAAAACCCCCAAACCCCAAAAACCCACCAATTTAAATTTCCCCAAATTTTTGCCCAAAAATTTACAAACCCCTTTCCCACCCTCCCCAAAAAAAAAACCTTCATTAACCTTCTCCACCCCGCAAACTTCCCCCTCATTTAAAATTAATTTTGGTTTTTCCCTAATAAAAACTACCTTCTAACCCCCTTTACCCCTTTCCCTTCCGAAACCTTTTTTTCCCTTTTCCCCAAAATTTCCAAAACTTTGAACATTAAAAGAAAATTTTGGCCCCCGGACCCCCTGTTTTCAACCTTTTTTCCTTTTCAAAAGCACCCACCCTACCTTTAATTTTTTTCCCAATTCCCCCCCTTTTGCATTTCAAATTCCCAACCCAAAAATTTTTTTCCCTCCCCAAAACCCTTAAAGGCCCTTTGGGGTTCCCAAAAAATGAAAATCCCCTTTCACCTTCCCTAACCATTTTCCCTCCAAAACCCCCTTTCCCCCACCTTTCCCCAAACCCCGCAAAATTTCCCTTTCCTTTTTTCCATCCCCAATTTCCCCCAATTTTCCAAAACCAAAAGTCCCATAATTTCCCTTTAACCCCTTCATTGTTTCCCAAAATTTTGCCAAAAAATTTTAACCCTTTAAAAATTAAAGTTTCCCTGTTTCTTGCCAAAATTTTCCCCCCGCTTTTTTTTTTTCCCCAAACCCCGCAACCAACCCGCCCCTTTTAATTCCTCAATTTTCCCCCCTTTAGCCCATTCCCTCTTTCCCCGAAACCAAAAACTTTTTTTCCAAATTGGGTCTGTTAAAAAATTTTTGGAAAACCATAATTTCCCCTGCCCCCTTTCCCCCCCCTTAAATTAAAAAACCCCCCCCTCCTTTTTCCCCTTTTACCCAACCTTAAAAAATTTCCCCCCCCAAACCCCCCTTTTCCCCCCCCAATTGCCCCCCCTCAAAACCCCTTTTACCCCTCCTCTTTCCTTTAATTAAAAAATAATTACCTTTTTCCCCTTTCCTTTAAAAACCCATAATCCGCAACCCCCCTTTCCCCTGTTTTTTAAAAACCCCCCCCTTTTCCCTAACCTCCCCAAAAAATTTTTAATGTGGGTTTTTCTAAAGTGTAAAACTTTTCCAACCCCACTTTTTCCCCCCCCCCTACCCGGCATCCTTAAAAATTTCCTTTAAAACCCTTTAACACAAACCCCCCCTTTCATTTTATCCCCCTTAGTCCCCCCCTTAGCCCTGATATTTCTTCAAAAGACTTCCCTCATCTTCTTGCGTAACACTCATTGAGCTGCTGTTCCAAATAATTCTGTAAACCATACCTCCACCTCGCCTCCTCCCTTCCTTTATATTTATAAAACCCCGCGAAAAACCAGGTTTAGCCCTATTTTCCCACCAATCCAAAATACTCCCTCCCCCATCCCTTGCCCTCCACAATTGTCTCCACCAGTCTCTAAACTCTGCGTTCACCACCTCACTCCTCCCCAACCTCGCATTTAACTTCCAGAAACTTGAATATACACTTTAAACCACTCCCTCCCATCCAGTTCTACCAAAACTGCCCTATGATCCGAAAACCCTACATCCACTGTTTTTACCCCTCCTACCCTAACTGCTCCCGTTATATAAATCCTATCTAACCTCGCTGAATAATTTCTCCTAACAAAAGTGTAATCCACTCTCCAAGCCCCACTCCCCTCCACGTCCCTCACCCCGGCATCCTGTAAAACATTGCTAACGACCCGTAACACACAACCCGCCCCCCTTGGCTCCACGTCCCCCCCTTATAACACAGTTCCAGTCCCCCCCAATTTTACAGGGGATAGAGGTAAACCCTTAAAAAATACACAAAAAACGTCTCTCACAAAATCCTCTTTTACTTTGATTATATTCTCCGCTGGCATATAAACCCCAATGAAACATACTCGAGATGCTCCCCACTCACCATCCACCCTCACTCCCCTCCCCCCCCCTTTTTCCCCATTTTCATAATACGGAAGGGACTTTTTTCCCTTTTCACAGCCACTGCCACTCCCCCTTTTAACCTAACAGACCCACTTACATACAATTTATAACCTTTTAATGCCAAAGCACAGCCTATCTTATAATTATTTCTTTATAAAGCAAACATCCACATTATAGCCTCCTCAAAAACCATTCATCCATACTCGTTTCACTTCATTCTCAATCCAATTACATTTACAGTTATCTACTATCGTGAATAATTTTAATAGTGGTGGTTTAACCCTTTCTCTTGGCACACACACTCCTATACTTCCTGCTGATAATGGGCATCTTTCTTGACAGCTTGCTTATTTCATTCACCCCCCTATCCCATCATTATCCATAGAACCATTGAACCCTACATTATACCCCCTTCCCTCTTTCCCCTTAGACATACCATCCTTTCTCCAAGATTTTACCCTGTTTCTTTGTCCTGGATAAGAAACATCGTCCATCTCAGACGTTCCTGCAGTTCTCTTACGAGAACACCCCTCCCCACCAGCACCTCGTCACCTGTCCTTTTCCGCCCGATGGACCTCTGCCACAACGTTTTGCACATAACATTAGTGCACACAGTAGTCCAACCTCCTGATCTTGCTGCAAAAACACCGTGCCTGCACCAGGTTACACCCTTCACCACCTGTCCCTCTCAACGTCATGGCAATAAGGAACTAATACTTCCTCCAGCAGCCATCCTGTGCCCTACCCTCCTTCATCAGACGTCGATGTCGTCTGCCCCTTATCAACTGTTTAGTGTTACACTTTCCCCTCCATGTGGGGCCGCCCTCAGCCCTATCCACTTCGTCACTCTATCGGCAGGATCTTGTTTTGGCCTGCAAGTAGATTATCTACTCCTTTCCTCCGACACCTCCAAGCTTTCCTCTTTGTAAATCACTGGAACCTGTTCCCTCCGTCCAGCTTTTTTTATAGCATTGGGCCGCCAATGTTCAAAAGAACCACATAATCTGCAAGTCTTCCGTTTTGGTGTTTCTTGCCCTGAGTAGTACACGTAGAACCTCGTTCGAGACCTCCATAAATACGTAATGATGAGAATTTGGCTGCCTCAACGTCATTTTCAGCGAAATGATCCCTTCGGTAGCCCCTCATAAGTTCATTTAAGCCACACCCCCATCACTGCTTAGTGGATTTTCCCATAGCTAAGCTGCTAAAACACCGCCGTCACAATCATGCCTGCCGTCGCTCAAAAGGACGTTTCGTACCTTCACCCCCACGTCACATAGCTGTACACATCATGTAAGCAGACTTCCACCATAGTGTTCACTGCCACCTCTTCTCTTGATATTTTGTTGACTATGCTTGTGTAGAATCCTGCGTCTTTAAACTTGATGAAAATTCTCGACACACCATTTACTGCTACTCCATATAATTCTTCGGTCGGTATCCATATACAATCACTGATGATGGCAGCAGTAACACGTGCATAGTTGTTTCCGTAAGGCGTGCCACGCACCAATTCCACACAAACAGTGCTCACTCCGCGTCCAAGGGGGGGGGGGGGGGGGGGGGGGGGCGACCCTCCAGGTTGTATAGGCACAAAACTAGGAAAACTGCGCATAAACCAGTTGTATCAGGAGCTACTGCGCAGCCGGCCCCGCAACGGCACAATAAGCGATGCGAACAATGACAGTAGATTTAGGGTGTAGCAGGGACGATTTTTATATGATCAAAATGTCGAAATAGGTGGTATAAATGAGGGGAGAGGGAGAGAGACTTCCGCCTGAATATAAAGCCTTGAGTTACGAGATTTGAGAATATTTTGTGAGTGTTCTGTGGAATCTACGGGCTGGTCAGCTGTAGTTCTAATTTTTTTTTTTATATTTTATTTAAAACCAACAATAGACAATAGACAAAAGGAAAAACCCTAAAGAATGACAATATATGAACAAATAACTGAAAAAACGTTACATTAGATATTGAAACATTAACGAATACATTTCAATATAACAAATATGACCACGTAATACCTACATATAAAATCAGATACCGAAGCTTAAAATTGTCCTATACTAGCTACAGTGGATAAGTTAACTTTTCAGCAAAAACAAGCAAACCTATATTAACATCCTCCTCAAATTAATCATTCCCTTGCTCTTAATTCACACTTAGAATAATAAAATACAAGTATAATAAAGACAGTTTTGAATCAATGAACATTCCACAATTATCATTAAATTTACCCACCCTAAGCCTAGTATTTTCATCTGTATTATAAATGTCTAATCAACACGAAAATTTTTACCACGTACCCCCTAACCATATTGTTGGTGTACATGATACAACTTGTATTACCATAAAGAGAAAAAAAAAGAACAAAAAAGGAAAACCCACTCTTTCACCTTTAAAATCAGCCTACAATTACCATTCATACATAACATATAAATAAGTATATAAAGTATGTTTGTCTAATTGAACACAATCACTTACAACGCATTTATAATATTACTTCAACTCAACCATGAATAACTTTCATGCCAATCTTTATTTCTTACAACTTTCAAGGTTTCGTAAAACTCTTAAACTACATACTTCTATTGGCACCAAATCAATTGTGCTTACAAAAATACAATTGTAAATTAAACTGGAACATAAAAAGCCATTTTGACATTTACACATAGTATCAAAATCATAATGCTCATAGAAAAATATGTCTTGTATATCAATTGAAAATGTTCATGAGAAAAACCATTAATGGTATATACAAGAAATAAACATACATACGAAAACACACATAATACATACATATACATATATAATCAGTGGTCAGTCGGTCAGTACTCATGGTCAGTCGTCACTCGGTCACAGACCCTGATCTGCCATGGGGATTAGTGGTGGACGGTTACAAAGCATGGCTTGCTTCTGCATTGTTTAAAAATTGAGGTTGGAGAGTTGAAGAAGGAGGACTTGCCATCTCCAGGAGGAGATTAGAGGCTGAAAAAGGTCCACCCTCAATGGGGTCGGGAGAGAGGTGAGGTGGCTGGAGTGTGGGAATGAGGCTTCTACAGCGAGGAGCAGTCTGTATCTCGCTGTGAGGAGCTGTAGTTGGGGAGGCAAGCAACGGCTACCAGCAGTGAGAGGTGCAGCCAGCACGCTGCTACAGAGTGGCGGTAGTTCACAGTAATGGAAGGCTCATCAGAGTAAGGAAATTTAAGAGTGAAGATCTGAAGGTAGGAAATCGCTTCTCTGTCTTTCAGGATGAATGTACTTCAAAGTGGCGCCAGTGAGGTAAAGGGTGCTAACTACTGCCCTCTGCTAATGGAGGTAAGCGCATTCTTGTGGTGGTGACCTCTCATTAAGATGACATTTGACCGTGCTTTTTGTAATAGCAATAAGAAGATGAGAGATAGAGTGTGCTTCCCCTTGGAGCTGGTGTTGGGGACTTTGTTCAACAGGCGGATAATATCATGTCAGGTAAGGGAGCTAAGCCCTTATCTTGTCCCTCAGTGCTGGGGAAATGATATTGGAAGGGTAGGAGAGAAGAGCTGCTAGATAAGTACAGGTCAGCTATAGATTTCATTAAGTCTAAGGGAGGGATCCCAATCAATATGTAGCTCTTGCCTATAGGGGAGTAGGGAAAAAAAAAAAATGAATGTTGTCTAGGCAATTGGTGTAAATAGCTGCTAGACAGATGACTGCAAGAACATTTTGCAATCCATTCATACAACTGGAACAACTTTTATAATGGCAAACATGATATGTATGCAAGGGATGGGTACATCACCTCTGGGCTGGGGTGGTAGCACTGCAGACTCGATTGAGAAGGCCATTGGTTGGAAATGCCCTATGATTTAAACTGATGGAAGATAGAGGTATGGTGTGTGTGGGAAACAAGCATGGGGGTTGCAACACTTGGGACGGAAACATTAAATGTCAAAAGGCATTCCGCATGAGTTATAAATAAAGACAAATAGATCAGGCAGCAAACAAAGGGGGAAGCAGAGGGCAGAAAGGGACTATATCCCTTAATGGGTTTACTATACTAAAAGCAGGAGAGTGTAAGAAATAAGATAGTATTGAGCTTAAGATAATTGGCAAGTGCAGGAGACATAGATATTATTGCTATAAACAGAGACCTGGCTCTATCTGAAAGATAAGAGATGCCCTCTGAAATGTCACATACAAGGCTATAAATTATTCCACTCTGAACAGGTCAACAGGAAGTGGTGAGTAGCGATGTATGTCAGAGATCAATTTAAAATTGTTGTGTTAACAAGATATTAATTAGAAAGCGTCAGCCACTGAATCTGTTTGGTTACAGCTTCTCTGAGGGCCGAGAAAAAACCTAATTTTTGGGTGTGATTACAGGCCCCAAATCTTGATAGGGAGTGCAGTAAACTTCTATGGGACGAAATTCGTAAGGCATCTACATACGAAAATGTTGTGCTAATGGAGATTTCAACTATAGACAGATTGACTGGAGCAATTTGACAGGAAATTTAGAGTTCAGTTGACTTTCTGATACGATCCAGGATTGTTTTTAAAACAGTTTGTGACAAGCCAACTAGGGGAAAAACCTCCTTGAGACTTGGTTCTGCCAGTAGGGAAACACTAATAATAATCTTGAGGTTAATGATGAGCCTTGGGGAAAGTGATCACAAATCACTCAGTTTTTAATATATCATGGAACTCGCCCTAATAATGCAATCAAGTCTCCGTCCTGACTTTCGCTGGCTGATTTCATAGACTGAAAAATTAACTTAGCTGGGCTGAACTGAATGACCTGACTAAGGGTTCAGGTAGGTGGTGATGGTTGCCGAATATGCTTCCCAGGCATAGTTCTAGCTGCTCAGTAAATATTTTTTCCAAATAGGGAAATCAGATCAAAACAAAAATTGATCCTAAATGGATGAACATAGATTAAAATATCTGATCGTCAAAAGAGAGGCATATAGGCAAATCAAAAGAGGAGAGGGCAATTGATGAAATCGATATATTCATTAAAGAGAGAAATAAAAAGGGAATTAGGAAAAGGCAAAAAGAGATTATTAGGTTAAAGTTGCAAGAGAATTCCGAAGACTACCAAAAGGGAATTCTTTCAGGTATACAGAAGTAAGATCAGGACAAGATAGTCCCCCACTCAAAGTTCTCGGGTACTCACAACAGTGATAAGGAAATGTGTAGAATTTTTAACACATCTTCCCCTCATTTTTTACACAGGAGGATACCAGCGATATTCCAGTCAGGATAAATTATGTAGAAACAGGACGATAATAAAAACTGTGTACTATTAGGGTCACAAGTGACATGGTCCTAGGCAAATAATAAAATTAAAAACCTAACAAATCCCCGAGGGCAGCCCTGAAATGAACTGTATGCCAAGGGTTTCTAAGGAATGTAAAGAGGAGCTTAGCACACACTTTGGCAAATTTAAAATTCTTTTCAAACTATCATACAAACTGGCATGGTGCCAGATAAGTGAGGAAAATGGCAAATGGTGATACCTATTTTTTCAAAACAGGTGACCAGTCCTTAGCTTCGAACTATAGACCAATAAGCCTTAACCTCCATAGTGGGAAAATTTATTATGGAATCAATAATGGCCGCCGAGGCATTCGAGGCCACCTTGAAAAAGCATAAATTAATCAACGAATCTCAGCATGGTTTTACAAAGGGGGCGTTCACTGCTTAACGAATTTCTTAACTTTTTTCACTAAGGCTATTTGAGGAGGTAGATCTGGGTAATGAATATGAATTGTGTATATGGACTTCAGTAAGGCTTTTGACAGGTCCCACATCAGAGACTATTGAGGAAAACTAAAGCACAATGGAATAGGAGGAGAAATTTTTTCCTGGATAGAGGCATGGTGTGACAAATAGGCAGCAGAGAGTTTGTGCATAAATGGGGAGAAATCAGAGTGGGGAAGTGTCAACGAGCGTGTTCCCAAAGGGGTCAGTGTTGGGGGCCCCCTGCTGTTCACAATCTACTAAACGGCATAGATGAGGCATAAAGAGCGACATCGCCAAGTTTTGCCGATGACACCAAAATACCGTCGAATCATTTCTGACGAGGACATTCGAGCACTCCAGTAGATTAGAATAGACTGATGCAGTGGGCGGAGAAAGTGGCAGATGCTGTTTAATATAGACAATGCAAAGTTCTAAATGTTGGACAGGACAAATAACCATGCACATATAAACTAAATAATGTAGATCTTAAATATTACGGATTGCGAAAAAGATTTAGAGTTCTGGTTAGCAGTAATCAGAAACCAGACAACAGTGCATAAGTGTTTTCGCATAAAGCTAATAGAATCCTTGGCTTCAATCAAGAAGCATAAATAATAGGAGTCCTCAGGTTGTTTACTTCAACTCTATAACAATCCTTGGTTAGGCCTCATTTAGATTATGCTGCAACAGTTCTGGTCACCTTATTACAGAAGGATATAAATTCTCTGGAAAAATGTAACAAAGTGAGATGACAAAGTTTGATCCCATGTATCAAAACCTTCCTATGAGGATAGACTAAGGGCCCTGAAATCTGCACTCTCTAGAAAGACGTAAATAGGGGGATATGAAATGAGGTGTATAAATAGAAGACAGACTATATAAAGGGGATGTAAATAGTGTGCTGAGAAAATATCTAGCCTAGACAGGACTCGCAGCAATGTGTTCTAAGTTGGAAAATTCAGATTCAGAAGGAATTCGGAAAGTACTGGTTTGGTAATAAGTTGGTGGATGAGTGGAACAAACTCCCAAGTACCTGTTATAGAGGCCAGAACGTTGGTAGCTTTAAAAATAGGTTGGATAAATACATGAGTGGATGTGGGTGGGTGTGAGTTAGACCTGATAGCTTGTGCTACCAGGTCGGTTGCCGTGTTCCTCCTTAAGTCAATGTGACCTGAACTGACTAAGGTTGGGTGCATTGGCTTAAAGCCGAGGAGAAATGACCTGCCTCGCAATGAGCCAGTAGGCCTTCTGCAGTGTTCCTTCGTTCTTATGTTCTTATGTTCTTATATACATATACATATATATATATACACATACATACACATACACATACATATATACATACATACATACACACATACACATACATACACAAATACACAACACACATACAACACATGCATATATATACGACACATACACATACATAGTTATAAGTCGATAATTCCAAATATAACTGTATTGTACTTGAAACACTCAGAACAAATAATGTTAAGATTGCACCCCAGGACATACCTCATATAACATTCATCAAACTCATCATGCTACCGCCCATTCTAGGAAACCAGGGCCATTTCATCCCCCTACCTGCCTTTCAACTCCCTAAATCCCGTAATGTGAAATTCCTATAACCCTCACTTAATCCCTCTCCCATCCCCCCCATACACCTCCTTATTTCTACACTTTGTCCAATAAAAAGTTGCTGTTAATGCATAAATTACTTTCACACACGTTTCGCTCCTCTCATAGCCAAGACATATAAATATAATCTGTAATTAATATACGCCTACCGCATTCTCTACCACTGATTCACCCAAACACCATATGTCTAAGCTTAAAACCCTCAACCACGCTGCAAACGCCCCCCCTCCCACCTAACCTTATTACCTTACCCAACCAAACCCTTATTAGGTTCAATACATTCGCAAAAATACACTATATGGAAACATTCTCCCATCCCACCACTACCCTTGCATATCCCTCACTCCCTATTTCCTCTTATGGTATAAAACCATTCCAGACGGTAAGATCCAATTAAAAATCTATACATTACTTCTCGTACTTTATTTTAAAACGTTATTTGTTCCAAACGCCCCCCAGATAATACGCCAATCATGACATCGGATAAAACACCATCTACCACTTGTCTACCACTGCCTACCTTCCACCCATTCAAGGTTTCCCAATTTAATATGTAAGGATCGCTCATTTTATGATGCCCCGTAACATTGCCTCACCCTATTATGAACCTCCCTACCCACCCAACCACCGTTGCATATCCTGACGTATCTTATGAAGTCCGCCTTCCATCGCCCCCCCTCCCCTTATAACTACGTTTCAAATACACACTCAAAATCCTCTTTTCAAACAGCTATAAGACCCACCCTCCACGGCCAACCGGGAGTGTGACAACCGCACTAATACCTAACATTCGCTTTCCAGTACCCCAAATGAATCTAAAAATCGCGCTTTTTGTAACCTTTGTATCTCACTACAATATCGTATATATTGCTCTACATGCCAAAGTTACTATATAATAGGGACAATTGCGTTGTAAATACTCTTTGATGCCAAAGTTAAGTGTGCAACTCGTAAACCGCACTGAGCGCTTGCAGTACACCATCTACAATATGCACTGAATTTATTTGTTGGTGCTAACTTGATATCACTTACATAAACGATCCCACATATCAGTAATTGGTCCACATTTTTCCACCTTTCAACTACTTCACATCCTCACTAACCTATTCTCCATGATCCATATACTTTCGTTTTCTCCTTATTAATTTGACATGGGCCAGAAGCCTTTTTTCCAAACATTTACTAACTTTTCCACCCGAGGCAATCCCTGTTACCCACTTACTAAAATCGTTTGTCAATCAACATATCCAACAATGCCAGCCCCGCGCCCCCCCACCCCTTTTCGTCACCAACCCCATTTGCTGGCCATAAGACCCTAATTCCCTCTATAAATGGGATCCTGTAAACACGCAAAAATATTTTGTGAAAGGGGAACAATCAACCTTGACGTAGACCCCTGCTCATCTGAATTTGTTTCTCCTAACCTTCCATTTACCTGCCAACTCGCAAGATGCTCTTGATACGATTAATTTGGCCCATGAAATAATTTCCTTCCTCTCCAACCCTGCCATCGTCATATCTTCCATAACGCTCCTTTCTACACTATCATATGCCGCCTCCGCAATCTATTGCCAACACCCCCCCCCACTCCCAATTTACTCTTACTTTCTTCAATAAAACTTCTAATATCAACTACCATGCCCGTCATACATAGACCTTCCCGGCACCCCATATTGTCCCTTATCGATCACTTTACCGGCCAGGACCTTTTTTTATTCTGTTAGCTAAAATTCTTGCAAAAATCTTATAATCAAATCACCACACCATAAACAAAATAGCACGATAGTCCTTTAACTGTTAATGGCTCACCATTAGGCCTAAAACGACCACCAGAGCCATCCGCTGCTGTGCCCCTAAAACCCGATCCCGCTAATGATATTGAATAATCTTACCAAAATTCTTTTAAAACCTCCAATTTTGAAGATAAAAGTCACTGGCAACCATCAATTCCTGGTGCCTTTCTAATAGCGCCGATAAAGCTACCCCCATGACCTCGCACTCCGTTAACGGCCCTTCCAAAAACGAATCGAACATGCACTTCACTCACACTGCACAAACCTTCGAATTGACTGTAATGCTATTTCACTTATTCCCACACTTTGCGTTTTCCAACTTAACCCAAGCACAATATACCCACTCCTAGCCGTCAGTCGTCGTCAAGCACCTTGGTCCACTTTATACCCTTGCATACCTACCTGAACATTCCAACCCATTAACTCCATTGCCTTGCGACGTGTGTGGTTGACTCCGCAACACACACTCCGACGGCCGATCGCCCCATCAAAACCACCTCAATCCCCCCTTAAGCCTTTCCCCCTCAAACCTCTCATTTTGTTAAATTCCGGATATTTTCCTTCAACATTCAATTTCAATACATGATATTAGCATTAATTTTGCATAACATCACGCAACTGCCCCTCTAAATATTTTGAAAACCTAATTGTACTGATTATATCTCTTCCCTCGATTAATATAATATTCCTTAATCGTTTTTTAGCTATTGTTTTCCCACCATTAAACCTTGGCAACATCCCCTGGAGCTTCTACCACTAAACGATCCCACATATGTCCAAAAGACAAAAGACTATTCCCTGCTTCCTTTAATACTTTACATTACATTTCCAAAATGATGGACCCCTCCGAGCACACCCTCAATAATCCACATCTATTACCACTCCTCTATGATCGAAAAAAACACTCTATCACATCCTCCCTCCGCACAGGTAACCGCACAAGAACGTAACATTCGGTCCAGACCTCGCCGCATAACCCTCGTTTTAATGAAGGTATGCTCTACATTCCCTCCCCCCCCACACACATCCTTTAACCCCACCCCGCAATATATCCCCCAATATACCCAAACAATCACGCCCTGCACCTCTGGCTCCACATCTTTAGAGTACACGTATCACGCAATTCCAATCTCGCCTATTATTGCAACATTTCGGTAAACCACGTAAAAAATAGACTAGAACGTCCCGAACAAATTTAGTATTTAATACTCACGTCACCCTCAGAGGCCGGACCAATACACATAACTAAACTAATGGGACCCGCTACCCCCAAGTTCCATCCACCCTAATTACCCCCCTCTCCCCCCCTTCACTACGCCTACAGAAACGGGCTATTGTCCCGTGACCAAATGGGGGCACCCCACCTTTCAAACGCGTCGCATGTTCCATGTTACACCTTATCACCACTCATATCCAACTCATAACCAGGCTAAATTATGTTCCTGTAAGGAAAACCACATCCACACCAAGTCGCAACCAATACTCATTAAACCACTTAGCTTCCTCTCAGCTCTCAACTCCGTTTAATAATTATAGTAAAACACTTGAAATATTCTAACAAAATGGGTTTTCCTTTTGTCCCCGCATGACTTTACCCCAGTGCGGGGGGGGGGGGGGGGGGGGCAACCACCTCTGTCCCGCCCCCCTTTGTTGGGGAATCACCTTTGGCTATCCCTTGATCCTTGGGTCACCATCCCTCTCTTCTGTACCCCTCCACCCAAGACTTTTCCACCAGGGCGTTGGGCAGGAGTTAGCACATCATCAGAATCCGATGATGCTGCAGTCCTCTTTCGTGTCCCGCCCTTCCCACCGCTGCATTTTGACATCAGAAGCACCGTTCCCCTGATGCACCTCCACCTCTACTGCATGCAACCTTCAATCCTGTAGAACTCTCTCGTACGACAAACCGTCATCTTCTGCCATACCAATCATTCAAAGCCTTCCAGAACAGAGCCTGGTCTTCCACCTGATCTAGGAACCGATTCCTCTAAACAAGTCCATCCAACGCCTTTACCAAAACAACATCCGCCAACTTCTCACCCATATTAGGTAAAGTCTCTCCTCAAAAACCTTATGTAATGTTCCAATGACAGAATTCTCCCTTAGCGTTACAACTGGGGATTCAAGCTCCTTTCTTTGTCTAACCTCCTCACTCCATGACAACCGTGTTGGGTCGGTGTAGCAAGAGACTGTTCTCGCTCATCGCCAACCTCGTTCCAACTGGCTGCTGTTGCTGCTGTTGCGCTGTTGCTGTTGCTCAGCGGTTGCCGAGCTGTTGTGCCGGGTACCCAACTTCGTTTCTCAAAACACTGCGCCGCGATGTGGTCATATGACCACATAGCCGACACGTACGTTGTTGCCCCGCATACGTTACATAGACTTGAGTCCTTATTTCTTTCAACAACAATATATGAAGAATAGTTGCCGGAAGAGTCATTTTAACTGTAAACGCGCCTTCCAGCGCACCTGCATACGTCCCAGTTGCCCGCATTCCCTGCTGTGGCTGACGTGAAACGTCCAAATTAGCAGTTACAACTGGTAAATATCAAAATCATCGCCTCAAAAGGCACATTCCTGATTTTCACCGGTGGGTGGTAATGTCGAGATACATCAAGAAGTCTCACCGACACAGCTGGTATTAACCTGTATGATGGGTCCTCCTGATACTTGTCTACCACTGCCTCGTAACTAGCCAGACGTCATCTTAACGAAGATTCTTGTCATTTCCATTTAATGCAACACCACATATCTCCTCATTTGCTATACAAAGTCTCGCGAATTGATCGCTGGTAATAATAAATCCATGTTGGATCCTGGACAGCACCACGGATCATCTCAATGCAGACAGTGTATGATTCTTTCTTCTGCTATTCAGCGCCATGTTGGGAAAATAAAGTTTTTCCACCAACCAACGCTAGGGCAGCTCAAATCAGGTTCAACTGCGCAAAAACAAACTCAAACAGGAGCGTCCTGCGCAGCTCGTCCACACGGCTTGGAGGCATGAGGACAATGTGGTCCTAATTGTGTTTGTCCAAGTTGCGTGTAATGTTTTGATTTCACAAGTTTATGTGCGTCTCCTATGTAACCGTGATGACGAAAAATCTACGTGCTTTAGTATATACAACTTTTAGAATGTTTTCTCGGTCTTTTATGCCTCATTGAACAAGTCACTGGTGTACTTTTGTATATGTGTGCTTCTAGCACAGCTTGAAACGTTTTTTCTTATTTTCCGTTTATACTTTATTGCCGTGTCCGTGTGCTATTTCAATAAATATATGAATATATGCCAAGTTTCGTTTCCTGGTTAGCTGTGAAATGAGCTTGAACTATATGTGAGGGGGCCAAAAAAGTTTTTTAATAAAAAAAAAAAAAAATAAAAATTTTTTCCATGTGTGCATCTTGTCAAGTGTATAAGTTCACTTATAGCTGCTGGCATTTGTGTTTTTTATTGAGATGTTAAATATCACAGTGTATTTTCGTTTTGTTATATTAATATATTTGTCATTGTAGTAATGGTAGCGTCATCCTGATCCACCTTGAACTGTATGCCTATTCTAACCATTGAATAAAACCCCCGTTATAGTCGCCCAAATACGTATTGTTGTGCTCTTTAAGGCACCTGAGTTCTGATTAAGTCTTGGCTACGTGTGTGTTGGCAGCGGAAGCCACGCCTAGTAATATGCCCAGCTAAGTTATCCCGTTGTATAATACGTGATTGCTTGTGTATGTGTGTAATTCTGTGTGCTTGTTTTGTCACATTGTTTATTTGTATAGTGTTTATTTTCCTGTGTTTTGACTTTATTATTTATTTATATAAGAATCTACTTAGTGCCTGGTATCTCGTTGACATATTAAATTAATATGCACCCATAACTATTTTGTACCTGAGTTTTCAATAAAAAAAAAAATAAGTAGAAGAATATACACCACCAATATAATATCAAATATTAATGTTAACCATGAATTTTTTTTTTATATTTTTATTAGAAACCTTACAAAGTACAAGATGCATAATAAAGTACAGGAATACAAAACATTGTTTTGTTCTACTAGTACCAGGTTATTCCTTGCGGGAACAAGTATTATAACATCTTGTTATAGCAAAACAATACACGCTAAGACAAACCTCCTAAATATATCAGTCATAATATTGCCGCAAGCCATTGTACCCAAAGAAAAACACACCAAAAAGAAACTTTACAAAGTTTAACAATATAAAAAGAATACCTGAACATGTCCTATTACAACAAAAACATCATACAAATGTACAACATCACAAGATTAACCAAAAATTACCATAACCTCACACAAAACAAAACCCTATACATACGCCGCTATGACAGGGTACAGATATTGGTTAAGTTATGGTACATTAGATCCTAACCAATAGGGAAACCCGGAAGTAACATATGAAATCCTTTACACAATAACCATAGAGAAACAGGATTTTACTAATATTAATATGTTAACCTCTAATACAAATAATGTTGATAACAGAAAACAGAACAACATGCATGTAAAATACAATAAAAAAAGATCCCAAAACAAGTATTTATAACAAACCCTCGGCACATTAAAGGGTTTAATAACCAAACCCTATACATAATTATACCTACCCACATATGTATATAAACCGAAAAGCTTGTCCCACACAAGACTTTGTTGGTTTAACCCCATAAAAACATGGTATAGAACCCAAAACTTATACATACACTTAAATTTTTTCACCATAGAACCATCATCTGACAATAAAATTAAACATAAGACTAGAGTAGTTAATAAGGATAATGCTGCTGTAAATTGCCAGTCCTCACAAGAACCTGACACGTAATCTCAGAAAATTGTGTTGATACCAACGTGCCAATCTAATTAATTAAAAACAGATCCTAAGGCTCGGTAATCCTGGGCTTTCAAGAAATTTTAAACCCAGTGAACATAACCATCAGCTTAGAAATGTAACCACCTGGAAACCACAACTTATATCTCACTATACAAAACATTCCTTGTGAAACATGGCATACCATCCATACCTAATTCTCATTTATTTATACTACCTTCTCTTACACACTACATCAGTTCCCGCGAAAACCAAAAACAAAACCCCCCCCCCCTTTACTTTCCCCATAAGGAGACCACTCCTTTGTCCCATCCTCAGGGACCCCGCCTAAGGGAACCCACAGTGAGGTTCCTATAACCTTCCGGGAAACTTTTTTTCCCAGGACGCCCCATAAACCAGCCTTTTTCCTACACTTTACCTATAGAATCTAGCCGCCAACCTTTTATCCTCATATCACCCCTTAATCCCCTCATTCCCAATGAATGTCCAGATAATCCACTATGATATACATTATAGCCCTTCCAACATCCCTAGGCACTTTCCCCTTACATCTAGTAGTAAAGCCCTTAAAAGCGGCAAACGACCCCCCCCCCAACAGTCTGATAACCCCAAACCCCTCCATGATCTCACCCCCTCCAAGGAGGTACAAAAGAAGACCACATGTAACCCCCGTTTCAACATCACCACAAAACTGACAACAAGCCTCTTCCACAAACCCATAAATACGTAAACCCTCCTTGGAAGCCAGAATCCCATGATAAACCTATATACTAATTCTCTTACTCTAGCCGATATCCGAAGCTTACTAAAATCTTTCCAAATAACCCCCCCAATCATACGTTGGATACCCGGCTACCCCCTTGCATAATTCCTTGACCTTTCACTACCCTCACCAACCGTTTCACTTTGATTTTATGCACCTGTTGCACTGTCAATAAAAAATCTCAACATATCTTCACAAACCCTCAATTCCCTTTCCCACTCCACCCTTTACGTGCTTCCTCCATAACTCTTCCTAAATTTAGCGCCCCTCACACCCCTTCCCTCATATACCTCCTCTTGATATATACAGCCATTACCTTTAGTCCTAAAGCAACAAACCTAAACCCCCTCTCCGAACATCCGTTCTAACTACCTCCTTACTTTAAACCTGCCCTCCCAAATCCCCTTTCAAACTTCAGCACCCTCCTCTGCATTTCCACAATATCTCGTACCTCTAAGGGAAAAAACCTCTGCCACCCCCCATACCTTGCTATAGACAAGTGAATTTACCACCACTACCCTCTGATGTAAAGCTAAGTCCCTCGCAATTTAAACCTCCTAGTCTACTTAAAACCTTTCCCTGACAGACTCCGAATTTACCCTTCTGCATGCCCCCGCTCTTCCGCCAAATACCTATCCCACATACCTTGATTTTTGTCAACCCCTTCCATCCAAACCAAAAACCCCCCTAC
>NC_069457.1:28326825-28344723 GCF_026875155.1 Cherax quadricarinatus
TGCTGTTAAAGCAGATCTAGCATTTTTATGATTGCATCATTAGTGCTTTAATTTTTCCTGAATCCAAATTGGGCAGGGGTTGAGTATGTTTTGAGCCGTTATAAATGAATACAGTCTCCTGTGCACGAGTTTCTCAAAGATTTTGGATAGCAATGGTAAGTTAGATATTGGCCTATAGTTGTTTAAGTCTGTAGGGTCCCACCTTTATGTATTGGTGAAAACCCTTGCCATCTTGAGTAGTTTCGGGAAGGTGCTAGTCTCTAGTGACTTGTTAAAAAAAGTAATGAATAGCTGTGAAACGACATGGGCCGCTCGCTTGTACAGTAATGGTGGGACATGAAAACAGATTCCCCGAGTTATTTTTAAGTGACTTAAAAATCTCAATGACTTCCGTGGGCTCAGTTAGTGCAAGAAAGAAGGAATTAGGGAAATTCCCATCTAGGTATCCCGGCATGGGCATTGGTATGTGGGATTTTACTGGCGAGATTAGATCCTATGGTTGAAAGAAGTCGTTTATCTTGTTAGCTGTGTCAGTGGGATTAGTGGTGTTTAAATTAGGTTTAGTTAGGACAACATTCTTGGTTTTCTCAGTTTGTGGGTCCCTAGAATCTGAGAGAGTGTTTTCCAGGTCTTTTTTATATCTCCTCTAGTGTCTGTGAATCTACCGGGAGTAGTATAGTTGTTTGGCTTTCTTTATTACTTTGGTGAGAGCTGATGAATAGTGTTTAAGAATATCTTTCTGTATTAAGCCCTGTCTATTTGCTTTCATATTGGTGTTTCTTGTCAATGGATTTCAGAATGGTGCTGGTTAGCCATGGGAAAACCAAGCCGTTTGTTTGTGATCTTTTTTTGTTTTTATAGGACAATGTTTGTTGTATAGTCTAGTAATTTGTTAAGAAAAATTTTCTGTCCAGTCATAAATTTCCATTGGACTTGGAGAATTCTGTAGGCCAGTCAACAGTCTCTAGGTCAGCTGTGAACTTCCTTTTGAGGCCTCGTCATGGAGTCTAAATGAGACTTTGTTGTATTCAAGTGGTGGTTTACTAATGTTTGTCAGGAGGAAGGTAGGGTAGTGGTCTGTAGTGCTATCTGTGATTATCCCTGATTTAAGGGGGGCTAGTATATTGGTTTTTTATGTTTGGGTTTTTTTGGTTACACTTGTCTCAGTGAGCCTGGTTGGTTTAGTTATTGTTGGTATGGAAGTGTGTTGTTCATATTGTTATTGAAATCAGTTACAGGCTGATCATCTAGTAAGCCAAGGTTGATGTTGAAGATCTCCAGCTAAGAGAAGGTGGTGCTTATTCTTTGTCTGTTTGTTATTAGTGAAATTTAATTTCTCACTGAAATTTGGGATTGTTTTTTGTGAGGTATCCGGTAAATGGCACCGATTGTTATAGGTGTCTTAAGGTTTTTTACAGTAAAATTAGCAAAAATGTATTCCCCATATTCATCACTAAAGCAAGTGGAGCCTTTAAAACAAGATAATTGGTTAGAGTAATAGATTGCAATACCACCCCAAACTTGGTATGGTCTGCAGTTGTTTAATTGCTGTGTATCCTGGTAGAGGGTAGTATCTATTGTGTCCTGCTTTTAAGCCAGGTCTCAGAAAAAATAATGCAGGAGAAGGGTGTTTTAGTGATTCAAGGAGTGCTAGGAGGTCATCGTAGTGTTTGCTTAAGGACCTGATGTTGTAGTTAAGTACTGATAGACTTTTAGCATTGTTTAGGATAGTGGTGGCTTGTGATGCTGTATAGTAAAGGCAGTTACTTTCCAATAGGTTTTGATTGGGTGTCAGATTATGGAGGTTTAGATCAGGGTCAACGTGATCAATCATCTTCTAGGTTTAAATTATGGTTATTTATATCCTGAGTTGTGTGTTGAGTTCTACTACTGATATCTGTAGTGGTAGGAAGTTTGGACAAGTATATAGCTAGAGTATTTTGGTCATGTAGAGTATAGTCACTACTACACATAATGAAGTTGATGTTGTCTATGTGTTGTGCTGGAATGAACTAAAGTACAACTAGGTATAAACTAGTAATATAAAAATACAAATTAAAAATAGAACAAGACTCTCACTTGTAATTGCACTAAGGTCTAATAATGACTTTTGTGGAGTGTATGTTTTGAGCTAGAATGAGCTATAGTACAATAGGTTTAATCTAATAATTTAAAAATACAAATTAAAAATAGCACTAGTCTCTCACTAGTAATTGCACTATGGTCTAATATAGTGAATTTGGTATTGACTATGTATTGAGTTAGAATGAGCTATGGTACAACTGAATTTAATCTAATAATATAAAAAAAACAAATTAAAAATAGCACCCGTCTCTCACTAGTAATTGCACTATGGTCTAATATAGTGAATTTGGTATTGACTATGTATTGAGCTGGAAGAGCCTATAGTACAACTAGGTTTAGTCTAATAATATAAAAATACAAATTACA
Source organism: Cherax quadricarinatus (assembly GCF_026875155.1). Lineage (NCBI taxonomy): Eukaryota > Metazoa > Arthropoda > Malacostraca > Decapoda > Parastacidae > Cherax > Cherax quadricarinatus. The sequence continues at coordinate 28,329,277 of NC_069457.1, forward strand.
AATAGCACCAGTCTCTCACTAGTAATTGCACTATGGTCTAGTATAGTGAATTTGGTATTGACTATGTATTGAGCTAGAATGAGCTAGAGTAAAACTGTGATTAATCTAATAATATAATAAAGGACAAAGACTCTCATTGTAATTGCACTAAGGTCTTATATAAGTTGTTTACAAGAATTAGAGTATAATTAGATTTAAATTGACAGGATAAAATACACAAATTAAGGTAGCAAAATAATAATAAAAAAAATGATAAAAATAAAAATGGCAATGACTTGGTTATAATATGCTAGTAAGATGGTAGACAGGATAATATAAAAGTTGTAGTTGAAAATACTAGTTTAAAAAAGTATGGAATAAAAATGGTCAATAAAAGAAGTTTACAATAAATTTGATCAATATAGTTTAAAGTAAAATTGGGCAATAATAGGGATTTAGAATAAAATTGGGCAATTGAGTATTTTTTAAAGTGAGGTAGAATTATTGAAGACAAGTTATGGTTAGTTTATAATAAAATAAGATAGAACAGATAGGTAGTAGGTTGGTAGACAGCAACCACCCAGGGAAGTACTACTGTCCTGCCAGATGACTGTGAAACAGAAACCTGTAACTGTTTTGCATGATGGTAGGATTGCTGTTTTATTTTTCTGTCTCATAAACATGCTAGATAACAGGGATGCTTGCTACTCCTACTTACACTTTGGTCACACTTCACAGACACGCACATGCATATATATATATACATACATCTAGGTTTTTCTCCTTTTTCTAAATAGCTCTTGTTCTTCTTTATTTCTTCTATTGTCCATGTGGAAGTGGAAAAGAATCTTTCCTCCGTAAGCCATGCGTGTCGTATGAGGCGACTGAAATGCCGGGAGCAATGGGCTAGTAACCCCTTCTGTAGACATTTACTAAAAAAGAGAAGAAGAAAAACTTTAATAAAACTGGATGCTAAATGTGCATGGATGTAGTGCGGATGACAAGAAACAGATGATTGCTGATGTTATGAATGAAAAGAAGTTGGATGTCTTGGCCCTAAGCGAAACAAAGCTGAAGGTGGTAGGGGAGTTTCAGTGGGGGGAAATAAATGGGATTAAATCTGGAGTATCTGAGAGAGTTAGAGCAAAGGAAGGGGTAGTAGTAATGTTGAATGATCAGGTATGGAAGGAGAAAAGAGAATATGAATGTGTAAATTCAAGAATTATGTGGATTAAAGTAAAGGTTGGATGCGAGAAGTGGGTCATAATAAGCGTGTATGCACCTGGAGAAGAGAGGAATGCAGAGGAGAGAGAGAGATTTTGGGAGATGTTAAGTGAATGTACAGGAGCCTTTGAACCAAGTGAGAGAGTAATTGTGGTAGGGGATCTGAATGCTAAAGTAGGAGAAACTTTTAGAGAGGGTGTGGTAGGTAAGTTTGGGGTGCCAGGTGTAAATGATAATGGGAGCCCTTTGATTGAACTTTGTATAGAAAGGGGTTTAGTTATAGGTAATACATATTTTAAGAAAAAGAGGATAAATAAGTATACAAGATATGATGTAGGGCGAAATGACAGTAGTTTGTTGGATTATGTATTGGTAGATAAAAGACTGTTGAGTAGACTTCAGGATGTACATATTTATAGAGGGGCCACAGATATATCAGATCACTTTCTAGTTGTAGCTACACTGAGAGTAAAAGGTAGATGAGATACAATGAGAATAGAAGTATCAGGGAAGAGAGAGGTGAAGGTTTATAAACTAAAAGAGGAGCAGTTAGGGTAAGATATAACAGCTATTGGAGGATAGATGGGCTAATGAGAGCATAGGCAATGGGGTCGAAGAGGTATGGGGTAGGTTTAAAAATGTAGTGTTAGAGTGTTCAGCAGAAGTTTGTGGTTACAGGAAAGTGGGTGCGGTAGGGAAGAGGAGCGATTCGTGGAATGATGATGTAAAGAGAGTAGTAAGGGAGAAAAAGTTAGCATATGAGAAGTTTTTACGAAGTAGAAGTGATGCAAGGAGGGAAGAGTATATGGAGAAAAAGAGAGAGGTTAAGAGAGTGTGAAGCAATGTTAAAAAGAGAGCAAATGAGAGAGTGGGTGAGATGTTATCAACAAATTTTGTTGAAAATAAGAAAAAGTTTGGAGTGAGATTAACAAGTTAAGAAAGCCTAGAGAACAAACGGATTTGTCAGTTAAAAATAGGAGAGGAGAGTTATTAAATGGAGAGTTAGAGGTATTGGGAAGATGGAGGGAATATTTTGAGGAATTGTTAAATGTTGATGAAGATAGGGAAGCTGTGATTTCGGGTATAGGACAAGGAGGAATAACATCTTGTAGGAGTGAGGAAGAGCCAGTTGTGAGTGTGGGGGAAGTTCGTGAGGCAGTAGGTAAAATGAAAGGGGGTAAGGATTGATGGGATAAAGATAGAAATGTTAAAAGCAGGTGGGGATATAGTTTTGGAGTGGTTGGTGCAATTATTTAATAAATGTATGGAAGAGGGTAAGGTACCTAGGGATTGGCAGAGAGCATGCATAGTTCCTTTGTATAAAGGCAAAGGGGATAAAAGAGAGTGCAAAAATTATAGGGGGATAAGTCTGCTGAGTATACCTGGTAAAGTGTATGGTAGAGTTATTATTGAAGAATTAAAAGTAAGACGGAGAATAGGATAGCAGATGAACAAGGAGGCTTTAGGAAGGTAGGGGGTGTGTGGACCAGGTGTTTACAGTGAAACATATAAGTGAACAGTATTTAGATAAGGCTAAAGAGGTCTTTGTGGCATTTATGGATTTGGAAAAGGCGTATGACAGGGTGGATAGGGGGGCAATGTGGCAGATGATGCAAGTGTATGGTGTAGGAGGTAGGTTACTGAAAGCAGTGAAGAGTTTTTACGAGGATATTGAGGCTCAAGTTAGAGTATGTAGGAAGAGGGAAATTTTTTCCCAGTAAAAGTAGGCCTTAGACAAGGATGTGTGATGTCACCGTGGTTGTTTAATATATTTATAGATGGGGTTGTAAGAGAAGTAAATGCGAGGGTCTTGGCAAGAGGTGTGGAGTTAAAAGATAAAGAATCACACACAAAGTGGGAGTTGTCACAGCTGCTCTTTGCTGATGACACTGTGCTCTTGGGAGATTCTGAAAAGAAGTTGCAGAGATTGGTGGATGAATTTTGGTAGGGTGTGCAAAAGAAGAAAATTAAAGGTGAATACAGGAAAGAGTAAGGTTATGAGGATAACAAAAAGATTAGGTGATGAAAATTTGAATATCAGATTGGAGGAGAGAGTATGGAGAGGTGAATGTATTCAGATATTTGGGAGTGGACGTGTCAGCGGATGGGTCTATGAAAGATGAGGTGAATCATAGAATTGATGAGGGAAAAGAGTGAGTGGTGCACTTAGGAGTCTGTGGAGACAAAGAACTTTGTCCTTGGAGGCAAAGAGGGGAATGTATGAGAGTATAGTTTTACCAACGCTCTTATATGGGGTTTGAAGCATGGGTGATGAATGTTGCAGCGAGGAGAAGGCTGGAGGTAGTGGAGATGTCATGTCTGAGGGCAATGTGTGGTGTGAATATAATGCAGAGAATTCGTAGTTGGAAGTTAGGATTAGATTTAGATTAGATTTTGCCACCGAAGGGGGCTATTTATTGTGAACCCCTTTAATCCACCCCTGTGGAGGGTTTTGGCGCGGGGAGCTATGGATACCCAAAAGGCCTAGGAACTGGGCCCAAAAGGGTTTTAACGGGAAAAATACAAAGGGAAATTTTATATTACATTTTCAATATTTTCATTTAATCTGTTTACAAGCAAATTTAGGAAATCTGTTTTAGTATTTCTGGTATCTTATTTTTCTTTAAATAAATAATTTTGACATGTCACATAGGTTTTTAAATACTGTCTGCCCTCTGTTTTCCTCAATAAAGGGGAAACAATTAAGCACATATTTGTTCAAGGGGAGGGGACCAATCCCCTGTTTCACATAATTTAATTTAGTTTGTTTCATCTTTCTGTGTGTTTTCCCAAAACGCCAGAAGAAACTTGAAAAACCGGGGGCCAAAGCCTGGCCACTAAAAACACAGTCAGTTGTTCACATTGCAATTGCTCCATAAACATTTTTAAATTCTAGGGTTCATTTTATCATGGGGGGGTTTATAGATCTACTCAGGCTTCAAAAATTTGCTTTCCCTAAAACCCCCCCCCCCCATTTTCATTATTTACTTCCCCCTTTAATATTTTTTCCCCTAATGCTAGACACAGTTTATACCAAATTTAAATATTCACATTCCCTTCCGATACTTTCTTGGCTAAACATATCAATTTTAAATCTTTAAAGGAGTAATCCAAGGGTTTTGATGGGTCCATACCCTTTGGGTACTTTAAATTTTTTTCCTTTGTCCCAAATTTTTTGGGAGATCTAACCGGGGTTTCCCCCAAGGGGATTTTGGTTGAAGTCTTTTAAATGACCCAAGACCCCTTAAAATATGACATAAAACAGTAATGTGATAGGGGTTAAACCCCCCCCCCCCCCCCCGTGTCATGGGTTAGCTTTAGCGCCATTGGGTTTTGGGAAAACCCAATTTCCCATTTTTGCATTTTGTAGACGCCCATTTTGTTAATTCTTATGCCTAACTAAAACCAAATTTATTATCGTTCTTTAACTAAGGGGGGGCCCAAAAAGGGGCCAGATGCACCCCCTTGCCAAAAAGATTTTCCTGTTTAGATCCATCAGTTATAAAACTTGGGGTTAATTTTTTTACAACCAGCTAGGGTGAAAAATTTCTTCTTGGGGCATTTTGCTCTAACAAGAGATTTAAAGGAAAGGGAAATTACTGGGCAATGAGCTTTTTTGGGGAAGGGACTTGAAAGGTTGTGATTTTTAAATGAACAAAAATTTTTCCAAAGGGAGGGGTGAAATCCTCTGTTGCCTACGTGAAACATTTTCTTTGCACGTTATAAAACTTAATGAAATTGCACTTTTTACAATCCATTTAGATCTGTGTGTTTACCTCTAGACACTTGGGAAAAGTTTTCACTTTTTGACAGTGCGGGTTTCTTTTCCCTCAACATTCTAAAACCGAGTACAGTGTTTAATTTCAAAATCCTATCACTGATACTAAAAATACCAAGCCCTTCCTCATTTTTAAAAGAATTTTTGGTAGATCTGGGACAGCAAAGAATAACCCTGAGGTTTTCTTTTTGCTTAACTCCAAGGGTCGGAAGAAACTTTCTCAAAGCAAATTTTAACCCATGGGAGCACCCAAAATAAATTTTAAGGACCTAACAAGGGCATGTACATCTTTCCCTCACGATTTTTTCACATTTGCACCATAGTTGGGATTGTTGCCAGAAACCCAGCTTTGAGAGCATTTAGCCTAGCTTTTACTTTTTTGTTTAGTTGTGGTATAGGGGATTTTTTTAAAGGGTACATCAAAAATTTCTGTAATTTTTAAAACGTAGCTAATGTTTTCCCACCCTGCAAATAGATGGGGGGGGGGATGTCGTTTGTTTGTTAATATTTAGTTTTAGAGGAAATATTATGGGGCCCTAGTCAAATTACAAATTGCTTTGAACTTCTTTAAGAATGGTATTCATCTTTTTTATCCCCTTTGTTGTAGGGTCTGTTTATCATCCCCCTTTAGTTTATACTATATTTTTAAAGGTGGGGAAAGGTTTAGAGCTTTTTAGGAGAGCATTAATCAGAATTTTAAATAAAAGGCCCAAAGGAACCCCCCTGGGGTTGCCCCAAAAGGGCCATTTTTTTAAAAATAAACTTCAAAAGCCTTGGAAAAGGAAAAGGGGATACTCAATTTGCCCCGGAATCCTATTATCCACCAGTAAGCTACCCCCCAATTTTTAATTTTGGCAGTTCAGGAGTAAAAGGGGTTCAGTTTTGCAATAAAAAATCCCGATTTTTAGATCAAAAAAAGGGGGGTAAAACTAGTAGGGGTGGGGCCCAGTGAAAAAGGGGGAAAAAATACATTTCTGAAAAATTTTTTACCTTTCATGAACCCATAGGGTGGGGGGGGGAAGTTGTTTGTCAAATTCGGGGTATTTACAGTCTGTTAAGCAACCTTCTTTCAAAAGTTTTAAAAAGGGACAACTATTAAAAGGGGAGATGGCCTAAATGTACAGGCTTTTTGGGGTTTGGGATGGCAAAATGAGACTTTTGGGCCGGGGAAGTAGGAAAAACGCCCTCCAATGAAACTGAGATTATACATTTCCAAAAAAGGGGGTTATCAGGCACGTCCCCTTAGAGTTCTGAGAATATCATGGGTTATCCCACCCTTTCCTCCAGGAGCATTTGGATGGGCCCTTTGGGTTTAAATGCTTTTATTTTAATTTTCATACCCCTTTAAAGGGGCAATCACTCTCATCAATTTTTTGGCTCAAAAAATTAATCAGTTTTAAAAACATTTCTTCAGAAGTACTCTCAAAATTTTTTTCTAATAGGAGAGGGAAAGGGCTTTCATCCCCTGGTTTGTTTTGGCCCAATATTTTATGAGGGGCATTTTTCTTTTTTTTAAAAAGGAAAAAGGGAAAAGAGCAACATGCCAGTCTTTTTCCCGGTTATTTTATTTATACCTTTTTCCCAAACCAAACCAAAGGGGGGGGACCTATTTAATCCAAATAAAAAAAACTGTTTTCCCCTTCCTTTGCCTAAGTTCTTCCTTTCTATTCCCTTGGGATTTGTTTTTGTGCCCGCTTGGAAAGTTTCTGACAGGTCTGGGGTTTCTACATTCAAGGTAGCTTTACCCAAACCTCCTAGCTGCAGGGGTTAGATTGCCAGCTTTTTGGGAAACATTATAGTATTTACATTGGTTTTTTTTTGTTATTTTTAGTGGAAAAAGGGTTTTTTTTTTCCTATTTTCCCGCCCACTTGATCTGTGAAACACTCTCCCAAAAGTGGTTAAATTTAAAACCTTTATTTTAAATTTTTTTGTTGGGCCAAAGGGCCTCGTAAATTCTTTTTACCATTGATCCAAGTGGGGTTTAAAAAAGTTTTTCTCTGTGTTTTGGTTTTAGAAAATTTCCTTTCCCTTTTTATTTTTCTCCTTGATTGCTGGAGTGGGGATCAAGATTGACAGTTGTTAAATCTTTGGGGGAAGTGACAAAGAAGATATTCCAAATTTTACAGAGTCTGGGATCGTTTTAGGGTGTATTAAAACCAAACACAATCTAGTATGCCCCCATATATGTGAGTAGGCTCAAAATTTGTGCCCCCCCCCCCCCCCCTTTTGGGAAAATTATTTATGCCTCATTTTAAACAATTTCACTAGTTTAGTTCCCCTTGGTGTTTGTTATAGACCCACCAATATTTTTTATTCTGGGGAAAAATTAAAAAACTCCCAAAAATGAGGTTGGTTTACCATTGACCCGATTTGGTAAAAACTCAAAGGGCAAAATGGTTTTGCTGGGGAAGGGGAATTTTAAAAAATTTTTTGGAAAAAAACGCCTGCATATACTTTGACCAAACCCTGAAAACCCGGCCCCTGTTAAAATCGACTCTGCAAGGAAAGGAGTGGGAAAGTTGGGGAAGCCCTTTCTGAATTTCATCACACCAAAAAGTTTTGGGTTTACCTTTGGTTATAAACGCATATCCAAAGGGAAGTTTTTGGGGGAGGTGCTTCCCCTCTTTTAAACTACATTCCTGCAAACAGATGACATCAATAAATTTTTGGGTTCACTAATATTTATGTAAGTCAGGCAAAACCCCTTCCTGAAGGGGAAACAATTTTCCCTGAAAAAAATTTGTAATGTATCCCTTGAGTGAGTTATTACAAATCTCTTGCTCATAAAAGGTTTAAAAAAATATTATGCTTTTTACTACAGTGTGCAGATATTAAAAAGCAAAAAGCATAGTTTTTACGTCTTTAAAAATTGGGGCCTTTATTTTAAGCATTTTTGGCATTTTTTTGGGAGCCCCGTTATGGGCCCAAATTTTGGGAAGGGAAGAGTTATGGGCTTCTTTTTTCACAAAAATTTCCCGGGGAAACGAACGGGGATTTCTCACTTTTTTACATCATCACCAAATCTCAAAAGGGATCTCCCCCCTTAAAATATATTTTATTTAAAATTTTCAGGATCTGTTCAAGATGCTCAATTTTTTTTTTGGAAATTTTTTATAAAAAAGAGGAAGGTCAGGGGGAAACCAACCAAACTCTCCGGGGGGGGATGGGGACTTTTGGGTTAGGCTTTCCCTTTTTAAAAACCCCCTCACCTTAACAGGTACCATGGTTTTCATTAGGGGTTCTCTGTTTCATCATTTTATTTTCAGGTAGGTCCTTTTGCATCTGACTCATCTCCAATTTTTCCCGGGAGGTTTCCTGTGTGGTGTCCGTCCCGACTGTTGTAGTTGTGTGTTTTTGGGAAAAAATGACAAAACCCTCCCCCTATTTGGTGAAACCCTTTGGTATTTTGTAGTGGCAAAAACCAGTATTTTCCCTATGTGGGAGCAGGGGATGGTAGCTCCTCCACAGCTGGTGTGTTTTGATGGCATTCCCGGGATCACCCGAAACCTTTTTTCATGGGTGGGGTTTTTTGCACAAATTTTTCAGAGGTTCAGGGCTCAATCTGGCTTGGGTTTTAACTGGAAAGGGCCCCCTCCCCAGTTACCCTTTTAAAGGAAATGTTATCAGGTTTTTCATCGAAGGTTGTTTTGGGGTTTTTTGACTGCGTCCTTGTGGGGAAAATGTTTAAACCCCAAATTCTTTACAGTTAATACACTTTAAAAATTTTTGGCCCGTCCAGGGCCCCCACTGTGCATTCTCAAATGGAATGTTTTTCCCCGCACACTTACCACACCAAGAAGTAGTATTCCACAGTTTTACCGGCAAAAATGGCCATAGTGCTGGGTAACACCCCACGTTTAGGGGGGGAGGTTTCCCCTTTCCCCCCCCTTTTTTTTTAGGAAACTAAACCATGCCCCAGATATTCCCCGGGGAAGGGGGCCCCAGGGGCCCACCAAATTTGGGAATAATTTTTTGGGGTTTTCCTTTTAAATTTTTTTAGGCTTGAAGATATCTCACTTTTGAGTCAGATGGGATGGGTCCCCCTGCGGGGAGGGGGATCCAAAAATTTTTGATACTGACCCCCTTTTTTTTTTAAAGGTTTTGGGGGAAATGTCATGGGGGGTCGGAGCAGCTTTAAAATTTCCCCCTAAGGTGTACTAAGTAGAAACATTGATCAGCTTTTTTATTCTGTTTTCCCCAAACACAAAGTTGTGTTTTTGGTTTTTTTCCCAAATTTTGGGCCTTGATTAGGATGCTTGTTTACCCGCTTCCCTTTTTTGCCATGCACCCCTTTTTGGGAGGCCCGGGGGGGTTGTCAGGGGGAAATTCACTTAACACATTCTTCCTTTTTAAGGAAAACTTCTTTTTAGGGCCTTTTTGTTCACCAAGGACTTTTGTATCACATTGGGGAAAGGTCAAGTGGTCTGAAACGTCGAGGAGGTGCGGGGGTTCCAAAAACCCGTTTTTCCAGAGGGTGAGGAAGGGTTTTTTTGAGGTGGTTCGGGGCATGTAGAGAGAATGGAGCGAAACAGAATGACTTCAAGAGTGTATCAGTCTGTAGTTGAAGGAAGGGGGGTAGGGGTCGGCCTAGGAAAGGTTGGAGGGAGGGGGTTAAAGGAGGTTTTGTGTGCGAGGGGCTTGGACTTCCAGCAGGCATGCGTGAGCGTGTTTGATAGGAGTGAATGGAGACAAAGGGTTTTTTAATACTTGACGTGCTGTTGGAGTGTGAGTAAAGTAACATTTATGAAGGGTTCAGGGAAACCGGCAGGCCGGACTTGAGTCCTGAGATGGGAAGTACAGTGCCTGCACTCTGAAGGAGGGGTGTTAATGTTGCAGTTTAAAAACTGTAGTGTAAAGCACCCTTCTGGCAAGACAGTGAATGGAGTGAATGATGTGAAAGTTTTTCTTTTTCGGCCACCCTGCCTTGGTGGGAATCGGCCAGTGTGATAATAATAAAAAAAAAAGAACAGTGATGTGGTAAGTTGTAAAAAAGGAGATAGATTCTGTAGATATTAAACACAATTAAGACTATGAGGTAGGATGGTAGTTGAATACAACAATGACAATCAAAAGTAGTTGGGGTATTAGAATTTTAGAATTTAGGGGGCACAAATTTATGACAATATAACACTAACTGTGGACTGTGGGTATTATCTGCACTTTACTCTGATTCTGTTAGTCCAGCCTCACTTAGGAATGTTTTAAGGTCATGTTCTGTAGAGATGAAGTATCTCTTCCCAGTGGGCTGTTTCCTAACTGCGATTTTTCCATCCCTCACAAAGCACTGGTGGATTTTTTGGGCATAGCGTAATTTTCTTAGCCGATAAAGAAGGTTTTGTCTTGTTTTGGTAAGGCACTCATTGACATAAACATCAGTTTTCATAGAAATAGATGTTTTTAGTAGGTTGTTTCTTTGTAGGCTAGTTTGGAATTTTAACAGCACTGTTTTTTACCTGCTTGGATGGTTGAAGTTAGACCAGAGTCTGCTTGACGAGAGTGGCTGGAAGGCACTCGTGTCCAGGGTCTGCTGTGGGGGCTCGTGCAAGGTGAACTTGATTTAGACTTAGCGCCTACCTTCGCCGGCAGGAGGATGTTGGAACTTATTCAGTCCGAGAAGTCCCAACGGGAAAAACAACCATTTGAGGGCCTTACACCCCCCGAAACAAAAAACCCAACTTACCCGGTTGGCGAAGGTGGTTGGAAGGTTTTTCTTAATTTATAATTTCCCCTTCAGGGAAAAATAGGTGTTTATACTTTAGTACACAAATTTTGGATTATAGGCAACTGAGTAAAAATAATGAGCCCCCTAAGCCTTTAAAAATAGGTAGAAAAGGGGCCAAAGAGGCAAAAACTGGTTATTAAGCTAGGGGGAACGGGCACCCAAGTTTAAAAACGACGAGGCGGGGGTCTCGAAGACACCGAGTTTCCCTTTCTAACACTAGACACCATCTGAACAACACATGCCTGATCAAACACGCCCCCATGTCCCACAATTGACCTGGGGAAATCGGTGGAGCACCCGACATACCCTAGATGTCCTCCTCCGTCGGCACATACATAAGACAAACCTCCCTTTTTTTAGGGTCCTGGCCATGTCTGGGAAAAATTGCGGTGGGCATGCTGTGCCTTTTGCACCCGGCATTCATGCCAGTATGATTTTTCTCTTTTCAACCTAAAAAACTAGTGTCCCCTTTTTGCATATTATAAGGGGGGGTACCACCCCCTTTGGGTACGGAATTTTGAGTGCAGGGAGGTCACTAATATCATTGAATTTGGGGGAACAAGGGTCCAGGTTGCCGGGTTTCGAGGGGGAAGTCCCAAAGGGGGTAATTAGGGAGGTTTTAAGCCAGAATGGGAAATCACTCACCAAGTAAGTTATCCTTTAAACGTGCAGCAGGCGATATTTCTTGCAAAAAACTGTCCTATAAGCCCTTTTGAGGCTGAGGTATCGACCTCAGAGCTCGGTGTCAACAGAGCTTCCCAGGGTGGGGCATTCATTTGGAGGAAAAGTTCCAGACAAATTTTCCCAAGGGGTACTTTAAAACAATAATGTGCAATAGCTAAATTAAAATTAAAATAGCTGGGCCACAGTTGGGAAAAACCATTTTTAACAGAGTTGGGTTTTAAGCAGAAACCCTGGGCCCCCAGGTTCCCACAGAGGTTTAGGCCAAGGGGATTTACACAGAAGTTTTTTTTTTGGCCAGAAATTTTCAGGCGGCCGGGAAAGGCTAGAGAAGCTTGTAAAATTTAATTATTTACGGTGTTTAAACAAGAAAACCAAGTAGGGGGATTTGGGGGTTTAAATTACTTACAGTGGATTTCCCAAGGTAGCCATAGTTTGGGTTTTGGCTTGTGAAATTTTTTTTAAAACTTTATAGTATGGGGCCCAGATTTAACCTAGTTATTTTTTTACGGGGAGTTTTTTAAAAGCCATTTTTTTAAGTTATAGCACATTAGCTAGGTTAGGATTTCCCTTACCCAAACCCCACCCCACCTAGACGAGTAAGCTGGGCACAGTTAGGCCAAGCAAATTTCATACATTTTTTCATTTACTGTTTCACAAGTTAAATTTTAAATTTTATTTTTTGCAAAACCAAGTAATTTTTATTTGTATACCGTTTTTTTTATTGTGTTTTTTTCATTCTCTCTGCCTCTTTTTTAAGGGGGGGAAATTTTTTAAATTTTTGTACCTGAGACAAACCTGGAGTTTACCCTGGAGAGATTTCATGGGGCCCAACCCCCCCGCGGCCCGGTCTGTGCCCAGGCTTCCTGGGGGAAATCAGAGCCTGTTTAACCAGGGTTGTTTGCTGGCTCCCACGAAAAACCAAAGGAAACGACCCCAGCGCGGCTGGTCGGGAAAAACCGACTTTGGGTGTTTGGGCCCCAGTGCCAGTTTTAAAAGGACTGCCGGGGCCCTCTGTTGGGAAACCCCCCCTTAGGTGGGGGCTGGGGGCAGTTAAAACAGTCCGGGCCCCTGCCCACTTATTGATGGTTCTTAACTGCTAGTGACACCCCCCTCCCTTTTCTTTGGGGGGGGGGGTTTCCCATCGTTCCCCAATTTCCTTTTGCTTTCGTGGGTGGTGATTTTCGTGTGCAAGTTCGGTATAGTCCCTTGGGTTTTCGAGGTGTATTTAATCTATATCCCCCCCCCCCCCCCCCCCCCATTTCCCCCGGGGGGCCGTTCCGGGGAATACGGGTTTGGGGAAACCTCAACCCGCTCCCAGAAAATTAAAGGGGTTTTATCTCCGTTATGCGAGCCGTAAAAGTTCTCTGTACTTTTTCAGGTCCCCAATTTCACCGCCTTGAAAGGTGCTGTTAGTGTGCTCAATATTTCACCCTAGTTTAAACAAGTGCCTGAAGAGTATCATCCCCTTTGGCCCTTGGGCCCCCCTAGTTTTGAAGGGTTTTCATATCCATCCTTCATTTTTCTTTGCAATGCGATTGTTACAATGTTATGGTCCCTTTAAAGGGGAGATCCCCCCGACATAATCACTCCCCGGTCTTTGACGTTGGTGTTTCGCTCTATTTTGTGGCCAAAAATTTGTTTTTTTACTCTGAAAGAAGGGTTTAATTTCCCCATTTTACCCTATTGAGTAATTAAATTTCTCCCAAATTTAATTATATTTTTTTTCTGCAGCCCCCTGAAAGATTTGGTTTTATGGGCCGCCCCGGAAACCTTGCAGTGTCGCAATGGAAAGACTTGTCAAAGCAGATTCGGGTGGGCATCTGCCCAAAAAAAAACGGTGCTGTGGCTGACACCTTGCTATGTGGGTAGAGGATGAGGGAAAAAGATGGGAGCGGTACTGTGCCTTGTGGAACAGAGCTTTTTCACCGTTTGCTGCCTCGGACTTTTCTCTGGTTTTACGACTACTCTCTGTGTTTTGGGAGTGGGGGGAAAATTTTAGATCCATCGACCCAATTTTCCTGTTATTCCTTTGCACGATTTTTGTGGGGCAAATTTCGCCCATTTGGGCACACTTGTCGAAGGGTTTTGCAAATTGTAAATATTACAACTGCATTCTTTTTGCCTTCCCAGGCCTTTAGGGCCTTTCGTAGTGATCCATATTTTAGGCAAAAACGGAGCGACCTGTTTTTAAAAAACCCCTGTTGCCCTGGGGTTTTGTAACTGATGGGTTTTTAGATGGGGGGGGATCTTGGGTTTTTAGGAACCCCCTTTTAAAGTTTTTTTGATATGGGTGTTTGTTTTATTGGTTTTGTAGTTCTTTGCGTTGCTTTACTGCCCCCCTTTTTTTGGAAATGGGGGGTTTTGTCTGTTGTTTTTATAACTGTGGGACGACCCCCCCTTCCCTTGGGTCCATCTCCGTAGGATGGGAAAAAGGGTCGTGATAGGGGTTTTTTGCAGTTTTTTTTAAAGAACACGAGTCCCATGATTCTGGCCCTGGGGCAGAGTGGGATGGGCATGTCATTTAAAAACCTGTTCGAAGTCATTTTTGGCCCTCAGGATAAAATTTGGAAAAGGCTTGGGTTAAAACAAATTTTTTTGGGGTCTCTCAAAAAAAAATTCTTTTTTATCTTCGCCCCTCAGTTTTGGGGTTTGGGGGCTTGCTAAAAACCCGATCTTTTGGGACTTGAGTAGCCCACTCATTTTTCCTTGCTGTCACTTTTGAGGACCCCTCTTGTTTAAGTAGGGGCCCCAAAACGGGCGTTGTTCTCTTTTTGATTTTTGGGATAGGAAAGAAATACTTTGGGGTTTTTATTCGATTTCATTTATGGCTTTTAGTTCTTCCCGCATTCCTGAATCCCAAAGGATTCTTTTAGCTTAAGTTCGAAGCTTGCTATTTCCCCTGACCAGGTCTCCTACGCATTTCAGAAATATTGACCTTTTTTTAGCCGCTCTGTTATTCTTTTCGTCCCCTGTAAAGGAAGCGCCTGTTCTCTTTCTATTTTACATCTACTTCTCCTTTTTCTTAAGGAATAACCCTTGTGCATACATCGAGTGCCACCGAGTTAATCTGTTCTAGGCATAAGTTGGGGTCTGTGTTGCTTAGTTATCTTCCCCGCTTATATCGGTTAGGAAAATTTGGGTTTTCTTGGTCCCACTTTATGTTTTGTTATTGAAGTTGAATTTGGTGGGAAAGTTCCCTCGTGACTAGTCTCATTATGTCGGTCTGGGGCTCCACGCATACTGTCTGAACCTCAATTATGTTGTGATCTGGTATATTGTTTTTGATATGGTGACATTTCTTATCAGATCATCATTGTTTGTGAAGATGAGGTCTAGTGTATTCTCCAGTATAGAGGCTCCATTATTTGCTGGTTTAAATTGAATTTTGTGCAGAGACTTAAAAGCTCGTGTGAGTGTGAGTTTTTCATCAGAGCTGCCTCCTGGTGTTATTACTGCAACAATATTAAATTTTCTATATTCCTCCATTTTAGGTGCCTTAAGTTGAAATCCCCCAGGAGCAAGATTTGGGTGCAGGAGCTGGAAGATTTTCCAGACAGTGGTCAATTTTTAACAGCTGTTCCCGGAAAATTTCTGGGATGTTTGCATCCGGAGGCTTGTAGACTACCACAATGACTAGGTTTTGGTTCTCGACCTTTACTGCTAAACTTCCACTACATCTTTGAGGCACTAAGCAGTTCTGTGCAAACAAGTGACTCTGCAATGTACAGGCCAACCCCCCCCCCCTTTTGCCTGTTCACTCTGTCACATCTGTTAGGTGTAAAACCGGGGTCCATATTTCGTTGTCCAAAGTGATCCTTTTTGTGGGTCTCATGAAAACCGCGAACATTTCCTTTGCCTCTGCAAGCAGTCCCCGGGTGAAAGGGGATTTGTTGTTTGTTCTGGGTTTTTGACCCCGTTATTTGCAAAAAGAAGAATTTTATCGGAGGTGGTATTGTTTGGGACTGGGGGGGGGATTTTTTCGGCATTTTGATCTGTAACTGTTGGTTTGGGGGTGGAGGCCCTCGATGTGGTTCCACTCCCGGAAAGACTGGATTTTGG
>NC_069457.1:28345223-28375595 GCF_026875155.1 Cherax quadricarinatus
CGTTTAGGGGTAGGTACACTTCGATGTTTAGGAAACGTAAACCATGCACCCAGATATTCCGGGGGAGGGGCACAGGACCTACCCAACTGGCAATAATTTGGATTTTCCTTTAAGTCTTTTAGGCTTGACGATATGCTCACTTAGAGTCAGATGGGATGGGTCCATGCAGAGAGGGTATCCAAAGATTATGATACTGACACATTTTTTAAAGTGGTGAGTGTCTGATGGAGGTCGGAGCAGCTTAATATCCCCATAAGGTGTACTAAGTAGATCATTGATCAGCTCTTTATTCTGTTCCACAAACACAAAGTTGTGTGTGTTTTTCCTAAATTGGATCCTTGAGTTAGGATGCTTGTTTACAGCTTCCATTAGCCATGCACACTTAGCAGGCAGCGGGGTGTTGTCAGGGAAGTTCAGCTTAACACATTCTTCCTTTGAAGAAAGACTTCTTGCAGCCTCTGTGCACCAAGGACATTTAGTATCACATTGTGTACGAGTCAAGTGAGTCTGACTACGTCGAGGAGGTGCGGGATTACCAAAACTGTTGTCCAGAGGGCTGAGGAAGGGTTGTTGAGGTGGTTCGGACATGTAGAGAGAATGGAGCGAAACAGAATGACTTCAAGAGTGTATCAGTCTGTAGTTGAAGGAAGGCGGGGTAGGGGTCGGCCTAGGAAAGGTTGGAGGGAGGGGGTAAAGGAGGTTTTGTGTGCGAGGGGCTTGGACTTCCAGCAGGCATGCGTGAGCGTGTTTGATAGGAGTGAATGGAGACAAATGGTTTTTAATACTTGACGTGCTGTTGGAGTGTGAGTAAAGTAACATTTATGAAGGGGTTCAGGGAAACCGGCAGGCCGGACTTGAGTCCTGGAGATGGGAAGTACAGTGCCTGCACTCTGAAGGAGGGGTGTTAATGTTGCAGTTTAAAAACTGTAGTGTAAAGCACCCTTCTGGCAAGACAGACAGTGATGGAGTGAATGATGGTGAAAGTTTTTCTTTTTCGGGCCACCCTGCCTTGGTGGGAATCGGCCAGTGTGATAATAATAAAAAAAAAGAACAGTGATGTGGTAAGTTGTAAAAAAGGAGATAGATCCTTTAGATATTAAACACAATTAAGACTATGAGGTAGGATGGTAGTTGAATACAACAATGACAGTCAAAAGTAGTTGGGGTATTAGAATTTTAGAATTTTAGGGGGGCACAAATTTATGACAATATAACACTAACTGTGGACTGTGGGTATTATCTGCACTTTACTCTGATTCTGTTAGTCCAGCCTCACTTAGGAATGTTTTAAGGTCATGTTCTGTAGAGATGAAGTATCTCTTTCCAGTGGGCTGTTTCCTAACTGCGATTTTTCCATCCCTCACAAAGCACTGGTGGATTTTTTGGGCATAGCGTAATTTTCTTAGCCGATAAAGAAGGTTTTGTCTTGTTTTGGTAAGGCACTCATTGACGTAAACATCAGTTTTCATAGAAATAGATGTTTTTAGTAGGTTGTTTCTTTGTAGGCTAGTTTGGAATTTTAACAGCACTGTTTTTTTACCTGCTTGGATGGTTGAAGTTAGACCGGAGTCTGCTTGACGAGAGTGGCTGGAAGGCACTCGTGTCCAGGGTCTGCTGTTGGGGCTCGTGGAAGGTGAACTTGATTTAGACTTAGCGCCTACCTTCGCCGGCAGGAGGATGTTGGAACTTATTCAGTCCGAGAAGTCCCAACGGGGAAAAACACACCATTTGAGGGCCCTTACACCCACCCGAAACACAAACACACTTACCCGGGTTGGCGAAGGTGGTTGGAAGGTACTTCTTAATTGATAGATTTACCCTTCAGGGAAGAAGTAGGTAGTTTATACTGTTAGTACACTAATATTAGGATTATTGAGGCAACTGTAGATAATAATAATGTAGAACTAAGACCTTAACATAGGTAGTAATAGGCCGAATGTAGGCAAACACTAGGTTATGTAAGCTAGGGAGAACTGGCAGCCCAAGTTTGAACGACGAGGCGTGGGTCTCGAAAACGCCAGAGCTTCCTTCTAAGACTAGACACCATCTGAACAACACGTGCCGTGATCAACAGGCAGCGCCCCCACGTGTCTTCACATATTAGACCTGGGGAAATCTGGTGGAGGCACCTTGACATACCGAAGATGTCCTCCTCTGTCAGGCACATACAGTAAGACAAGACCTCCCTTTTTCTTAGGATCCTGGCCAGTGTCTGGGGAAAATTGCGAATGAGTCGTGCTGTGGCCTTTGTGCAGCCGGCAGTTCATGACCAGTACGTAATTTTGTCTCTTGTCAACCTAGAAGCTAGTGTCCGTTTCTGCATAGTTATACTAGGGGATACACACCCCCTTGGATACAGGAATTTCTGAGGTGCAGGCAGGTCACTAATATCGACTGAATATTGGAGGAACTAAGGCTCCAGGTTGCACGTGGTTTCTGAGGGGAAGTCCAAAGGGGCTAAGCTTAGGGAGGTTGAAGACCAGAATAGACTCTACATCACCAAGTAAGTTAGTCCTTTAAACGTGCATGCAGGCAAGATTTCTTGCAACATCAGTCATTTATGAAAATCTGTCCTATAAGCCACTTGTGAGGCTGAGGTATCGACCTCAGAGCTCGGTGTCAACAGAGCTTACCAGGGTAGGCGATTCACTTGGAGGCAGTCCAGACAAATTTTCACATGTAACATCGGAAAGTGAGAGTGGAACATCGGGAAGATGGAGTGGAACATCGGGAAGATGGAGTGGAATATCGGGAAGCTGGAGTGGAACATCGGGAAGATAGAGTGGAATATCGAGAAGAGTGAGTGGAACATCGGGAAGCCGGAGTGGAACATCGGGAAGATGTAGTGGAATATCGGGAAGACTGAGAGGAAGATCGGGAAGCTGGAGTCGATACTGAGTAAGTTGTCAGTGACTCTTATAAACCCAACAAAGAGGAAGGAGAACTTGTGTTGTTGGTGGGTGAGTGTGATAAAGTGAACAATAAACAGTGTTTGTGGTGTCTAACACAGGTGAGTAACACCTGCCTTTATTACAATACAACATTCATGTGTTAGATGATACATAGAGAGAGTTTGACCCATGAAATATAGTGTATTAATTAAGGCGCCAGACATGATCATATCTGTGTCTTGTTGACTGTCTCAGGTGTTGACTGTGTTACGCTAGGTGTGACTGTTCCGCTCAGGTGTTGACTGTGTTACCTGCTCAGGTGTTGACTGTGTTACCTGCTCAGGTGTTGACTGTGTTACCTGCTCAGGTGTTGACTGTTACCTGCTCAGGTTTTGACTGTGTTACCTGCTCAGGTGTTGACTGTGTTACCTGCTCAGGTGTTGACTGTCTTACCTGCTCAGGTGTTGACTGTCTTACCTGCTCAGGTGTTGACTGTGTTACCTGCTCAGGTGTTGACTGTGTTACCTGCTCAGGTGTTGACTGTGTTACCTGCTCAGGTGTTGACTGTCTTACCTGCTCAGGTGTTGACTGTCTTACCTGCTCAGGTGTTGACTGTGTTACCTGCTCAGGTGTTGACTGTGTTACCTGCTCAGGTGTTGACTGTCTTACCTGCTCAGGTGTTGACTGTGTTACCTGCTCAGGTGTTGACTGTTTACCTGCTCAGGTGTTGGACTGTGTTACCTGCTAAGGTGTGGACTGTCTTTCCTGATCAGGTGTGGACTGTCTTACCTGCTCAGGTGTTGACTCTGTTACCTGCTCAGGTGTTGGACTGTTAGGTGATCAGGCAGCAGCAGGTGTTAGGTGGTGATGCAGCAGCAGGTGTTAGGTGGTGAGGCAGCAGCAGCAGGTGTTAGGTGGTGATGCAGCAGCAGGTGTTAGGTGGTGAGGCAGCAGGTGTTAGGTGGTGAGGCAGCAGGAGGTGTTAGGTGGTGAGGCAGCAGGTGTTAGGTGGTAAGGCAGCAGCAGATGTTTGGTGGTGAGGCCGCAAGGTGGTGTTAGGTGGATGAGGAAGCAGGTGTTAGAGGGTGCAGGCAGCAGCTGGTTGTTAGGTGGTGAGGCAGACAGGAGGTGTTGGTGGTTGAGGCAGCATGGTGTTAAGGTGGTGAGGGCAGCAGCAGGTGTTAGGGTGGTGAGGGCAGCAGCATGGTGTCTAGGTGGTGAGGCAGCAGGCGGTGTTAGGTGGTGGGGATGCAGCAGCAGATGTTAGGTGGTGAGGCAGCAGCATGTGTTAGGTGGTGAGGCGAGGAGGTGTTAGGTGGTGAGGCAGAGCAGGTGTTAGGGTGGTGATGCTGCAGCAGTGTGAGGTTGGTGACGCCTGCCAGCAGGTGTTAAGTGGTGGAGGCAGCAGCAGGTGTTAGTGTGGTGAGGCCAGCAGGAGGTGTTAGGTGGTGAGTGGGCAGCAGGTGTTAGGTGGTAAAGGCAGAGCAGAAGTATGTTAGGTGGTGAGGCAGCAGCAGGTGTCAGGTGGTTGAGGCAGCAGGTGTTAGGTGGTGGAGGAGCAGCAGGTGTTAGGTGGTGAGGCAGAGGTGTTAGAGTGATTTAAGGCAGCAGGCCAGGTGTTAGGTGATGGTGGATGCAGCAGCAGGTGTTTAGGTGGTGACCGGCTGAATGGTGTTAGGTGATTCAGGCTGCAGAGGTGTTTGGAGGGGAGGCTGACCGGTCTGTGACCAGGCAGCATGAGTGGATCAGAGCGTGATCAAACCAGGCTGTTACGGCTTGCAGACGCAAATCCATCGTATGAGTCACAGCCCGGACTGGTCAAGTACCGACATTTAGGTCCTTGTCCAGTGCCAGCTGAAGACAGCCAGGGGTCTATTGGTAAATCCCCTTATGTTATGCTGGGAGGCAGTTGTAACCAGTCTCGGGCCCCTGACATTATTGTTGTTGTCTATTAACTGCTAGTACACCCCATGCATTACTTTTGGTGCTCAGGCAGCAGCAGGTGATAGGTGCTTCAGCAAGCTTCAAGTTTAAGTTGTCGGAAGATTTACATTTTCTCTAGTCAAACACTGGGTTCAAACAAATCAACGGACACCAGGATGAAACAACTCGAGAACAAAATCCTCTGTCTTGAATCAAAAGTTATCCAACAACAGGAAATGACCAACTGTGACAATACCATCCAATACAGTAATAGATAGCCATACCAAACAAATAATATCTTTTATACAACAGTTGAAGACAGCAGTAAAAGAATGGAAGAACGGGATTAGATAACCAGTCAGTGACTACTTTGTATGTAAGTGAGTAAGTTTATTCAGTATACAACAATTACAGTTACATAGAATTATAGACATAGCAGACAATATGTGTAGGAAATAGGATACAAAAAGTCAGACAGAGTTACTTATTTCCATTGGGTCGGCGTTTACCTTATTATTTTATATCATATAGGTTATAATATTTTCTTATTATTCTATAATGAAGACTAACATCTTATTATCATACTAAAATAGACTTTTATTCACGAGGGTTCTTTTATAGGGGGGGGACTATATACAAATACGAGGTCATTTACTTGAATAAGGTAAAATTACACGTATGTTTGATAAAAAAAATAGAAAATCTTTCCCCTCCCTTCTGTAGTACATTCATCGACACCTTTTGGGCACTCTTCTTTGAAAAAACTGGTTCATGTATGAATGGCTTGACTTGTGTGGGTAGTCTGTTCCATTTCTTTATTGCGTACATTAATAGGTGTTTGAAGCCTTGCCACTGACGTGTAATACAAAGTTGTAGCTCTCTCCCCTAGTACTATGATTGCTTTGTTTCCCACCTTGACAAAATTGACAGGCAAGATATTTGGGCACTGTTTTGGGAGCTAATTTTATAAACATGATTTTGCATTCTAGTTGTTTTACTCTGTTTTTTAAATTTCAGCAATCCAACTACTGTAATTCATCCGGGCCTACATGTTTTTTGGCCCCACCCCAGGTGAATCTTAGTTTTGTTCGGGGTGATTTGCAGTTTTTTTCATTTTTTTGTAAAGGCGAGTCCCAAAAGACAAGCAATCCATATGGCTTTGTTTTAAGGGCTAGCCCATGGGGGTCCTCACCCTCGTGGGTAGCACGTCTTGTCTATACAGGAACCGCCGGGCCCCTTCCCTTTTTCTTTCTACCTGTTCCCTATAAATTTCCCTGAAATGCATGGGTCAAAGGGGTCCAAAAAATTTTTTTATGATAAACCCAAAGTGGGGGCTCACCATTACATAAACATTAAAGTTATTTACCCTTCCAGTTTATGTTTCGTCCCCAAAGAGTGGCTTCATTTTTTTCCCTAGGTGTAATGATAGTTTGTTGTCTACTAACCATTTGCTCAGGGTTCCATTCCATTTTAAAAACATTGCAATACTTGTGGGTCTTACCTGACACTAACAGAGACTTTCATCTGCAACAGTAGGAGTTTGCCTTGACACTTGGGCAACATTGACATAAATAAGAATAAAAAAGGACCCAAATACTCCTTGGGGGACTCCATTTACGGCAGGGGTTCGATTCTGTTTTTTGATTTGACTATTTTGTCTCCTGTTGCTAATTTGGACTTAAACCATCTACAGAACTTATCCGTAGCTTGAATTTTTATACAAATATAGGGGTTGACAGTTCGAAGGCCCTTTTTCAGGTCAAAGGTTCCATACCTTAGGTTCCCCTTTTGACATTTCATTTCTCAGGAAAACCATAAATTAAAAAGGGAAAGTGCCCGGTTGGGGGATTTTCTAAACCCCATTAATAGCTATGGAAAATGTTGTTGTCATTAAAGGGTACTTAACACTGAGAATAAAACCGCCCTCTCTAAAATTTTTTAAAATATTTTCTGGATAGTAACAGGCCCTATATTTTGTTTTTACATCAACCTAATTTTTTTCTTAAATAGGAGTAACTCGGGTCTCCTTGAACCCCTCCGGTACGGTAATTAGTGGTGTTTTGATAATTTTTTTATTTGAGCAATGGGATTGCAGTTCAAAGACCATCTTTTAGGAACTTAGACAGGATTTTTCGGGGGCCCTGTGTCTTATTTTGGGGTTTTAAAACCTGTTTAGTTTTTTTGAATAAAGTCATGGATACACTTTACAGTTGAAACTTTTTGGGGTTTACCCCTTTATTGGTATGTATGTTTAAATTTATCAGAGTCTGTGAAAAGGTATTTGTGCAGTGGTGGTTTTCTTACTATTTGAGCAACAGAGTGTAATAATTAAACTTTTGCCACCTTGATGTTTATGGCATACCCTTATCGAGTGAGATATGTTAGACCATCCTGGCTTATGGCTATACCCCAAATTTTTTTAGGTTGTTCCCCAGATTTTTTGGGGGTTTAGTTTAAATTTTCTTCAATTTTTAGCAATAGTGCTTTGCCTTTTTTTTCCCTTTTAATCTCTGTACTCTGTTCCTCACCCTTGGAATTCATTTAGTGCTGAAATATCCTGTCGTTTTTTTTTAATCTTTTTGCAGCTGGGCCTGAATTTCCCTATTATTAATATTCAGATTCATCCAGGGTTCAGTTCTTCGTTTAATCCAACCTCTTTAACTGGTGCAATATTATCAAAAGGTAGTGAACTTGTTTTTGAATTTTTCCCAGGCTCTTTTTCGTCCGTGCAACTTTTTATCCTGTCCATCACAATTTTTTTACCTACTTACCGTTTTTTTTCGTAGTTTCTGTTTTACCTCATTTTTTATTGTCCCCGTGTGGGCCTATCCTTCCCCAGTATTTTCCTGGGGGCAGAAATGATAAATGATCACTAAACCCGTGGGAAAAGGGGCCTAGACTAATGTTTTTCAGAGGGATACAAAGTTGTGGGCAATTTGGGTGGCTGAGAACTGTGTGATCCGGGTTTTGGGGTATTAATTATTGATTTTTAATATTTAATCCAGAATTTGCTTATCCTTTTGCATAGCCCTTATTTGCTGGAAAACGTATTGAAGTCCCCCAGTAATATTGCCCGCAAATTTTTTTCAACTCCGGACAAGACTCGGAAAAATCTTCAAGAACTGGCCTGGGGAGGAGGGCGTAACTAGTTCCTACAAATGGGTTTTGGGCTTAGGGAAACAGCACTTCAAACCCTAGAATCTCCATTTATTGTTATTTTAAATCAGGTCTTGGGTTGTAAGCAAGTCAAAATTTCCCCAAAGTAGGCACATCTCCACCACCCTTTCTGTTCCCATCTAACGTTTATATTGTAAACCTTCAATTTTGACCTCGTCGTCATCCCCCCGATATCCAACCCCAAAATTCAAGATGGTTATAAATGTGCCCTAATTTTGTTACTAGAAACCTAATCTTGCCCAATTTAGGAAGAAGTATTTTGCATTACAAAAATAAAGTGAAACGTTTTTTATAAAAAAATCATAAAACATCAATATATGGCAATGGGTCATTTTATTAAAATTGTAAAATCAAGTATCACTGCTAAAGGGGAAATGTGCCAAAGGGATTTTTTTTCACACAAAAATGATTCGGCACCCTTTTTTATAATTGTACAACATCCCTCAGCACCCACCACTTAAAATTTTACATAAAGTGCCTTTTTTCGTTTTTCATGCGTACTTTAGACAGTCATACCTGTTTGGTAGTGTTTGAGATAAAATGGCTGTTTTTCTCACATTTTACTATGTAACATTACTAGGAGTTAAAAGGGAAAAATTTCTACTACTAGACCGTCATTATCGCCCTCATTTATCTGTCTGTTTTGCCTCTGCACAAAAGTTTGGGTTGGATTAATTTGGAATCACCACTTAAGAGCGCTAAAAAAGAGCTGTGGCCACTTTTTTTGTTTGGTATGCGGTTTGCCCCCACCTTGCAGCGATAGTGACATTTACTTTTCTGGTAGGATGGCAACTGTTGGGCTTTTACTGTCCAGGGGGCTGTTATCCATTCACTTTTCCAAAACCCCCATGATGTTTCTTTCTTCATGAATTGAAAAAGAAATATAAATATAATTAGGCAGCCCGTACCCCCCCCCCCCCCAAAGCCTCCATTTTATTTTCCTCTTTTACTCATATCAATAATTTTTTTTTTACCTTTTTTCCGTCCCTAGTACACTTAGTATCTGCTTTTGCAATCACCCCTGAAAAACTAGTAAAATTTCCCCTTTTAAACCCCCCTTCATGCCATTTTCCCTTAACTTCACAAAAACCCCTACAGTTAAAACCCCCTTTTTACACACTCCCCCCCCTCCACTTCACGTCTGGCTTCCTCAATTAACTTCTAATCCTTTCCATTTTGGTAATCAGAAAGGTTTAAACCCTGGTTTTTTTCCTTTTAAATCCCCCCAATTCCATTTTTCGAGGGTTTTGTGGTGTTGTTGTCCCTACCTGTTCTCTGACTCAGCCCTTTTTAAAAAACTGAGGGGAGTAAGCCACCCCACAACCTACTTTCCCCCGGTTTATAGATATATTTTCGTTTTTTTGTTATGATTCTCTCACTGTCAGGTCGCTGAATATAGGTCAGCTACTAAAACATTAACCTTGACTGTATTTAAACTATTCACTTCTTTCCTCACGACTGGCACTGAGGGATATCCGACTATAATCTTGGAGTTTTTGTACTCTTTGATTGACGATGTCTCTTTGTTGTTTCCCTCCGTTAGCACTGGACAGTGATATGATGTGGCACAGATATGATACTACTGTCAACAGATGAACGTCATAAAATGAGAATTTCACTTTGCTAGTGTGTACGTATGGCAGTAAGCGGCTGTTTGGATGCTGGTCAGCCATGTTTTATGCTTAATTCTTTCCCTCGTTTGGCACTGAAGAAAAAAAGTCCTACAACCTGTCATTTCCTCCTTGAGATTTTGTTGATCAGGTTTTCTGCCATGTTGTCTTCCGTTAAACCCTGGTCATGATATGGAGGTCAGTTATTTCATTGTAGTGGAAAACGTCCCTCTTGTCCTGTTACACGTCTGGCAGCAAGTAAGGTACTTGTAATGCCGGTCCCTCTTTTTGTCATATTTAGGTCCATTTCGTTGTCCGTCAACCCGTCAAGTTTTTATGTCACTATAGGTTTCCTTGCAATGTTGTTGCAGCAGTACATTGCAAATTTTAGGCCAACACTGGAGTTCGATTGCCCAGGGTACGGCAAGATATAGAGCGGCCTTTTGCTGCTTGCTGGCGGCTGCAGTGACCCACTTTGCTCGCCAAGAAGATAAAACTGAACATAGGATAAACTATTGGACGCATTAATAGTTTAACAGTCCACTTTTTTTTTTCCCAGTGATATAACCAACGAACAGTAAAGCAATTACTCTGCAGATCATAAAGGACCAAACAATTGTTATTGTATCAGAGTCAGAAATAAAAGAACCAGTTACTAGGAATCCCATTTTAGAAAAAGTGTTTAAGCTTTGATCCCACTCACATGACAGGAAAAAAGACTTAATTATTGCATCTATTAAAAGTAAAGAAAGAGGTATACGTAAACGAATGTCTTAACCAAAAAAACTCACAACCTCCGTATAGAGTTCAGAAAACTTAAGCGGGTGAATAATGACCACAATACACAATGCTTCAAACGGATGGGAAAATTCTGTTAGGAAACCAAATGTAGGTCAACTGTACACAATCGCGAACGAGAATGAATCTAATCACGATGATCTCAGGAATACTGATCTTACAAGAATAACTAAATGTCCAACCTAAAAGCCTACGTTAGTGTAGTGTATGTATTGCTCCATTATTGTTCAAAATTCATTGTACAATCTCTTAGTAATTAAATAATCAACAACCTCAATTTTGTGATTTACTAGTACGCATAAGTCACCTTATCTAATTTTCTATTTAACTATTGTTTGCTTAACTATTAGCAGAATTGATTCTTTCTCTGTGCCAATATTACTACCTCATATTTTTTAAATACTACAATTGATATTACTAAAATTATAATTACCATTTTTACTATCAAACAATTACTCTTAACATTTTTGACATCATTTAATAACCATTACTTGGTCTAATTACCTTAACCTTACCTTAACTTGTTTTGTAATCATTATTACTTACTAAAATTTTAATTAAACAACCATATTTACTACCAGTCAAAATTTACTTTTTTACATTAAACATTATTTTATACTTTTCATAATATTTTTGTTGCCAAATTTCCAAGTTTGTATATTTCAACTCCAACCTTTAATTAATCCTTTGTACCTGTGTACCTGTGTACCTGTCTACCATCTTACTATCAAATTATAACCAAGACATTGCCATTTGTTATTTTTTTACTATTATTCTTTTGGTACCTAATTTGTGGAATGTTTATTTTGTCAATTTAAAGTCTAGTTAGACTCCTGATCTTGTTAACAACCTATACCAGACCCTAGTACATTGCAAGTAACCAATTTCAATTTTGTTTTTTATATTATAAGTTCTATATTATAATTTCCTACTCTAAGATTGTTGTTCATATTTAGTGACTATTTTGTGTGTGCAATTAGTGTATATTGCAATTATAAATTGTTCAAGGCCCTTAACTATTTTTGCTAACTGGTACCAACAACCTCATATATTTTTTTTTCTACTTTTTTTTTATTCTTTTGCTACTTTAACTTGTATAATTTAATCTTGTCAACTAAATCTAGTTTATACTCCTAATTATTGAAACCAACTTATATAACACCTAGTGCAATTACAACTAAGAGTCTGTGTCTTTTTTATATCATTAGATTACACTCAGTTGTACTATAGGCTCATTCAATGCTCAATACATAGTCAATACCAAATTCATTACAATTAGACCATAGAGTAATACTAGTGAGAGACTGGTGCTATTTTTAATTGTATTTTTATATTATTAGATTAACCTAGTTGTACTATACTCATTCTGCTCCCAATACATAGACTATACAAAGCATTATATTAGACCTGAGTGCAATTACAAGTGAGAGTCTTGTGCTATTTTAATTAGTTTTTTTTTTATATTATTAGTTTATACCTAGTTGTACTTTAGCTCATTCCAGCACAACAGCATAGACAAACACCCACTCCATTATTATATTAGTGACTATACTCTACATGACGCAAACCAAAATGCTATAGCTTTATACTTGTCCAAACTTCCCACCACTACAGAATCAGTATCTAAAACCAACACACAACTCAGGATATAAATAACCATATTTTTAAACCTAGAAGATGATGATTCACATTGACCCTGATCTAAACCTCCATAATCGTACACACTACCAAAACCAATTGAAAGTAAATGCCTTTACACAGAGGCATCACAAGCCAGCACTACTTAAACAATGCTAAAAGTCCTCCCAGTACTTATCTACAACATTAGTCTTAAGCAAACATTCTGATGACCCTCCGGCAACTCCTGAATCTCCACTAAAGACACCTTCTCCTCATTATTCTTACTGAGAACTCTGGCTTAAGCAGGACACAATAGATATCTGCCCACTCCAGGATACAGAGCAATCCACGAACTGCAACCATACCCAATTGGGGGTGGTATGCAATCTATACTCTAACCATTATCTTGCATTAGCACCCACTTGCTTAGTGACGAATAGGAGAATACATTTTTTGCTAAATTTTAACTGTAAAAAACCTTAAGAGAGACCCCTATAACAATGGGTGCCATTTACCGGATACCACACTCAAACATCCCAAATTTCAGTGATATTAAAGGAACTAATAACAAACAAAAAAAATGAATAAGCACCACCTTCCTTAGTGGAGACTTCAACATCAACCTTGGCCTACTAGATGATCAGCCTGTAACTGATTTCATCAACAATATGAACAACACACTTCTCATACCAACAATAACTAAGCCAACCAGGCTCACTGAAACAAATGCAACCATAAATAGACCACATATGGACAATTATACTAGCCCCCCTTAAATCAGGGATAATCACAGATAGCACTACAGACCACTCCCCTACCTTCCTCTTGAAAAACATTAGTAAACCACCACTTGAATACAACAAAGTTTCATTTAGACTCCATGAGAGGCTTAAATAAAGAAGTTCACAGCTGACCTAGACACTATTGACTTGCCTACAGAATTCTCCAAGGCCAATGGTACTGATAAACGGACAGACATTTTTCTTAACAAATTACTTAGACTATACAACAAACATTGTCCTATAAAAAACGAAACAGATCACAAACAAACGGCTTGGTTGCCCATGGCTAACCAGCACCATCTGAAATCCATTGAAAAGAAACACCAATATGAAAAGCAATATAGACAGGGCCTAATACACAAAGATATTCTTAAACACTATTCATCAAGTCCTCACCAAAGTAAAAAAGAAAGCCAAACAACGTACTACTCCAGTAGATTCACGGACACAAGATGGATATAAAAAAGACCTGGAAAACACTCTTCAGATTCTAGGGACCACAAACTGAAAAAAACAAGAATATTGTCCTAACTAAACCTAATGAAACAGCACTGCATGCACTGACAAAGCTAACAAGATAAACGACTTCCCTTTTCAACCATAGGTTCTAATCCCCACCAATAAAATCCCATGTACCAGTGCCCTTGCCGGGGACTACCTAGATGGGAATTTTCCCCAAAATTTCCCTTTTATCTTCTCCAACTGAGCCCACGGAAGTCACCAAGATTATAAAGTACTTAAAAAAAACTCAGGGAATCTGTCTTGTCCCACCATTATTTTACAAGAGAGTGGCCCTGTCTCTCGCATGCTATTTTCATAAATTTTTAACAAGTCACTTGAAACTACAACCTTCCCGAACTACTCAAGACGGCAAGGGTTACACGTAATACATAGAGGTGGTGGGCCCCACAGATTTAAACAACTAAGGGCAAATCAAACTTACCATTGCTATCAAAAATTTTGAGAAACCTCATGCACGGAGACTATATTCCTTATAACTGCACAAACATACTCAACCCCTGGCAATTTGGATTGAGGAAAAATTAAAGCACTAACGATGCAATCATAAAATGCTAGTCGCTTTACACAGCATTGGAAAAAAGGAATATCCATTTGGAATTTATTACCTAAGAAAAGCTTTTGACACAGTAGACCAGGCATCCTACCCAAACTTGACCATTAGGTATAAGAGGCCATGCCCCTTCCCTTTTTCAATCTTACCTTACAAATTAGGTTCAGTATGTCACCATTAAGAACCAGCCTCAACACACCACTTGTCTGGAGTTCGCAGGAATGTCCTTGTCCCCTGCCTTCTCAAAAACATCATTATCTTCAAACGTATTCAACACCTGAACCCCATTCTCTTTGCTGACAGACACGACTTTGCATTTCAACACCAATGCACCTCAACCCCAAATTGTTAATAGGAGCGATCAAAATTCGACTTGGATGACGCCATAACTAGGCTACACTGACAAATCTACTACTTTGTTTGGTAGCAGGCGGAGATGCGCAATTAACATTAGATACAACTCTCTATTGCCAGGCATATGGAGGGCAAATTCCTAGGCCTATACCTCGACAGCAACCTGAACTTCAGCACCCATATCCAACACAAAACCAAAAAAGTATCCAAAACGGTTGGGATCCTCTCCAAGATACGATACTACGTGCCGCAAACTGCCCTTTTCACACTATAGCATTCACTATATATTTCCCTAAACCTCATCTATGCTATCTGTGCTTGGGGTTCAACTGCAGCAACCCCACCTAAAACCAATATAACCCAACAAAAAAGCCGCAGTAAAAATTATCACTAAATCCCATCCCTGGCAACACACCCCCCCCCACTCTTCATAGATTTAAACTTGCTCCCTGTTCAGTACTTCCACACTTACTACTGTGCAATCTACATCTACAGGACCTTAAATTCCAATATAACCTTGACCTAAAAAATGCTTTCTTGATAGTTGTGGGAGAACCCACAGGCACAACACCAGACAAAAAACTCTCAATGACATTCCCTGTGTCCGACTAAACCTTTACAAAAATTCAAGTATGTCAAAGGCCCTAAAATCTGGAACACCCTACCTGAAAATTCTAGAACTGCAGACACATTCATCACCTTCAAAACTACCATCAGAAAACATCTTATCTCCCTGATACCCCCGTCAAATAATTACTGAATACCACCTGGTGGTTCACACTTACACTCACCAAACCCCTTTGAACATAAACAGAAATATCAATCTCAATTCAAAATAATGAATTTAACTAGTCATAAGTTGGCCTGTGATACTCCAATACTGAAACTATGTATAGTGCCAAAACAAAAGCATTCACATTGCAAAACCACAAACTAGTTTTTAGTCCTTAGCCATAATACCAACTTTCCTCTAATTTTTTTTTTAAAAATTTTAAATTAAGATTTAATTATCTGCCCCAAAAAGCCTAGCCATGCAGGTGTTCTAGTGGTACATTCGTAATTATTTTTTACTCATTAAAACCCACAATAACCAAATTTTGTAAACTCAGCATTGTAATCCTTTTTTGAGAATAAAACCCCGAATTTTTAATTTAAATTACTAAAAAAACAATAAGTAAGTCAACTGTGTGAAAAAAAGTTAAGATTTGTTTTGGGTTTTTAAAACCCGTGTGTATCATTGAGGGGCTGTCTGTCTTTTTACCCCGGGCCTCAAAGTTGTCCCCCAGGATGCCACCCACACCAGTCCACTAACACCAAGGTACCTACTTGCTAGGTGAACGGAAAACGGGTTTAAAAGTTTCTGTCCCCCACGGGGAACAAACCCTTTAAACCCCCTCAAGGGGTAAGTGAAACCTTGCCACCCAGGCCAGGGGGAAGAAAAATTTAAAGGAATAAGGTTGACCCGTGACCTGGTAGGGTAAAAACTTTTGGAATTTTTTCCCTACACTAGGTTTCCTTTTTGCCTAGCAAGTAGGTTGTGTTTTTTAGTGGACTGGGTGGGTTGCATCCGGACAAAACGGCCTTTTTTGCACAAAATGCTCTGCATAACAAGGGGGTTTTTATATTGTATTTTTGTCATTTGATGTCAACTTTTATCTGTATATTTTTTGTACATTTTTCGGGAAGAAAATTTAAAGATTACTATTATTATTAATTTTTAATTTTTAAATTATTATTATTTTTAAATTATTATTTTTTATTATTATTATTATTATTATTATTTTTAAATTATTATTATTATTATTATTATTATTCTTTTTTCTTTGTTTTTTTATTTAGCCCTTTCAAAACGGGTTTTTATATAAAGAATTTTTTTTAACATTTAGTAGAAAAAAATAGTATTTAAATTTTTTTTTGTACAGCAAATATCATCCAGTGAAAAACTTGTATTAAATTATGTCACTGACATTGTAAACAAAGATGTACTAAGTCAAAGGGGCCCAGGGGTTAAATTAACCTGGGTTTTGGTTTTGTTACCCAAGGGGGCCCCTTTGGGCCTGGTGGGCAAAGCCTCGTTTTCACACATTGAAAGGGGGTGGTTCGTTTCCCCTGTAAAAAGGGTAATTTTGGGTTGTTTCCAAACCCTGTTTTCCCGGTTCCCCCATCAGAAAAATGGGAAACCGGGGTGTTAGTTGATGGGTTTGGGGTCGCATACTGGGAAAAAAATTGATGTAATTTGCCCTAAAATGCCAGCATCCAAGCGCCCCTCAACATAAATGTAGGTTTTATTGATTTTTCACCATGACTGAAATTCTTTGTAGGTTTTTCTTTTTTGAAATAAAGTATTATTATTATTATTTTTATTTTTATTATTTTTAATTATTATTATTATTATTATTATTTGTTTTTTTTTTTTTTACCATTTCCCAAAAAAATAGTTTTTTTTAAGTTACAAATTCAAAATGAAATTTTTAGTGAATATTTTTTTTTTTTTATTATCCCACGGGCCGATTCCCACCAAGGCAGGGTGGGGCCCCAAAAAGAAAAAAATTTTTAAACCCTCATTTTACTCCCCCACTGTCCTTTTCCAAAGGGGGCTTAAAACTACAGTTTTTAAACTGCAAAAATTTAAAACCCCTCCTTCAGAGTGCAGGACCTTTACTTCCCATCTCCAGGGCTCAAGTCCGGCCTGCCGGTTTTTCCCTGAACCCCTTCATAAAAGTTACTTTGCTCACACTCCAACAGGCGGGCAAGTAAATTTAAAAAACCCTTTTTCTCCCCACTCCTATCCCCAAACCCCCTCACGCATGCCGCTGGAAGTCCAAGCCCCTCGCACAAAAAAACCCCCCTTTAAACCCCCCCCCTCCAAAACCCTTTTCCCAGGCCGAAAACCCCCACCCCCCCTTCCTTCCACTACAGACTGATAAAACTCCTTTAAGTCATTTTGTCCGCTCCATTTCTCTACAAAAGGGCTGAACCACCTCAACAACCCCCCCCTCACCCCCTGGACAACAGTTTTGGTAATCCTGGGACCTCCCCCCTAACTTCCCAAACTACGAATTCTCTTTCAATTTTATCACACCACACATTGCCCTTTAGACATGCATCTCCCCTGGGCCCCGCCTTTTCCTCGCTGCAACATTTATCACCCATGCTTCACAAACCCCTATAAGAGGGATTGTAAAACTATACCTCATGGGATTCCCCTCTTTGGGCCCCCAAGGAAAAAAGTTTCTTTGTCCCACAGACTCCTAAGGGGCACCACTCCCCCTTTTTTCCCTCATCAATTCTATATTTACCTCAAAGTTTCATAGACCCATTTCCCCGACACGTCCCCTCCCCAAAAACTGAAAACATTTACCTCCCCCAACTCCTCTCCCTCCAATCCCGATATCCAATCTTTCATCACCTTAAACTTTTTTGTTATCCTCAAACCCTTTCCCTTTTCCCTTTTTTCACTTTTAATTTTTCTTTTTTTGCAAAACCCCACAAAATTCATCCACCCAACTCTGCAACTTTTTCTTTTAGAATCCCCCCAAAAAGCACAGTGTTTATCAGCAAAAAGCAACTGTGACAAAATCCCCTTTAGTGTGATTTTTCCCCTTTTAATCCCCCGCCTCTTGCCAATACCCTCGCATTTACTTCTCTTACAAACCCCCTCTATAAATATTTAAAACAACCACCCGTGACATTTACACATCCTTGTCTAAAAAGGGCCCATTTTTAAATAGGAAATAAATTCCCTTTTTTTCCTACATACCCCTAAAATTGGCCCACTATCCTCGTTAAAAAAATCTTCACTGCCCCTCAGTAACCTACCTCCTACCGATACACCTGCAACATCTGCCCCCATTGCTCCCCTATCCAAACCCGTCATAAAGCCTTTTCCCCAAAACCATAAATCCCCAAAGACCTCTTTAGCCTTATTTTTTTTTTAAACTTTTTAATTCAACAACAATATACTCATGGAACATGAAATAATTTTGTCTATTTTATACTTTTTAAATTTATACAACCAAAAAGTACATCATGGAACAAAATAATTTCCTGTGCAAAAAATTTTTTTTTTTGAACTGTGTATAAGGAAAAAGAAATCTTCCCCAGAGGCGTTTTGTTTTTTTGTTTTCCCGAAAAAAATTTTTTTTCTTTCCCTTTGCTTACTTCCCTTCCACCGTTCTTTTTCCCCGGTTTGTTCGCTTCTCTTTCCCAGTTAAAGTTTTCATTAAATTTTTTTTTTTAACTTCGAACAGAAAATTTTTTGCCCCTGGCTAAGGCTCATCCCGCCCAAAAGTTTCCCCATGAAAACCCCCACCCAGTGGGAGCGAGCCCACGTTTTCTCTACAACCCTCCACAGAGTCCCCGGTTTTTCCTGTTCTTCCAAATCCCTTTGAAAAATTTTTCCAACAATTTAAACCCCCAACTATCACCCCGACTTTGTTACTAGCCCCATCACAAAATTTCGGGATGCAGCAATCCCTTGTCCATCCCTGACTCTTAGTAAACAACAACCTAGCTTTTTTCAATTTTTGTGACTTTTTTAATGCCGCCCAAAAAGTTACGTTCCCCCAAAACCAATTTTAGAAATTTTTTCAGTTTTTTCCATGACATTTTGCCCATACCTCAGCCTTAAATTTTGTTTTATTTCACTCCTACATTTTAAATTTCCCAGATTTTTTCGCTCTTGCCCCTCAGTTCGAAAAAGTCAGGTTCCATTTTTTTAAAAAATTTATCTCACAACAAAATTTTGAAAAACCCTTTGTGTTTTTCGTTGTTCACCGCTTTACCACGAGGAAAACCCGGGTTTTTTGTTTTTTAGTGTGTTTTTTTTTTCTTTAAAAGGGTTAATCTTCAGTTTTTGGTTTTTATTTTTATTCTCCCTCCCAGTGAAACAATTGGGCCCTACCCCTTTTAAACCCCTTTTCCCCTTTTAAGCTCACTAATTTCAATTTTATCGGAATATTCCCCAAAGTCATTTTTTTTTTTTTAAAACCCCCAGATTTTTTTTTTAAACCGCTTATTTATTTTTTTAATTGCCAAATTTTTAAAACTTTGAAGTTTCATTAATTTTTTACCTGAGATGGAAATTTTTTTGGTTTTCAACCCAGTTGCCCCCTGAACCCATGTACCCCCAACACCAGAAAAACCCCCCAACTTGTTTAATAATTTGCATTTTTTTTAATTTATTTTTTTAAAAAGTTTCGTTTTTTTTTTTTTTCTGTTTTTTTTCACATTAACCAATATTTTGCTTTTCCAATTCCCTTGTAATGTTACTTTTTTTTTCATTAAATTTCAACTCCCCAGCCCCCCAAATATTTTAAATTCTGCACCAGTTAGTTTTGTGATACCTGATTTTTAAATTTTTTGTGAAATTTTTTTTCTACCAATTTACAGTTCAACCTTTTCATAAATTTTGTTGAGCCCCTTGAATTTTGCCATCCTACTTCATTTTGTCATTTATTTTCCTTCATAATTCTTATTTTTTTTATTTGTCCACTATTTTTTTTTTTTGGGGTTTTTTAAATTTTTTCCCTCACAACATTTTAAGAAACCGTGGTGTTTTGTTTTTGACCTGGGGGAATTGTGCCAGTGCATCTTTTTGTTGACCTTTTTACCCCTTTTCGTGCTGTGCATTTAACAAGGGAGGGGTTTATGCTAAACACGCAGTCCATGCCGTTAAGCCAATTCCTGGTGTAGCTTTTGGGGGCCCACCAGGGAAATGGCAGGGCATTTGAAGCCCCGCGACTTGGTAACTTGTGGCTCACCTCGACCACCAGTGGGGATCTTACCCCCCCCTTTATTTTTTATCGTTAAAATTTGAGCCATCTCTCGTCCCCATTTAGGGCTCTATTTTTAGTACGGAAAATACACAGGCATTCTTTTGCTTTTCCCGGGGTTTACCCAAGAAATGGTGTTTTGGGCCTCTTTTTTTAAAATTTCCATCTTGGGCGAATTAAGGAGGAATTTTTTTTTTCGGCGTATCCCCAACCCATTACATTGAACACATTACACCTTTGGCCAACAAAACCGGCCGAAAAGCCCCTGGCTTCATTTGCCTTTTGCAACCCCCAAAACTTACTAAATCCATACACCCAACAAGTTAATTTGGGCAACTTTTTTAAATAAACATATAAATGTGGCTTAGCATCATCAAAAGGGATCCCCCCCAAACCTCCGAGGTGCCATTGTGCGTAAAACTCGGCCCTCACAACCCCGGGGTGCATATAACCCTTGGGCCCGTTTTTGGCACCGGAAAGGCAATTTGTCGTTTTCGGTATCCTATAAATTTTGGCCGCCCGGACCCCTCCACCGGGTAAATTTTTGCCCTGTGTCAACACCGCCCACAAATTTTTTTAAAGCCCCCTAAACCCCCTGAAAAAAATTTTTGCCAAATAACAACAGTTCCTATAAAAAAGGAGTCTTGCTTCCGGGGAAACCAGGCAAACTCGCCGCAACCCCCCCCCCAACCTACCGCCAACTGAGGGGACTTGTTCAACGTGGAAAAACAGGCCACCACAGTGACAACCTAAACCCCCAAAGTAACCTAACCCCGCCCCAGCCGTATCGCCAAAACCCCCCCCAACGTCGTAAAATAGGTCCCGTCCCCAGCCAAGGGCTGCAGAGCTGTATGTACCACAAATACCCCGTATCCCTCCCATGATTCACAAGTTAATTTCTGCCTATGGAGAAGATCTCGGGCCAATTTTGAGGCTGAAAACCCCTTATATTCGGGAAAGGGCGCCGCAAAACCACAAAGAAAATTTACCCTCGGGCGGAATTCCCCCGGCCCCGCTGCATTCGCCGGGGCAGTTTTACGTTGCCAAACAGTGGGAAACAGATTGCTTGACTTTGTTGCCGAGACCGACCCCTTCCGGGTCGAGCCCGTTAACAAGCGTCGGCCTGAGGCAGCGTGCCCGGGGATTTTGCGCCTTCATGCTTAATTTCGGCCCCCGGTGACCGCTCACGAGCCCACTTTTCCCCAAACCCGCCACTTTCCAGTACACGGTTTTAAATTTTCGCCCTCCACTTTTTTTCGGAGTTTTGGCTTCCCGGGCCAGGCAAACCGTCCCCATCAGACCAAACCCTAACCGCAAGGCAGGGTGTGACGTTTTTTTGGGGCCAGGGCACAAGCTGTAAAAAATTTTTTATCAAAGGTATTTTTCCGGGACCGCTCATATCAAAAACCATAACCCGCCCCCGCTTAGATCCGCGAGTAAACCCAAATTCGGGGGAGTGGAGTCCTTTCCCGGGCCTCCTTAGGCCCACACGTGCTTACCTGTCCAGAGTAAGCAACAGTGCCTAGAATCTTTTTGGGGAAAGGGGTTTTCCAACAAAAATTTTCCCCCGGGTCGATTCTTGTCCTGATCGACCTCGTATAACTCTTCCCCACATTGGACATGCTTATTTTTCCATGAAAACCTTCGGGACCCCCGTAAAACCTTCACTCAAACCTGACCTGTTTTGGCCCAGTTTAAAGCCGCAGACCCTGTCCGCAGGCACGCCCACTCTGTCATTCCAGAAGTTCGTTTAAAATTGCGTCCTTTTCAGCAATCCTCACCCTGTTACGGGTCGAACAGATTTTTGAAGGAGCCATGTGCGGGTTGACAAGAATGCTGATCGGGGGCCTTCCCAAATCCTTAAAGTCAAGGGGAAAGTTCAGTCCTTTGTTGTAAAACATGCACAGCCCGAAAAATTTCCCTGGGGAAACTTCCCTTGTCGACCTTGTCAATTTTTCCCCTTTCCCCCCGGTGAAGTGAGGGTGCCCCCCCTGTTTTTTTGGGGGCACTTCTCCCGGGGTCCTGCTACTCCCCAAGGCCATGCAAAATATCTGCTTTTACAGACACCCTGGAGGCCAAAAATTTCCTTCTCATTGACGCTGGTCGAACAAGGGGTCAAGGGTTTCCCCACGATCCTCCTGTATTCCATTGGCAAGGACTAAAATTTACGTACCTGTGTAACGCCTCCACTGACAAAAGTTTGGAAGAACCATTCACAAAATGTCCGATGGGTTTTTGAACCACTTCCCCATGGAATGCCCCCCTTATCTGGTCCCCGGGAAGGAAATCTGCGCCCGAGATTCGGTGAAGGGAGTACCCCCCAGACCCTTTTCATTCCCCACGAACGTCTGTCAAACACGCATAAAGGTCTTTTCAACTTTTGATCCCAAATTCTAAACCCCCCCTCGAGTGAGGCAAATTTGACAGTTTTTCACCCAAACGGGTCTTACCCATTCAAGGAAAAACCCTTTTTCGCATGCAAAACCCCCACACGGGGTCTTTGGAGAATTTTTCAGAAACCCCCTGGTGGAGTCATTCCCGGGTATCTCAAAATCGGGTCGCAAGAGCCCGCCATTTGAGAAACTGACAGGGTATTGGACGCTAGCCAGCAAATCTTAAGGAAAAAGCTTCCAATGATTTCCCTCGGGAAGGAAAAAATTTTTCCCTTCACTAGGGCCAAAAATGGCATAAAGTGGAGAGTTCAAAATCCGGCGTGAGAAATTCCCCCCCAGGGGCGATCAGTCCGGTTTAAAGGGCCCTGGCGGTTTCTACTGCATTTACCGGTTTCTCCACCATTGCTGCACCCCGACACGTTTACTCAAAAAGATCCCCCCTTTTGAGTGGACGTTGATCGGGAAGAGTTTTGTCTTCTTAAAACAAGTTAACATCAGCCCCAACCCCTTAGATTCCCTGATTTCCCCAAAGGCATTTACCTTGACACTGATCCGCAATTTGGGCATCGGTGCGTCTTGTCACAGGAATCAAAAGGTAAGAAAACAGCCTTTTTGCCTATGCTAGCCTTTCCCTACTAAAGCAAAAGTCAATTTTTCAGTGACAGGCAGAAGCTTTAGCCATTGTATGGGCCCTGAGTCATTTTCGGATATCATTCTTTCCTATCAAGATTTACAAGATCATTTCCCTTTTTGGGCCCTTTTTTGCGAATAAGAACCCCCGGGGAAAGCATGCCCCGGTTTTGGCGCCCTTTCAATGACTACAACCCTAAAATTTGCTATGCCCCAGGTAAGCAAAATGTTGTAGCTGATCCCCTGTGAGGCATATACATTGTGAGTGTGGGCATTCGTTCTCTGTTGAGGACTCGAAGACCCCCCAACGACAGGACCCCTGGTGGCCCCCCAGTCCTTTCGTTTCCGACCAAGGGGGACTTGACTTACGGGTCAAGTCTCCCGTTCCACTGAAGGATTTGGGGTCAACCAAGGAGTACTGTCCCGGTTGCACACGGTGGACCCCGGCAAAACCCATGTACCAACGGGTGATACCGAGTCCAGATACCAGCTACTCTTGGGTTATCCACAATGTCCCAGTGTAGCGCACCCCGGGAAGGACCGCGTATAAAACAGGCACAATGAAATTTTCTGGCCTAATGGCAGCGGACATTGCCAAGCTGTACACCAGTGTTTTTTTTCCTACAGCACAAGGGTACCATTACAGGCCCCCAAAACCCCATTCTAAATTTCCCCATTACAAAGGACCCAGGAAAACTTCTGTCGACCTTTGACAAACTTCTCGACCTGGGAAAAGGGGGAAATAAGCACCTGCTTGTAATGGTAGTAATTTGCCCCGGTACAGTAAATTTATACCCATTCCTGATAAAACCGCCGAAAGGGTCGCTAGTGCTTTCCGTGAGTATTTTTTCTTCGTCATACGCCCAGTGTCCTTCTTCAGACAAGGGGTCTGATTTAAAAGGCATAATCGGGATCTTGCTCCATTTTTAAAATTTCTCAACGCCAGACTCCACCCCCCCCCCGCGAGTAATGGTCTTGCGAACAAAAATTTTGAAAAGTCCTGGAGGTGCCAGATAACCTTAACCCAAGTTGTACTACAGGGGATGGGCTACCAATGTTCATGTCATTAAATTCCTCCCTCAACACTCGATCGGTGAACACCTTTTTTTTTGCTTTGAAAAGGCTATGACAAGCGCTTACCATATAAATTTTCCTTTTTGCCCACCAGCCCCTACTTACGATACTATAACCCCAGTGTAAAAAAGAGAGGACAAGCAGTTTGTCTTCCGCGGGTACGAGAAACCTTAAAAAGCTACAAAGGTTCACGCCTGAGGCAATGCCCACCCAAAGGAAAAGCAAAGGGGAACCCAGGTTGCAAAGTTATTTCCCTCAACCCATGCAGACCCCGGGTATGCACAAACTTGCCCAAATTTGGGGTCCTTCCCGGGTTCCTACGACAGCTCCGGGGGCAATAAGTTCGAGTGGGGAGATTGCTAGGGAAACTATCAAGGAAGCCCATTTTATCACATGAATATGTGGCCTATGCAGCCGAAGCAGAGCGGGAGGCGCGTGCTTTGCAACCCACATCAGACTAATGCTAGGACAACCCATCTACCCTTCTCCCACTACTACTGGTACGGGAAAAAGGGGCCCGTAAGGCTCCATACTTATGGGCCTGCACCCGGAAACAGTACTTCTGTGACATTGACGTACCTACTGACTTGTCGACTCCTACCTATTATGCTAATTTTTGTTGCAGAAATGGGTATAAAGCACACACATTTATAGCTAGCGATAAGGAGTCGGGTGGGCAACATCATGTAATTAGAAATACTTTTAAAGGGGACCCAGAGTGAAAGAATTCCTGGATATAGTATTATTTTAGGGATGTGCACCAGTGTTTTTATAACAAAAAAAAAAAAAAAAAGCCTGTATTAGGGCAGGGCAGTGCTGCCCCCGAGTCACTGTCACACCTTAGGAAACTACTGTCAGCATTGTTTGCAGATGTGAGGGTGCCAACGTTTTTGTAGAGAGTGGTCAACGAGTTCACCCTGCGGGCAACCGTAAATAAAGATTTTAGTTTTCCGGCTGACTCCCGGGCTCTCTCCTCGATGAAACAGGCGGGGAAACCAGTTTTTTCTTCCCCTGGGGGGAGAGTTTTTTTTTGCCCGTTGCATTTTTTTTGTCCCTTTTTATTTACTATAGGCGAAACCAGCCCCCGGGTAGCTAGGTACGTAATTCCTTTAACCACGGGGCCCCCCTTATTTTCCGTCGGGACACCGAGGGGCGGCCGAGCAAAGTAAACAGCCTTTACGTCAGAACACAGCCTACCCTCTCTCGACTATTCAATTTCGCGGGGATTTTAGGTCTGCCCCCTGTAGGCCACCCCCTTCGTGGAGGCCGAGCCCACCGCCCACCCTAGCCCCACCCACTTGACAGACACAAGTGCCCCCCTCCACGACTGGGTTGCGGTCACTCCCCCACACTGCCCCTTGTGTACTCACCCTACCCAATTAAAAACCAAACAGTCCACGCCGTATCATTGCTACCCACGCTACCTTTATCGGGACTAAACCCCTGTTCAGAGTAAGAACGCAAAAAAGCATGGTCGAAATCCAAGTTCCTGGCCTCGCCTCTTCATGGTCGCTGACCAAAATTTTTTAGTATTTTTTGGGTTTTTGCATTCATTGTAGTATTTTGTTAATTTATACCCTTTTAGTATCTATACATAAAAATCTTACACACTGGAGGGGCAGTTAGGGTAAGAAAAAACAACTATTGGAGGAAATGGCAAAAGGAGATAGGAATGGGGTCGAAGAGTAGGAGGTTTAAAAAAGTAGTGTTAGAGGGTTCAGCAAAGTTTTGGGTTTCAGGAAAAGGGGGGGCGGGGGGAAGAGGGGCGATTAGGAAGATGATGTAAAGAAGTAGTAAAGAGAAAAAAATTTGCATATGAAAGTTTTTACAAAGTAAAGTGTGCAAGGAGGGAAGAGTAATGGAGAAAAAAGAGAGGTTTAAAGAGTGGTGAAAAAGGAAAAAGAGAGCCAAAAGAAGAGGGGGTGAGATTTTCCAAAAATTTTTTGAAATAAGAAAAAAAAATTTTGGGGGGAGATTAAAAGTTAAGGAAGCCCAGGAACAAATGGATTTGTCAGTTAAAAATAGGAAAAAGGGGAGTTATTAAATGGAGATTAGGGTATTAGGAAGATTTAGGGAATATTTTGAGAATTTTTTGAATGTTGTGAAGATAAAAGCGTGATTTGTTTAGGGGAAGGAGGGAAAAACATCTTTAGGGGTGATGGGGAACCAGTTGTGAGTGTGGGGGGAAATTGTGGGCAGTAGGGGAAAAAAGAAAGGGGGGGAAGGCAGCGGGATTGTGGGGTAAAGATAGAAAGTTTAAAACAGGGGGGGAATAGTTTTTTTAGTGGTTGATGCTACTTACACTGGCAATCTCTCTACAGCACCTTAAAATTTCCCAAAATTAACCTTGACCTAAAATGCTTTTTTGTAGTTCCAAAAGAACCCCAGGCATAACAAAACCAACACAAACCCCTAAACATTCCCGTGTCCGCTAACCTTTACAAAAATTTAATGTATGTCAAAGGCCCTAAAAACGAACACCCTGGCTGAAAACTCTAGAAAGCAACACATTCATCCCCAAAACTCCATTAGAAAACATCTTTTCCCCCCGAAAACACCCCGTCCAATAATTACACAATACCACCTGGTGGGTCACACTTACACTCACCCATTTGACCAAAAACAGAAAATTAAAACTCAAACTTAAAATAATAATCCTAACAGTCAAATTTGGCCCGGGGTTACTCCAATACGAAAGAGTATTTGCCAAAAAAAAAGCATTCACATTGCTAAACTCACAAACAGTATTTAGTCACTTAGCCATAATACCAACTTAACCCCCTAAAATTTTTAATATTTTTTAAAAATAAGAATTAATCTAAGTGGGGTTTTCTATCACCTCCTGGAAGAGTTCGGAGCAATGCCCCGCGGCCCCCTCTTTACCGGCCTCCTGGTGGATCAAGCCCGATCAATCGGGTGTTAGTGTGGCTGCACGAAACCAAAGTACAGCCCACCTGGCTGATCAGGAAACCGACTTTTGGTGCTTTCCATGCCCCATAGACGCCCGGGGGGTGTTTTTGGGAATCCCCCTTTTTTATTGGGAGGCATTTTAAAAGTCCCTTTGGGGCCCCTGACACTTATTGTAGGTCCTTAACGTGCTAGTGACCCCCTGCTTTTCATTGGGGGGATGGGATCTCTGCCCAAGTCTTTTGCTTTCGAGTGGGTGATTTTCTGTGCAAGTTCGGTCTAGTCCCCTAGGGTTTTCCAGGTGTATATAATCATGTATCTCTCCCTCTGCATTTCAAAATACAGGGTTTAGGAAACCCCAAACGCTCCCAGTAATTGAGGGGTTTTACTCCGTTATGCCCGGAAGGTTCTTGTACATTTTCTGGTCAGCAATTTCACCTGCCCAAAAGGGGCTGTTAGTGTCAGCAATATTCCACCTAGATAGAACAATTTACCGAAGAGTGTCATCATGGGGGTGGCATCCCTAGTTTTGAAGGTTCTCATTTTCCATCCTTCATTTCTACAGTGCAATGATGCAATGTTAGGTCCTTGACGGGGGAAATCCTCCCACATGATACTCCCAAAGGCTTTGACGTTGGGTTTTGCTCTATTTTGTGGCCAGAATTTGTTTTTACTCTATGAAATTTAATTTTCCTCTGTTTGCCAATCTGAGAATTAAAAATTTTTCATGGTTTAAAATTCATATTGTTTTCTGCAGCCCCCTGAAAGATTGGTTGAGCCGCCTCGAGCCTTGCAGTGTCTGCAATGGAAACCGTCATGCAGATTCGGTGTCACGCAAAGGAAGACACGGTGCTGGGCGAACCTTGCAGTCAGTATGAGGAGGAACAAGATGGAGCAAGTACGTGGCTTGTGGAACAGAGCTTTTCACCGTAGCTGCTCGGCTTTATCTGTTTTACACACTCTCGTTTCTGTTTAGGGGAAATTTTAGATCCTCGACCCTTTTCCCGTTATTCCTTTACACGCATTTTTTTTGTTAATTTTTTTGCTCTTTTTTCTTTTTTTTTTTTTTTGTTTTTTTTGGGTTTTTTTTTTTCTCCCTTTTTTGTGTAATGTGGGGTTTCTTGGGGGGTTTTTTTTTT
Source organism: Cherax quadricarinatus (assembly GCF_026875155.1). Taxonomy (NCBI): domain Eukaryota; kingdom Metazoa; phylum Arthropoda; class Malacostraca; order Decapoda; family Parastacidae; genus Cherax; species Cherax quadricarinatus. The sequence goes on from NC_069457.1 coordinate 28,373,368, forward strand.
AACCCCTTTTTTTTTTTGGATTTTTTTTGTTTTTTTTTTTTTTTTTTTGGGGGTTTTCCCTTTTTTTTTATTTTGGGGGTTTGTTTTGTTTTTTTTTTTTTTTTTTTTTTTTTAAATTTTTTTTTTTTTGGGTTTTTTAGGTAAAAAATTTTTTTTTTTTTTTTTTTTTTCTTTTTTTTATTTTATTTTTTTTTGCTCTTTTTTGGGTTTCTTTTAAATTTTTTTTTTTTGTGGGTTTTTTTTTTTTTTTGGGGGGGTTTTTTTTTTTTTTGGGAAAAAATTTTTTTTTTTTGTTTATTTTTTTTGTTTTTTCCCCTTTTTTTTAAATTTTTTATTTTTTTTATTTTTTGTTTTTTGTTTCTTTTTTTTTTTTTGGGGTTTTTTTTTTTGTCGCCCTTTAATGGGCACCTGTCCCCTTTCTATTTTAAATTTTCCCTTTTTTGGGGGGGGGGGGGGGGGTGTAATAGGCCTTGGTTAAATTTGTTTAGATAAATTGGGGTTTTGTTGCTTGTATAAATTTCCCACTATTCGGTTAGACTTGGTTCCCTTGGCCCATTTTTGTTTTTGTTATTTAAGTTGAAATTTGGTGGCTTCTCGTATAAATTTTTTGGTCTGGGGCCCGCGCCTGTCTGCCTCTTATTTGGATTTGGGAAATTTTTTATAGGGGGAAAATTTTTATAAAAAAAATCATATTGTGGAAGTGAGGGGAATTTTTCCCCCCCTGTAGGTCTTTTTTTCTGGTTTTAAATTATTTGGCGGTTTAAAATCTGGGGGGATTTTCAAAAACAACTGCCTCCTGTGTTAACGCAACAATATTATTTTTATTTTTCCTCCCTTTTGCCCTTAAGTTGAAAAATCCCTGGAGAAGGGGCAAAACTGGAATTTTTCCGACTTTTTTGGCATTTTAAAAATCTTTTTTCTTTGCGGGGCCCGGGGGGATTTTCAAAATGGTTTTTTTTCTCGATCTTTAACTAAAAAATTTCCCTACATATTTGAGGCATTTTCCGCGTTCTTGCCAAAATTACCCTTAGCCCCCCCCCCCTTTTGCCTGTCACCTGTCCCCCTTTATTTAACCTTCCTTTTTCTTGTCCCCCCGTTTTCCTTTATTTGGGTTCAGTAAAGCCGCAAACATTGTTTGTTAACTCCCCCGGAGAAAGTAATTTGTTTTTTTGTCTGTTTTAACCCTTAATTTGCGGGCTCGGACTGGTGTATTGTTGGTATTTTTTTTTTGGCATTGTATCGTACTTTTGTTTGGAATGGGGGCCATCGCTTGGTTTAACCCCGGAATGACGGATTTTGGTGAATTTTAATTCCCTTTCCCGCCATTTTTTTTTTTCCCCGGGCCTAAAAAAATCTCCCCGATGGGTGGGACCCATTTTCCAGCCTGGATTTTTTATCTTTTTTGGGTTTAAAGGTGTCCGGAATTTAAAATACACATTCCTTTTTCTGTACTGAAAAAACCATTTCAGGGGAAAAACTTACAGGAAGGATTTCTTTTGTTTTTATTGGGACCATTTTAATGGTCATATTTCCTTTTCCCCCTTTTTTTTCCAGACCCATGCCTGCAACCCAATCATTTAGAAGGTTGGTTTTTCCTTTGCCCCCGGGTTTTCGGATGTATTTCCTTTTGGAAGTTTGGTTGGGTTTTTTGTTTACGTATTTTTTTTGGGGTGCTGTTTATCTGTCTTATTCCTTCCCCCTCAAACCAAAAAACCCCCCCCTTGTTTTTGTAATAAAACCCAAATTTTTCAGTGGAGTTTTGTTCTTTTCCTTTTGGGTTTTTTTTTTTTTGGGAATTTGTTTTATCTTTTCTTTGAACACTTGATTCCCCCCAACAGCTTTTCCCGTTCCCATGAGGTCATTTATTTTCTTTTCCCCCTGTTAAATTCCCCCTTTCCCGGGAAAAACTCCATTCACCCTTCTGTTCCAGCGCACTAAACCCCCCATTTAGCCCGTATAACCCCACCTTCATTTTCCCGTCCTACCACTCAGGGAAACCCCCAGCCCCAATTTTTTTTTTGGTAAAAACTTTCCATTGCTATGAAAACCTTTGTTCCCTTTTTCCTGGAAATTTAGTCCAAGTTTTTTCTATTTTGGACATACCCAAAACCTTCCCTGTTTTAATCTTCGGCATTTTTGGAATTTCACAGGGGGGCCCAAAAATTTTCCCCTACAATTTTCCAGGGGAAACCCGTTTTTTGATTAGCAGACTACAGGGCCAATTTTGA
>NC_069457.1:28376095-28391237 GCF_026875155.1 Cherax quadricarinatus
TCCCTTTTTCAAAAAAAAAGGGCGCCCTTGTTGTTATTATAGCGGGTGTGCTCTACATAACCCGAGGCCATTGTTGTTATTTGCGGGGGTGTGCTCCCCACAAAACGGGCTGCCCCTTTTTGTTATTATGGGTGTCTCTTCTAACCAGGGGGCCCCCTTGTTGTTATTTTGCGGCGTGGCTCACAAACCAGGGCGCCATTGTTGTTTTTAGGGCGGCTGTTACATAACAAGGGCCCTGTTGTTATTATAGGGGGCTGCTTACAAACCAGAGGCCCATTGTTGTTATTTTAGCGCGTGTGCTCTACATAACCAGAGGCTGCATTGTTTGTTATTATAGCGGCGTGTGCTTACATAACAGAGGCCCCATTGTTGTTTTATTCGGCGTGCTGTTTCATAACCAGAGGCTGCCATTTTGTTATTATAGGGCTGTGCTTACTAAAAAGAGGCCCCATTGTTGTTATTATGCGGCGTGTGCCTTCATAACAGAGGGCCCCATTGTTTTTAAAGCGGCGTGCTGCCCCCTAATGGGGGCCCATTGTTGTTATTTAGCGGGTGCTGTTACATAAACCAGAGGCCCCCATTGTTGTTTTTTTTTATGCGGCGTGTGCTTACATAACCAGAGGCTGCCCCTTGTGTTTTTTAGCGGCGTGTCTTAATAAACCCGAGGTACCATTGTTGTTTTTATACGGCGTGCTGTCTCAAACCGAGGGGGCCATTGGTTATTATAGGGGGTGTGCTCTACTTAACAGAGGGCCCCTTGTTGTTATTATAGGGGTGTGCTTACATAACAGAGGCCCTTTGTTTTATTATGGGGTGCTGGTTACATAAAAGAGGAAAAGTTGTTATTTAGAAAGGGGTGCTGTCTCATAACCAGAGGCCATTGTTGTTATTTTAGCGGCGTGCTGCTCTACATTACCAGAGGCTGCCATTGTGATTATTATAGCGGCCGTGTGCTCTACATAACCAGAGGCCACCATTGTTGTTATTATAGCGGGTGCTGCTCTACCTAACCAGAGGACGCATTGTTGTTATTATAGCGGCGTGCTGCTTACATAACCAGGGCCTCCATTGTGTTTATTTATTATTGCGGCGTGTGCTGCTCTTTACATAACCAGAGGCTGCCCTTGTTGGTATTATAGCGGCTGTGATGGTCTACAGAACCAGAGGCCGCCATGTTGTTATTATAGCGGCGTTGCTGCTTACTTAACAGAGGCCACCATTGTTGTTATTATAGCGGTCGTGCTGTCTACATAACCAGAGGCTGACATTGTTGTTCATTATAGCGGCGTGATGGGTCAATTTAACCAGAGGCCACCCATTGTTGTTATTATAGCGGGCGTGCTGCACTACATAACCAGAGGCTGCCATTGTTGTTATTATAGCGGCGTGCTGATCACATAACAGAGGCTGCCATTGTTGTTATTATAGCGGCGTGCTGCTTACATAACCAGAGACTGCCATTGTTTTTATTGATAGCGGTGCGTGCTGCTCTACTAACCAGAGGGAACCATTGTTGCTTATAATAGCGGCGTGCTTTGCTCTACATAACCAGAGGCCGCCTTTGTTGTTCTTATAGCGGGCGTGCTTGGCTCTACATAACCAGAGGATGTCATTGTTGTTACAGCGCGTGCTGCTCTATTAACCAGAAGTTGCCATTGTTGTTATTTATAGCGGCGTGTGGTAGACATAACCAGGAGGCTGCCATTGTTGTTATCATAGCGGCGTGCTGGTCTACATAAACTAGAGGCCACCATTGATTGTTATTATAGCGGCGTGCTGCTGCTCTGACATAACCAGAGGTGCCATTGTTGTTTATTATAGCGGCGTGCTGCTATAATAACCAGAGCTGTCATTGTTGTATTATAGCGGCGTGTGCTCTCATAACAGAGGCCACCACCATTGTTGGTTATTATAGCGGCGTGCTGCTCTACATAACCAGAGGACACCATTGTGGTTATCATAGCGTCGTGCAGCTCTACATAACCAGAGGCTGCCATTGTTGTTGGATTATTAGCGGCGTGTGCTCTACATAACCAGAGGTGCATTGTTGATATTATAGCGAGTGTGTCTACATAACCAAAGGCTGCCATTGTTGTTATTACAGCGGCGATGTGCTTAATACCAGAGGCTGCCATTGTTGTATATTATAGCGGCGTCGTGCTGCTGCTCTACATAACCAAGAGGCTGCCATTGTTGTTATTATAGCGGCGTGCTGTCTCTACATAACAGAGGCCACCATTGTGTTTTATAGCGGCGTGCTGCTTCTACATAACAGAGGCCACCCATTGTTGTTATCGCCATAGCGGCGTGCTGCCTCTACATAACCAGAGGCTGCAATTGTTGTTATTATAAGCGGCGTGCTGCTCTCATACCAGAGGGTGCCATTGTTGTTATTATAGAGGGGTTCTGGTCTTACATAACAAAGGCTGCCATTGTTGTTATTACAGCGGCGTGCTGCTCTACATAAACCAGAGGATGCCATTGTTGTTATTATAGCGGCGTGTGTCTACATACCAGGGGTTGCCATTTGTTGTTATTCTAGCGGCGTATTGCTGGTCTACATAACCAAAAGGTGCCATTGTTTTTATTACATCTGCGTGCTTGTCTACAAACCCGATGCTTCCAATTGTTGTTATTATAGCTTCAGTTCTGTCTACAAAACATATTCCCCAATTAATAAAAATAACTCTTTTTTCACAACCACCCCCTATTCATCCTATATTCATCATAATTCACAATCACAACCCCCCCCCTCCATTCCCCTCCCCCAATTCTTCCAATGACCCCATATTATCATATTCCCTCTACACTTTCTTTCACAATACATCTACCCCACAGTTATCTCCTCACTATATCCCACACCCACGTAAAACAAAAATCACCCCCCAAATTTGTATGTCATCCCACCAACCCTCATCTCTGTGTGTTCCCCCTCCCCACCCACACCATAGAGATTTTTCATAGTTTTACCACGCTCATATACTCCCTTTTACACTGTGTGTCCTCTAACTATCACCTACTCGCTCACATCGCACTCACTCACGCCACCCACTCATTAGAGTATATAGATATATACATCACCAAACTCACGTCTCTTTCAACTCCCTCTTCTCTATCAATTCTTTTAACACAACTATCCCAGAACTCCACCCTGTGCCTAGAGAGATTACTGTGTGTGTGATCTCCCCCCCCCCCCCCCCCCCACTTCACCAACCCTTTAGCGATGAAACAACCAGAACTTGTCCGCGACGGTGCCTAGAAGCCTCTCACATAATCGCCGTCAAGTCACACTATAGAACGAACACTGGAACTACAATCCGCTTCTAAACACACGCCGTGGAATACATCGATACATTACCACTCTCACTCTCACTCTGATCCCAACAAACACAGGAGTGTATCGTTGTGATAGAAAAATATCCAAATTTTACCACGTCACCTCTTCATCATAGGGCAGAGGTTGTTTGATAAGGACCTGCCTCGATGGGCCAGTAGGGCCTCTAAAGTTTCCTCCATCAAATTTCGTATGTTCTTATGACATTCATAGGTCACGTGCGTCACACTCACTCTCCGCCTATATATATAATGCCTTTCTACCTCTGTATGTTCGTTCGTTTTCGTTCCTTCTGTATGTTTAGAAGTGAGAAAGGTCCAGGAACGAAAGTTTTTCTAATAAATATGTCATAGTGTTTGTTTACGTGTCTTTCTAAACCAACTTGTCGGTATTATTACCAAGGTTTATACCTTAATTTATTTAATGACCTTTGATGAAGGGATTACTAGTTACATGTGGAAGTGTGCTGATGATACAAGATAGCCGTTATAATTCCACTCTGAGGAGGATATCAATGAAATCAGGACGATTTGAAACCAAATTTATGTCTTGGTCTGAGAAATGGCAGTAGGAAGTTTAAGGTATAGAATTGAGACATTATGCAACACATGGGAATCTTATTGAAGAAACGTGTTTTTTCCCCCCGGCCACACAGTGGCTTATCAGTTCAATACAAAGTAGACATGAACATTAAAAGGTTATAAAATACCGGACAGGTTGTTAGGTAAGGACAATATGCAACAGTTAGGTATCTTTATTATGAAACGTTTCGCCTAACTGTAGGCTTCTTCAGTCAAGTACAGAAAAAAGTTGATAAGAAGCAGAAGATACTTGAAGTCGATGTAATCAGTCATCAACTCTAAACTTTTAAGGGTGATGGACTGATTACATTCGTTTTCAAGTAGCTTCTGCTTTCTAATTCCACTTTTTCTGTACTTGGACTGAAGAAGCCTACTGTGTAGGCGAAACGCCCCAAAAAAAAAAAAAAACCCCCCCTTTCTATAAAGATACCTAACTGTTGCAATATGTGTTTACCTAACAACAAAGTGAAATGGGTAAGGAGAGTAGAAGTATGAGGTAATCAGTCCTCAACCTGGATTCGATGTGTTCAGTCCATCACTCTTGTAGTAAGTGCAGCATTGGGCCAGAGAGGTGGCTTTATATACTGCGTGAGTTGAATTGAAGCAGGGGGAGCGGTTCTTAGTGGGGAACCTGCAACTAATGTAAGTAGGGTCATCGTCCAAAGGTTTGGCAGCGTTGAAGTCTTTGTACCATGATTCCTTTGATGATTGCAGTGTCTGACTGATGTGTGAATGGTTTTGAAAACGACTAGTTGAAGATTGAGACACTTATGCTACACATGGGAATCTTTATTGAAAGAAACGTTCGCCCACACAGTGGCTTCATCAGTCCAATACAAAGTAGAAATGGGTATGGAGAGTTGAAGTATGAGGTAATCAGTCCCTCAACCTGGATTCGATGTGTTCAGTCCAATCACTCTTACTACACTTACTACAAGAGTGAATGGGGACTGAACACATCGATCCTGGTTGAGGGATGATTACTCATACTTCTACTCTCCTTACCCATTTCTACTTTGATTGGACTGGATGAAGCCACTGTGTGGCGAACCGTTTCTTCAATAAAGATTCCAGTGTTGCATAATGTGTCTCAATTCTTCAAAACTTGTCGGTTTTCAAAAACCATTCATCACATCTGTCGACACTGACAACATCATGGATCTGGTACAAAGACTTCAACGCTTGCCCAAACCTTTGGGACGATGGACCTAATACATTCAAAGTGGACAGGTCCAACTAAGATCCCGCCTCCTCCTGCTTCAACTCATCTTCCCGGCAAGTATATAAGCCACCTCTCTGGCCCTATGCTGCACTTACTACAAAGAGTGATGGACTGAACACATCGAATCCAGTTGAGGGACTGATTACCTCATACTTCTACCTTCCTTACCCATTTCTACTTGGTTATTGGACTGATGAAAGCCACTGTGTGGCGAAACGTTTCTTCAATAACGATTCCCATGTGTTGCATAAGTGTCTCAATTCTTCAACTTGTCGGGTTTTCAAAAACCATTCATCACACACATAGTTTGAATGTGGATAAGTGTAAGGTACTTGCCCTTTGGTAATGAAAATAACCCTAGAAACTATATCTAGCGGGAAGTAGAGCTTGGTCATACAGATGTGAAAAAGACTTGGGATTCATGGTAAGCCAGAAATCTAAGCCAAGAAGCAGTGCTTAGTGTTGCGCACAGGCCAACAGGATTACTTGGATTTTATCTCAGAATTAATTTAAGAAGTCCAAAAGTTATTTTACAGCTCTATTACATCACTAGTGAGCCTCATTTAGATTATGCTGCTCTAGTTTTGGTCCCCTTTACTACAGGTATGGACATTGGATCCATTAGAGAACATACAGAGAAGAATGACTAAAATGATTTACGTGTAAGAACCTCCCGTATGATGATAGCTTAAAGCCTTAAATCTCCACTCTCTGAGAGGGGTTGAATGAGCGGGAGATATCATTGAAGGGTATAAGTGGATGGACGGGCATAAACAAGGGAGCTTTATAAGTACTGGAGGGTGTCGAAACCAGGTATGAACAGGAATAATGGATTTAAGTTGGATAAATTTAGATCTTAGAAAGGACATAGGTAAGTACTGTTTTCTAACTGAGTGTAGTTGCGTGGAACAGTCTTCCCAGTGGGGGTGATAGAGGCTAGGGACCTTGGGTAGCTTTAAGAAGAGATGACAAATTTATGAGTGGGAGGGGCAGGTAGGTTTGATTGTGTAAGGGGTACGGGGTTATTTTCTTGAGTAGACTTTAGGTGATGGCTGTTTTGATAGGACCTGCCTCGTATGGGCAGTAGGCCTCTGCCGTGGTTTCCGGTTGGTCTGGTGGCTAAAAGCTCCCGCTTCACACACGGAGGGCCCGGGTTCGATTCCGGCGGGTGGATACATTTTCGACACGTTTCCTTACACCTGTTGTCCCTGTTCACCTAAGCAGCAAGTAGGTAACTGCGGTGTAGTCGATAGTGTGGTGCATTTCCTGGGGACAGATTAAGGACCCCATTGGTAATTAAGTTTAGAAGTCCTCGATGACGCACTGACTTTTTCTTGGGTTATCCGGGTGGCTAACCTCCGGGGAGTTAAAAAAATCCGAACGAATTCTTTTCTTTCTTATATTATCTTTCATTCTTATGTTCTTATGTAATAAGGTCTTGAGGATGTCTTCTCAAGAGAGAACCGCAGTAATGGATTTAAATTAGATAAGTTTGTAGATTTAGAAAGGACATAGGAAAGTATTGGTTTTGGAAATGGGTAGTTGATGAGTGGAAAACAAGTCTACCTAGTTGGGTTATTGAGGCTAGGACTTGGGTAGTTTCAAATCAAGGTTGGTTAAGTACATGAGTAAGACCTGTTTGTGTGTGTTGAAGACCTGTTTGTGTGTCTCTGGTGAATCTGTACCAGGATGCCCTCTCTTGAGCAACTTTACCAGCAGCTGAGGAAAGAGAAGGCTCAGAGTTGCTAAGATGGAGTTACGGCGATTAACGGGAAGAGGAACAAGAGGATTCGTAGTAATCTTCTTTTGTGAGTCCCCAGGGTTAAGAGGGGTGCTGTCAGTGGCCAGGGCAACATGTTCCAACTCTTTGCCAAAACATCATCCAAGTATTACCTCCACATCCACGACCATCAAGGACATCACAGTAGTAGACAGGACAAGCCCCTCCATCTCTGCAGGGGTATACATATCCCTTGTAATGACTGCAACATGTTATACGTGGCGAAACATCAAGGGACCTCCAAAAAACACGTATTTCAGAAACACAAATACGCAAGCAGGTCTGACGACACAAGGAATGCCTGCGTTTACAAAACCGTACGTAATTCACACAACCATTGATAAACTACAGGAAACTCAAGACTTATCGCCACAGAAGACAACACTCAATACGAAGAATCCTGGAAATCATCACTTATTTCTATATCCGACATTCACCAGGAATAGTGGCTCTTCTATAACATAGCTGAACCACTTGCAAAACTTCTTCATCGGCTATCCACATAAGAACACTGTAGAAGGTCTGCTCACAACTTGTCCAATCTCCTTTCCGGGCTGCCAATTTTTAGATCTATAACCCCACTGGTGCATCATCAGATGGCAGCATTCTTCACCTGACCTCGCATTCTGACCGGCTTTAAATACTCGCGTTCCTTCCACCCCAAGAAGTTCTTGTTTGTGACTTGAAAAAGGCCCACTTGTGGGCGACGAAACTTAGTCAATAAAGGATCACATTATACTGCATTTGTGTTTATATTTCAACATGAACCAAGCTGAAGATCAAGAAAACGGTTGGAGAGGCAGAAACAACGAGAAACCAGAAGGGACTACCGTGGAAACTTTCCAGTCATTCTCGGTGGCTACCTGACGATGTGCCGTGTTTACTGGGAATGCACAAACGGCACCAAAGAAGCATTGGCAGACTGAGTAAGACTTCCCTAGAAACCCCAACGAAGACATCGAGAACGTCTTGACGAATTCTACAAGTGTGTTAATGCCTCGGGCGATGTGAAGTCCGACTACTCGGAGCATAACGACGGAACGGACGCCAAGGAAGGTAAAAACATTGTTGTTTGTTGGGGATAGCCAGGATTAGTACCTGGGATAGGGCATTCTGCTTGAAGGATAGGAGTAGGAGGCAGAGAGTGTGTTTTCTGGGGCTGGGATGAAGGATATTGTTAGACGTCTGGATGACTTCATGAGAGGTTAAGGGAGCAATCCTATTAATCTGTCTCTGTGGTGGATGGCTACGATGTTGGCTGACGTAGGAGTGAGGACCTGATTAGTGTATAGGTAAGCAATAGAGGATAATTAGGAGGATGGGTTGGAAACCTGTCATTATGTGGCATTTTGCCAAGGAGAGGAGTTGGAAATGAATGGGGTCCAGAGCAATGGGTGTCTATTGCTGGCTGGAAAAATCGGTAAGGAAAATGCTGGTAAACATTCATTTGACAACTGGGACCTCTTCTATGGTGAAATGACATGTATGCAAGGGATGGGGTTCTTCACTTATCTAGGTGTAGGGGTGGGAGGCACTGGCCAACGCAGTGGAGGGAGCTTGTTAGGTCTTTAAACTAGGTATAGTTAGTGGTTAAAAAAATGGTTTTTTGGCGGGAAAACTGTGAAGTCGCAGGGTAGTAAACATGAGTACTGGTGAGAACTAGTAATAAGCAAAATGGAGGTGGATATTTGATAGCCAGTGGCATAATTGAAAGGACAGTAATAGGTTTAGTGGAATAACAGAAAGGAGCAAGAAAGGGTAAAGGAGAGGAGGGTCATTAAAATCTTTATTACACAAATAGTCGCAGTGCTAGGAATAAGATGGACGAGTTGTGGGACTAGTTGCTAGTGCAGGTAACATAGGTGTATTTGCCATTACTGAGACGTGGATTAATTCAAAATGTCGGGACATGCCTGCAGGAATGTCACATTCAGGGTTTTAAATTGGTTCAAGAAGATAGAGTATCAGGAAGGGTGGTGGGGGGTGGCATTGTATGTCCGAGAGATCGCTTGAACTAAGAACAAGGTCATTGGCTGACCTTGGGCCGTGCGGACGTGCTGCGCAGTAGCTCCTGATTGAGTTGCTTTTTGCGCAGTGTTGACGTGGTCTTGCATCTGTGGAAGACATGTTTGCGCTGTGTACTTAGCTCAGTGGTGACGTGTACTTAGCTCAGTGGTGGACGTGTATTAGCTCTGTGGTGACGGGTACTTAGCTCAGTGGTGACGTTTTACTTAGCTCAGTGGTGACGTGTACTTGCTCAGTGGTGACGTGTACTTAGCTGACTGTGAATCCTGTTTGTGTGCTCTACATAACCAGAGGCTGCCATTGTTGTTATTATAGCGGCGTGCTGCTCTACATAACCAGAGGCCACCATTGTTGTTATTATAGCGGCGTGCTGCTCTACATAACCAGAGGCCACCATTGTTGTTATCGTAGCGGCGTGCTGCTCTACATAACCAGAGGCTGCCATTGTTGTTATTATAGCGGCGTGCTGCTCTACATAACCAGAGGGTGCCATTGTTGTTATTATAGAGGCGTGCTGGTCTACATAACCAAAGGCTGCCATTGTTGTTATTACAGCGGCGTGCTGCTCTACATAACCAGAGGCTGCCATTGTTGTTATTATAGCGGCGTGCTGCTCTACATAACCAGAGGGTGCCATTGTTGTTATTATAGCGGCGTGCTGGTCTACATAACCAAAGGCTGCCATTGTTGTTCATTAAGCGGCTTGCTGCCACAAACCCAGAGGCGCCATTGTGTTATTATAGCGGGTGCTGCTCTACATAACCAGAGGCCACCATTGTTGTTATTATAGCGGCGTGCTGCTCTACATAACCAGAGGCTGCCATTGTTGCAGACTTAAGGCACAAGCTATTCTCAACAAACCGCCCATGGAACAGCCCCCTAAGCAGTTCATAGTACTCCCATGTGGTGATGTTGCCACGAATACTCGCCGGGCACTTGCTATGAGTAACATCAACGTTTCCACCATAAACACATCATCTATCATAGACCTCACTACGAAACGCAGCCCCACACCTCTAACTTCTACAGCAGGCGTCTACACTATCCCCTGTGGGTTTTGTCCCAAGAAATATGTAGGCGAGACAGACAGAGTTCTTGCAGTCCGCTTGAATGAGCATCGAAATGCCTCTAACAGAGACGATGTAAGGTACGCCTGTGTTCTCCACGAGACTCCACGACATTTGATGAAACTGGAATGAGGCACAACTCGTTCTCACCGAACCAGACCTCAGACGCCGACGGTGCCTAGAAGCCTCACTAATCGCCGTCACCGACACTATAGAACGCAACACTGGAAACTACAAAATTTCTAAAACATTGGCATACATGATACTTAAGCACCACCAACCCAACAACACAGGAGTCACATGATTTCAACGTCTACCTCTTCATCATAGGCAGAGGTTGGTTTGATAAGGACCTGCCTCGCATGGGCCAGTAGGCCTTCTACAGTGTTCCTCCATTCTCATGTTCTTATGTTCTTATGACATTCCTCAGGTCACGTGCGTCACACCTCACTCTCCGCCTATATATATAATGCCTTTCTACCTCTGTATGTTCGTTCGTTCGTTCCTCTGTATGTTAGAAGTGATCAAGGTCCCAGGACCGAAACGTTTTCTAATAAATATGTCATAGTGTTTGCTTACGTGTCTTTCTAAACCAACTTGTCGGTATTTATTACCAAGGTTTATACCATAATTTACTTTAATGACCTTGATGAAGGGATTACTAGTGACATGAGTAAGTTTGCTGATGATACAAAGATAGGCCGTATAATTCACTCTGAGGAGGATATCAATGAACTCCAGGACGATTTGAACAAATTAATGTCTTGGTCTGAGAAATGGCAGATGAAGTTTAATGTATAAGAATTGAGACACTTATGCAACACATGGGAATCTTTATTGAAGAAACGTTTCGCCACACAGTGGCTTCATCAGTCCAATACAAAGTAGAAATGAACATTAAAATGGTATAAAATACCGACAGGTTGTTAGGTAAGACACATATGCAACAGTTAGGTATCTTTATTATGAAACGTTTCGCCTACACAGTAGGCTTCTTCAGTCAAGTACAGAAAAGTTGATAGAAGCAGAAGATACTTGAAGACGATGTAATCAGTCCATCACCTCAAAACTTTAAGGGTGATGGACTGATTACATCGTCTTCAAGTATCTTCTGCTTCTATCAACTTTTCTGTACTTGACTGAAGAAGCCTACTGTGTAGGCGAAACGTTTCATAATAAAGATACCTAACTGTTGCATATGTGTCTTACCTAACAACAAAGTAGAAATGGGTAAGGAGAGTAGAAGTATGAGGTAATCAGTCCCTCAACCTGGATTCGATGTGTTCAGTCCATCACTCTTGTAGTAAGTGCAGCATAGGGCCAGAGAGGTGGCTTATATACTGCGGTGAGATGAGTTGAAGCAGGAGGAGGCGGGATCTTAGTGGGACCTGCCACTAATGTAAGTAGGTCATCGTCCAAAGGTTTGGGCAAGCGTTGAAGTCTTTGTACCAAGATTCCATGATGTTGCAGTGTCTGACAGATGTGATGAATGGTTTTGAAAACCGACAAGTTGAAGAATTGAGACACTTATGCAACACATGGGAATCTTTATTGAAGAAACGTTTCGCCACACAGTGGCTTCATCAGTCCAATACAAAGTAGAAATGGGTAAGGAGAGTAGAAGTATGAGGTAATCAGTCCCTCAACCTGGATTCGATGTGTTCAGTCCATCACTCTTACTACACTTACTACAAGAGTGATGGACTGAACACATCGAATCCAGGTTGAGGGACTGATTACCTCATACTTCTACTCTCCTTACCCATTTCTACTTTGTATTGGACTGATGAAGCCACTGTGTGGCGAAACGTTTCTTCAATAAAGATTCCCATGTGTTGCATAAGTGTCTCAATTCTTCAACTTGTCGGTTTTCAAAACCATTCATCACATCTGTCAGACACTGCAACATCATGGAATCTTGGTACAAAGACTTCAACGCTGCCCAAACCTTTGGACGATGACCTACTTACATTAGTGCAGGTCCCACTAAGATCCCGCCTCTCCTGCTTCAACTCATCTCACCGCAGTATATAAGCCACCTCTCTGGCCCTATGCTGCACTTACTACAAGAGTGATGGACTGAACACATCGAATCCAGGTTGAGGGACTGATTACCTCATACTTCTACTCTCCTTACCCATTTCTACTTTGTATTGGACTGATGAAGCCACTGTGTGGCGAAACGTTTCTTCAATAAAGATTCCCATGTGTTGCATAAGTGTCTCAATTCTTCAACTTGTCGGTTTTCAAAACCATTCATCACACACAAAGTTTAATGTGGATAAGTGTAAGGTACTTGCCCTTGGTAATGAAAATAACCCTCGAAACTATAATCTAGGTGAAGTAGAGCTTGGTCATACAGAATGTGAAAAAGACTTGGGAGTCATGGTAAGCAGAAATCTAAAGCCAAGACAGCAGTGCCTTAGTGTGCGCAACAAGGCCAACAGATTACTTGGATTTATCTCAAGAAGTATAAGTAACAGAAGTCCAAAAGTTATTTTACAGCTCTATACATCACTAGTGAGGCCTCATTTAGATTATGCTGCTCAGTTTTGGTCCCCTTACTACAGGATGGACATAGACTCATTAGAGAACATACAGAGAAGAATGACTAAAATGATTTACTGTGTAAGGAACCTCCCGTATGAAGATAGACTTAAAGCCTTAAATCTCCACTCTGGAGAGGCGTAGAATGAGGGGAGATATCATTGAAGTGTATAAGTGGATGACGGCATAAACAAGGAGACATTAATAAAGTACTGAGGGTGTCGAACCAGGTAAGAACCAGGAATAATGGATTTAAGTTGGATAAATTTAGATTTAGAAAGGACATAGGTAAGTACTGGTTTTCTAACAGAGTTGTAGATGCGTGGAACAGTCTTCCCAGTGGGGTGATAGAGGCTAGACCTTGGGTAGCTTTAAGAAGAGACTGGACAAATATATGAGTGGGGAGGGCTGGTTTGATTGGTGTCAAGGGTACGGAGTTATTTCTTGAGTAGCTTTAGGTAGATGTCGTTTGATAAGGACCTGCCTCGTATGGGCCAGTAGGCCTTCTGCAGTGTTCCGGTGGTCTGGTGGCTAAAGCTACCCGCTTCACACACGGAGGGCCCGGGTTCGATTCCCGGCGGTGGAACATTTCGACACGTTTCCTTACACCTGTTGTCCTGTTCACCTAGCAGCAAATAGGTACCTGGGTGTTAGTCGACTAGTGTGGGTCGCATCCTGGGGACAAGATATAAGGACCCCAATGGAAATAAGTTAGACAGTTCCTCGATGACGCACTGACTTTCTTGGGTTTATCCTGGTGGCTAACCCTCCGGGTTAAAAATCCGAACGAAATCTTATCTTATCTTATCTTATCTTACATTCTTATGTTCTTATGTAATAAGGTCTTGAGGATGTCTCTCCAAGAGAGAACCGCAGTAATGGATTTAAATTAGATAAGTTTAGATTTAGAAAGGACATAGGAAAGTATTGGTTTGGAAATAGGGTAGTTGATGAGTGGAACAGTCTACTAGTTGGGTTATTGAGGCTAGGACTTTGGGTAGTTTCAAATCAAGGTTGGTAAGTACATGAGTGAAGACCTGTTTGTGTGTCGTGAAGACCTGTTTGTGTGTCTCTGTGAATCTGTACCAGGATGCCCTCTCATGAGCAACTTACCAGCAGCTGAGAGAAGAGCTCAGAGTTGCTAAGATGGAGATACGGCGATTAACGGAGGAGAACAAGAGGATTCGTAGTAATCCTTCTGTTGTGAGTCCCCAGGTTAAGAGGGGAGCTTGGTCAGTGGCCGGGCAACATGTTTCCAACATCTTTGCCAAAACATCATTCCAAGTATCTACCTCCACAACCACGACCATCAAGGACATCACCAGTAGTAGACAGGACAAGCCTCCATCCTCTGCAGGGGTATACATAATCCCTTGTAATGACTGCAACAAGTTATACGTGGGCGAAACATCAAGGGACCTCCAAACACGTATTTCAGAACACAAATACGCAAGCAGGTCTGACGACACAAGGAATGCCTGCGTACAACACCGTAATTCACACAACCACTTGATAAACTACAGAAACTCAAGACTTATCGCCACAGAAGACAACACTCAATACCGAAGAATCCTGGAATCATCACTTATTTCTATATCCGACAACTTCAACCAGAATAGTGGCTTCTATAACATAGCTGAACCACTTGCCAAGAAACTTCTTCATCGCTATCCCACATAAGAACACTGTAGAAGGTCTGCTCACAAACTTGTCCAATCTCCTTTCCGGGCTGCCCAAGTTTTTAGACTCTATAACCCCACTCGGTGCATCATCAGATGCAGCATTCTTCACCTGACCTCAGCATTCTGAACCGGACTATAAATACTCGCGTTCCTTCCACCCCAGGTAGTTCTGTTTGTGACTTGAAAAAGCCCACTGTGTGGGCGAAACGTAGTCAATAAAGGATCACATTATACTGCATTTGTGTTTATATTTCCAACATGGAACCAAGCTGAAGATCAAGAAAACGGTTGGAGAGGCAGAAACAACGAGAAACCAGAAGACTACCGTGGAAACTTCCAGCTCATTCTCGGTGCTACCTGACGAATGTGAGTGTTCTACTGGGAATGCCACAACGAGCACCAAAGAAGCATTGGCAGACGTGAGTAAGACTTCCCTAGAAACCCCAACGAAGACCATCGAGAACGTCTTGACGAATTCTACAAGTGGTGTAATGCTACCTGGCGAATGTGAGTCGACTACTCGGAGCATAACGACGGACGACGCCAAGGAAGGTAAAAACATTGTTGTTGTTGGGGATAGCCAGATTAGGTACCTGGATAGGGCATTCTGCTTGAAGGATAGGAGTAGGAGGCAGAGAGTGTGTTTTCCTGGGGCTGGGATGAAGGATATTGTTAGCCGTCTGGATGACATCATGAGAGGTAATGGGAGCAATCCTATTATCTGTCTCAGTGCTGGAGGCAACGATGTTGGCAGACGTAGGAGTGAGGACCTGATTAGCAGGTATAGGTCAGCAATAGAGATAATTAGGAGGAAGGGTTGGAAACCTGTCATATGTGGCATTTTGCCAAGGAGAGGAGTTGGAAATGAATGGTTGTCCAGAGCAATTGGTGTCAATTGCTGGCT
>NC_069457.1:28391737-28394237 GCF_026875155.1 Cherax quadricarinatus
CTCTGAAGGCAATAGTGAAGTCACTCCTAAGGCCTGCCGCTGTCCCCTCACTCACCATGTCTTCACCATACCACACTTAATATCACTGATATTGCTTATATTCACTTCAGTGGAGGAGTTGGCTTACTTGTACTAATGTGTTGTAAGTAGTACTACGTCACTGAACAGTTTTTATCCACACCAACCCTCGTATTTAAGTAATATTAAGAAAGTTTGTGGAGCACACTGTGACACGTCTTCACCCTCTCTCTCTCTCTCTCTCTCCTCTCTCTCTCTCTCTCTCTCTCTCTCTCTCTCTCTCTCTTTTTTTTTTTTTTTTTTTTTTTTTTACACAGGGTTTGACAAGGTTAAGGATCCCTAGCTTTATTGACAAGCTATTTACAGGTTAAGGATTCCTAACTTTATTGGCAAGCTAAGAGCTGTTACCTACATCAGCTCATTTGAAAGCATTTTTATTGTTATGAGATATACAAGTAGGGAACAGGATGAAGTTGGAGCCATCTGTGGGCCAGCACTTTCATTTGATCAACTGACTTTATCTCGTTGACATCATTATGCTGTACGAATGTGTTCAATACTCGAGTCATCCTGGGTATATATGATCTCAGATGAAGTGAAGTTCCGGAGAAGGGTACAGCCAGAGTGAAGTTGCTGCTTTCTGCCCGTCTTGTGGCATAAAAGCTTGTTTCACGCTGTCCTCGAAGTGGATCCAAGTGTGGTACTTTGACAATATTGGCCATGTACATAACAGTAAGGCCACCCACATCATCCTATGTTGATGGCTCTGCTGAAATGACAGATCTATCCAGGATGGGTCCAGGCGAGAGATGAGACGTCTTGCTCTGTTCTCTACTCTGTCAAGCAGTCGCAGATGAGAGGGGGGGCAGGCAAACCAAGAAAGTGGAGCATACTCAAGGTGCGAGCGCACTTGTGCCTCGTACAGAATCTTGCAACCCCTACTGTCAAGTCCATGCGAGATACGGCGAAGTGCTGTAAGCTTCCTGGCTGCCTTGTTTGCAAGATTTACAACATGGTTCTTCATGGTTAGTTTGGAGTCAAATTTCACCCCAAGGATATCAACTTCTTCTCCAGGTGCCAACACCCTCCCATTCATCCTTACTACTGCACCAGCATTACCATCATAGTGCCTAGAGACGATGATCATTTGCGTTTTCTCAGGTGTAAATGTTACTTGCCATCTATTTTCCCAAGCTGATATAGCTCTCAGCTGGTGATTGATGTAGCTTAGAGCAGCTGGCATTTCTTCTCTTGGATAAGTGAATGTCAGTGTGCAGTCGTCTGCATATGCATGTGATTCTTGGATGAGATGAAGAAGGTCGTTGAAGTAGACATTCCATAAAAATGGTCCCAGCACGCTACCTTGTGGAACACTTGCCCCAATAGGATGTCTGGCTGATTCCGTTCCATTGAGAACTACACTTAGAGATCTACCATGAAGGTAATCACTGAGGAGACGTAGGGTAGAGCCTGCAATTCCCAGTGCTTGAAGTTTTGGTAAGAGGCCCTGGTGCCACACCCGGTCGAAAGTGCCAGCAATGTCCAGTGCTACCACACAGCTGACTTTGGATTCATCCAGTGACTGGTGGAGAGGTTTAACAACAGATCAGCAGCTGAGTAACCTTTCCTGAAGCCATATTGATGATCACAAACTAGTGAGTGATAGTCAAAAAACTCTGTCATTTGTCTTGAGATTATTGTCTCAAGGATCTTACCAGTGATTCACAGGAGTGACACTGGTCTGTAGTTGCTGATTTCTGCTCTGCTCTCTCTTTCTCTCTCTCTCTCTCTCTCTCTCTCTCTCTCTCTCTCTCTCTCTCTCTCTCTCCTCTCTCTCTCGTTCTCTTTTCACCCATGATTCATTCATCAGCATAGGGCACTAAACCTGTAAGGCTGCAGTACCTTCTTAATGACCAGGTTTGACCCGAATAAATATACAGCTCCGTTCCATTGCAACAAGAGCCGTGCACCATTGTGAAAACAGAGATGTGTATATCTTGTACACCGATGTATGAGTATTTCTCAATTTATATATCCCGATAGGTGTTTTTATAAACTGTTTCTATGTTCTTATAAACCGATATACATATATATATATATATATATATATAATATATATATATATATATATATATATATATATATTATAATATATATATATATATACAAACACTGATCTCTGACTGAAGGATACTCGAACCTACGAACCTTGGAACAAGGAACGCAGTGCTTTACCAATCTACCCCCACTAGACCAGTACCCTGGAGTCCAGCTTGCGCTAGACTTTGATCCAAGGCAGCCAGCTTTCAGGGAGAAGGCTTACAGCTTTTCGTCTCATCCCCTGCATGCATCAGCCTTACTAGAGATATTAACAATGCAAGGAATTTGCAAGAGCAGCCGAAATATACACAAACACTGATCTCTGGCTGAAGGAGACTCGAACCTACGAACCTTGGAACAAGGTACGCAACGCTTTACCAAT
>NC_069457.1:28399237-28411951 GCF_026875155.1 Cherax quadricarinatus
GCAGCTACGGAGGGGACAGAGCGAGGTTGTTGTGGCACGACGCAGCTAGGAGGGACAGAGCGGAGGTTGTTGTGGCACTGACCAAGGTACGGAAGGGGACAGAGCGGAGGTTGTTGGGCCTTACGCAGCTACGGAGGGGACAGAGCGGAGGTTTTTTGTGGCACTGACACAGCACGGGGGGGACACAGCGGAGGTTGTTGTGGCACTTACGCAGCTAGGATTACAGAGCGGAGGTTTTTTTTGTGGCACTCGGCAGCAACGGAGGGGACAGAGCGGAGGTTGTTGTGGCACTGACGCAACTACGGAGGGACCAGAGCGGAGGTTTGTTGGCACTACGCACTACGGAGGGACAAGGGGAGGTTGTTTGTGGCACTGACGCAGCTACGGAGGGGACACAGCGGAGGTTGTTGTGGCACTTACGCAGCTACGGAGTTGACAGAGCGGAGGTTGTTGTGGCACTCAGGCAGCTACGGAGGGGACAGAGCGGAGGTTGTTGTGGCACTGACGCAACTACGGAGGGGGACAGAGCGGAGGTTGTTGTGGCACTGACGCAGCTACGGAGGGGACAGAGCAGAGGTTGTTGTGGCACTGACGCAGCTACGGAGGGGACAGAGCGGAGGTTGTTGTGGCACTGACGCGGCTACGGAGGGGGCAGAGCGTAGGTTGTTCGGGCACTGACGCAGCTACGCAGGGGGCAGAGCGGAGTTTGTTGGCCTGATGCAGCTACGAGGGGGCAGAGCGGAGGTTGTTGTGCACGAATCGCCTACGGAGGGGCAGAGCGGAGGTTTTGGGCACTGACAGCTACGAGGGGCAAGCGAGTGTTGGGCATAGCCTACGGGGGCAGAGCGGAGGTTGTTCGGGCACTGATGCAGCTACGGAGGGGGCAGAGCGGAGGTTGTTCGGGCACTGATGCAGCTACGGAGGGGGCAGAGCGGAGGTTGTTCGGGCACTGATGCAGCTACGGAGGGGGCAGAGCGGAGGTTGTTGGGCACTGAGCAGCTACGGGGGGGGCAGAGCGGAGGTTGTTGGGAACTGAGCAGCTACGAGGGGCAGAGCGGAGGTTGTTCGGGCACTGATGCAGCTACGGAGGGGGCAGAGCGGAGGTTGTTCGGCACTGATGCAGCTACGGAGGGGGCAGAGCGGAGGTTGTTCGGCACTGATGCAGCTACGGAGGGGGCAGAGCGGGTTGTGGGCACTGATGCAGCTAGAGGGGGCAGAGCGTAGTTGTTTTGACTGAACCCAGCTACGAAGGGGGCAGAGCGGAGGTTGTTGTGGCACTGACGCAGCTACGGAGGGGCAGAGCGGAGGTTGTTGTGGACTGACGCAGTACGGAGGGGCAGAGCGGAGGTTGTTGTGGCACTGCGCAGCTAGGAGGGGACGAGCGAGGTTGTTGTGCCACTGACGCCCCTACGGAGGGACAGACGGAGTTTTTGGGCACTGACGCAGCTACGGAGGGGGACAGAGCGGAGGTTGTTGTGGCACTGACGCAGCTACGGAGGGGACAGAGCGGAGGTTGTTGTGGCACTGACGCAGCTACGGAGGGGGCAGAGCGGAGGTTGTTGTGGCACTGACGCAGCTACGGAGGGGACAGAGCGGAGGTTGTTCGGGCACTGACGCAGCTACGGAGGGGGCAGAGCGTAGGTTGTTCGGGCACTGACGCAGCTACGGAGGGGGCAGAGCGGAGGTTGTTGTGGCACTGACGCAGCTACGGAGGGGGCAGAGCGGAGGTTGTTCGGAAACTGACGCAGCTACGGAGGGGACAGAGCGGAGGTTGTTCGGGCACTGACGCAGCTACGGAGGGGACAGAGCGGAGGTTGTTGTGGCACTGATGCAGCTACGGAGGGGACAGAGCGGAGGTTTTGTGGCACTGACGCAGCTACGGGGGGGGACAGAGCGGAGGTTGTTTGGCACTGACGCCAGCTACGGAGGGACAGGAGGGGAGGTTGTTGGGGCACTGACGCAGCTACGGAGGGGACAGAGCGGAGGTTGTTGTGGCACTGACGCAGCTACGGAGGGGACAGAGCGGAGGTTGTTGTGGCACTGACGCAGCTACGGAGGGGACAGAGCGGAGGTTGTTGTGGCACTGACGCAGCTACGGGGGGGGCGGGAGCAGGAGGTTGTTGTGGCACTGACGCAGCTACGGAGGGGACAGAGCGGAGGTTGTTCGGGCACTGACGCAGCTACGGAGGGGGTAGAGCGTAGGTTGTTCGGGCACTGACGCAGCTACGGGGGGGGCAGAGGGAGGTTGTTGTGGCACTGACGCAGCTACGGAGGGGGCAGAGCGGAGGTTGTTGTGGCACTGACGCAGCTACGGAGGGGACAGAGCGGAGGTTGTTCAGGCACTGACGCAGCTACGGAGGGGGCAGAGCGTAGGTTGTTCGGGCACTGATGCAGCTACGGAGGGGGCAGAGCGGAGGTTGTTGTGGCACTGACGCAGCTACGGAGGGGGCAGAGCGGAGGTTGTTCGGGCACTGACGCAGCTACGGAGGGGACAGAGCGGAGGTTGTTCGGGCACTGACGCAGCTACGGAGGGGACAGAGCGGAGGTTGTTGTGGCACTGATGCAGCTACGGAGGGGACAGAGCGGAGGTTGTTGTGGCACTGACGCAGCTACGGAGGGGGCAGAGCGGAGGTTGTTGTGGCACTGACGCAGCTACGGAGGGGGCGGAGCTCCCGGCTTATGACTAATGGGGTTAAAGAGACCCTCTGAAAAATCACTTTTAATTTTATTAGTTAAAAGTTTATGAATTTGAATTTTTTTTCAACCATTAAAATACAATATTTTTTCCTGCAGGATGCTAGAGAACTTGTAATTAGAAAGTAATTGAGAAAATAAAACTGTATAAAATATCATAATTGTTTAATGTTGTTTATAAGATTTTCGAGGAGAGACTTTCCTATTTTTTTTTTTTAAACATTTCTCACGAATATTTTCGACCGCTTTCTCACATATTTTTGTTTATTACTCCAGAACGCCTTACTCGATTGGCTTCAAATTTTCAATGCTTGTGTAATGTACAATAGGCAAGATTCATGGGACTATTTGCATACGACGATGACCTATCCTGCACTTGCCTAACCTTGAGGCGTGACCTACTTCCACATTTGAATTTATCAAGTGTGATACCACCTACCACTGCTGCACCTCACCTGTCTACAGTATATGAGCCACTTCTGCTGCACCTCACCTGTCTACAGTATATAAGCCACTTCTGCTGCACCTCACCTGTCTACAATGTATATGAGCCACTTCTGCTGCACCTCACCTGTCTACAGTATATAAGCCACTTCTGCTGCACCTCACCTGTCTACAGTATTGAAACCACTTCGCGCACCTCACCTGTCCTACAGTATATGAGCCACTTCTGCTGCACCTCACCTGTCTACAGTATATGAGCCACTTCTGCTGCACCTCACCTGCCTACAGTATATAAGCCACTTCTGCTGCACCTCACCTGCCTACAGTATATAAGCCACTTCTGTTGCACCTCACATGCCTACAGTATATAAGCCACTTCTGCTGCACCTCACCTGCCTACAGTATATAAGCCACTTCTGCTGCACCTCACCTGCCTACAGTATATAAGCCACTTCTGCTGCACCTCACCTGCCTACAGTATATAAGCCACTTCTGCTGCACCTCACCTGCCTACAGTATATAAGCCACTTCTGCTGCACCTCACCTGCCTACAGTATATAAGCCACTTCTGCTGCACCTCACCTGCCTACAGTATATAAGCCGCTTCTGCTGCACCTCACCTGCCTACAGTATATAAGCCGCTTCTGCTGCACCTCACCTGCCTACAGTATATAAGCCGCTTCTGCTGCACCTCACCTGCCTACAGTATATAAGCCGCTTCTGCTGCACCTCACCTGCCTACAGTATATAAGCCGCTTCTGCTGCACCTCACCTGCCTACAGTATATAAGCCGCTTCTGCTGCACCTCACCTGCCTACAGTATATAAGCCGCTTCTGCTGCACCTCACCTGCCTACAGTATATAAGCTGCTTCTGCTGCACCTCACCTGCCTACAGTATATAAGCCACTTCTGCTGCCCCTCACCTGCCTACAGTATATGAGCCACTTCTGCTGCACACCACTAGCCTACAGTATATAAGCCACTTCTGCTGCACCTCACCTGCCTACAGTATATAAGCCACTTCTGCTGCACCTCACCTGCCTACAGTATATAAGCCACTTCTGCTGCACCTCACCTGCCTACAGTATATAAGCCACTTCTGCTGCACCTCACCTGCCTAGAGTATATAAATAAACCCTTTCTGCTGCACCTCACTGTCTACAGTATATAAACCACTTCTACTGCACCTCACCTGCCTACAGTATATAAGCCACTTCTGCTGCACACCACTAGCCTACAATATATAAGCCACTTCTGCTGCACCTCACCTGCCTACAGTACATAAACCACTTCTGCTGCACCTCACCTGTCTACTACATATAAGCCACTTCTGTTGCACCTCATCTGTCTACAGAATATAAGCTACTTCTGTGGCACCTCATCTGTCTACAGCATATAAGCCACTTCTGCTGCTCTTCACCTGCCTACAGTATATAAGCCACTTCTGCTGCACCTCACCTGCCTACAGTGTATAAGCTGCTTCTGCTGCACCTCACCTGCCTACAGTATAATAACCACTTTGCCCCCCCGCCTACAGATTAAATGCCACCTCACTGCCTACAGTATTAAGTCTCCACTACCTCCGTTTAACCATTCTCTGCACCTACCTGCCTACAGGGTTATAAGCCACTTCTGCTGCATCACCGCTACAGTATATAAGCCATTTCTGCTGCACCTCACCTGCCTACAGCATATAACCGCTTCTTTTGGCGACCTCACCTGCCTACAGTATATAAGCGCTTCTGTGCACCTCACTGTACATAAATAAGCCACTTCTGCTGCCCATCACCTGCCTACAGTATATTTAGCCACTTCCCGTGCCACAACACTAGCCCACAGTATATAAGGCATTTCTGCTGCACTCACTGCCACAGTATATATAGCCACTTCTGCTGCACCTCACCTGCCTACAGACATAAGCCCTTCTGGGTCATCTCACCCCCCTACAGTATATGAAACCCCTTCTGCTGCACTCACCTGCCTACAGTATATAAGCCCCTTTGCTGCAAACCCCACCTGCCTACATTATAAGCCACTTCGTGCAACCTCACTGCCACAGTATAGATGCACTTCTCTGCACCTCACCTGCCTACGTATATAAGCCCCTTCTGCTGCACATCACCTGCCTACAGTATATAAGCCACTTCTGCTCACTCCCTGCCTACAGTATATAAGCCGCTTTGCTGCACCTCCCCGCCAAAAATAAAAGCGCTTCTGTGCACCTCACCTGCCCACGTATATAAGCCACTTTGCTGCCCCCCACATGCCCGTATACTAGCCACTTCTGCGCACCTCACCTCCCCACATATATAAGCCATTCGTGCACCCCTCTGTTACAGTAATAAGCCCTTTGCTGCACCTCACCCCCTACAGTATAAAGCCACTTTTGCTGCAACTCCCTCCTACAGTATATAAGCCACTTCTCTGCAATCACCTGCCTACAGTATATAAGCCACTTTTTGCTGACCTCACCTGCCTCAGTATATAAGCCACTCTCTTACCCCCCTGCCTACAGTATATAAGCCACTTCGCTGTACCTCCCTGCCCACGATTAAGCCATTCTCTGCCCCATCTGTTACAGAAAATAAGCCCTTCTGCTCACTTCACCGCCTACAATATTAAACCATTTGTGCACCTCCCTGCCCAAAAATATAAGCCACCCTTCGCTGCACCTCATCGTCTACAGAATATAAGCCATTCTGCTGACTTCACCTGCCACTGTATTTAGCCATTCTGATGCACCTCACGCCTACGTATATAAACCACTTTTGCTGACCTCACCCGCCCCAGTATTAACCCCTTTTGTGCACCTCCCTGCCTACGTATATAAGCCCTTTTTTCTGCACCTCCCTCCTACAGTATAAGCCCCTTCTCTGCACCCCACCGCCACGTTATAAGCCCTTCTGCTGCACCTCACCTGCCACAAAAAAAGCCATTTTGCTGCACCTCACCTGCCTACAGTATAAAAGCCCTTCTCTGCCCTCACCTGCCCCACAGTTTTTAAACCATTCTGCTGCACCCACCTGCCTACAGGATATAGCCTTTTGCGCACCTCCCCTGCCTACAGAATAAGCCCTTCTGCTGCACCTCACCTGCCTCAGTATAAAGCCCCTTCGCTGCACCTCACCTGCCTACAGTATATAAGCCCTTCGCTGCACCTCACCCGCCTACATTATAAGCCTTTTGCTGCACCTCACCCGCCCACAGTATTAAACCTTCGTGACCTCACCTGCCCACAGTATATAAGCCGCTTTGCTGCACCTCACCTGCCTACAGTATATAAGCCCTTCGCTGCACCCCACCGCCTACAGTATATAACCCTTCTGCTGCACCTCACCTGCCTACAGTTAAAAAAGCCCCTTCTGCTGCCCCACCCGCCTCAGTATATAAGCCCTTTGCTGCACCCCCACCTGCCTACAGTAAAAGCCCCTTCTGCTGCACCCACCCCCACAGTTTAAAAACCCTTTCGCCCCCTATGTTTTAACCCTTCTTTTGATACCCGTACAGATTAAAACCCCCGTACCTCACCTCCTAAGTTTAACCCCCTTCTGTCCCCGTCGAAAGCCCTTTGTGACCTCCCCCCTACGATTAACCCTTTGCTGACCCCAACCCCCCTAATTTTTTAAAAACCACTTCGCTGATATCCTAGTTAAAAGCCATTCTCTGCCACCTCACCCCCTTTGGGATAAAGTTTGTAATTTTTTAATAATACCCTTTTGACCTCATTCCCCCTTTTACCACTTTGCGCCTCTCCAAAAAATTTGGGTTTTTTTAAATTTATTATTTAAAAGCCGTTTGTGATTCCTAAGTTTAAAATTTTTCTCCCCCCCCGGGGCTACAAAATGGGCCCTTTGTTTTACATTTCCCTTTTAACCACTTTTAAACCCCCTTGGGTTTTTGGGAAAAAAGGCTCCGACCACTTTGCCCAAATTAAAAGATTTTGAAAAGGTAAAAATAACCAATTTGTGAAAATACAATTTATTTCAAAAATTTTTTGCCCCAAATTATTTTATTTTTTTTTTAGAAAAAAATATTTTAAGGCTAGGGTTTTAAACCCCAAACTTTTCCCTTTCCTAGGGTTTTTTTTCCCTGTTTTTTTGGTTAACCCATTACAGTATATAAGCCACTTCTGCTGCACCTCACCTGCCTACAGTATATAAGCCGCTTCTGCTGCACCTCACCTGCCTACAGTATATAAGCCACTTCTGCTGCACCTCATATACCTACAGTTTATAACTCACTTTTTCGCACATATGTTTTATTCTTTTCAATATTGATGGACTGATTACATGACTCAAGGCTGAGGGACTGTTTACCTCAAACTCCTCCTATTGTTTACCATTCTCCTCTGTATGGACTGATGAAGCCACTGTGTGGTGAAACGTTTCCTCAATACAGATACCCAAGTGTTGCACATGTATCTATCTTATTAACTTAACTAATCTTATTAACTTATCTACTACGCTACGTAGGTAATTCCAATATTTGTTGTGATAGATGGACTCAAGCTCCTCTGACCAACTTTACAACTTAGAATGTAACTTAGAAGAAAGTTGATGTGGTATGAACATTGGTAATAAATACCGACAAGTTGGTTTAGAAAAACACGGAAACAAACACTGGCACATATTTATTGCAAAACTTATCGCTGGTGTCGTCATTCTAATAAATATATCTTAATGTTTGTTTAAGAAAGTTGATATATTTAATTGCTTGTGTAGATGTGCTCTAGTATTGTTTTACCTTAAACATTTGTTTCTTCAGCTTTAGTGAGGGCTCTTGATTCAAGGAACTGGGCTTCCCCTTTGCTTGGATCAACTTCCCATCTACAGGCACTATATAACCCCTTCGGGTTTATAAGGACATAAAGAAGCAATGCGGCAGACCTACTGGCCCATGCCAGGCAGGTCCAACTTGACGGAAAGGATCTCCAAGGATTATGACGCAGAGTTTGTAGAGGAAGATGGAACAATTTAATTCCTGCAAAACTTTTATTAAGTCACTGATCACATTACTATTTATTCTACCAACACATAAACATTTGAGAAGTCAGACAAATATGCAGCAGCTAGATGTCTTTATTACCAAACATTTCACCTACACACTAGGTTTCTTCAGTGTCCACACTGTTGCTTGATCTTCACACTGTTCCACATTATGGAACAGAACTCTTCCCAGGCTGAGGGACTCACCACCTCAAAACTACGTCTTAAAGGCTGATGAACTGATTACATCCTCTTCACATCTCTACTGCTTCTGCGAAACTCTTCTGTAGTTGACTGAAGATGCTGCTGTGTAGGCAAAACGTTTCGGAATAAATATACCTAACTGTTGCATATGTGTCTTACCAACTTAAACTTATCACATAAACATTTGTGGTTGAATTAACCAGGCGCACTTAGCAGCAACCAGGGAGTTATTGGAACACTTTCAACAAAGATTGGAAGGATAATTGATTCAGACGTAGATATCACCCAACTTCAGCAGGATTTAGACAAACTCAGTTCCTGGTCAGAATAGTGGTAGATGCTGTTCAGTGTAGGTAAATGTAAAGTTCTAAAGCTCGGGAATGTTCATAACCCCAGCACTTAGCAGCTTAATAATGTAGAACTTAGCCATACAGACTGCGAGAAAGACTTGGGGGTTATGGTAAGCAGCAACCTTAAACCAAGACAGCAATGCCTAAGCGTACGTAATAAGGCAAATACATTACCGAGATTTATATCAAAAGGTGTAAGCAACAGAAGTCCAGAGGTTATATTACAGCTTTATACATCATTAGTAAGACCTCACCTGGATTATGCAGCTCAGTTCTGGTCTCCATATTACAGAATGGATAAAAATTCACTAGAAAACATCCAGCGTAGAATGACAAAATTAATTCATAACATTAGAAATCTTCGGTATGAATAAAGATTGAAGAGTCTTACACTACATTCACTTGTAAGACGAAGAATGAAGAGAAACATGATCGATGTGTATAAGTGGAAGATGGGTATTAATAAAGGAGATAGAAATAATGAAGATTGAGACACTTATGGAACATATGGGAGTCTTTATTGAAGGAACGTTTCGCCACACAGTGGCTTCATCAGTCCATACAAAGTAGACATGGGTAAGGCGCATAGGAGTCTGAGGTAATCAGTCCCTTCAGTCCATCACTACAAGAACGATGGACTGAACACATCGACTCCAGGCAGATTGACTGATTACTTCAAACTCCTCCTCAACTTACCCATTTCTACTTTGTATTGGACTGAAGAAGCCACTGTGTGGCGATACATTCCTTCAATAAAGATTCCCATATGTTCCATAAGTATTTGTGTATTGTTCCATTCACGGTATTGTGCCTTTTTGTTCATTAAAAAAATGAATGAAATCAGACGAAAATTTAAGATTTCTTTCTGAAACTCCTTCTTAAGAATCATAATTCAACACACCATTAAAAGAAAGAAATTATTTTTTCATTTTTTCCAAGACAAAATTCTTGTTAGGAAGCATCCTGAGGAAGTAATGTAATTTCTTGTTAGGAAAGCATCTGAGGAAGTAATGTTAATTCTTGTTGGAAGCATCCTGAGGAAGTAATGTAATTCTTGTTTGGAAGCATCCTGAGGAAGTAATGTAATTCTTGTTTGGAAGCATCCTGAGGAAGTAATGTAATTCTTGTTTGGAAGCATCCTGAGGAAGTAATGTAATTCTTGTTTGGAGCATCTGAGGAAGTAATGTAATTCTTGTTAGGAAGCATCCTGAGGAAGTAATGTAATTCTTGTTTGGAAGCATCCTGAGGAAGTAATGTAATTCTTGTTTGGAAGCATCCTGAGGAAGTAATGTAATTCTTGTTTGGAAGCATCCTGAGGAAGTAATGTAATCTTGTTTGGAAGCATCCTGAGGAAGTAATGTAATTCCTTGTTGAAAGCATCCTGAGGAAGTAATGTAATTCCTTGTTGGAAGCATCCTGAGGAAGTAATGTAATTTGTTTGGAAGCATCCTGAGGAAGTTAATGTAATTTTTGTTGAAGCATCTGAGGAAGTAATGTAATTCTTGTTAGGAAGCATCCTGAGGAAGTAATGTAATTCTTGTTTGGAAGCATCCTGAGGAAGTAATGTAATTCTTGTTAGGAAGCATCCTGAGGAAGTAATGTAATTCTTGTTTGGAAGCATCCTGAGGAAGTAATGATAATTCTGTTTGGAAGCATCCTGAGGAAGTAATGTAATTCTTGTTAGGACAGCATCCTGAGGAAGTAATGTAATTCTTGTTAGGAAGCACCTGAGGAAGTATGTAATTCTTGTTTGGGAAACATCCTGAGGAAGTAATGTAATTCTTGTTTGGAAGCATCCTGAGGAAGTAATGTAATTCTTGTTAGGAAGCATCCTGAGGAAGTAATGTAATTCTTGTTTGGAAGCATCCTGAGGAAGTAATGTAATTCTTGTTAGGAAGCATCCTGAGGAAATAATGTATTCTTGTTGGAAGCATCCTGAGGAAGTAATGTAATCTTGTTGAAGCATCCTGAGGAAGTAATGTAATTCTTGTTAGGAAGCATCCTGAGGAAGTAATGTAATTCTTGTTAGGAAGCATCCTGAGGAAGTAATGTAATTCTTGTTAGGAAGCATCCTGAGGAAGTAATGTAATTCTTGTTAGGAAGCATCCTGAGGAAGTAATGTAATTCTTGTTTGGAAGCATCCTGAGGAAGTAATGTAATTCTTGTTTGGAAGCATCCTGAGGAAGTAATGTAATTCTTGTTAGGAAGCATCCTGAGGAAGTAATGTAACTCCTCTTGTTCACCACTAAAACCAGAATTTCAATGTGAAGATCAAGGGACAGTGTGGAGACTTACATTAGTCTCCACACTGTCCCTTGATCTTCACATTGTTCCAGACTATGGAACAAAACTCTTCTCCAGGCTGAGGGACTGACCACCTCAAATCTACGTCAAGGGTGATTGACTGATTACATCGTCTTCACATCTCTACTGCTCCTGCCTACTTTCTGCACTCGACTGAAAAAGCCTACTGTGTAGGAGATACGTTTCGGAATAAAGATACCTAATTGTTGCTTATGTGTCAGAATTTTAATATCTAGTGTAATGGGGAATCCATCACTCTTTGATCCAAGAATGTCAGGAGAACTGATAGGGAACACTGTAGTAAAGAAAGTGAATGCCAGACTGAAGTTCCTCTATAGACAAACACAGTGTCTACCTACTGAGGCACAGTGTCTACGTGCTGAGGCACAGTGTCTACCTGCTGAGGCACAGTGTCTACCTACTGAGGCACAGTGTCTACCTACTGAGGCTCGCAGGACCCTATGTCTAGCCCTTATACAGTGTCATATGGATTACTCTTGCTATTCATGGTACTCTGCCTTGACAAAAAAAAAGCTGAAAGATAAACTGTAAATCATCCAGAATAAAATGGTAAGCTTCATCCTGGAGCTGAGTCCAAGAGAACATGTAGGCCAGGATGAATGACAACAACTTGATTTGCTGAATGTTGAATATAGTTAAACAACTTAGCAACAAGATATTCTGGACTCTGCTCACAAGCAGCGTCCAGAATATCTTGCTGCTAAGTTTGTCAATGCTGGGAACCAAAACAGTTATAGTACTAAGTAACTAGCGGGAAGGAAACACAATTTTGTAGTACCCACAGTAGATGGCCAGGCTTCAAATACGTTTTATTGTACAGCAATAAAAGAATGGAGCAGACTGCCTGCATCTGCATGTCAAAGTCTACCATAGCAAGAGCCAGTTGAAGAAGAGAGTCATAAGGTACCTAATGAATGTAACTACAGAAAGTGACAAGTGATTTCTAGTATAGATAACATACATGTTCCTATTACTGTGATCTGATCTTGTTCAGTTTACCTTATTCCTAGTATATCTCCTTTTATGGTTTTTTCACACAGTTGAGTTACTTAGTTGATTTATATTTTCATATAATTAGATATTACAAGGATGCCAGTGGAAACAAGTCAGTTTGTGTGACTTTCTTGGGTTGTTCTGGGTAATCTACGGTAATCTACACATATGCTGCTCTGTATGATAATTGATGTAACTGTATTTATGTGTACATGTACCTGAATAAACTTACCCCATTAACACACATTTTCTCTGTTCTTAGTGGACCAGAGAGAATGATTGATTATTTTCGTTAGTGTTAGGGGCCCAAGACTGTTCAACTGCCTCCCAGCATACGTAAGGGGGATTACCGGTAGACATCTGGCTGTCTTCAAGCAGGCACTGGACAAGCACCTAAAGTCGGTACCTGACCAGCCGGGCTGTGGTTTGTTAGTTGGATTGCGTGCGGCCAGGAGTAACAGCCTGATTGATCAGGCCCTGATCCACCATGAGGCCTGATCGCAGACCGGACCGTGGGGACGATAAAGCCCGGAACTCTCTCCAGGTAAACTTCAGATGTAAATTGTTCTTGGCTCCGCCGCCCACACCTCCTCAAAATATCATTTATCCCACAGTTGGGAGTCTCTATTATGTTTGTTATATATCGTATGGCTCACATAATTTTGGTAAGCACGTGACTGACAGAATAATGAAAATGTTAGAATAGCGAAAAAATATA
>NC_069457.1:28412451-28442451 GCF_026875155.1 Cherax quadricarinatus
AAAAAGGGAAGAGAGTTTGCATAAATGGGGAGAAATCAGAGTGGGGAGGTGTCACGAGCGGTGTTTCCACAGGGGTCAGTGTTGGGCCCCCTGCTGTTCACAATCTACATAAACGACATAGATGAGGGCATAAAGAGCGACATCGGCAAGTTTGCCGATGACACCAAAATAGGCCGTCGAATTCATTCTGACGAGGACATTCGAGCACTCCAGGAAGATTTGAATAGACTGATGCAGTGGTCGGAGAAGTGGCAGATGCAGTTTAATATAGACAAATGCAAAGTTCTAAATGTTGGACAGGACAATAACCATGCCACATATAAACTAAATAATGTAGATCTTAATATTACGGATTGCGAAAAAGATTTAGGAGTTCTGGTTAGCAGTAATCTGAAACCAAGACAACAGTGCATAAGTGTTCGCAATAAAGCTAATAGAATCCTTGGCTTCATATCAAGAAGCATAAATAATAGGAGTCCTCAGGTTGTTCTTCAACTCTATACATCCTTGGTTAGGCTCATTTAGATTATGCTGCACAGTTTTGGTCACCTTATTACAGAATGGATATAAATTCTCTGGAAAATGTACAAAGGAGGATGACAAAGTTGATCCCATGTATCAGAAACCTTCCCTATGAGGATAGACTAAGGGCCCTGAATCTGCACTCTCTAGAAAGACGTAGAATTAGGGGGGATATGATTTAGGTGTATAAATGGAAGACAGGAATAAATAAAGGGGATGTAAATAGTGTGCTGAAAATATCTAGCCTAGACAGGACTCGCAGCAATGGTTTTAAGTTGGAAAAATTCAGATTCAGGAAGGATATAGGAAAGTACTGGTTTGGTAATAGAGTTGTGGATGAGTGGAACAAACTCCCAAGTACCGTTATAGAGGCCAGAACGTTGTGTAGCTTTAAAATAGGTTGGATAAATACATGAGTGGATGTGGGTGGGTGTGAGTTAGACCTGATAGCTTGTGCCTACCAGGTCGGTTGCCGTGTTCCTCCCTTAAGTCAATGTGACCTGACCTGACTAGGTTGGGTGCATTGGCTTAAGCCGGTAGGAGACTTGGACCTGCCTCGCATGGGCCAGTAGGCCTTCTGCAGTGTTCCTTCGTTCTTATGTTCTTATGTTCTCAAAACTTTAAGGGTGATGGACTGATTACATCGTCTTCAAGTATCTTCTGCTTCTATCAACTTTTCTGTACTCGACTGAAGAA
Source organism: Cherax quadricarinatus (assembly GCF_026875155.1). NCBI lineage: Eukaryota > Metazoa > Arthropoda > Malacostraca > Decapoda > Parastacidae > Cherax > Cherax quadricarinatus. The sequence goes on from NC_069457.1 coordinate 28,413,670, forward strand.
GCCTACTGTGTAGGCGAAACGTTTCGAAATAAAGATACCTGACTGTTGCATATGTGTCTTACCTAACAATGTCTCCCTTGTTTATGCCCGTCATCCACTTATACACTTCAATGATATCTCCCCTCATTCTACGCCTCTCCAGAGAGTGGAGATTTAAGGCTTTAAGTCTATCTTCATACGGGAGGTTCCTTACACAGTAAATCATTTTAGTCATTCTTCTCTGTATGTTCTCTAATGAGTCTATGTCCATCCTGTAGTAAGGGGACCAAAACTGAGCAGGATAATCTAAATGAGGCCTCACTAGTGATGTATAGAGCTGTAAAATAACTTTTGGACTTCTGTTACTTATACTTCTTGAGATAAATCCAAGTAATCTGTTGGCCTTGGTGCGCACACTAAGGCACTGCTGTCTTGGCTTTAGATTTCTGCTTACCATGACCCCCAAGTCTTTTTCACATTCTGTATGATCAAGCTCTACTTCACCTAGATTATAGCTTCGAGGGATATTTTCATTACCAAGGGCAAGTACCTTACACTTATCCACATTAAACTTCATCTGCCATTTTTCAGACCAAGACATTAATTTGTTCAAATCGTCCTGGAGTTCATTGATATCCTCCTCAGAGTGAATTATACGGCCTATCTTTGTATCATCAGCAAACTTACTCATGTCACTAGTAATCCCTTCATCAAGGTCATTAATGTAAATTATGAACAGGAGAGGGCCTAAAACTGATCCTTGTGGAACGCCACTAGTGACTAATCCCCATTCAGATTTCACTCCATTAATGGTAACTCTCTGCTTTCTATTGGTAAGCCATGCCTCAATCCATGCTAGAACTTTACCTCATATACCATGAGCTGCCACTTTTCTTAAGAGTCTCTTGTGAGGTACTCTGTCGAAGGCTTTACTAAAATCTAAATAAACAATATCATATTCCTTATCACTGTCAACTGCCTCAAATGTTCTATTGAAGAATGTCAGTAAGTTTGTCAGGCAGGAACGACCTCTCGTGAATCCATGCTGAGATTCATTTATCAAGTTATGCTCTTCAAGGTGACTTCTGATAATGTCAGCTATAATTGATTCTAATAACTTGCCCACTATAGATGTCAGGCTTATTGGACGGTAATTTGAAGGAGTGGACTTATCCCCTGATTTGAATATAGGAACCACATTAGCCATCTTCCACAACTCTGGCACAACACTGGTAAGGATGGACGCATTGAATACACTCGTTAATGGCTGACTAAGCTCCATCTTGCATTCCTTAAGTACCCTTGAAAACAACTCATCGGGTCCCGGGGACTTATTTTGTTTCAGTTTGTCTATCTGTTTAATAACCATGTCCCTCGTGACAGTAATATTAGTTAACTTAAATTCATCAGGAACTAAATAATTGTTAATTACTAGAATCTCATTTACATCTTCCTGTGTAAAACTGACAAAAAATAGTCATTAAATAAGGAACACATTTCCAGTTCATTATCCGTCAGCTGTCCATTCCCAGTTTTCAGAGGTCCTACTTTTTCCTTCACCTTCGTCCTATACACTTGAAAGAACCCCTTTGGATTAGTCTTTGATTCATTAGCAACTCTAATTTCATAGTCACGTTTAGCCTTTCTAATCGCCTTTTTTACTTCTCTTTTAAGCTGTACATATTGGTCAGTAAGGTTAACCTCTCCTCTTCTGATGCGCCTATAAATTCCCCTTTTCTCCCCTAATAGATGCTTTAGCCTCCTGTTAACCCATTTGGGATCGTTATTATTAGACCTAATTTCTCTCTGGGGAATGTATATACTCTGGGCACTGTGTACATTATTAAGAAAACAATCATAAAAGCAGATCCCTTCTTATTCATAAGTATGATTATCGTCAATAAAATCATTAGCTAGATAACCCCAATCAAGATTAGACAGATGTTCCCTAAGTCCATTATAATCGGCAGAAACGAAAATCGGGGATTTTTACTGTATTATCATTATTCTTGCATTCTCAATTAATGCTAAAAGTGATGGATTTGTGATCACTTGCGCCAAGCTCTTCAGTGATCTCAGATTATTCACGAGTGTTTCCTTATTTGACAAGACTAGGTCTAGCAAATTATTACCCCTGGTAGGCTCAGTTACGCTCTGTTTCAGAAAACAGTCCTGAACTGTTTCCATAAAGTCACTGGACTCTAGATTACCTGTCAAAGAATTCCAGTCAATTTGACTAAAGTTAAAGTCCCCTACTATGACTATGTTACTGTGTCCAGAAGCCCTAACAATTTCGTCCCAAAGAAGTCTCCCTCTATCGTGATCCAAGCCTGGAGGTCGGTATATTACACCTAGAATTAGTTTTTCTTGACCCTCCACGAACTCTACCCAAACAGACTCTGTTACTGCTCCATCTATTTTTATACCTGTTTTTATGCAACAATTAATATTTTCTCGAACATACAATGCAACTCCTCCCCCCTTCCCATTAGATCTATCCACATTGAACAACTTAAATCCCTGAATATTACACTCAGCAGTCATATCCCGACTCTTTAAATCATACCACGTTTCAGTTAATGCAATGATATCAAAGTTCCCAGCACATGCTACCAAACCAAAAATTGATCTGGACAACCATTCATTACCAACACCTCTTCTTGGCAAAATGCCACATATAACAGGGCGCCCCCCCTTCTTCCTAATTATGTCTATAGCTGTCCTGAACTTTCTAACTAAATCCTCACTTCTACGCTTGCCTACATCATTGCCTCCAGCACTGAGGCAAATAATAGGATTGATCCCATTACCGTTCATGATGTTGTCAAGCCGGCTAACAATGTTCTCCATCCCAGCCCAAGGAAAGCATACCCTTTGTCTCCTACTCCAGTCCTTCAAGCAGAATGCCCTATCCATGTATCTAACCTGGCTATCCCCAACAACAACAATATTCTTACCTTCCTTGTTGTCGTTCGTCGTGACGATCCCAGTAGTCGACTCACATTCGTCGGGTAGCAGCGAGAATGCGTTGGAGGTTTCCACAGGAGTTTCCACAGCAGTCTCTTTCTTCTTCATCGTTTCTGGTTTTCCATTCGTCTTCTTGATCGTCAACTTCGTCGTTCCCTGCTGTCCAGCCACTGACCACGATCCCTTCTTGACCTGAGGACTCGAAACAGGACTACTACGAATCCTCTTGTTTTCCTCGGTCAATCGCCGTATCTCCATCTTCGCTGCCCTCAATTCTTCCTTAAGTTGCTGGTAAAGTTGCTCGATGGAGGGCATCTTGGTTCAGTCCACGGGAGCAAACAAGACACTTCTTCACAGAGTTAAGTACAGGTCACCACTGATTAAGTACAGGTCACCACTGATTAATTTCCCCTTTATTAATACCTATCTTCCACTTATACACTTCGATCAGGTCACCCCTCATTCTTCGTCTAACAAGTGAATGTAACTTAAGAGTCTTCAATCTTTCTTCATAAGGAAGATTTCTAATGCTATGTATTAATTTAGTCATCCTACGCTGAATGTTTTCTAACGAATTTATGTCCATTTTGTAATACGGAGACCAGAACTGAGCTGCATAATCTAGGTGAGGCCTTACTAATGATGTATAAAGCTGCAGTATGACCTCTGGACTTCTGTTGCTTACACTTCTTGATATGAATCCCAGTAATCTATTTGCCTTATTACGTACGCTTAGGCATTACTGTCTTGGTTTAAGGTTGCTGCTCACCATAACCCCCAAGTCCTTTTCGCAATCTGTATGGCTAAGTTCTACATCATTTAACTTATAAGTAATAGGGTTATGGGCACTCCCAAGCTTCAGAACCTTGCATTTATCTACATTGAACTGCATCTGCCACTTTTCTGACCAAGAGTAGAGTTTGTCTAAATCCTCCTGAAGTTCCATAACATCTACGTTTGAATCAATTATCCTACCTATCTTTGTGTCATCGGCGAATTTGCTCATATCACTAGTAATTCCCTCATCAAGATCATTGATATATATTATAAACAACAACGGGCTCAAGACTGATCCCTGTGGAACGCCACTTGTTACAGATCCCCACTCGGATTTAACCCCATTTATGGACACTCTCTGCTTCCTGTCAGTGAGCCATGACTCGATCCACGAGAGCACTTTTCCCCCAATGCCATGAGCTGCCACTTTCTTTAACAGTCTATGGTGCGGAACTCTATCAAAAGCCTTACTAAAATCTAAGTAAATAATTTAAAATTCTTTATTGTGATCAACAGCCTCAAAAGCTTTACTGAAGAAAGTTAATAAATTAGTTAGACAAGACCGGCCTCTTGTGAATCCATGCTGAGTATCATTAATCAAGCTATGCTTATCGAGATGGCTTCTTATAATCTCAGCTATAATTGACTCAAGTAATTTGCCTACAATTGAGGTCAGGCTTATTGGGCGGTAATTTGACGGTAACGACTTGTCCCCCGTTTTAAAAATAGGAATTACATTAGCCATCTTCCACATATCAGACACTACACCTGTTTGAAGAGATAAATTAAAAATATTAGTTAATGGTTCACAGACTTCGATTTTGCATTCCTTAAGAACCCTTGAAAAAACCTCATCAGGGCCCGGCGACTTATTTTGCTTCAGTCGGTCTATCTGCTTCACAACCATTTCACTAGTGACTGTGATGTTACATAATTTATCTTCTTCTAGCCCACTGTAAAATTAATTACTGGAATATTGTTAGTGTCTTCCTGTGTAAAAACTGAGAGAAAATAATTATTTAAAAATCGAGCACATTTCATTTCTCTTTGTCCGTAAGGTGCCCATAGTTATTTTTAAGGGGACCTTCTTATCTCTAACTTTTTTTTCTATTGACCTGGAAAAAATTTTTTGGATTAGTTTTAAGAAATCCCTAGCAACTTTTAATTTCATAGTCCCATTTAGCTTTTCTTATCCCCTTTTTAATGTCCCTCATAATGTCAATATACTGATTCTAAGATGACCCTCACCTCTTTTGATACGCCTATAAAATCCTTCTATCCAAAATTTGGCCCTATATTATCATTTTGGTCATTCTATTGATCTAATTTCTTATAATAACCTTTTTGAGCAGCATTATAGTTTCAGAAATCTATTATTTCTCTGTTAATAACGGATATAAGTGTTCTCTAAGCCCATCGTAATCTCAAGAAAACATGTTTATGATTAGCTCTCTTCGTACTTCCATTCAAGCAAATGTAATGATTTGTTCGCTAGCCCCTGTAACTGTAAAGTACGTATAACTTCATGTGCTGTATACTTGAACATTATTGTATACCTTTACAAGTACTTGTTAATACCTTAAAATGTCTGTATTTGTACATGTGCTTGTTCCTTGTAATTCTGTTATACCTTGTACATGTACTTGTATACCTTGTACTTTATTGATCCTGTTGTACTGATACTTGTACATTGAAACGGGTATACTTGAACATGTACTTGTATACCTTGTACATTGCTTGCATACCTTGTACATATGACTTGTATACCTTGTACATGTAGTTGTATACCCTTGTACATGTACTTGTATACCTTGTACATGTACTTGTAAACCTTGTACATTACTTGTAATACCTTGTACATGTACTGTATACCTTGTACATGTACTTGTATACCTTGTACTTGTACTTGTATACCTTGTACATGTACTTGTATACCTTGTACATGTACTTGTATACCTTGTACATGTGCTTGTATACCTTGTACATGTACTTGTATACCTTGTACATATATTGTATACCTTGTATATGTACTTGCGTATAATTGATACAAGGGTATTATTTTACACTCAGTAATAATAGTACTATGTCTACCTGTAACATAAAAAACTGTATACCTTGTTATGTAGCAGTCAACCCTTGTACCATGCAGCTTGTTACCTTGTACACACGTATAACTTAACACAATGACCTTGTTATGTATACCAGACGCTATAATAAACAACAATAGCCTTGGTTAGTAGAGCAGACGCCCTATTAACAATGGATCTGTTATGTGCAGCACGTTATAATAAAAAGGGTGCCCGGTTATGTGAGCAGCACGTATAATAACAACAATGGCAGCCTCTGGTTATGTAGAGCAGCACGCCGCTATAATAACAACAATGGTGCCTCTGGTTATGTAGACCAGCACGCCGCTATAATAACAACAATGGCGGCCTCTGGTTATGTAGACCAGCACGCCGCTATAATAACAACAATGGCAGCCTCTGGTTATGTAGAGCAGCACGCCGCTATAATAACAACAATGGTGGCCTCTGGTTATGTAGAGCAGCACGCCGCTATAATAACAACAATGCGGCCTCTGGTTATGGAGCAGCACGCCGCTAAATAACAACAACGGCTCTGGTTATGGAAGCAGCACGCCGCTATAATTAACAACAATGGCAGCCTCTGGTTATGTAGAGCAGCACGCCGCTATAATAACAACAATGGTGGCCTCTGGTTATGTAGAGCAGCACGCCGCTATAATAACAACAATGGCAGCCTCTGGTTATGTAGAGCAGCACGCCGCTATAATAACAACAAGGTGGAGCCTCGGGTTATGTAGAGCAGCACGCCGCTATAATAACAACAAGGGTGGCTCTGGTTATGTAGAGCAGCACGCCGCTATAATAACAACAATGGCAGCCTCTGGTTATGAAGAGCAGCACGCCGCTATAATAACAACAATGGCGGCCTCTGGTTATGTAGAGCAGCACGCCACTATAATAACAAAATTTGGCCTCTGGTTATGTAGAGCAGCACGCCGCTTATAATAACAACAATGGCAGCCTCTGGTTATGTAGAGCAGCACGCCGCCTATAATAACAACAATGGTGGCCTCTGGTTATGTAGAGCAGCACGCCGCTATAATAACAACAATGGCAGCCTCTGGTTATGTAGAGCAGCACGCCGCTATAATAACAACAATGGTGGCTCTGGTTATGTAGAGCAGCACGCCGCTATAATAACAACAATGGCAGCCTCTGGTTATGTAGAGCAGCACGCCGCTATAATAACAACAATGGCAGCCTCTGGTTATGTAGAGCAGCACGCCGCTATAATAACAACAATGGTGGCCTCTGGTTATGTAGAGCAGCACCGCTGTATAAAAAACAACAATGGCAGCCTCTGGTTATGTAGAGCAGCACGCCGCTATAATAACAACAATGGCAGCCTCTGGTTATGTAGAGCAGCACGCCGCTATAATAACAACAATGGCAGCCTCTGGTTATGTAGAGCAGCACGCCGCTATAATAACAACAATGGTGGCCTCTGGTTATGTAGAGCAGCACGCCGCTATAATAACAACAATGGCGGCCTCTGGTTATGTAGAGCAGCACGCCGCTATAATAACAACAATGGTAGCCTCTGGTTATGTAGAGCAGCACGCCGCTATAATAACAACAATGGTAGCCTCTGGTTATGTAGAGCAGCACGCCGCTATAATAACAACAATGGTGGCCTCTGGTTATGTAGAGCAGCACGCCGCTATAATAACAACAATGGCAGCCTCTGGTTATGTAGAGCAGCACGCCGCTATAATAACAACAATGGCAGCCTCTGGTTATGTAGAGCAGCACGCCGCTATAATAACAACAATGGTGGCCTCTGGTTATGTAGAGCAGCACGCCGCTATAATAACAACAATGGTGGCCTCTGGTTATGTAGAGCAGCACGCCGCTATAATAACAACAATGGTGGCCTCTGGTTATGCAGAGCAGCACGCCGCTATAATAACAACAATGGTGGCCTCTGGTTATGTAGAGCAGCACGCCGCTATAATAAACAACAATGGGCCTCTGGTAATGTAGAGCAGCACCGCTATAATAACAACAATGGCAGCCTCTGGTTATGTAGAGCAGCACGCCGCTATAATAACAACAATGGCAGCCTCTGGTTATGTAGAGCAGCACGCCGCTATAATAACAACAATGGTGGCCTCTGGTTATGTAGAGCAGCACGCCGCTATAATAACAACAATGGTGGCCTCTGGTTATGTAGAGCAGCACGCCGCTATAATAACAACAATGGCAGCCTCTGGTTATGTAGAGCAGCACGCCGCTATAATAACAACAATGGTGGCCTCTGGTTATGTAGAGCAGCACGCCGCTATAATAACAACAATGGCAGCCTCTGGTTATGTAGAGCAGCACGCCGCTATAATAACAACAATGGGCCTCTGGTTTTTGTAGAGCAGCACGCCGCTATAATAACAACAATGGCGCCTCTGGTTATGTAGAGCAGCACGCCGCTATAAATAAACAACAATGGGCCTCTGGTTATGTAGAGCAGCACGCCGCTAAAATAATAACAATGGTGCCTCTGGTTATGTAGAGCAGCACGCCGCTATAATAACAACAATGGTAGCCTCTGGTTATGTAGAGCAGCACGCCGCTATAATAACAACAATGGTGGCCTCTGGTTATGTTAGAGCAGCACGCCGCATAATAACAACAATGGGGGACCTGGTTATGTAGAGCAGCACCCCGCTATAATAAAAACAATTGGTAGCCTCTGGTTATGTAGAGCAGCACGCCGCTATAATAACAACAATGGCAGCCTCTGGTTATGTAGAGCAGCACGCCGCTATAATAACAACAATGGTAGCCTCTGGTTATGTAGAGCAGCACACCGCTATAATAACAACAATGGCAGCCTCTGGTTATGTAGAGCAGCACACCGCTATAATAACAACAATGGCAGCCTCTGGTTATGTAGAGCAGCACGCCGCTATAATAACAACAATTGAGCCTCATGGTTATGTAGAGCAGCACCCGCTATAATAACAACAATGGCAGCCTCTGGTTATGTAGAGCAGCACGCCGCTATAATAACAACAATGGCAGCCTCTGGTTATGTAGAGCAGCACGCCGCTATAATAACAACAATTGCAGCCTCTGGTTATGTAGAGCAGCACGCCGCTATAATAACAACAATGGCAGCCTCTGGTTATGTAGAGCAGCACGCCGCTATAATAACAACAATGGCGGCCTCTGGTTATGTAGAGCAGCACGCCGCTATAATAACAACAATCTGGCCTCTGGTTATGTAGAGCAGCACGCCGCTATAATAACAACAATGGCAGCCTCTGGTTATGTAGAGCAGCACGCCGCTATAATAACAACAATGGCAGCCTCTGGTTATGTAGAGCAGCACGCCGCTATAATAACAACAATGGCAGCCTCTGGTTATGTAGAGCAGCACGCCGCTAAAATAACAACAATGGTGGCCTCTGGTTATGTAGAGCAGCACGCCGCTATAATAACAACAATTGGGCCTCGGGTTTATGTAGAGCACCCCAAAAAACCCCGGCCGCTATAATAACAAAACAACAATGCAGCCTCTGGTTATGTAGAGCAGCACGCCGCTATAATAACAACAATGGGCCTCGGGTTTATGTAGAGCAGCACGCCGCTATAATAACAACAATGGCAGCCTCTGGTTATGTAGAGCAGCACGCCGCTATAATAACAACAATGGTGGCCTCTGGTTATGTAGAGCAGCACGCCGCTATAATAACAACAATGGCAGCCTCTGGTTATGTAGAGCAGCACGCCGCTATAATAACAACAAATGGGCCTCTGTTTATGTAGAGCAGCACGCCGCTATAACAACAATGGCAGCCTCTGGTTATGTAGAGCAGCACGCCGCTATAATAACAACAATGGCAGCCTCTGGTTATGTAGAGCAGCACGCCGCTATAATAACAACAATGGCAGCCTCTGGTTATGTAGAGCAGCACGGCGCTATAAACTATATATTTTTATGCTATTTCTAACAATTTCATTATTCTGTCAGTCACGTGCATACCAAAATTATATGAGCCATACGATATATAACAAACATAATAGAGACTCCCAACTGTGGGATAAATGATATTTTGAGGAGGTGTGGGCGGCGGAACCAAGAACAATTTACATCTGGAGTTTATCTGGAGAGAGTTCCGGGCTTTATCGTCCCCACGGTCCGGTCTGCGATCAGGCCTCATGGTGGATCAAGGCCTGATCAATCAGGCTGTTACTCCTGGCCGCACGCAATCCAACTAACAAACCACAGCCCGGCTGGTCAGGTACCGACTTTAGGTGCTTGTCCAGTGCCTGCTTGAAGACAGCCAGATGTCTACCGGTAATCCCCCTTACGTATGCTGGGAGGCAGTTGAACAGTCTTGGGCCCCTAACACTAACGAAAATAATCAATCATTCTCTCTGGTCCACTAAGAACAGAGAAAATGTGTGTTAATGGGGTAAGTTTGTTCAGGTACATGTACACATAAATACAGTTACATCAATTATCATACAGAGCAGCATATGTGTAGATTACCGTAGATTACCCAGAACAACCCAAGAAAGTCACACAAACTGACTTATTTCCACTGGCATCCTTGTAATATCTTATTATATGAAAAGATAAATCAACTAAGTAACTCAACTGTGTGAAAAAACCATAAAAGGAGATATACTAGGAATAAGGTAAACTGAATAAGATCAGATCACAGTAATAGGAACATGTATGTTATCTATACAAGAAATCACTTGTCACTTTCTGTAGTTACATTCATTAGGTACCTTATGACTCTCTTCTTCAACTGGCTCTTGCTATGGTAGACTTTGACATGCAGATGCAGGCAGTCTGCTCCAATCTTTTATTGCTGTACAATAAAACGTATTTGAAGCCTGGCCATCTACTGTGTGTACTACAAAATTGTTTCCTTCCCGCTAGTTACTTAGTACTATAACTGTTTTGGTTCACAGCATTGACAAACTTAGCAGCAAGATATTCTGGACTCTGCTTGTGAGCAGAGTCCAGAATATCTTGTTGCTAAGTTGTTTAACTATATTCAACATTCAGCAAATCCAGTTGTTGTCATTCATCCTGGCCTACATGTTCTCTTGGACTGTTGTCATTCATCCTGGCCTACATGTTCTCTTGGACTCAGCTCCAGGATGAAGCTTACCATTTTATTCTGGGTGATTTACAGTTTATCTTTCAGCTTTTTTTTTGTCAAGGCAGAGTACCATGAATAGCAAGAGTAATCCATATGACACTGTATAAGGGCTAGACATAGGGTCCTGCGAGCCTCAGTAGGTAGACATGTGCCTCAGTAGGTAGACACTGTGCCTCAGCAGGTAGACACTGTGCCTCAGCACGTAGACACTGTGCCTCAGTAGGTAGACACTGTGTTTGTCTATAGAGGAACTTCAGTCTGGCATTCACTTTCTTTACTACAGTGTTCCCTATCAGTTCTCCTGACATTCTTGGATCAAAGAGTGATGGAATTCCCCATTACACTAGATATTAAAATTCTGACACATAAGCAACAATTAGGTATCTTTATTCGAAACGTATCTCCTACACAGTAGGCTTTTTCAGTCGAGTGCAGAAAGTAGGCAGGAGCAGTAGAGATGTGAAGACGATGTAATCAGTCAATCACCCTTGACGTAGATTTGAGGTGGTCATTCCCTCAGCCTGGAGAAGAGTTTTGTTCCATAGTCTGGAACAATGTGAAGATCAAGGGACAGTGTGGAGACTAATGTAAGTCTCCACTCTGTCCCTTGATCTTCACATTGAAATTCTGGTTTTAGTGGTGAACAAGAGGAGTTACATTACTTCCTCAGGATGCTTCCAAACAAGAATTACATTACTTCCTCAGGATGCTTGCAAACAAGAATTACATTTCTTCCTCAGGATGCTTCCAAACAGAATTACATTACTTCCTCAGGATGCTTCCAAACAAGAATTACATTACTTCCTCAGGATGCTTGCAAACAAGAATTACATTACTTCCTCAGGATGCTTCCAAACAAGAATTACATTACTTCCTCAGGATGCTTCCAAACAAGAATTACATTACTTCCTCAGGATGCTTCCAAACAAGAATTACATTACTTCCTCAGGATGCTTCCAAACAAGAATTACATTACTTCCTCAGGATGCTTCCAAACAAGAATTACATTACTTCCTCAGAATGCTTCCAAACAAGAATTTTGTCTTGGAAATAATGAAAAAATAATTTCTTTCTTTTAATGGTGTGTTGAATTATGATTCTTAAGAAGGAGTTTCAGAAAGAAATCTTAAATTTTCGTCTGATTTCATTCATTTTTTTAATGAACAAAAAGGCACAATACCGTGAATGGAACAATACACAAATACTTATGGAACATATGGGAATCTTTATTGAAGGAATGTATCGCCACACAGTGGCTTCTTCAGTCCAATACAAAGTAGAAATGGGTAAGTTGAGGAGGAGTTTGAAGTAATCAGTCAATCTGCCTGGAGTCGATGTGTTCAGTCCATCGTTCTTGTAGTGATGGACTGAAGGGACTGATTACCTCAGACTCCTATGCTCCGTACCCATGTCTACTTTGTATGGACTGATGAAGCCACTGTGTGGCGAAACGTTTCTTCAATAAAGACTCCCATATGTTCCATAAGTGTCTCAATCTTCATTATTTCTATCTCCTTTATTAATACCCATCTTCCACTTATACACATCGATCATGTTTCTCTTCATTCTTCGTCTTACAAGTGAATGTAGTTTAAGACTCTTCAATCTTTATTCATACCACAGATTTCTAATGTTATGAATTAATTTTGTCCTTCTACGCTGGATGTTTTCTAGTGAATTTATATCCATTCTGTAATATGGAGACCAGAACTGAGCTGCATAATCCAGGTGAGGTCTTACTAATGATGCATAATGCTGTAATATAACCTCTGGACTTCTGTTGCTTACACTTCTTGATATAAATCTCAGTAATGTATTTGCCTTATTACATACGCTTAGACATTGCTGTCTTGGTTTAAGGTTGCTGCTCACCATAACCACCAAGTCTTTCTCACAGTCTGTATGGCTAAGTTCAACATTATTAAGCTGATAAGTGCTGGGGTTATGAACATTCCCGAGCTTTACAACTTTACATTTATGTACACTGAACTGCATCTACCACTATTCTGAGCAGGAACTGAGTTTGTCTAAATCCTGCTGAAGTTGGGTGATATCTACGTCTGAATCAATTATCCTTCCAATCTTTGTTGAAACTGTTCCAATAACTCCCTGGTTGCTGCTAAGTGCGCCTGGTTAATTCAACCACAAATGTTTATGTGATAAGTTTAAGTTGGTAAGACACATATGCAACAGTTAGGTATATTTATTCCGAAACGTTTTACCTACACATCAGGCTTCTTCAGTCAAGTACAGAAGAGTTTAGCAGAAGCAGTAGAGATGTTAAGAGGATGTAATCAGTCCATCAGCCTTTAAGACGTAGTTTTGAGGTGGTGAGTCCCTCAGCCTGGGAAGAGTTCTATTCCATAATGTGGAACAGTGTGAAGATAAAGCAACAGTGTGGACACTGAAGAAACCTAGTGTGTAGGTGAAATGTTTGGCAATAAAGACATCTAGCTGCTGCATATTTGTCTGACTTATCAAATGTTTATGTGTTGGTAGAAATAAATAGTAATGTGATCAGTGACTTAATGAAAGTTATGCAGGAATTAAATTGTTCCATCTTCCTCTACAAACTCTGCGTCATAATCCTTGGAGATTCTTTCCATCAAGTTGGACCTGCCTGGCATGGGCCAGTAGGTCTGCCGCATTGCTTCTTTATGTCCTTATAAACCCGAAGGGGTTATATAGTGCCTGTAGATGGGAAGTTGATCCAAGCAAATGGGAAGCCCAGTTCCTTGAATCAAGAGCCCTCACTAAAGCTGAAGAAACAAATGTTTAAGGTAAAATAATACTAGAGCACATCTACACGCCATTAAATATATCAACTTTCTTAAACGAACATTAAGATATATTTATTAGAATGACGTCACCAGCGATAAGTTTTGCAATAAATATGTACCAGTGTTTGTTTCCGTGTTTTTCTAAACCAACTTGTCGGTATTTATTACCAATGTTCATACCACATCAACTTTCTTCTAAGTTACATTCTAAGTTGTGAAGTTGGTCAGAGGAGCTTGAGTCTATCTATCACAACAAATATTGGAATTACCTATGTAGCGTAGTAGATAAGTTAATAAGATAGATACATGTGCAACACTTGGGTATCTGTATTGAGGAAACGTTTCACCACACAGTGACTTCATCAGTCCATACAGAGGAGAATGGTAAACAACAGGAGGAGTTTGAGGTAGACAATCCCTCAGCCTTGAGTCATGTAATCAGTCCATCAATCTTGTAAAGAATAAAACATATGTGCGAAAAAGTGAGTTATAAACTGTAGGTATGTGAGGTGCAGCAGAAGCGGCTTATATATTGTACCAGTTGAGTGGCAGCAGAAGCGGCTAAAATACTGCGGCAAGGTTGAGTGCAAGCAGAATCCTTATAAACTGGTAGGCAGTGATTGCACATAACGCATATATACTGTAGCAGGTGAGTGCCAATCAGAAAGTGGCTTATATACTGGTAGCAGTAAGTGCAGCAAATGGCTTATATACAGTAGACAGAAGAGGTGCAGCAAATTGCTTATATATTTGTAGGGATAGGTGAGGTGCAGCAAAGTGGCTTATAAACGTAACAGGTGAGTACAGCATATGTGGCTTATAACTGTAGACTGCGTGAGGTGCAGGCAGAATGCTAATAGAACAGTAGCAGGGAAGTGCAGCATAAGTGGCTTATATTCTGTAGACAGATAGGTGCAAACAGAAGTGCCTTATATATTGTAGGTAAGGTGAGTGCACATAACGGCTTATACACTGTAGGCAGTATTGCTCAGAAGCGGCTATATCTGTAGCATGTGAGGTCAGCAAAGCGGCTTATAGACTTATGCAGGTGAGGTGCAAAGAAGTGCTTATATACTGTAGCAGGTGAGTGCATCATAATTGCTTATATACTGTACATGTAGTTGCAGCTGAAGTGGCTGTATATAACTGTAACAGGTGAGGTCATCAAGTGCTTATATACGTAGACAGGTGAGTGCAGCAAGGGGAATTGGCTTTAAATAGCAGTAGGCATTGATGTGTCAGTCAGAATTAGGTTTATAAACTGTAGGCAGTGAGTTCAGGCAGAAGTGGCTTATATACTGTAGACAGGTGAGGGAGCAGCAGAATGCCTTTATATACTGTAGGCAAGGTGAGGTATCTGCAAAGTGGCTTATATCTGTAGCACAGTGAGGGTGCACAGAAGTGGCTTATATACTGTAGCAGTGCGGTGCACAGAAGTGTTTATATACAGTAGAGCAGGTGAGATCAGCCGAAGTGGCTATACTGTGGCAGTTGAGGTGCAGCATAATGGGCCTTATATACTGCAGGCAGTGAGTTGCAGCAGAATGGTTTAATGCAGCTGTTAGGTATGGAGGTGCAGCAGAAGTGGTCTATACACGAAGCAGTGAGGTGCAGCAGACGGTGGCTTATAATAACTGTAGGCAGGTGAGTGCAGCAGAAAGTGGCTTATATACTGTGGCAGTGGAGTTGCAGCAGAAGTGCTTAATAACTGTAGCAGGTGAGTGCAGCAGAAGTGGCTATATACTGTAGGAAGGTGAGAGGTGCACAAAGGTGGCTTATATACTGTAGACAGGTGAGTGCAGCAAAGTGCTTATATACTGTATACATGTGAGGTGCGCAAAGTGGCTTATATACTGTAGACAGGTGAGGTGCAGTCAGAAGTGGCTAATAAACTGTAGACAGGTGAGGTGCACAGAAGTGTGCTTACTTTACTGTAGACAGTGAAGGTGCAGGCAGTGGTAAGGTGGTATCCACACCTGTATAAAACAACTGGTGGAAGTAGATCACGCCTAAAGTTTAGGCAGTGCAGGATAGGTCATCGTCGAATGCAAAGAGTCCCATGAATCTAGCCTATTGGTACATTAACACAAGCATTGGAAAAATTGAAGCCAATATTGAGTATGCGTTCTGAGTAATAAACAAAAATTTGTAGAAAAGCGTCGAAATAATCGTGAAAATGTTTGAAAAAAAAAATAGGAAAGTCTCTCGCTCTCAAAAATCTTTTAAACAACAGTAAACAATCATAAATATTTTATACAGTTTTATTTTCCAATTACTTTCTAATTTACAATCTCAGATCCTGCAAGAAAAAAATATTGTATTTTAATGGTTTTGAAAAAAAAAAAAAAAAAAAAAATTCAAATTCATAAACTTTAAATAATAAAATAAAAGTGATTGGTTTCAGAGGGTCTCTTTAGCACATTAGTCATAATCCGGGATCTTCCCGCCCCCTCCGTAGCTGCGTCAGTGCGACAACAACCAGCTGCTCCTGTCCCCTCCGTAGCTGCCTGAAGTGCCACAACAACTCCGCTTCTGGCCCCCTCCATACTGCATCAGTGCCGAACGAACTACCTCCGCTCTGCCCCCCACCGAACTGCGTCAGTGCCACAACAACCTCCGCTCTGCCACCAGTGACTGCGTCAAGTTCCACACAACCTCCGCTCTGCCCCCTTCCATAGCTGCGTCAGTGCCCGAACAACGATCCGCTCTTTGCCCCCCATAGCGCTTCAGTGCCCGTTACAACCTCCGCCTCTGACCGCCCTCCGTAGCTGCTCAGTGCACCGACAACCTCCGCTCTGTCTCCCGCCCTCCGTAAGCTGCAGCAGTGCCGGACAAACTCCGCTCTGCCCCCTCCTGAGCTTGCGTCAGTGCCCGAACTACTCCAACTCTGTCTGCCCCTCCTTACCTGCGTCAGTGCCGCGGACAACCTCCGCTCTGTCCCCCTCCGTAGCTGCGATCAGTGCCCGACAACGCTCCGCTCTGCCCCCTCCCGGTAGCTGCATCAGTGCACATAACAACTCTGCTCTGTGTCCGCCTCCTTAGCTGCATCAGCCACAACAACTCCGCTCAGTCCCCTCCTAGCTGCGGTCAGTGCCAGAGGGGGAGGGGGGATTAATGGGGGGGGGGGGGGGAAAAGGGGGTAATAGGGAGTCAACATACTCAGCTCTGTCCCCTCCATAGAGCTGCGTCATGCCACAACATTCGCCGCTCTGTCTCCCCTCCCTAGCGGCGTCAGTGCCACATCATCCTCCGCTCTGCTGCCCCCTCCAATAAGCTGCGTCAGTCTCGTACAACCGCCCGCTCTGCACCCTCCGTAGCCGCGTCAGTGCCACAACCGAACCTCCGCTCTGTCCCCTCACTAGCTGCGTCAGGCCACAACAACCTCGCGCCCTTCCCCCTTCCGCAGCTGCGTCTATTCCCAACAACCTCCGCTCTGTCCCCTCCATACTAGCGTCATGCCACAACAACCTCAGCTCTGTCCCCTCCGTAGCCTGCGTCATGCCACTACAACCTCCGCTCTGACCCTCCATAGCTGGCGATCATGCCACACAATCTCCCTCTGTCCCCTCCTAGCTGCGTCAGTGCACAACAACCTCGTCGCTCTGCCCCCTCCAGACTGCGACAGTGCTCGGTACAACCTCCCTCGTGCCCCTGCCGTAGCCGCGTCATCCACAACAACCTCCGCTCCGTCCCTCCGTACTGCGTCAGTGCCACAACAACCTCCGCCCTCCCCCTCCGCCACTGCGTCATCCACAACTACCTCCCTCTGTCCCCCTCCATAGCTGTCGCATGCCACAACAACCTGCTATTCCGCTTCTGTCCCCTTCCGTAGCTGCGTCATGCCACAACAACCTCCGCTCTGCCCCCTCCGTACTGCGACTGGCCGAACAACCTCCGCTCTGCCCCTTCCGTAGCCGCGTCCCAGTGCACAACAACCTCCGCCTGCCCCCTCCATAGCTGCGTCAGTGCCACAACAAGCCTCCGCTCGTTCCCCTCCATAGCTGCGACAGTGCCACAACAACCTACGCTCTGGCCGCCCTCTTCCGTAGCCGCGTCAGTTGCCCAACAACCTCTGCTCTGTCCCCTCCGTAGCTGGCGTCAGTGCCCGAACAACCTACGCTCCTGCCCCTTCCGTAGCCCCGGACAGTGCCAACAACAACCCCGCACTGGCCCCCTCCGTAGTCTGCTCATTGTGCCACAACACGCCCTCTGTCACCCTCCGTAGCTGCGTGATGCCTCACAACCTCCGCTCTGTCCCCTGCCCGTACTTGCGTGAGTGCCACCACAACAACCTCCGCTCTGTCCCCTCCGTAGCTGGCGTGAGTGTGGCCACATACAACCTCGCTCCTGCCCCCTCCCGTAGCTGCGACAGTGCCGACAACAGACCTCCGCTTCTGTCCCCCTTCCGTAGCTGCGTTAGTGGCCACAACAACCTCCGCTCTGTCTCCCTCCGTAGCTGCTCAGTGCCACAACAACCGTCCGCTCTGTCCACGTCTGTAGCTGCGTCAGTGGCCCAACAACAAACCTCCGCTTTTGCCCCTCCGTAGCTGCGTCAGTGCCACAACAACCTCCGCAACTGTCCCCCCGTACTGCGTCAGTGCCACAACAACCTACGCTCTGCCCCCTCTGTAGCAGCGTGGAGTTGCACAAAACCTCTCGCTCTGTCCCCTCCGTACTGCGTCAGTGCCACAACCAACCTCCGCTCGGTCCCCCTCCTAGCGCGTCAATGCCACACAAGCAACCTCTCGCTCTGTCCCCTCCGTAGCTGCGTCAGTGCCACAACAAACCTCCGCTCTGGTCCCCATCCGGTTTCTGCGTGAGTGCCACAACAGTACATCCCTTCTTCCCCTACGTTTGCTGCTGGAGTGCCACAAACAACCTCCCACTCTTCCCTCCCTCCGTAGCTGCTACATGCCCACAACAACCTCCCCCGCTGTGGCCCCCTCCGTAGCTCGTCAGTGCCACAACAACCTACCGCTCTGTCCCCTCCGTAGCTGCGTCATGCCACAACAACCTCCTCTCTGTCCCCTCCGTAGCTGTGTCAGGTGCACAACAACCTCCGCTCTGTCCGCCCCGATGCTGCGTCCAGTGCCACAACAAACCTCCGCTCTGTTCCCCTCCGACTGCTCAGTGCACAACAACCTCCGTCTGACCCCTCCGTACTGCGTAGTGCACACAACAACCCTCCGCTCTGTCCCCTCCGTAGCTGCGTCAGTGCACTACACCTCCGCTGTTCCCCTCCGTAGCTGCGTCCAGTGCCAACAAAAACCTCCGCTCTTCCCCCTCCGTAGCTCGTCCAGTGGTGGCCACAACAACCTCCGCTGTGTTCCCCTCCGTAGCTACGTCAGTGCCACAACAACCTCCGACCAGTCCCCTTCCGTAGCTGCTCATTGCCACAACAACCCTCCGCTCTGTCGCCCTCCGTACTGCGTCAGTGCCACAACAACTCGTCGCGCTCTGTCCCCCGTCCGTAGCTTGCGTCAGTGCCACAACAACCTCCGCTTTGTCCCCCTCCGTAGCTGCGTGATGCCACAACACCTCCGCCTGTCCCCTCCGTAGCTGCGTCATGCCACAACAACGCTCCGCTGTATCCCCCTCCGTAGCTTGCTCATGCACAACAACCTCCGCTCTTGTCCCCCCGTAGCTGAGCGTGAGTGCCACAACAACCTCCCGCTCTGTCCCCTCCGTAGCTGCGTCAGTGCCACAACAACCTCCGCACAGTCTCCCTCCGTTATCTGCGTCATGCCACAACAACCTCCGCTCTGTCCCCTCCGTAGCAGCATCATGCTGACAACAACCTCACCTCTGCCCTCCGTAGCTGCTGAGTGCCACAACAACCTCCGCCTGTCCCCTCCGGAGCTGCTCATGTGCCTAAACAACCTCTCGCTCTGTCCCGTCCGTAGCTGCGTGATACCACAACAACCTCCGCTCACTCCCCTTCGTACTGCTTCAGTGCCACAAAGACACCTCCGATCTGCCCCTCCGTTTCTGGCTGTCATGCCACAACATAACCTCCGCTCTGTCCCCTCCTAGCTGCGTCAGGGCCACAAACAACCTCCGCTCTGTCCCCTCCGTAGCTGCTGCGTCAGTGCCACAACAACCCCCCGCCTTTTGTTGGGTCCCCCTCCTAGCTGCTTCAGTTGCCACAACAAACCTCCGCTGTGTCCCCCTCCGTAGCTGCTCAGGTGTCACATACTACCTCCTCTCTGGTCCCCTTCCTACTGCGTCATGCCACAACAACCTCCCTCTGACCCCTCCGTACTGCGTCAGTGCCACAACAACCTCCGCTCTGTCCCCTCCTAGCTGCTTCAGTGCCACAACAACCTCCGCTCTAGTCTGTCCCCTCCCGTAGCCTGTGCGCAGTGCCACTACGAACGCTCCTCTCTGTCCCCTCCGTAGCGTGCGTCAGTGCCACATGCAACCTCCGCTCTGTCCCCCCGCTTTCCGTAGCTGCGTCCAGTGCCTACAACAACCTCCGCTGCAGTCCCCTCCCGTAGCTGCGTCATGCCCGAACAACCTCACGCTCTGTCCCCGTCCGTAGCTGCGGACAGTGCCACACAACCTCCGCTCTGTCCCCTTCCGTAGCAGCGTCGTGCCACAACAACCTCCGCCTCTGTCCCCTCCGTAGCTGCGTCATGCCCGATACAACCTCCGTTTC
This sequence comes from Cherax quadricarinatus, assembly GCF_026875155.1. NCBI lineage: Eukaryota > Metazoa > Arthropoda > Malacostraca > Decapoda > Parastacidae > Cherax > Cherax quadricarinatus. The sequence goes on from NC_069457.1 coordinate 28,434,038, forward strand.
TGTCCCCTCCGTAGCTGCGTCACTGCCACAACAACCTCCGCTCTGTCCCCTCCGTAGCTGCGTCAGTGCCACAAGAACCTCCGCTCTGTCCCCTCCGTAGCTGCGTCATGCCACAACAACCTCCGCTCTGTCCTCTCTGTAGCTGTCGGTCATGCCACAACAACCTCCGCTGTGTCCCCTCCGTAGGCTGCGTCCAGGCCACAACAACCTCTCGCTCTGTCCTTCCGGAGCTGCGTCAGTGCCACAACAACCTCGCCTCTTGTCCCCCTCCGTAGCTGCGTCAGTGCCCACTAACAACCTCCGCTCTGTCCCCCCGTAGCTCTGCGTCATGCCACAACAAACCTTCGCTCTGTCCCCCTCCGTAGGCTGCGTCAGTGCCTACAAGACCCTCCTCCTGTCTCCCTCCGTAGCTGCGTCAGTCCACAACAACCCTCTCGCTCTGGTGCCCGTCCGTAGGCTGCGACAGTGCCACAACACCTCCGCTCTGGTCCCCTCCGTATCTGCGTCATGCCCGAACACCTCCGCTCTGTCCCCTATCCTAGCGCGTCCGTGCCACAACAACCTCCGCTCTGTCCCCTCCGTAGCTGCGTCAGTGCCTACACACAACCTCCGCTCTGTCCCCTCCGTAGCTGAGACAGTGCCCGAACATCCTCCGCTCTGTTCCCTTCCGTAGCTTGCGTCAGTGCCACAACAACATCCGCTCTGTACCCTCCGTAGCTGCGGTCAGTGGCCACAAGAACCTACCGCTCTGTCCCCCTCCGTAGCTCGTCAGTGCCACAACAATCTCCGCTCTGTCCCCTCCGTAGCTTGCTCAGAGCCCGAACAACCTCCGCTCGGTCCCCTCCGTAGCTTGCGTCAGTTGCCACAACAACCTCCCGCTCTGCCCCCACCGTACTGCGAGTCAGTGCCACAACAACCTCCGCTCTGTCCCCTCCAGTAGCTCGAAGAGGTGCCACAACAACCTCCGCTCTGTCCCCTCCGTAAGCTGCGTCATGCACAACAATCCTCCGCTCTGGCCCCCTCCGTAGCTGCGTAGTGCCCACAACAACCTCCGCTGTCCCCCTCCTCCGTAGCTCGTCAGTGCCACAACACCGCCGCATCTGCCACTCCTGTAAGCACTAGCGTCAGTGCCACAAAACCTCCGCTCTGCCCCTCCGTTAGCTGCGTCAGTGCCACAACAACACTCCCGCTCTGTCCCCCGATCCGTAGCTGGCGTCAGTGCCTCATACAACCTACGCACTGCCCCCTCATACTGCGAGAGTGCCACAAACAACCTCCGCTCTGTCCCCTCCGTACTGCGTCAGTGCCACAACAACCTCCGCTCTGCGCCCCCACGGTAGCTGCGTCAGTGCCACAACAACCTCCGCTCTGCCCCTCCGTAGCTGCGCAGTGCCGACAACAACCCTCCGCTCTGTCCCCTCCGTAGCTGCGAGAGTGCCACAACAAGCTCCGCTCTGTCCCCTACGTTTGCTGCTGTGAGGCCTCAGACAAAAGACCTCGTCCACCTCCGTTGCGGCGTCATGCCACAACAACCCTCCGCTTGTCCCCTCCGGACTGCGCTGCCACAACAACCTCCGCTCTGTCCCCTCCGTAGCTGCTCATTCCACAACACCTCCGCCTTCCCCTCCGTTCGTGTCCATGCCACAATCAACCTCCGCCTGTCCCTCCGTAGCTGCGTCAGTGCCAACAACAACCTCCGCTCTTCCCCTCCTAGCTGCGTCAGTGCCACAAACAACCCACCGCTCTGTCCCCTCTCGTAGCCTGCGTGAGAGGCCACAACAGACCGTCCGCTCGTCCCCTCCGTACTGCGTCATGGCCACATACAACCTCCGCTTGTCCCCCCCGAGCTGCGTCGTCCTCAACAACCTCCGCTCTGTCTCCCTCCGTAGCTGCGTCAGTGCCAACAAACAACCTCACGCTGTGTCCCCCCTCCGTAGCTACGTCATGCCGATCAACAACCCCGGCTCTGTCCCCTCCGTAGCTGCGTCATTGTCGCCCAACACAACCTCCTGCTCTGTCCCCTTACCGTAGCTGCTGTCAGTGCACAAAATCCTCCGCTCTGTCCCCACCGTACTGCGTCAGGTGCCACAACAAACAGCCTCCCGCTTTGTCCCCTTCCGTAGCTCGTGAGTGCCTACTAGGTACTACCTCCTCTCTGTCGCCCTCCGTAGCTGGCGTCAGGGCCTACAACAACCTCCACTGTGTCCCCTTCCGTAGCGCGGTCAAGTGCCACAACAACCTCCGCTCTGTCCCCATCCGAGCTGCGTCTTGCCACAACAACCTCCGCTCTGTCCCATCCGTAGCTGCGTCAGTGCCACAACACCTCCTCTCTGTCCCTCCGTAGCTGCGTCAGTCCACAACAACCTCCCCTGTCCCCTCCGTACTGCGACGTTGCCACTACAACCTCCGCTCGTGTCCCCTCCTTAGCTGCGTCAGTGCCGAATCAACCTCCCTCTGTCCCCTCCTTACTGCGTCCAGTGCCACAACAAACTACGCACTGACCCCTGTCGCGTACTGCGTCAGTGCCTACATACAACCCCGCTCTGTCCCCTGCGTAGCTGCGTCAGTGACACAACAACCTCCAGCATCTTGTCCCTTCCAATGCTGCGTAATTGCCCGAACAACCTCCGCCTCTGTCCCCTCCGTAGCTGCGTCATGGCCACAAACAACCTCCGCCTGTCCCCTCCGTAGCTGCGTCCGTGCAACAAGAACCTCCGCTCTGTCCCCTCCGACTGCGTCAGTGCCACAACAACCGCCGCTCAGTCCCCTCCGATGCTCTGCGTTCATTGCCCGAACAACCTCCGCTCTGTCCCCGTCCGTACAGCGTCATGCACAACAACCTCCGCTCTGTCCCCTCCGTAGGCTGCGTAGTGCCACGAACAACATCCGCACTGTCCCCCTCCGTAGCTGCGTGAAGTGCCACAACAACCTCCGCTCTGTCCCCTCCGTACTGCGTCCAGAGCCACAACAAACCTCCGCTCTGTCCCCCCGTAAAGCGTGAGTGGCCACAACAACTCCGCTGCTGTCCCCCATCCGTAGCTTGGGCGTCAGGCCACAACAACCTCCGCTCTGTCCACTCTGTAGCTCGTCAGTGACCACAGACAAACCTACGGCACTGGGCCCCCTCCGTATTGCTCAGTGTCCAACAATCAACCTCCGCTCTGTCCCGCTCGTAGCTGCGTCAGTGCCACAACAAGGCCTACGCTCTGCCCCTCTTAGCTCGTGAGTGCCACAACAACCTCCGCTCTGTCCCCTCCGTAGCCTGCGTCAGTGCCTCAACAAGACCTCCGCTCTGTCCCCTCCGTAGCAGCGTCATGTGCCACAACAACCTCCGCCCCTGTCCCCTCCGTAGCTAGCGTCAGTGCCACAACAACCTCCTCTCTGTCCTCGGGCCCCGGGGGTGCCCTCCGGGACTGCGTGAGTGCCCAAAACACAACCTCCGCTTCTGTCCCCTACGTTGCTGCGTGAGTGCCACAACAAACCTCCACTCTGTCCCCCTCCCGTAGCTGCGTCAGGCCACAACAACCACCGCTGTGTCCCCTCCGTACTGTCGTCAGTGCCACAACAACCTACCGCCTGGTCCCCTCCGTACTGCGTCATGCCTCAACAACCCTCCGATCTGTCCCCTCCGTAGCTGTGTCATGCCACAACAACCTCCGCTCTTCCCCTCCGTAGCTCGTCATGCCTCCCACAACATCCCTCTGTCCCCTCCGTAGCTGGCTCACTGTGCCACAACAACTCCCTCTGTCCCCCCTCCGTACTGCGGATGCACAACAACCTCTCGCTCTTGTCCCCCTCCTATGCTTTGCGTCCAGTCACATACAACCTCCGCTGGTCCCCTCCTTAGCGCGTCAGTGCCAACAACAACTCCGCCTCAGTCCCTCCACACCGTACTGCGTCAGTGCCACAACAACCTCCGTCTGTGCCCCCCACGTAGCTACGACAGTGCCACAAACAAACTCCGCCTCTGTACCCCATCCGTAGCTGCGTCAGTGCCACAACACCTCCGCTCTGTCCCCTCCGTAGCTGCGTCAGTGCCACAACAACCTCCCGCTCTGTCCCATCCGTAGCTGCGTCAGTGCCGACAACAACGCTCCGCTTTAGGTCCCTCTCCGTAGCTGCGTGAGAGGTGCCTACAACAACTCCGCTCTGTCCCCTCCGTACTGCGCATTGCCAACCACAACCGCCGCAGTGATCCCCGCCGTAGCTGCGTCCAGTGCCACAAACACCTCCGCTCTGTCCCCTCCGTACTGCGTGATGACCATCAACAACCTCCGCACGTCCCCTCCGTACTGCGTCGTGCCACGTCAACCTCCCGCTCTGTCCCCTCCGTAGCTGCGTCAGTGCCACAACAACCTCCGCACTGTCCCCTCCGTAGCACATCTTGCTACATCAACCTCCGCTCTGTCCCCTCCGTAGCTGCGTGAGGGCCACAACAACCTCCGCTCTGTCCCCTCCGTAGCTTCGTCAGTGCACAACAACCTCCGCACTGTCCCCTCCGTAGCTGCGTGAGTGCCACAAACAACCTCCCGCCATCGCCCCCCGTAACTGCGCGTCATGCCACAACAACCTCCGATCTGTCCCCGACCGTAGCTAGCGTCAGTGCCACCCAACAAACCCCCGCTCCCCCCCAGCTCTGTCCCCCTCCGTAGCTTGCGTCAGTGTCCACAACAACGCGCCCTCTGTCCCTCCGTACTGCGTCATGGCCACAGCGCAACCTCCCCTGCTTTGTCCCCCTCCGGTAGCTGCGTCAGTGCCACAACACCTGCTCGCTGAGTCCCCTCCGTCTGCGTCAGTGTCACAACAACCCCTCTCTGTCCCCCCGTAGCTGCGTCAAGTGCCACAACAACCTCCCTCTGTCCCTCCCGTACTGCTCAGTGCACAACAACCCCGGCTCTGTCCCTCCGTAGTCTGCGTCAGTGCAACGAACAACCTCCGCTCTGTCCCCTCCGTAGCTGCGTCCCGTGGCCAACAACAACCTCCGCTCTTCCCTCCGAGCTGCGACAGTGCCTACAACACACCTCTCGCTCTGTTCCCCTGCCGTACTGCGTCATGCCACAACAACCTCCGCTCTGTCCCCTCCGTAGCTGCGTCTATGCCCGAACAACCTCCGCTCTGTCCCCCCTCCGTACTGCGTCAGTGCCACAACAACCTCTCCGCTCTGTCCCCTACCCGTAAGCTCACCAGTGCACAACAACCTCCGCACCTGTCCCCTAACCTAGCTGCGTCAGTTGACCAACAACCTCCGCTCGGTCCCCTCCGAACTCGTCAGTGCCACAACAACTCTCCGCCTGTCCCCTCCTAGCTGCGGTCATGCACAAGAACCTCCGCTCTGTCCCCTCCGTACTGCTCAGTCCCGAACAACCTCCCTCTGTCCCCCTCCGTAAGTCTGCTTCAGTGCCACAACAACTGCCGCCTGGTCCCCCCTTTTCCCCTCCGTACGCGCAGTGCCACAACAACCTCCGCTCAGCCCCTCCTTACTACGTCAGTGCCACAAGCAACCTCCGCTCTGTCCCTCGTCCGTATCTGCGTCATGCGCCGAACACCTCCGCTCTGGTCCCAGTCCGAACAGCTTCGAGAGCCACAAGAACCTCCGCTCTGGTCCGCCCTCCTTAGCTGCGTCAGTTCCACAGAACCTCCGCTCTGTCCACTAAGATCTCCGTAGCTTCCGTCAGTGCACAGACAACTCCCTCTGTTCCCCTCCGTAGCTGCGTCAGTGGCCACAACAACCTCGCGCCGTGTCCACTTCCCGTAGCTGCGTCAGTGCCACAAGCAACCTCCTCTTCTGTCCCCTCCTTAGCTGCGTCTGTGCCACAACAACCTCCGCTCTGTCCCTCCGTATCTGCGTCCATGGGCCTACAACAACCTCTCGGCTCTGTCCCCTCCGTACTGCGTCCAGTGCCACAACAACCTCCGCTCAGTCCCCTAACCGTAGTTTCTGCGTCCAGTGCCACTAACACCCCGCTCTGTCCCCTCCGTAGCTGCGTCAGTGCCACAAGAAACCTCCGCTCTGTTCCCCCGCGTAAGCTGCGTCAGTCCGACAACACCTCCGCTCTGTCCCCTCCGTACTGCGTCAGTTGCCACAACAACCACCCGCTCTGTCCCCTCCGTAACCTGCGTCAGGCCAAAACAACTCCGCACTGTTCCCCGTTCCTAGCGTGCGTTCAGTTGCCACAACAACCTCCGCACTGTCTCCCCCCGTAGCTGCGTCAGTGCACAACAACCGCCCTCTGTCCCCATCCGTAAAGCTGCGTCATGCCATACAGACAACCTCCGCTCTGTCCCCCCGTAGTCTGCGTCATGCCACACTACAACCTCCGCTCAGTCCCCCCGTACTGCGTCAGTGCCACAACAACCTCCGCTCTGTCCCCCTCCGTAGATGCTCAGTGCCACAACAACCCCGCCTGTCCCCGTCGTACTGCGTCATGCCACAACAACGCGCCTCTCTGTCCCCTCCGTAGCTGCGTCAGTGCCTAACAACAACCTCCGCTCTGTCCCCTCCGTAGCTGCGTCAGTGCCACAACAACCTCCCGCTCTGTCCCCCTCCGTAGCTGCGTCAGTGCCACAACAACCTCCGCTCTGTCCCTCCGTACTGCGTGAGTGCCACAACCAACCACCGCTCGTGCCCCCTCCGTAGCTGTCGTCAGTGCCACATACAAACCTCCGCTCTGTCCCCTCGTACTGCATCAGTCCACAACAACTATCCCCTGTCCCCTCCAGAGCTGCGTCAGCGCCACAACAACCTCCCTCTGTCCCCTCCGTTAGCTGCGACAGTGCCAACAACAACCTCCGGCCTTCCCCTCGTAACTGCGTGAGTGCCACAACAACCTCCGCCTCCTGTCCCCCTCCGTACTGCGTCAGTGCACAACAACCTCCACGCTCTTCCCCTCCTAGCTTCGTCAGTGCCACAACCCACCTCCGCTCTTCCCCTCCGTAGCTGCGTCAGTGCCACAACAACCATCCGCTCTGTCCCCTCCGTAGCAGCGGTGAGTGCCACAACAACCTCTGCACTGTCCACTCCGTAGCTGCGTCAAGAGCCACACAACCTCCGCACTGTCCCCCCGCATAGGCTACGTCACGCCACAACAACCTCCCTCTACCCCGTCCGGTAGCTGCGTCAGTGCCACATACAACCTCCGCCTCTTCCCCTGCCGTAATGCGTCATGCACAACAACCTGCCGCTCTGACCTGTCCCCCTATCCGAAGCTGCTCATTGCCCACAACCAACCTCCGCCTCTGTCCCGTCCGTAGCTGCGTCAGTGCCACAACAACGCTCCGCTCCAGTCGCCCGCTTCGGCGTACTCGTCCAGTGCCTACAACAACCTCCGCCGCTCTGTCCCATCCGTACTCGTCAGTGCCACAAACAACCTCCGCTCTGGTCCCCTCCGTACTGCGTGAGTGCCACAACACCTCCGCTCTACTGCCCCTTCCGTACTGCGTGAGTGCCCAACACAAACTTCGCGCTCTGTCCACCTCGCATAGCTGCGTCAGCGCCACAACAATCTCCGCTCTGTCCCTTCCGTAGCTGCGTCAGGCCACGACAACCTCCCTCTGTCCCCTCCACTGCGTCAGTCCACAACAACCTCCGCTCTGTCCCCTCCGTAGCTGCGTCAGTGCCACAGACAACCTCCGCTCTGCCCCTCCGTAAGCTGCGCAGTGCCACAAACACCTTCCGCTCTTCCCCTCCGTAGCTGCTCATGCCCAAAAACAACCTCCTCTCTGTCCGCCCTCCGTAGCTGCGTCATTGCCACAAACACCTCCGCTCTGTCCCCTCCTTAGCAGCGTCAGTGCACAACAACCTGCCGCTCTGTCCCCCTCCGTACACGTCAGTGCCACAGAACCTCCCTCTGTCCCCTCGTAGCAGCGTCAGGTCCACAACTCCTCCGCTCTGTCCCCTCGTTAGCTGCGTCAGGTTGCCACAACAATAACCTCAGCTCTGTCCCCTCCGTAGCTGCGTCAGTGCCTGACAACAACCCTCCGCTCTGTCCCCACCGTAGCATGCGTCAGTGCCACATAGAACCTCTGCTCCTGTCCCTCCGTACTGCGTCATTGCCAAAGGGGGCAAGAACCTCCGCTCTGTCCGCTCCGTAGCTACGTCAGTGCACAAGACCTCCGCTCTGTCCCCTTTCCTGTAGCTGCCTGCGTCATTCCCACAACAACCACTTCCGCTCTGTCCCCTCGTACTGCGGTCATTGCCACAACAACCTCTGCGCTTCTCCCGCTCGTCCCCTCCGTAGCTGCGCAATTGTCCCACAACTTTTCCTGTAACGCAGCGTGGAAAAACAGTTAAAAATCTTGATGTAGACTTTCAACAAACACTACCTGAATCCACGTAACAGATATACATACTGATTTTAGAGTTTCAAGAAATATTTTGGTAGCAAAGAACACCATCTAGACGACATATCCTGTAC
>NC_069457.1:28447451-28495907 GCF_026875155.1 Cherax quadricarinatus
ACATTATCAAGGAACTATGCTATGATAGTTCCTTGATAATGTGAGTAGTCACGAAAGCGCTTGGAATTTCTCTATTCTTTCAGAGTGGTTGTTTTGCATATATTATATATATATATATATATATATATATATATATATATATATATATATATATATATATATATATATATATATATATATATATATATATATATAATATATATATAATATATATATATTATATTATACATATGTATATATACATATGTATATATTATATATTATATATATAATATATATATATATATATATATATATATATATATATATATATATATATATATATATATATATATATATATATGTGTGTATGTGTGTGTGTGTGTGTGTGTTGTGTGTGTGTTGTGCAAATAATTCGCAAGAGCAGCCGAAATATACCCAAACACTAATCTCTGGCTGAAGGAGACTCGAACCTACGAACCTTGGAACAAGGTATGCAGTGCTTTAAAAATCTACCCACACTAGACCAATACCTTGGAGTCCAGCTTGCGCTAGACTTTGAACCAAAGCAGCCAGCTTTCAGGATGAAAAGCTGTAAGCCTTCTCCCTGAAAGCTGGCTCTCTTGGATCAAAGTCCAGTGCAAGCTGGACTCCAAAGTATTGGTCCAGTGTGTGTAGATTGGTAAAGCGCTCCGTACCTTGTTCCAAGGTTCGTAGGTTCGAGTCTCCTTCAGCCAGAGATCAGTGTTTGTGTATATTTCACCTGCTCTTGCGAATTCCTTGCATTGTTAATATCTCTAGTAAGGCTGATGCATGCAGGGGATGAGATGAAAAGCTGTAAGCCTTCTCCCTGAAAGCTGGCTGCCTTGGATCAAAGTCTAGGCAAGCTGGACTCCAAGGCATTATTCCAGTGTGGGTAGATTGGTAAAGCACTGCGTACCTTGTTCCAAGGTTCGTAGGTTCGAGTCCTTCAGCCAGAGATCAGTGTTTGTGTATATTTCGCCTGCTCTTGCGAATTCCTTGCAGTGTTAATATCTCTAGAAAGGCTGATGCATGCAGGGGATGAGACGAAAAGCTGTAAGCCTTCTCCCTGAAAGCTGGCTGCCTCGGATCAAAGTCTAGCACAAGCTGGACTCCAAGGTATTCGTCCAGTGTGGGTAGATTGGTAAAGCACTGCGTACCTTGTTCCAAGGTTCGTAGGTTCGAGTCTCCTACAGCCAGAGATCAGTGTTTGTGTATATTTAGGCTGCTCTTGCAAATTCCTTGCATTGTTAATATCTCTAGAAAGGCTGATGCATGCAGGGGATGAGACGAAAAGCTGTAAGCCTTCTCCCTGAAAGCTGGCTGCCTTGGATCAAAGTCTAGCGCAAGCTGGACTCCAGGGTACTGGTCCAGTGGGGGTAGATTGGTAAAGCACTGCGTTCCTTGTTCCAAGGTTCGTAGGTTCGAGTCTCCTTCAGTCAGAGATCAGTGTTTGTATAATAATGTATAATATATATATTATATATTATATATATATATATATATATATAGTATATATATAATATATGATATATTATATATATATATATATATATATATATATATATATATATATATATTATATATATATATATATATATATATATCGGTTTATAAGAACATAGAAACAGTTTATAAAAACACCTATCGGGATATATAAATTGAGAAATACTCATACATCGGTGTACAAGATATACACATCTCTGTTTTCACAATGGTGCACGGCTCTTGTTGCAATGGAACGGAGCTGTATATTTATTCGGGTCAAACCTGGTTATTAAGAAGGTACTGCAGCCTTACAGGTTTAGTGCCCTCTGCTGATGAATGAATCATGGGTAAAAAGAGAACGAGAGAGAGAGAGAGAGCGAGAGAGAGAGAGAGAGAGAGAGAGAGAGAGAGAGAAGAGGAGAGAGAGAGAGAGAGAGAGAGAAGAGAGAGCAGAGCAGAAATCAGCAACTACAGACCAGTGTCACTCCTGTCAATCACTGGTAAGATCCTTGAGACAATAATCTCAAGACAAATGACAGAGTTTTTTGACTATCACTGACTAGTTTGTGATCATCAATATGGCTTCAGGAAAGGTTACTCAGCTGCTGATCTGTTGTTAAACCTCTCCACCAGTCACTGGATGAATCCAAAGTCAGCTGTGTGGTAGCACTGGACATTGCTGGCACTTTCGACCGGGTGTGGCACCAGGGCCTCTTACCAAAACTTCAAGCACTGGGAATTGCAGGCTCTACCCTACGTCTCCTCAGTGATTACCTTCATGGTAGATCTCTAAGTGTAGTTCTCAATGGAACGGAATCAGCCAGACATCCTATTGGGGCAAGTGTTCCACAAGGTAGCGTGCTGGGACCATTTTTATGGAATGTCTACTTCAACGACCTTCTTCATCTCATCCAAGAATCACATGCATATGCAGACGACTGCACACTGACATTCACTTATCCAAGAGAAGAAATGCCAGCTGCTCTAAGCTACATCAATCACCAGCTGAGCGCTATATCAGCTTGGGGAAATAGATGGCAAGTAACATTTGCACCTGAGAAAACGCAAATGATCATCGTCTCTAGGCACTATGATGGTAATGCTGGTGCAGTAGTAAGGATGAATGGGAGGGTGTTGGCACCTGGAGAAGAAGTTGATATCCTTGGGGTGAAATCTGACTCCAAACTAACCATGAAGAACCATGTTGTAAATCTTGCAAACAAGGCAGCCTGGAAGCTTACAGCACTTCGCCGTATCTCGCATCTACTTGACAGTAGGGGTTGCAAGATTCTGTACGAGGCACAAGTGCGCTCGCACCTTGAGTATGCTCCACTTTCTTGGTTTGTCTGCCCCCCCTCTCATCTGCGACTGCTTGACAGAGTAGAGAACAGAGCAAGACGTCTCATCTCTCGCCTGGACCCATCCTGGATAGATCTGTCATTTCAGCAGAGCCTTCAACATAGGATGATGTGGGTGGCCTTACTGTTATGTACAAGGCCAATATTGTCAAAGTACCACACTTGGATCCACTTCGAGGACAGCGTGAAACAAGCTTTTATGCCACAAGACGGGCAGAAAGCAGCAACTTCACTCTGGCTGTACCCTTCTCCAGAACTTCACTCCATCTGAGATCATATATACCCAGGATGACTCGAGTATTGAACACATTCGTACAGCATAATGATGTCAATGAGATAAAGTCAGTTGATCAAATGAAAATGCGGCCCCCAGATGGCTCCAATTATCCTGTCCCGTACTTGTAGTCTATAACAATAAAAAAAACTTTAAAAAGAGCGATGTAGGTAACAGCTTTCTTGCCCAATAAGTTAGGAATCCTTTAACCCTTTAAAATTAGTGTCAATAAGTAGGGACCTTAACCTTGTCAAAAACCCCGTGTAAAAAAAAAAAAAAAAAAAAAAAAGAGGGGGGAGAGAGAGAGAGAGAGAGAGAGAGAAAAACAGCAGACAGACAGACAGACGAAGACAGACAAAAGAAGACAACAAAAAAAGAGTTAAGAACAGAGCAAGTGTCTCTCGCCTGGATCCATCCCGGGTTGATAGTATTTTGCGAACCTTCAAACAAGGAGGGTAGTGGGGGGCTTTATTGTTTGTTCAAGCCAACATTGTCAAAAAATGCCACACTTAGTTCCACTCTAGGACAGCGAGAAAAACAAGTTCAATACCCAATTCAGGGGAGTCAGCAGCAACTTACGATGGGTGTTCCCTTCTGCAGAACATATTCATCTGAGGTCTTTTACCCCAGGATGATAAGTATGGAAAACATTCCTACAGCATCGATGTGGTCGAGATAAATCAGTTTATCAAAAAAGAAATGCTGGGGCCCCCAGATGGCCCCCGCTGGCCCCCGGATGGCTCCAACTTCATCTTTTTCCCATTCTATGTTTTTAACAAAAAAATGCTTTCAAAAAAAGGGTATATGGATAAGGCTTTAGCTTGTCAACAAAGTTTTGGGGATCTTGCAGTAAAATTTTCAAGAAAGAATAAATTAGCAAACACCAAGTAAAAAAAAAGGGAAAAGAGACAAAAGAGAAAACAGAGAGAGAAAAAGGGAGGAGACAAAAGAGAGAGAGAGAGAGAGAGAGAGAGAGAGAGAGAGACAGACGACAGACAGACGACAGACAGACAGACCAGACAGATAGGGACACATACCCAGGAAAGCTTCCCACCACGACTGTAACAAACCACCACCACTGTCCCCAACACCCCCACTGTCAAAACCCATCACCAATGTAACAAACCCCCCCACGTCATACTCAAAACACTGTCACAACCTAACCACAATTGTCACAACCCACCACCACTGGCAAAACCATTCACCACAAGTCAAACCCACCACACTGTCACAACCATTCAACCACTGTCACAACCCACCACCACTGTCACTACCCAAAAAAACCACTGTCAAACCTACCATAATTGTCACAACCCACCACCAACTGTCAAAAACAATCTCAACACTGTCAAACCAACACACGGTCACAACCTAACACAATTGTACATCCACCACAACTGTCACAAAACCACCCACCAAAAGTAACAACCCATCACACTGTCACAACTCACCACCACTCTAACCACACCAACAACACTGACACAACCTACAAAAAAATTTTTTTTTTTTTTTCACCACCCAAAACAACTGACACTACCACCACACGGACACAATCAACCACCATTGTCACAACTGCGGGGTCAACTGTCAAACCACCATTCACTGTCCAGCAATAACCACAACTGTAGCAATCACCACACTGTCACACCACACCACTTTCAAACCCAACCAACACTGCCTTAACCAAGATCACAGTCGAAAAAACCCACCACCACAGTCACAACCCACAACCACTGTCACAACCGACCCACCACTGTCACATCGACAACCATTATCACAACCCACCACTACTGTCCTATACACCAGCACTGTCACAACACACCCACCACTGACACTACCCAAAACCACTGTCACTAAACCCTCCTCCACTGATACAAACCACCACAACTGTCACAACCCACCCCACTGTCACAACCGCCACCACTGCCAATACCCAAAAACCATTGTCACAACTCTCCACCACTGTTCACAACCACCACAACTGTCTACAACCCCACAACACTGTCACAACAACCACCATGTCACACTAAAAAACCACTGTCACAAACCTACAACCACTGTCACAACCTACAAACAACTGTCACAACACACTGCTACTGTCACAACCCACAACACTGTCACAAGCCACCACAACTGTCGGAACCACCACCCACCGTCACAAACACATTACTGTCACAACCACCTCACCACTCTCATACACACCCAATGTCACAACCCACCCACATCTGTCCACAAACCAATACCTACTGTCACAACCCACTACACTGCCATAACCCACCCCAACTGTCACAAACCCACCACCACTGGCACCAACCCACCACCCACTGTCACAAACCACCACACTGATAACAACACACCCCCACTGTCAAACCCACCACAATGTCGAACCCACAACCAATGTCACCCAACCCCACCACCATGTCACACCCCAAACCACTGTCACAACCCACCACCAGTGTCAACCACCACCTCTGTCACAAACACACAACCACTGTCAAACACAATACCAATGTCATAACCACCACAACTGTCACAACCCACCAGCACTGTCACAACCAAAAATAACTGTCACTACCTACCAATCATTGTAACAACCACCACAACTGTACAACCCACTCACCACCATCACAATCCCACACTCTGTTCAAACCCACCACATCTGTCACAACACACCTCACCTGTCACAACCCCTTAACCTCTGCACAACCCACCACCACGGTCACAACCCACACCACAGTAACAACCCACCACACTGTCACAAACTAAAACCACTGTCACAACCCTGCTACTGTCACAACCCACCGACACTAGTTAAAAACCCACCACCACCTTCGCGCCCTCTACCACTGCCACAACCCACCAACACTGTCAAAACCACCACAACAGTCACAACCCACCACAAACATCACAACCCACCAAACTATCCACACTAAAAACCACTGTCACAACCTACCACCACTGTCACAACCCCCTGCTTACTGTCACAACCCACTGCACTGTCACAACCACGACACTGTCGCAGCCAATCCACCACTTTCGAGCCTCTACACTGTCTCAACCCACAACCACCGTTCCCAACCACACCACTGTGACAAACCACACCACTGTCACAATCACCAACACTGTTCACAACCAACCCACCATTGTCACAGCCCACACCACGTCCAAGCCATCACCACTGTCTCCAACCCACCACTACTGTACAAATACCACAAATGTTCATTAACCCACCACTTGTAACAACCCACCACCACCCCCCTTTTCACACCCAACGCACACCACAATCACAACCCCATCACCATGTCACCCAACACACCACCCACTGGACCAGCCCCCACAAAACGTAACAACGCACCCACACTGTCACTACCACCGCCCTTCACAACCAACCACCCTCTAACTCAACCCACCAAATACTGTCACTACCCACGCAACTGTCACAAAACCAACACACTGTCACAACCCACCAAAACTTGTCCCAACCCATCGCCCACCGTCCACACCACTAACACTCTCACACCCACAACCACTGTGACAACCCACAACAACTGTCACAACCCAACACCACTGTCACAAACCCACCACCACTGTACAACCCAACATCTCTATCACAACCAAATCACCAATGTCACAACACGCCACCAGTGACACAGCCCACCACAAAAGTCACAACGCACCACCACTGTCACTACCCACCGCCACTGTAACAACCCAATACCACTGTAAAACCCACCACAAGTGCCACAACCCACCACCACTTTCACAACCCACCAAAACTGTCACAACCCACAACCACTCTCGCAAGCCACCACCACTCTCACAAATGGCCACCACTGATATAACCCAATACATATGTCACAACCAACGACCACTGTCACAACCCACCACGATGTCACAACCAACTCACTGTCACAACACACACCACTCTCACAACCCACAAACTTATATCAAATCCACACCAATGTTACAACGCAACACAACTGTTCACACGTACCACCACTGTGACAAACCCACCCACAACTGTCACAACTCGAATACCAATGTTCACAACCACATCCACTGTCACAACCAACACAACTGTCACAACCCACACCACTGTGACACCCAAAAAACCACAGTCACAACCTACCATCCTTGTCACCACTCACCGCCACTGTCAAAAACCCACCACCACTACTGTAGTGCACTATGCGCACTACTGTAGTGCACATAGCTGCTCTACTGTAGTGCACATAGCTGCACTACTGTAGTGCACCTAGCTGCACTTACTGTAGTGCACCTAGCTGCACTACTGTAAGTGCACCTAGCCTGCACTTACTGTAGTTGCACATAGCTGCCTACTGTAGTGTACCTAGCTGCACTGCTGTTGTGCACCTAGCTGCCACTACTGTTGTGACCCACCCAAAACTATTGTCACAACCACACCTGGACACAACCTACCTCTATTGTCACAACCCACCCCAAATGTCACACGCAAATGCCACTCTGAAACAACTACCACCACTGTCCACAAAAACCACCACCACTGTTCAATAACCACAACAAAATGTCACACAAAACCACTGTCACAACCTTACTATCATTGTCACAATCACAAAACCTGACAACCCTCCGCCTCTATACACAACACAAACACAGTCACAAACCCAACAACCACTGTCAAACCCACCAACTCTAACACACTACCACAATTGTGCACCCACCACGGGACTGTCACAACAACAACCACTGTCGAAACCGCACAACTGTCACAACCCACACAACTTTCACAACCAACCACCCACTTTCACAACCCCTCGACCACTGTCACAACCCCCAACCCACCCACCGTCACACTAAAAACCCACTGTCACAACTACAAACCACTGTCACAACCCATGCTACTGTCACAATCCACCGACACCGTCATAACCCACAACCACTTTCGCTGCCTTCTACAAACTGTCACAAACCCACCACCATTGTCACAAACCTCCACAACTGTAACAACCCACCACCACTGTAACAACCACTAACCACTGTCAAAACATGCCACAATGTCATAAACCCACCACCACTGTCCCAAACCGCCACCACTGTCACAGCCCGCCACATCTGTCACAATCATACCACAACTGTCACAACCACCACACTATCACAAACCAACCACACACTGTAACAAACCACACCACTGTACAACATGCCACAATGTCACAACCCACCACCACTGTCCCAAAACGCCACCACTGTCACAGCCCACCACCTTCTGTCACAACATACCACACTGTCATAACCACCCCCATTTTTCAAAACCCACCACACTGTCACAGCCCACCACCTCTGTCACAAACATACCCACCACTGTCATAACCCACCACATTTTCAAAAACCCAACCACCACATGTCACAAACCCACAACACTAAACACACCCCATTACCAATGTCACAACACACCACCACTGTCCACAGCCACAAAAAAAAAAAACCAAAAACTAATGTCACAGTCCACCACCACTCTCACTACCACCAACGCTGTCAAAAAACCCATCACAACTGTCACAAACCACAACAACTGTCCAACCACCATCTCTGTCACAATCCACTAACAACTGTCACACCACCACCATTTTTACAACCCACCACCATTTTTACAACCCACCAAAACGACCACACCTTCAGGCATTGTAACAACCCAGAAAAACTCTCAAAACCACAAAACTCTCGCAACCACCTCCACTGTCAAAACAACCTCCACTAGACATTAACCCACCACATCTGTCAAACAACCACCACTTTTTCAAACCCACCACACTGGTCAAAACCGCAACCACTCTCGGAACCCACCACACTGTCACAAACAACCACCATGCGATAAACCCATCACCATCTGTCAAACGTACATTTATGTCACAACCCACCACCACTGTGGGGGGGGGTCACAACCACCACCACTGTCACAACCCACCACACTGTCACACCAACCACCACTGTAAACAACCAAAAATCCACTTTCAAAACCTACCATCCATTCTGACCCCACCACCACCACTGCCGCAACCCACCACAACTATCACAACCCACCACCACTGTCACAACCCACCACCACTATCGCAACCCACCACCACTGTCGCAAACACCACCACTGTCACAAACAACCACCACTTACAACAAAAACAAACACTTACACAACCCACCACCACTGTCACAATCACACCACTGTAGACAACTAAATACCACTCCCCCTCCCATCACAATCTACCACCACTGTCACACCGCTGCTACTGTCCCCAACTTCTGACCTGTCACATCCCACCACAATGTCTCAACACTATCACTTTCCCAAACGCACCACAACTGTCCAACCAACAAACACTGTGGCAAACCTCCACAACTGCACACAACCACCACAACTGTCTCAAACCCACCACACTGTCACGACCACCCTCTGGTTAACACATACCAACAATATCACAACACACTTCCCACTCTCATAACCCACAGAACTGTCAAACCCACCACCTTTCTAATCACAACCCACCACCACTGTCACAACCTACCACGAAACCCACCACCCTGTCCCAAACAAAAAAAAAAACCCAAAAATAACTGTCACCAACTATCATCATTGTCACAACCCAAAACCACTGTCACAATACAACACATCCATCACAACCATCACCACAGTGCCACAACCCACCACCACTGTCACAACCACCACACTTGTCACACCCAAAATAACTGTCACAACCTCTCATTATTGTCACAACCACCACACAGTCACAATCCAACACCACCATCACAAACCCACCACCGCTGTACAAACAACACCACTGTAACAACCCACCACCACTGTAACAACATGGCCACCAATGTCACAACCCACAAAACCATTGTCCCAAATCGCCACCACTGTCACAAGCGCCACCTCTGTCACAACGTACACCATGTCAAACCCACCCACCATTTTCAAACCCCACCCCTCTGTCACAAACCCTCCACCACTGTCACATACCAACACCACTGTCACAACCCAAAATAACTGTCACAACCTATATTCATGGTCACAACGCAAAACCACTGTCACATCCAACACAACTATCACAAACCCATCACGTGTGTCACAATCCCGCCACCACTGTCACAACCCACACCACTGTCACAACCCAAATAAATGTCACAAACCTCGCATCATTGTCACAAACCCACCACCACAGTCCAATCCAACACCACCAACACAACCCATTACCACTGACACAACCCACCACCACTGTTAAACATCACACACTGTCACAACTCTCTTCACCATGCCACAACCACTACCACTGTCACAACCACCAACACAGTCAAAAACCACCACCACTGTTCACAACTAAAAACCTCTGCACAACCACCGGACACTGTTACACCACCACCACTTTCACAACCTCTACGACTGCCACAAACCCACCACCACTGGTCAAAACCACCCAAAACAGTCACAACCCATACCACTGTCACAAAAAAACCACTGTCACCAAACCTACCACCACTGTCCACAACCAACTGCTACTGTCACAACACCGGACACTGTCTGCCAATTCACCACTTTCGAAGCCCTCTACCACTGTCAAAACCCACCGCCGCCCTCCAACCCACCACCACTGTCACACCTAACACCACTGTCACAACCCACCACCACTCTCACAACCCAAACACCACTGTAACAACCCATCCCTACTGTTTCAACATATCACCAATGCACAGAACCACACCGCGTCCAACCCACCACCACTGGTCACACCTAACCACCACTGTCAACAACCCACCACCACTGTCACAAAACCCACAACACTGTAACTAACCCATTCCCTACTGTAACATACTTATCCCAATGTCACAACACACCACCACTGTCACAGCCCACAACTAATGTCACAACACACCTCCACTCTCACTACCCACCAACACTGTTAAAACCCAACACATCTGTCACAAAACCACAACAAACTGTCCCAACCCACCATCTCTGTCACAAACCCACTAACACTGTCACAACCCACCACCATTTTTAAAACCAACCACCATTTTTACAACCACCAAAACTGACACACCTTCCTCAATTGTAACACCCACGAAAACTCTCAAACCCACCAAAACTCTCGCACCCACCTCACTGGTCACAAACAACTCCACTGGACATAACCAACCACATCTGCACACATCACACTTTTTCAACCCACCACCACTGTCAAACCTCAACCACTCCGCAACCCACAACCCACTGTCACAAACAACCATCACTGAAATTAAACACTCAACATCTGGTTTTTTTGTTGGTGGGACAACGTACCTTACTGTCACAACCCCACCACTGTCACATACCCACCCACATGTCACAACCCACCTCCACTGTCACAACCAACCACCTCTGTAACAACCATAATCCACTATCTAAACCTACCATTCATTCTGACCCACACACCACTGCCGCACCCACCACAACTATCACAACCCACACCACTGTCACAACCCACCACCACTTTCGCAACCCTCGCACCTCTGTCGGAAACACCACCACTGTCACAAACAAACACCACTTCACAACAAACCAACCACTTTCACAACTCACCACCACTGTCACAACTCACAACCACTGTGACAACTAAAAACCACTGTCACAATCTACCACCACTGTCACAACCCGCTGCTACTGTCACAAACCTTCTGACCTGTCACAACCCACCCACATTGTCACAACCCACTATACTTTCTCAACCCACCACAACTGTCCCAACCAACAACCACTGTGGCAAACCTCCACAACTGCCACAACCCACCGACACTGTTACAACCCACCTCCAATTTCGCAGCCCTCTACCACTGACACAACCACCACCACTGTCAAAACCACGACAAGTCACAACCCAATACACTGTCATAAAAAAACAACCACTGTCACAACCTACCAACACTGTCACAACCCCACTGGCTACTGACACAACCCACCGACACTGTCCACAGCCAATCACCACTTTCGAAGCCTTACCACTGTCACAACCACCCACCGCGTCCCAAACCCAACCACACTATGACAAAACCACGCCACTGTCACACCTAAACACCCACTGTCACAAACCCAACAACCTGTCACACCCACCACCACTGTAACAAACCTTCCCACTGTAACAACTCATCACCAGTGCCACAACCCACCACACTGTCCACCACCACCCACTGCCTCACCCCACACCTCTGTTCACAAACATACCACCACTGTCATAACCCACCACCACTGTCACAACACCCACCACTGTCACAACCCCACCAAACTATCACAAAACCCCCTCACCAATGCCACAACACACACCAATGACAGAGCCACACAAATGTTTCACAACACACCACCACTGTCACAACGTAGCACACTGTCACAAACCTAACACCACTGTCACAACCCTCCACAACTGTCACAACCCACCACTCTGCCACAACTACACTAGCACTGAACAACCCACCCACCACTCTCACTACCCACACAACTGTCACAACCACCGCCACTGTCCAAACCCACTAACACTGTCACAAACCCACTACACTATTACACCCATCACAACTATACCAACATATCGCACTGTTCGCAAACTCAACCACCACTGTCACAACCAAAATAAATGTCAACAACCTTCCATAATTGCACAACCCACCACCACTGTCACAACCACAATCACTAATTCACAAACCAAATCACCAATGTCACAACACACAACCATGACACGCCCACCACAAAAAGTCCACACCGCACACCACTGTTCATACCCACAAGCCACTATCACAAAATCAACACCACTGTCACAAAACTACACAACTGTCCCAACTCACCACACTGTCACATACAACAAAGTGTCAAAACCCTAAAAACCCCCTCGCAACCTACCACCACTGTCACAAACGGACACACTGATCATAACCAACCACATCAGCACAACTAAAAAAACTCTCACAAAAAAAAAATAAAAAAAAAAAAAAAAAAAACCCCTACCACTGTAACAACAGCCACCCACTGTCACAACACACAACCACTCTCACAACCTCAACCTTTATCACAACCCATCCCAATGTTACAACCCATCACCCACTGTTCACAACGTCCCACCACTGTGACAACCCCCACCACTCACAACCCACTACAGGTCACAACAACCACCACTGTCACAACAACACCTCTGTCACAACACAAAACCCTCTCACAAAACCACCAACCTCTATACAACCCACCCACCACTGTCACCACCCACCTCCACAGTCACAACCCACCATCACTTTACTGTAGTGCACGTCCCCCCCCCCCCCCCCCCCCCCCCCCCCCCCCCCCCCCCCCCCCCCCCCCCCAAACCCCCCCCCCCCCCCCCCCCCCCCCCCCCCCCCCCCCCCCCCCCCCCCCCCCTAGCAGTTCTACTGTAGTGCACGGTAGCTGCACTTAGGTTAAATTTTTGTGAGGCACATAGATGCACTACTGTATTGCACCCCAAAACATTTGTTAAAACCCACCATACTGGACCTACCTTACCACAATTGTCACAAACCCACCCACCTTTGTCTCAACGCAATACCTCTGACAAAACCTACCACCACTTCACTAACCCACACCACTGTCAACCCACCTCCATGTCATAACCTCATGTCAACTCTCACAAACCAAAACCACTGTCACAAACCTACCATCATTGTCACAACCAACCACAACTCTCAAAACCTACGAATCATATCACAACCCACAACCTGTCAACAACCCAACCACCAACTGTCACGCCAACCACTAACTCTAACAAACTACCACATTTGTCACAACCCCCACCACCACTGCTACAACCCACACCACTGTCGGAAACCACCCACCCACTGTCACAAACCCACCACCACTTTCACAACCCACCACCACTTCATAAAACCACCACCATTGTCACAATTCCCACACTGTCACAACTAAAATACCACTGTCAAACCTCAAACCAATCTTCCAGTCTACTGCCTACTGTTCACAACCCACCGACACTGTCATAACCCACTACCACTCGCGGCCATCTACACTGTAACAACCCAACCACCACTGTCACAAAACCACCAACCCTGTCACAACCCACCACAACTGTCACAACACACCACCACTGTCACAAACCCCACCCCCCACTGTAAAACCCACCGCCACTAACACCTTCCACAAATATCACATCCACCAACACTGTCCCAGCCACCACCACTGTCACAGCCACCACCTCTGTCACAAACATACCACACCTGTCATAACCCACCACCATAGTCAAAACCCACACCACTGATCACAACCTCCAACACTATCGCAACCCCATCACCAATGTCACAACACACACCACTGTCACGGCACACAAACTAATGTCACAACCCACCACACTCTCACTACCCACCACCACTGTCACAACCCAACACCAGCTGTCATAAACCATCACAACTGTCACAACCCACCATATCTGTCACAACCCACTAACATTGTCACAACCCACCACCATTGTTAAACCCACACAAAAAACTGACACAACCTTTCACCATTGTAACACCCACACCACTGTCACAACCCACCAAAACTCTCTCAACACACAAAAAACTCATTTTTATTTTTTCTTTTTCTTTCTTTTTTTTTTCTATTTTTTTTTCTTTTTTCCTCTTTTTTTTTTTGTTTTTTTTTTTTTTTTTTTTTTATTCTTTCACTTTTTTTTTTTTTTTTTTTTTTTTTTTTTTTTTTTTTTTTTTTTTTTTTTTTCCCCCCCCCCCCCCCCCCCCTTTTCTTTTTTTTTTTTTTTCTTTTTTCTCCCCTTTCCCTTTTTTTTTCTTTTTTTCTTTTCCTTTTTTTTTTCTTTTTTATCGCAACCCCCTCCACTGTACGCAACCCTACCAAAACTGTCACAACCCGCAAACACTCAAGCAACCCAGCCACCACTGACACAAACAAACCACCACGGAACATACCCACCACAACATGCCAAACACCACCACTGGCACAACCCGCCAGCACTCTCACAACCCACAGTCTCTATCACATCCCACGGCCATTGTTACTACAAACCCCACTGTCACCCAACGTAGCACACAATGTTCAAAACCTCCACCACTGTCCACAACCATCCACCACTGTCACAACCCTCTACAACTGTCTCAACCCAATACACTCTCACAACCTTCCATCATTGTGACACCAACCACCACTGTCACAACCCACCTCAACTGTCTCATCCCACCAAACTCTATCGCTACAGCACCTCTGTCGCAAACCACCACTACTGTCAAAAACAACCACCACTTTCACAACAAACCACATTTCACAACCCACCACCACGGCTACAACCACCCACAATGTCACAACCCACGATCACTGTCTCAAACCACCACCTATGTCCCAACCATCAAACAATATCGCGATCCACCTACACTGCCTCAACCCACCTCCACTCTCTCAAACCCACCACCACTGTCACAACCAACCCCATCTGTCACAACATACCTCCACAAGTCACAAACCCACTTCCCCTCTCAAACCCACCACAACTGTCACAACCCACCACCTCGCACAAACCTCAACCACTGTCAAAACCAATCTACCTCTGTCACATAACCCATAACAAAATCACAAATCCCTCATTAAAAATGAGTCAAAGACAATGAAAATCACACAATTAAATGCATTTACAAAATTAATAAAATGTCACGTCTTAAGCACAAATAAATTCAACAATTCAACTGTAAACATAACTATACATAATTTTGTGAAAACCACTGACCCTAACTGTGCCACTTACACCAGTCTAGCGTCCCATGGTTGGATATGGTAAATCTAACCAACTATTGTGCATAAGCCTAAACCTGGCTTTAGAACTCACTGTAAAAAAAATAGCAAAATATCTGTCACTATCACTATAACTTGTAAATATTGCACAAGCCTAGCCTAACTGTGCACTCTTGCAAATCCACTGTAAAAAAATTAACACAAGTCTCCTACTGATTACTTAATTCACGGAAAAAATTAAATTCACAGCTTCCTAGCCTACCTGGCCAAGCCTGTAACTATTCAGCAAAATAATAACTCACTTTGTATAGTCAGACATGCAGCATTCTGTGGTAATTAACCTAATCAGTTAAAATGGTTCCTAACTGTGGACTAGTAATAATTAATTTTAACCTAGCCTACTTTCCCATCTTTAAAAGGACCACTTGCGAAATTTGGTGGACTGCCTACAGTGTGAGTGTCTCTTTGGGAGCTCTGTTGAACCAGCCTGAGGTCGTACCAGCCTCACAAGTGGTTTTAGACAGATTTTCAAAAGTATGTGTTGCAGAATCCGCTGTAAATGCATGATAAGACAACTTACTTAGTGTTGGAGAATTATTCTGTCACAAGCCTCCCTAAGCTTTAGCCCCTCTGGATTTCCCATAAACCAGTGCAACGGGAGCCTTAATTCTGCTGAAATTCAAGTTCATATTTAGTTGACCTGCTTGCAACCTCAGGAAATTTCCTGATTCCAAGGTGTGTGAATCCCCTAGGACTAACTTGCAGAAAGTGACACTAGCTTCTAGGGGGACTAGAAAAATTGCCGGTACGTATGGTCATGAACTGCCGGCTGCACAAAGGACAACAGCATGATTTCACCTCCAATTTTCCCCTAGACATCTGGCCAGAACCCGAGTAGAAAAAGGAGGTCTAAGTATACTGTATAGGCCTGACTGAAAGAGTCTTTCACGAGTACGTCGAGGTGACATCACCCGATTTCTCCAGTCAGTATGTAAAGACAGTTGGGCACCGCCTGTATCACGGACTTGCTGTTCCCAATGGTGTCAGCCTAGAGAAAGGCACTCCAGTCTCAAACTCGTGCCCCAGTATTCAACTTGGGCTGCAGTTATCACTGGCTAAACATAACCTAGTGTTTTGCTACATTATTGGCTTATTTACTACCTATGTTAAGGTCTTAAGTCTCCCATTATATTATCTACAGTTGCCCATAATCTTTACCCTGAAGGGTAATCAATCAATTAAGAAGTACCTTCCAACCACCTTCACCAACCCGGGTGAGTGTGTGTTTTGGGAGGGTTTAAGGGCCACCCCAACTCAGGTTTTTCCTTGACAAGTTGGATCTTTTTTACGCAGTTATCTGTCCTGTGGAACTTTAGGATGAATAAAATTTCCACAAGTAAGCATAGTAGATTAGAGCAGTAGGCTTGAGAGCAGTTTCAGAAAGTGGCAGTGGTGTTGAGGCAGTGGTTTGAGGGCAAGTGGTATGAGGCAAGTGGTTGTAGCAGGTCAGGGGTTGAGGAATGGTTGAGGAGTGGTAAATTGTGAGCTAGTGGAGACACGGTAGAGGCAGGGGTTGAGGCAGTGAGTGGCATGGAGAGGCAGTGGAAGAGGCAGTGGTAGAGGCAGTGGTAGAGAGGCATTGGTAGAGGCAAGGGTTGAGGCAGTTGAGTAGTAGGTCAGTGTAGAGGCAGTGGTTAGGCAGTGGTAGCAGTGGTAGAGGCAGTGGTAGAGGCAGTGGTAGAGGCAGTGGTTGAGGCATGGAAGAGGCAGTGGTAGAGACAGTGGTAGAGGCAGTGGTTAGAGGCAGTGTTGAGGCAGTGGTAGGGGAGTGGTTGGCAGTGGTTGAGGCAGTGGTTGAGGCAGTGGTAGAGGCAGGGTAGAGCAGTGGTTGAGGCATTGGTAGAGGCATTGGTAGAGACAGTGGTAGAGGCAGTGGTAGAGGCAGTGGTAGAGGCAGTGGTAGAGGCAGTGGTTGAAACAGTGGTTGAGGCAGTGGTTGAGGCAGTGGTTGAGGCAGTGGTTGAGGCAGCAGTTGAGGCAGTGGTTGAGGCAGTAGTATTTAATAACATACATGTTATTATTAATAATAATAATGATAATAATAATAATAACAACAACAACAATAAGAATAATAATACATGTATGACATGTATGATTATTATTATTAATAACATATATGTTATTAAATACCACTGCCTCAGCTGCTGCCTCTACCACTGCCTCTACCATTGCCTCAACCACTGCCTCAACTGCTGCCTCAACCACTGCCTTAACCACTGCCTCAGCGAATGCCTCAACCACTGCCTCTACCACTCCAGTCACACTCAATCTACAAGCACCAAACACAATGAATTATTGTGAAATGTTTGGAAGAGCTCGTAGACTAATGCTCACTCCATCATAAACAAAGTCACACTGACTGACGATGTGTCAACCACTTCCTCCACTACTGCTTCAACCCTCATATTTTTGTACAATTCCTTCTTCAATTCCATCATCATATTATTATTATTATTATTATTATTTATATTATTATTATTATTATTATTTTTTTATTATTATTATTTTATTATTATGATTATTATTATTATTATTATTATTATATATTATTATTATTAGCAGTAGCAGAAACGTTTGATTCTTTGCTGTGTTCAAGAGTAAACATATGATGTCACCGTCCAATTGTCAGAATAGTTGCTGATCCCCTACGTGTGTTGTATAGCTTATCTGAGTATCATAGTTAGCACCATCCATATGTATTACATACACGACCCTTTTTGCTAGGCCTAGTGACTCTTTGTATGACGTCACGTGATGCTGTTGTTAGCCTTTCGCACCTGGGATCCTTCTCAGTTCCCGGTAATCCAAGCAGGTGATAGGACAAGCAGGCTGGGCCTCCCTTTCTCACACTCTGCAATATAGTGTTACCATCCAACCAGTGTGTTTAACTACAGCCATCTAATCTCCAACGCAGGCCGCCATTTCGTGACCGGCGTCTAAGCGCCCCAAGACGGGTGCTTCCAAAACCAGCCCACATCCAAGCACCCAACAGCCTGTTGCTTCCTAGTTACTGGTGGGGTCTGTGTCTTAGTGTTTTATTTGCTTATTTGCATTACTTCCGAGGGATTGACCCGAGTTTGCTAATTAATCCAAGCCAGCAAGCCAGTCTGTGGGGGGGAGTCAAGTCCAGCCCAGCCCTATGCCATTCCAGCTTTGCCTGCTAAGCCAGCTTTCCACCCCTGCTGTGCTCATCGTTACAAGTTCTCAAGCCAGTCTGTGTGAAGGGTTAAGCCAAACAAGCCAGCAACTAACCCAAGTGTCTTACCCCAGTACTAAAGCAAGCCACATGGGTATAGTCTAATCCATCACTCTGTGCTTCAAGTTCCAAGCCATTCTGAGTGCTTTATCATCCCTGTGGTGTTGTGGTATTTTGTGGGTTTTTAAGCCAGCCCGGCTTAGAATATTTTCGTGCCTAGTGTGGGTGCCCCCAGAGTATCTTATGCCGCTCATCCCATAGGCCCAGTCACCACGCGGTGTCTCAACGCAGCTGCCTCAAGCACTCACCCACCTCACCCACTACCACTGTTTTTTTTTTTTACCCTTATCACGGGTTCTAGCACCATATTTTACAGACCACATAGGGGGTCAAGAGACAAAAGTGTTCTTTCTACCCTGTGCACCATTGTAAAAGCCTATGTGGGTCCATCGTCGATTTAAGCGCAAATTCATCGAGGCGTCAACGTGCTGAGGGTAGCAGCGAATGCCGCCAGCCAGCCACCAGACTCCAACGTCTACCTTCACCAACATCTCTCTCATTCTCCACCAGTGTCGTTAAAGTGATCATATAGAGACATTTGCGTGTGTTGAGACAATTTTCTTGACAGTGATTTCTTAGTGACATTCAGTGACTCTTGATTAGACTCATTGTTCATTATATCCTGTTTGCAATATTTTTTTTTCTCTTTCTTCAGTGTTAATTTTCGTGCTTCATTTGTGTCTGTTGTGTTGTGTTCATTTTTTTTTACATATAGTTGAAGTAAGTACTTTAATGTTTTTCCTTGTTGTGTGCAATATATAAGCAGTATAACCTTGTGTTTACACTTCACAATTATCTTGTGTTCACAGTATTGTGTTCCTTGCCTAGTAATTTATACAGTGAAGTAATTCAGTAACTTGTTATCTTATATTCTGCATCACAACTCAGTGTTGTTTCAGTTATTTTTTTTTTCTACCAGTATTTGCATATTCTTGCTGTTTTTGTTTTCATTGATTTGGCATTTTTATTTTTTCTCTGTGTGTTGAACATTCTTGTGTTAATTCCTTTCATTCAGTCAGTGTCTAATTTGTCTTATCTCCACAGACAATAGTGCCATTATTTTGTTTGAAGCAAGAGAATTATTTTCCAAATTTTTCATACCTCAAGCCTCATTACAAGAAAATTATCATAGTATTGTGCATATATTGATGTGTTGTGTTCTACATCACTCTAAGTGTTCAAACCTTTTCCTTGTTTTTTTTTTTTTTTTTGACTTCTATTATTTTTTTATATTTCATTGAATAAATTCACTTTTAGTGCAATTTTTAAGTTCTTCTTTTAAAGTAAATCATTCTTTTGTTTGTCCAGAAAGTGTTGCTTAAGCTGCAATTAAGAGTTAAAGTGTTCAATCAGTTCATTCCTTGATAAAAAATTTTGTTGTTGTTCTTGTAAACTGCATTCTCTTGTGTGTGTCATTTTTTTTAATTATTGCAACAATGACTCATTTTACAATAATTCTTGTGTAAACATTGTGTTGCCATTAAAATTTTTCTTTCAGAAATATTTTTATGTAGTGTTGTGTTGTGCAAGACTTTTGATTAGGAATTATTTTCAGTATTGCTAGAGTTTATCTCAGTGCAATATTTTGTGACTGCAGTTTCATATTAGAAATTATTTTCAATGTTGCTAGAGTTTATCTCAGTGCAATATTTTGTGATTAAGTTTCATATTCCCTGTTCTGTGCATAATATTTTATTCTTTGTGTGTCACTTAATATTTTTTATTTAGAATTGCTTCCCACTCTGTTTTAATTTTGCACAAGCTTTATTGATTCCATTTTAACATTTTTGATTGATTTATCATTGTTTTTTGTTGTTGTTGTTGAATTTCTTTATTGAATTGAGAGTAAAGACAACTCACTGTGCCATTAATTCAATTTAAAGTAAATTTGAGTAAATTTGATTTGAGTAAAGTACAAGTTTTTCTTGATTTTCCAAGTGTTGTTTATCCATTTGAGTGTTTTATGTGAGTTTCCTTGCTTAACAGTGTGATTTATTTTTTTTCTTACGCAGAATAGTTAAGTAATTTCTTCCCTATTTTTCTTGCCTTTATGTCGTTGAGTAAGTTCCCTGAGAAGATGTCCCAGTCACTTATGTTTGCTCACTTAGTGTATCATGCCAGTCAAAGTCAATATGAATCAGTCCACAGTACTATTATCCCCTTATTGACTGAAAGACAGTACCTAGACCCTGAGCAATGTGTTTGTTCTCACAGCTTGTATCTGAGATTTGTTAAAGTGCTGCAGAATGTAAAGTTCAGATTAAGTTCCAATAGATCCGTGAATCCCTTATTAACGTAGCTGAGCGGTTAGGCACTAGTAACTCTGTCACTCCCATCTGTGTTCTACCTACACCTTCAGACTCGCAGGATAGTGTTCCGCTGCCTCAAGTGTCAGGGGACACTCAGACTGCCTTGAGTGCACAGTCTATCACTGCAATGTTTGCTAGTTCAAGTAGTAGTTTCTCCACAGGGGATGCCTTGTCAGAAAATGATTACTTGAAACTAGTAATGCCATCTCTTGTTGATGTCACATGCTGTCTGCAGAAAGACGTCTCTGTCGCAGCTAGTTCTCTCACTAGAGTGTCTGTTGTTGTTCCTAGTGTTCCAGATGGTGATCCCATCCTAGTTGACAGTAATTCGTGCAATGTAAGAAGTTGTTTCTCAAGTAACTTTCACATGTTGTTAACGTTTGTAAGCGTAGTCTCTTTATAGTTGATACCTCGTGTCACTCTGTGCGACTCAGATTGAATATCAGTATTGTTGACCATGTTCATTTCTTTTCCCTTTGCTTGCAGTGAGAGATAGTAGATCCGTTCTCCCTTGCTCATATTGCGTGTTATAGCATTATTTTTTTCAACTGGGGAGAGTCATCCACTCCACCGAGTTTGTTCATTCCTCCAGTAAGAAAAAAACAATCCCATGTGGTCTGGTGTGATTTCATTCCTGCTTCAGGAAGATCTTATTCTGACTGTGAAGTCACCAGCACCCATTAGTGACTTTGTAATGAGCCAAGAATTGCTATATCGAACAGCCGAGTTGAGTACTCCTACCAGAAGAGTGTACCAGTTCGTAATGCCACAGTCACTAGTGAATGTAGATGTATCTTTTGTAGATACTTGTTCAGATCTCCCTCAGTCAGGGCATGTACAGTGGTCCCTCTTTTATCGTAGTTAATCTGTTCCTGGAGGTGCTACTGTTATAAAAATCTACGATTTTCGAATCAATTTTCCCCATAAGAAATAATGTAAATACAATTAATCCGTTCCTGACACCCAGAAGTATTAAAACAAAAAATTTTTTTTACATGAAATATAGATGTAGTACATAAACAATACAATGAGAAATGATGAATGAAACATTAACAGCATAACACTTACCTTTATTGGAGATTCTTCTTAGTGTATGGGAGACTGGAGGAGGAGAGAGATTGGATTATTTACAGTTTGGAAGGGGAATCCCCTTCCAGCAACACCCCATGTACCAATTGCTTTTCTGGGGTTGCTTCTCTTCTCTGTTTCTTAATGCCACTAGGACCAGCTTGAGAGTCACTGGAGTCCTGTCTCGCAAAATAGCTGTCGAGAGAGCTCTGTTTCTGGCGTCTCTTTAACACTTCCCTAAAATGATCCAAGACTTTGTCACTGTACATGTTGCCAACATGGCTCGCAGCAGCCTTGTCAAGGTGATGTTTCTCCATAAATCTTTCTATCTTACCCCACATTGCAAAAATCTCCTTAATTTCTGAAGAAGGCACCTTCGTCTATCTCTCTTCCTCCTCCTCTGCAGCAAGATGCTGAGCTGCGATCTGTTGCTGTTCCTGCTGAAGCTCTTGCAGCTCCTCAGTGGTGAGCTCTTTGTTGTGGTCTTCCACCAACTCTTCCACATCCTCCACACTCACATCCAACCCCATGGAACTCCCCAGTGCCACAATTGATTTAACAACAGACATAGGCTCATCAGGGTCAGTCCCAAACCCTTCAAAATCCCTCTTGTCGATACAGTCTAGCCACAATTTTCTCCAAGCATAGTTCAAAGTCCTGGTAGTCACTCCCTCCCAAGCCGTACCTATAAGGGTTATGCAATGAGATGCTGAAGTGTTCTTTCCAAAATTCTCGTAGGGTCAAGTGAGTGTCTGATGTCACAGTCAAGCACCTTTCAAACATTGCTTTGGTGTAGAATTTTTTAAAGTTTGCAATGACCTGCTGGTCCATGGGCTGGTGGAGAGGAGTGGTATTCGTGGGCAAGAACTTTACTGTGATGAACCCAAACTCCTCGAAAATTAGGTCATCCAAGTTTGGAGGATGAGCAGGTGCATTGTCCATTACTAGGAGGCACTTGAGATCCAATTTCTTTTCCAGGAGGTAATTCTTAACACTAGGGCCAAACACTTCATTGAACCACTCGACGGAAATTTCCCTCGTGACCCATGCCTTACTATTAGATTTCCAAAACACACACAATTTACTCTTCATAACATTGTTTTTCCTGAACACTCTGGGTTTTTCAGAATGGTTCACTAGTAATGGCTTCACTTTGAAATCCCCACTAGCATTAGCATAGAACATGAGTGTCAGCCTGTCTTTTATAGGCTTGTGTCCTGGCAGTGCCTTTTCCTCCTGTGTAATGTAGGTCCTCTTTGGCATTTTCTTCCAAAAGAGGCCTGTTTCATCACAATTGAACACTTTTTCGGGGTTTCAGTCCTTAAACCTCATGTACTCCTTTGAATTCATCACATATTTTTCAGCCCCCTTTTGGTCCAAACTGGCACCTCACCATGCCTTACCACCTGTGTAGCCCACTACAGTTTTTAAAATCCCCAAAACCCAAGTTTTGCGGCCTTAAATTCACAAATATCAGAAACCGTTGCACAATTTCTATACCAATCGTTGTGAAAACTGCCTACCCTTTTTCACAAATAATCGACGTATAATACTATCTCCCCTAATTATTTTTTTATCCACACCAAAAATAATTTCTCCATCTTGATACTGGTGATTCATTTTTGTCAGCAAATTTCCCCCCTTTGCAACAACACTCCTTGATTTCCCTTTCTTCCACATGCATATGGTTGTTGGGGTTTTTTATACTCCTGGCCATTCCCAAATTTATCCCATTTTCATATTGTTCAATGTGTTTTTTTAAAATTTTTCCAATCGTATTTTCCCTTCTTTACCAAAGGTTGGCACACAAGTTTTTTTTTGGGACCCCAGGGGTATTTTTTAGTATTGCAACACTAAAATGATGGAATATTATAAATATTTCATGGGAGCACGGAGGGGCTTCGCTCATGGAAAAAAATGCCACACTGGCTGGGTGGGATCCCCCCCCGGTCACACCGTTTTAGCTCCTGGACGACCTAATTTTCGTGAGCAATCTATGATTATGAGCCCTTGTTTTATAAAATATCCCTATGATTTCCAAAATTAAATTCTCGAGAACACTTTATTAAAGGCCCACTGAATTCCTTGAAAAGGAAATCGTCCTCTAAAAGATGATAACCATTCTGAAAATGAAATCTTACCCCGCATAGGGGGGTTTTAAATGAAAATAGCCTGTTAATTAGTTTCTGAGTGAAAAAATTGTCAACTGTGTGTTTTGTTTTTGCAAAAAATTTTTCAAAATTTTTTTTGTGTTACGTTCCCCCGAATTTAAAAATTTACAGTACAATTGGGCACAGTTTGCCTTTTTTAATACTTTACTTTTGTTAATTATTTATTTTTCCCTCAAAATCCAAGAGTCAGAATACAATCGACGATAAATTCCACCTTTATTTAATTTTTGTACTTATAATTTTAATGCATTAGTTAAAACTCTTACTTTAACACCCATTATAAATACCTCCATCATTTTCTAATTAATATGTCTTTGCTTTGTTAAAAATCACCCAGAGCCCCTGCCTGTTTTAGCCCATAGCACGTATTGTATACGAGATGACTACGTAAAATGACCTGTCCAAAAGCCTTCCAATATGCAGTCGGGAATGGGTTGAAATTTTTTAACGGTTTTAATAGCAAATAATGAACAAACAAAAACTCACCCCCACTGATGGCGGAGGGCTGGCTGCTATTTTGGGGGGCGGGGGGGGGGGAGTAGGGACTCGCGGTGAGGAAACTTAAATATGATTTGGTGGGGGAAATTTTGGGGACTGGGAATTTGGCCCCTGGGAATTTAGCGGTGGGGAAATTTGTGAATTGTGAACCCAAGAAATCGAAAAAGCGAATGTTTTAGGGAGGCGTATTTTTATGTACTCAGAATTAGCAAATAAAATTTTTGCAGTAATAACACCAGAGGCAGCTTGATAAAACTCACACTCACACAGTTTTTAAAACTCTGCACAAAATCAATTTAAACCCAAATAATAGGCCTCTAACTGGGGAATACGCTAGACCCCACTTTACTAACAAAGATGATTTATAAAAAAATGTCACCATTTCAAAAACAATATACTCAATCACACTAATTAGGTTCAGAAGTATGCGTGGAGCCCCAACCCACAATAGAAATGTCACGGGGGGCATTCCCAAATTCAAAATTCAATAAAAAAACATAAAAGTGGACCAAGTAAACCAAATCCTAACCGATATAAGCTGGAAGATATACTAAGCAACACAGACCCCAACTTATGCCTAGAACAGATTAACTTGGTGGCACTCGATGTATGCACAAGGGCTTATTCCTCTAAGAAAAAGGAGGAGTAGATGTAAAATAGAAAGAGACAGGCGCTCCCTTTAAACAGGCAACGGAAAAGAATAACAGAGCGGCTAAAAGAGGTCAATATACTGAAATGCGTAGGGAGACACTGATCAGAGAAAAGCAAGCATCGAACTTAAGCAAAAGGGGAATCTTTTTTGGGAATAGGAATCGCGGGAAGAACTAAAAGCCTTAAATGAAATCGAAAGAAACCCAAAGTATTTCTTCTCCTATGCCAAATCAAAGTCAGAACAACGTCCAGTATTGGGCCCTACTTAAACAAGATGGGTCCACACAGATGACAGCAAGGAAATGAGTGAGCTCTAAAGGGTCCCAATATGACTCATTTTTTAGCAAGCCGCTAACCAGACTGAGAGTCGAAGATCAAAATGAATTTTTTATTAGAGCCAAAAATTTGGTTAACACAAGCCATCCGATGTTATCGTGACGCCAAATGACTTCGAACAGGCGATAAATGACATGCCCATGCACTCTGCCCCAGGGCCCAGACTCAGGGAACTCCTTTGTTCATCAAGAACTACAAGAAGCCCCTAGCACGAGCCTTTTCCAATCCTATGGAGGGGGAGCATGGACACGGGGTCGTCCCACAGTTACTAAAAACAACAGACTAGCCCCACTCCACAAAGGGGGCAGAAAAACCCAACAGCAAAGAACTACAGACCGATAGCACAAAAACCCCATATCATAAAAAACTTGAAAGGGCCCTAAGAAGCAAGATTATCACCCATCTAGAAAACCCCTCAGTTACAAATACCCAGGACAACATGGGGTTTTGAAACAGGTCGCTCCTGTCTGTCTCAACTATTGGATCACTACGACAAGGTCCAAATGCACTAGAAGACAAAAAGAAATGCAGATGTAAATATACAGACTTTGCAAAAGCCTTCGACAAGTGTGACCATTGCGTAAAAACGCACAAAATGCGTGCTAAAGGAAAAACAGGAAAAGTCGGTCAATGGGTCTATAAATTTCCTCACTAACAGAACACAGAGAGTAAGTCCTCAACAGAGTAAAGTCCGAGGGAGCTACGGTGAAAAGCTCTGTTTTCCCCAAGGCACAGTACTCCTCCCCTCTTGTTCCTCATCCTCATATCCGACATAGACAAGGATGTCAGCCACAGCACCCTGTCTTCCTTTGCAGATGACACCTGAATCGCATGACTGTCTTCCATTGCAGACACTGCAAGGCTCCAGGCGGGCATCAACCAAATTTTTTTCAGTGGACTGCAGAAAACAATATGAATTAAACGCGGGAAAAATTTTAAATTTACTCAATATGGTAAACACGAGGAAATTAAATCTTCACTGAGTACAAAACAAATTCTGGCCACAAAAAGAGCGAAAAAAACCAACGCAAAGACCGGGGATGGATCATTCGGAGGATCTCCCCTTCAAGGACCATAACATTTTTATCAATGCATCTGCTAGAAAAATGACGGGAGGGATAAGAAAACCCTTCAAAACTAGGGGGGCCCACCCCCAATGATGACACTCTTAGGTCACTTGTTCTATCAGGCGGGAAATTGGGGGCACCTAACAGCACCTTTTTAAAGGGGGTGAAATTTCTGACCTAGAAAATGTACAGGGGAACCTTCCGGGGGGCATAACGGAGATAAAAAACCCCCCAATTACTGGGAGCGCTTTAGGTTTTCCCAAAACCCGTATTCCCGGGAAAAGGGAGGGGGGGAGATTTCATGATTTTAAAAACACCTGGAAAATCCTAGAGGGGCTAGTTTCCCAACTTGCACAGAAAATCACTCAATACGAAACAAAAGCTTGGCAGGAAAGATGCAACATCCCCCCCAATTTAAAAGGAAAAGGGGTGGGCCCTAGCACGTTAAGGGGCCAACAATAAGTGTCAGGGGCCGAGAAAATGTTAAAAATGCCCCCCAGCTTTCATAAGGGGGATTTCCAACCCCCCCTGGCAGTTTTCAAGGGGGCACTGGGAAAAAGCACCTAAAGGCGGGGTTCCCGACCAAAACCGGGGTGTGGCTCGTACATTGGGGTTTTCGTGCAGCCCGCCGCCAAAAGCCTGGTTGTTTAGGCTTGATCCCTCGAAGGCCTGGGGCACAGACCCCGGGCCCGCGGGGCGGGGACCCCCGGGAAATCTCTCCGGTAAACTCCAATATTTTATATTTATGTGCATCTGTATTAAAAATTTTTTACACACGGGCTTGGGTGGCAGGGGACACATTAAAAAACCTAAGAGTGTCCCTCTTTCTTAAAGTCATAGTAATAAAACCCAAAAGATCGGGAGACCCCTCATTAACATGAGTTTATTTGGGAAAGATTTGAATATAGCCCCATTGGAAAAAAAATTACGACCCCAATTTTTTTTGTTAAAAAACGTCGTAAGATTATTTAACACGATTCACAGGAAGGGAAAAAAATTTTTATGCACGGGGCCCCCCGTGGTGGGGTTTTAAACCCTTGAAAATGGGGGAGGCCTACTGCCATCCCCCCATCACCCCCACCCTTTCCCCCCCCATGCTCCCAGTCTCCATTTTTGGGTTCTATGGGTGCAAAGGGCGAAAATTCTTGGAAACCTGTGGGTTTTATTTTCATTCAAATTTTTTTTATTTTCATTGTCATTTGTTAAATCTCCCCAAACAGTCCCCCCCCCTGGCTCCCAGTAAAACAAAAAAAGTGTTTCTGAAAGGACAAGAAAAGTTTTTTTAAACATTGAAGATAGGAAAATTTGAGAATATTGAGAAAAAAGACAAGCTTTAAAAGTAGAAAACTTGTGGGGAAATTGAGGCCTAAAGCCCTTTAAGAAGATCATTCCCTCCCAAAAAAAAAAACCCAAGGGGGAAACTAAAACTTTGTAATGAAAACCCAAGAGTCATCTCAGAAAAGGGAAAGACACATGGTCCCAACAAGCAAATAAAAAAAAAAACTTGTTGCTTGAGTGGGTTTTAAAAAAAAGACAAAGAAAGGTCAAAACTTAATTTCCTCTTAATTTTGGGGAAAAAGGTTTTTCAGTTTTTAAAAACAGTGTGTGATAAGGGGGGGAAAGGGGGGTGAAAAAAAAGTGTGTTTTTAGCACAGGCTGATTTCCCCACCCTTTTAAATTGCTTAAAAAAGTTACATAAAAATAAGTTTACTGATGAAAGTGCTTAGCTGATTACAGCAACAAGTGTTTTCCTCTGAATTGCAGGAAATTTTAAGGGATGGCTATTTAAACTACATAAAATTTTTAATGCTTATGAGAAAAAATATTTTTTGGTAAAAAAGCCTTAAAAACAATACAATAAATAAAATTTTTAAAAAAAGGAAACCTTTTTAGAAATAAAGTTTTCTTAAAACCCAAAGAAATTATAAAATTAGATTTAAAATAAAAAAAATTAAATTTTGGAAAAAACCCGTCCCTAATGCCAAGAATTTTTTTTTTTTTTTTCTTTTTTTTTTTTAGTTTTTATAAAAACGTTAATTCCTTATCTGTAACCCCATGTTCAACCATAAAGGGGTTAAACAAAAATTAAGTAAACAAAAGTATAACCTCAAAAAAAAAGAAATTTGCAAAAGTACAACAAATTTATATTAAATTATTAGCCCCTTTAAAAATTTTTTTTCCCAAGTTTTTTAATTTTAAAATAAAAACCCTACCACTTTAAAATTAAAAACCTATACCCACCCCAAAAAAGGAATTTTATAAATTACATTGTCTATAACAAAAATTTACCCAAAAAACCCTCCATCACCTCTAAAAGGGGTTTTTTTTTTTTTTTTTTTTTTTTTTTTTTTGTATTAAAATATATACTTATATTAACAAACGGGTTCAACCATAAAACTTACAAAAAAATTAATACCTATCCCGTATAACCATAAAACAGAAAAAAAACCTTGCACATGTACCAACAAATACCCGAAATCTTATTACACACAAAATCTTATCAATTTTAAATATACCAAACAATTCTTAAGGTAAAACTACAAACCCAATAAAATACAAAAACACCAAGGTACTTTATTAAAGCACTACCCTAAAAAGTGTCATAAACAAATTTCCCTAAAAACCCCTATTAAAAAGGGCCCGGCCATTATATTACCTTTAAGAAACCAAAATAAAACTTCCCCATAATACAAAACATACTCATTACTCAACACTTGCAACCACTCAACTTCTATTACAAATTTTCCTTACCAGAATTTCCCAAATAAACCCCGGGACTTTGATCATATCCCATATCCAAAAAAGTCATATGGTTTTTACCTTATAACATTTTTATTTTTCATAACTCTTTATGAAAAAAATTAAAATAAAAGAAAAAAGGTTCATTTTCTCACCCCCCATAAAAACTTTAAATTCTAACCCGTAAAATTTTTTACCTTTTGGTACCACAATAATCTCCAAATACATTACTTTACCTAACTATGAAAACTTCCCCCAAAACAAAATGGGAAAACTTTAAAGAAAAAACCCACACACACACATTCCTACTCAGGAAAACATAAATTTATAGTGCCCCATAAAACCTTTAAAACCTCCAAAAAAACATCTACCAAAAAAACCCCTTTGCTACCCTTTAAAACTTAACCAAATTATCTTAAAACTCCGACATACCCCTTCAAAACCACGACTAAACACCTTTAAAAACACCCAACCCCCACAATTCATAAATGGGGTAACATTAATTTTCATACAACCCAGTCCCTCAAACCAAACCCACCTCCCTCAAAACCCCCCGCTCCCTTTTACCCCTACCCCCCTCAACAACCCATCCCTAAAAACACGCCCCCTTTCCCCCAACCCCACCTCCTTTCAAAATCCGCAACCCCCACCTCCCTTTTCACACCCCACCTCCCTCACCCCACCTCCCTCAAAACCCACCTCCTCACACCCACCTCCCTCACACCCACCTCCCTCACACCCACCTCCCTCACACCCACCTCCCTCACACCCACCTCCCTCATACCCCAAGACGTAAAATAAAATCGTACCACATAAAAACCGCTTTTCCCACCACCATCTGACTCACCCCACCTATATCTAAACTTAACACCCTTAACACCTATAACCCTTCCCCACCCACTAACCTAACAAACCCTACCTAACCATACCCTCACGCTTCTAAATAATTACAAAAATACACCGCAGAAAAATAGTCTCGGAACATCCACACGCTTGCACTCCCCCCCTCCCTTAGTCTCCTTTTAAAACCCAACACAACACCAGACGGCAAGATTCCATGTAGAAACCTAAACATTACCTCCCTTACACCCTGGTTTAATACGCAATTGCCGTAAAATTTTCCAGATATTCCCCCACCATACTGGGGTATCCCCCCTCAACTGCCGCCACCACAGACCCACCCCCCACCCTCTCAAGAATCCTAAATTTAAGGCGCTTCGATCCTCACCGTCATTAAAACCCTCAACATGGCCTCACCAATCTTTAAACCCTTACCCCCCCACCATCGTTGCATATCCATACGCAGTTTTTCTAGCCCCCCTTTCCTCGCCCCCACCCCCCCCAAATACCCGCGTTTTAGATAACACTCATCAAAAACGCTTTTTCTAAAAGTATAAGCCCCAGCCCCCGTGGCTAACGGGAAGCGTCACCACCCCTCTACTTAGCCAGTCACAACCCGATCCCCAAAATAAATCGGAAAATCCCATGCTGCAACCGTTGCACCTCTCGCCGCCTCAGCGGGTATACTGCCACCAACGTGCCATATCTTACTATACAACAGCACGTTCGTCACAATGACCCTCTGATGCAACGTTAGCTGCGCCGTCCCCCAAACCACCCAATCTTTTTCAATACCCCATCCACGGTGCGCATCGAATTTACCTCTTGTGCGACCCTATCATTCTTAGCGTACACTACCCACAAATCAATAGCTGATCCACCACACTCCCACCCGCCCCCTACAGTCCCATCTCTATTTACGTTTTGCCTAGGTCCATATACTTAGACTTTGCCACTTTAATTTCCATCCCAGTAGCCTCTCCAAACACATCTACCACCTTTCCAACCTTGTGTAAATCCGTCTCACCCCTCACCAATACAGTTGTATCAACCACATAACCCACAATACCCGGCCAACCCCTCGTTCAATTTCTAACCCCTCCACTTGCGATACTCCACCTAACTGCCCTATAAAAGGGATCCTGGAGGCAGCAAACAAAATTTGCGATAGAGGGCAACCCTGTCGCAACACCCCTTCCCATCTGAATGTTAACACCTAGCCTTCCATTAACCCGTACTCTCATAGATCTCCCTGATACAATGTTTTCGCCCAAGATATAATTTCCTTCCCGAATCCCTGCCAACGCATGAACCTCCATAACGCATCCCTCTCCACACTATCGTAAGCAGCTCGCCAATCCAATGCCAAAAACACCCCCCCCCCCCAACTCCCCCCTCTTTTCTATAAAACTTCTAAGAACCCCCATGCCCTTTATACATTGTCCTACCCGGTACCCCATATTGTCCTCTGTCAATTACGTTACCTATCACCTTTTTTATTCTATTTCCTAATATTCGTGCAAATAACTTATAACGCCACACATAACGATATTGCTCGGTAATCCTCTACTGTAGTCTGTCCACCTTTCGGAACTAATACCACGACAGCAGTCCTTTGCTGCTCCCCCATTTCCCCATCATCCTTCATTACATTGAATAACCTAACTAAAAATCCTCTCAATACTTCCCAATACCCAACATAAAAATCATTAGGCAACCCTCTACACCTGGCGGGCCTTTCCTAAACTTGCACCAGAAAAAAGCTTGCGAAAACTCACTTTCCGGATCGGACCTTCTAATGTTACCCTATCCAAAACCAACAATCTCACATTTCACGAAACCTCCCATTTCCTTTAAAGCCCATCTCGAAAACCTCCGTTTTGTGCATTATGACCTAAACCATGCATCTATATAACCACTCAACCCTCTGTCTTACTAATACCTGCCCCCCTATACCCTCCCATCCCCACAGAACAGTTAATCCCATCCCTCCCCCGTCGCCACTCGCTCTACGCTGTTTCCTCAACACGCATGCCGAAGGCCTGTCACCCCCCTAACACCTCTTCCAGCCCACCCAAAACTCGCGCGCCATCAAATCTTTCATTTTGCAAATCCCTGATACGCTCCTTTAATCCCTCAATATCATCCACCGGATGACTAGCACTCCCACCTCGTAGCAAGCTCTCAACTGTCCCTCAAGATAAGATTGGTACCCATACTTCAACCTGTTATATTCCCCCCCCACTACGAATATAAAATTCCTTAATACAATATTTTGCCACAGAGTCCCACCAACTAACCAATTCACTTATTCCCAGGCGCCTCCCCCACCAACTCCTCCCACAATTGAAAAAAAATGACTGTTGATACCTTCTTGCTGCAACAACTTTACATTCAACTTCCAAAACCCCTTACACCTTTTCGGCAACCCCTCCCAACCTATATCCACCAAAACACCCCTGTGATCAAAAATACTACGTCCATTACCCCTCACACTATGTATTACAACTGTCCTGGGAACTATAATCTATCGAGCCTAGCCGCATACCCACGCTTAATAAAAAGTGTGCTCCACCAACCTCACCTCCCTCAAAATCTGTCAATCCTATCCCGGATAACAATTCTCCCAATATCCTC
Source organism: Cherax quadricarinatus (assembly GCF_026875155.1). Classification (NCBI taxonomy): domain Eukaryota; kingdom Metazoa; phylum Arthropoda; class Malacostraca; order Decapoda; family Parastacidae; genus Cherax; species Cherax quadricarinatus. Next base: position 28,480,976 of record NC_069457.1, read on the forward strand.
AAACAATGCCTGCCCCTCCGGGTTTAACATCCTTATTCCTTATCCAAAACAGTTCCAGTCACCTCCTATCACAGCAACCCCGGCAATCCACGCAAATAATATACCAGAACGTCCCTTACGAATTTTTTCTTTATCCTCACATCTCCCTCGCTGGGCCATACACACACACCAACGTCATCTGTACCTGACCCCATAACCCATCCACGCGAATCACCTCCCCCTTCCCCCCTCACTATGCCTGACAACCAAGGCTAGTTTCTTTCCCCCAAAATGGCCACACCTCCTTTCCCAATCTGACTGCATGCTCAACATACACATATACCCATCCACCTTCAACTCATAACCCGGTCTATAATTGTGCTTTCCCGCAAGAACACAACGTCAACGTCATGACGCACCAAATATTCCTTAACCACCACACTTTCTCTGAGACCTCAAGCCATTTTGTTCAATGTCAGGCACTAAAACCGACCAAAGGGGTTTCCCCCCTTGACACTACCCACTTATCACCTGATCGTTTCAGTGCACCCTTTTCCCTCCCCCCCTTTCTGTCCACCCTTACCCAACCCCTGCCCCTGGGCGCCACTTGAACCTCTCCGCATGGCTTCCGCCCATGTTTTCTTCCCAGTCTTTGTGCGGGCGTAAGCACGTCATCGGAATCCGAAAGCACTGCTGCGCGCTTTCGCGTCGTACCCGCGACCTGCATCAAGTCATCCAGCTCAGTGCCATGATGAACCTCCACCTCCACAGTTCTCACCAACTGGCATCCTTACGACACACTTCAGTCTGGGTTGGCGTCACCACGCCCTCCTCAACTGCAGACCCATGATCCAGGTCTGTACCAACATTTCCGGACAAGGACTCTCATTATCCAAAATGTTCTCAAACGTCGACAAATATCGAGTTTCCGCGTCACTACCATTCGCTTCCCGATGAAACCCCATCAAGCACTTGTACAACGTCCAGGGAAGTGATGTCGTCCCCCGCTAGCCCCCCATCTCCTTTTTTTCGGCCCTCTCAACCTCCTCACTCCATGTCAAACCTGCTGAGGCAGAGTCGAAAACAGTTGATCTTGATCCTCTCTCCTTTCCTCCACATCTCTTCGTTGCTGCTGGTCCCTAAACACCACGTCTTCTTTCACATTGCGCAGCCAGGTGATCTAAAGACCCGCACAAACGGCAAGTGCTTTCGCTGCCCAGCGTATGTTACAAAACCTGAGTCCTGAAATCTTCCATCACCACGTACATGGAATTTGGATGTCTGAGCGTCATCTTGACAGAGAATGCACCCTCAGGTATCCCCATAATACTGGCCAACTGACCACCTTCCTGCAGTGATCGTATGTATTGTGCCGTATTTACACATAATGAACCGGATTTCAGATGCATCCGCCTCGAACGGCACATTCCTGATCTTAACCCATGTGTAATACTGGACACATCATGCAGCCGCACCGTCACAGCATGGTTAACTGTATGGCCACCCTTGAAACTTTTTCACAACTGCCTCCCTACACAGTCGCCGAACTAAATTTTTACAAAAATCCTCTTCGTTCCGTTCAATGCAAGTCCACAAATCTCCTCTTTGGCTATTCCGTAGGTATCTCTGATGATTGCAGGCAAAAGCAACCCCCATTGATGGCCCCGTTACAGCTCCACTGGTTAATACAAGCAAGACTGTTTACCCTGCGCCGGCGAGCCTGCGCCATGTTGGTGAAAAATAATACTGCCACCCAGACAACTCCAGGGGGCAGCAGCAGCACACGTCCTCTCCCTAAAGGGTTGAGAGACGAATCCTTTAGCTTATTTTTGTTAGGAGACAAAAAAATTTAGCTCAGTTGTCTTAAATTGTCAAACTACTGTAAAAAACGCTTGTCGTTTTCGTTATACTGCCGGCTTCTGAGCTGCTTTTTTGTCCATGTAGCTATAACGGGGATGGGAGGGGGGGTGTCCTCACCTCTCGTGAAGTAGTGAGTCGTTTGGGAACTCTTTTGGGGGGTTGGACTTTTGTCTTTTCCCATTATTCTTTTTAATTTTCTGTAAAAAACTTTTTCACAGAACATTGTAAAAGACTATTATTTTCAAACGTTGTACTGGGGGTTGTTTGTCGTTTAGACCTCTAAACATCCAGGCCCCTTAGCTATATTTCCCTGACCAATTTTTGGGTACTGGTTCCGGGTGTTTTTGTCACAGTCCATTTTTTTCCTTTTCCTGAACATAGATTCAGTATTAGGGGATTTTTTGAAACTTTGGGGGAGATCTGCGGGAAGGTCCCTACTTAGTGTCGTTATATTATTCCTTGATCCTGATTTTTCCGTCGCATATTGCATTGCTATTGGGCTTACCCTTCCCTTTGTTGTTAAAGGCAACGTTGGGGTTTTCCAGGGGCCCAAGAAGAAAAGTTTTTTTGGGGACTTTGTCACCCACTTTTTTAAGTCAAAATTCCCGAGTCTTGAACATAGCAACTATTTAAAGAGCATTTAAACCCCGCATACACACACTTTTACATTTTTGGGGAAATATCTTTTTAAATTTTTAAGGGCCCGGGACAGTATTTTTAAGAATTAAAAATTTAAAATTGTTTTTCACACAATAAAAATTGAACTCGAGAGTTGATTTTTTTTTTGATTGCTGTAAATTTAATTTATTTTTGATAATATACCTCTAACAATTTAAATAGACTTAATAAATTTTTTAAAATTTTTAATTTCTCTAGAAAGTAGCCTCCCAAGTTGTAACCCCTAAAAAGTTTATTAAACCCATACTGAATTTTAAGGGTTTAATTGGAAAAGGGAAACTGACTACTTTTAAAAAAACCCCAGTAACGGGGCTGGATGCTAGAAGGGCAGTCCTTTCTATTTTTCCACTGGAGATCTCTTGCTTTAGAATCGCTTTTTTTTGTAAAAATGGGGGCCTGTCCAGGAGGCTTTTGATCCAAGGTTTTTGGAGAAACGTCGGGGGATACTTTTGACCCCGGGTTTTTGGAAAAAAGGGTCCATTTTTACATATTAGAAAATTTCAAAGATAAAAACACTTTAAAAGAAACCTTTCCAATCTAAGACTTTTTTTAGCCCTTGTACAACATCCCGGGTTTGGAAAGTTTTACTTGACTGACTTTTTATCCAAGGAGGGGAAAATCCCGGTTTTTTTTCAAACCAAAAGACAACAAACACTAAAATTCCTATTAGGATTATATTTTCCCCGTAATCACTCTCTCGAAGTAAAAATTTAATTTTCGTGATGTATCCCAAAAAGTGAAACATTTAAAATTGATACCTGACTTTGTCTGTTTTTAAGTACATTAAAACTTCAGACGGTTGGCAAGTACCCCAAATATCTCGGGTGACGTATAACGGGAAATTAAAACCGCAAAAACCCTTGTCAGAGCTTTAATTAAAATATATTTTTTTTCCTGCTCATACAAAAGATTTTCCTGTTATGATTCAGTTTTCAGAAACCCTAGGGGTCACAATTAGGAAGAAGGGTTTCTATTTGAAGTTGAAGATAGAGCAACTAGAGCAAAGTGAGCCAAAGGTTCTGACCCTATTGAAAAAATCATTTCTCGCCGCTCCTTCCTTCACTGACCCCTAGTACAGATTATAGCGGGTATTATGACACACCAAATTTCAAGTACAGGGGTATACTACACCTGTATCTACTTATCCTAGCCCCAATCTAGACATTTAGAGACGGCTGGACCAAGGGGTCCGCCCAAAAGGCCCCCGGCCCAAAACAATGTTAATTTTCCCTACCCCTTTCCATTACCCCGGGCCCTATTTTTCTCGGGAACATTTTTGAGAGGGGGAAAAACGCCTCATTATTTGCAGACTGAAACAAAAAGAGGCCAGGGGGGGAGTTTGGGGGAACCCAAAAGAAGATTTCCAAAGAAAAATTTTCCCGCCCTGTTAAGACAACAACTGATATACCACGGGACACTTTTAAATGTGGAAAAGCTGCACCCAGGGTTTCCTAATTTTTTTGAAAGTGACTTAGACACATTTTTGATGTTTTGAAAACCCAGGCACGTGCTATAAATTTGGCCACGAAAGCACTGGGCAACTTTTGCTTAAATACTGCTTTGAGGGGAAAGCTAAAACTTGTAGGGCTGCTTTGCCTTTTGCCAAGTACTTTTGTTATGAGGGCGTAAAAACAGACTATTTCTAGAGACATATAACTTTTACCTGTAATTATCAAAGAGCATTTCGTACTTTAAACAACGACGACAAGATAAAACCCTTTTTTAAGTTTGCTCGTAAAGAAAAAATTTCATTTGAAGAGGGCTGGGAGTTCCCAAAGGGATACCCAACACGACACCTTTTTTCATTTTGTTACTAAAACGAAGGGGTTTTAACAACTGTTGCCTGCTGACTTTAACAAAAATATCGATCGATCATACACCTGGGATATTTTGGAAACTGCAGAAATTAGCAGAAAAATTACGAGATTTCTCACAAACTTGACGTACTAAAACAAAAGAGAAACAAGGTAAAAAAAAAATTTGGGGCCCTAGAATTTGGCAAACAAAATAAACTGTTTCCATTCCCGGCCTGATTACCTGCTACTGAAAACTTCTCGTACCTTTTTCCAGGAAAACTCACAATCCTGAATCTGTTCCGTGGCTAGACCAGAAATCTGGTATCGAGAAAAGAAAGTTTTAAAAGTACCTAATTTTTAAAAAGAAAAGGAAAATGCTAAAAGAGTATTGCTATAAATTAAAAAAGAGATACGAGAAACAGTCGGGGCGGGGTGGGGGTTCCCCCCACAAGTCCCTAACCTCTTCCGAGGGAACAAAGACCCAAAAACCTAAACAATTCCCCCTTTTTTCCCAACTGTTTTTTGAAAATGTTACCAGGAAAAGATGAAATAGCCCTCAGAAAAATGTTCCCACGAAAGATTCTTTTAGGGGTGGGTCCTTATTTTCGAGAGATAAAGTAGGATTTTTACGAATCACATCTAACGAATAATTTCCCTTTTAGAGACAAATGGGAGTTACCACGTTATTAAGAGAAAATTTCGCCCATAAAATGACGATACCTAATTTCAAGAAAGATGTAATTTTTTAGAAAACCTATGGAGGGGGTGTTAAAAAGTGCCTCTGCACAAAGTTTTTTAAAAAAAACAAAACAAAGATACTGGTTTTTTAATTTCCCGTGGGGGATATCCAGTGGTGTATTTCCCCCTCAGGTCAGTGGACTTGTTGATAGGGAACGTATCCTCATGGGTTTGGAAAATGTAAAGAACCACTTTTGGGTTGAAATAACACAGATGATAATTATGCCATTGAACTTGTAGAAGGGAAACCATTTTTATTTCCTCTCAGCGCAATTACAGAGCTATGTTCCCAAAAATTCAACAACCCCTTTTTTTTTCTCCTGATGAGTTAGTGGATGACAATAATTTGGGGTTGAAATTTGTTTAGTGAAAAACCCTTTCGCCCCGGATCATTAACACTGACCCCTCCCCGGTCATCAACCTAAATCAGGGCAAAAAACTGACGTTAAATTTCTTACTCATGAAATTTAAAACAAGGAACCATTTTGTTTTATCAGTCACTGGGAAAAAAATGGGGAGATAAAGCATTTCTGAGAGTGAAGGGAAAGGGCTCGATAATTGTTTATTTTAATTTAAAGGTTAAATGATGGAGAAAAATAAAATTAAATTGTCACTGATAGTGTTTTCCCAAAACAGTCAAGCATCTAGTAGTGTTACCCAGTTTTTAAAATTTTTGGGGAACAAGCCCTTGATTTTGGGTCACAATAGCCCCCTAGGGGACATTTGGGTTTTAAGAAGACACTGGGTAAAAAAGGCAAAACAAATTTTTCTTGGCCAAAGATGAAGGAAACAGTAGCTATCATGTGCGACGTTGCCACGGTGTCAAGTGACAGGGAAGCCCCCGCACACAAACCCCACCTGCACCCTCATTCCTATCACCGTCATGGGGAACCAATATTCACAGCTAATTTTTGATTGTGTTTTGGTTTCCTTTTCCTAGGAAACCAAAATTTTGGAAAACCCAAAACCTTTTTTACTATTATGGACGCTGAACACGCTACCCAAGCTATTCCTATGAGAAAAAAATTTAAAGCTTTGTTGCTAAAGTGAGAGCGCGAAGAAATTTTTCTCCCAGGTTGGATTGCCCCCGAAGATACGTCCCGATCAGGGATCAAAATTTTACTTTTAAATTTTTTCGAGAAAACCCTTATTTCCCCCTAGGAAAAAAAGTCTGTTTCTTTTAAAAAAGTTTCATCCACAGTCACAAGGTGCTTAGAGAGATTTCATCAACACGAAGTCCCCTGATGAAGCTATTGTGAAAAAATTTTCCCAGAGACTGGGAAAGAGGGGTTTTCCCTTTTTTCTGTTCCTATGAGAGAAAGTGAGCAAGAAAGTCCGGATTTAGTTTCCCTTTTTAAATAATATTCGGACACCAGTTTCGTGTCCTCCGCAGGTTAAAAGACCTTTGGGCAGGAAAAAAAACAAATTTCCTCATTTAGTACTTCACCCTTTATTTAAAGCAGCAACATTTGACAGCCGCTTTTAAAAGCAAACTTCGAAAAAACCCGTTTTCGCCCCAACTAGAATGAAGCAACATTTGACAACGTGCTGTCTCTTTCGAAACTTTTAAAGCAGGATATAAGGTGATGGCTCGGAAAATTTACCAGGGCTTCTCTACAAGCCAGGGAAGATGGGCCCCCCGAAGTATTTAAAAGGCTTTTGCACGTTTAAAATTTTTTATTTTGGGACATACGCCCGGGAAAAAGAAAACTAATCAGTTTTAAACCCTGTTAACCCCGCTTTAAGGGGATACTAACGCCTTTTTCCTCTACCCCACTACTTCTAACTTCCTAGGACAGAGGAAAAAAACGCAGTCTACCTGACATCTCTAAAGGGATAGAGGGGCGTTTTAAAAAAATTCTGTGACTCAACCCACTAGAACATTTTCTAGTAACCTTGGGATTTTTTAAAGCTGGGGAAATTAAAAACATATTTTGGGAAATTTTCCCTGAAATTTTTTGGGGTTTCCCCAAACGTTTTACTCTGGGGGTACATGACTTTGAACAGGGGGCATCACCCATTTTAAACAATCACCATATAAATGATCCCAAAGAAGCAAAAAACAAATTTAAGAAGAGGTTGATTTTTCCCGTTATCTCATGGACTTAAAGAACTTTTTAAAAAATCCCCTGGGCCCTCTCCCTGTATTTTAGTGCCAAACCTAGGGTAATTCAGGATGTGCACTGTTTACGGGAAAGTGAACTCTGCACCTTCCTGAGGTTACCTCTCCCTCGCTAGACGACCTTTTTTGCCGGTGTAAAGACCCCATTTGTCACCGTTTAGATCTCTTACGAGCTAAAAACAAGTCCCCTTACTGAACTTGCTCAAAAATACTCTTTTACTGTTCAAAAATGATTTTTTAACTACCTCGCACCCCCTTGGCCCCTATGTAACGGGGCTTTTTCATTCCAGCGTATAATGAACGAGTTACTCACAATTTAAAGGATAGAAGCCTACCTTACGATTAGTGGTGTAAGTACGATGGAACAGCCTTGACGCTCTCAGACTTTGTTTGAGAACGGGCCCTACAACTTCACTTAAACTTAGCCAAATGTATTTTGGGGTAAACCCAAGTTTACCTATCAGGCTTTTTTATCGGCCAAGGTGAGGTTCTCCTTTTTGAGGCTAAGGTTCGTCAATTTCTAAATTTCCCCCAGGCCACGGGATGGGAAAGGGGATACAGAGTTCCCGGGGGAGCGGATATTATCGCATTTTTCTGTCCAAATTTTTTTCTCAGATTGCCGCTCCTCTCACTGAGCTTACTAGTAGCAAAGTTCATTTTCACCTGACTAGAGATTGTTCAGACTCTTCAAAAGGTTGAAGCGCTGCTATCCCTGCCCTGGTTTAAAAAGTCCAATTTTAAATCTCCCTTCTTTTTACATATAGATGCGAGGGGTTACAGGGGGGGCCGTGCTGCCCCAACAGTCAACATCCACTGCATTCCCCACCTATAGTTCTTTTCATCTAACTTAAACGAACCAAAAAATTATGCCACATTGAGAAAGGGGCCCCTCTACTTTGGGTGTCGGGAACTTTTTTGACTGAAATTTGGGGACTTCCCCATTTAAAATCAACGTTTTTTTAAACCACAACCACCACCTACATAAAACCAAAAAAGAAAAAAACTGGGGATCAGATGGGCCCTCAATAAAACCCTTTTCATTAGTAAAAACACAAAAGGGGTCTTTTAAATTTTAATTGCTGAACGCTCTTTACGTCCTTAAAAATTACAGTTACAAAAAATTTAAACGAAATTTTAATCCCCCAAAACCTTTTGTTACTTGCTATGTCAAATTCATAAAGAACTTAATCCCTCCGCCCATATTAACTATATATACTCATTCATTCTAATTTTTATATTTATATTTTAAAAAACAGTAATTTGGTGGGGAGGAGAAAGCTATTTTTTGAGGGGGTAGTGGGTGCGGGTGATGTACTGCGTGACCAACACTGTCCTTTCGCAGACCCCCCCCCCCTCACTACACACCTTACGCGTTTCATACCAAAGTTCATACTGCTCGCTTTCCAAACCCATACTTAAGATGGAATGCAGTCCATCTACAGATCGAGCCTAAACTGCCCTCCTTGTCGCGCTAACCTGTCTCTACACGATTCAAACCACATATAAATAAATACTGTGACTCCCCTAGTACCTGGAAATATCCTAATGAGGACGCGTAAAATTGTAGAGGTCTGGGACAAGTGACTCAAAATAATTTTTATTTTAATAATATTGATATGAAAAATCAGAAAAAAATGTAAAAACTTTAAATGAAACTCCTATGCGACCCTCGTCGTTTTGGGGGGGGGGGGGGTTAAACCCCCGAAGGGTTAAAATGATTATTATGTAATTTAATGTATATTCCCTTTTTCATTTAATTTTAATGCTTTATTTGCGATAATAGCTAAATCGTAAAGTAGACTTTATATTATTTTACTGTTATATTGTTATTACTTTTTTTTTAAAGGATGTACATAAAATTGCTCATTAGTCTTGATTGTCAAACTACTGTAATTATCGTTTCCCCGTTATACTCCGGCTTCAGCGCAGTTGTCCACGTAGCTACACGTGATCGGGGGGGGTTTTCCTCACCCTGTGAAGTTTTTTTATTTTTTATTTAACCATAAAATTTACAAATAAAATAGTAAAACTCTTTTAATCGAAATTAACACAATCCCCCACAGCTAATATTACACACCACACTTACAACCCGGTGGGTACACCCCCCCTTCCCTCTCCCTCATCCATCACTTCCCCCAAAAACCTTTTTGGAGCCCCCAACAAATTACATGATATGAACAACACTTTTATATACACTCCCTCGAAAGGGGTACTTAATAACGACACAGACCATGCAATGTTTTGCACGAACAAATTATACAGACATATAACCCCCCCCCCCCGGGGTTACCCAAACCACCCCATATTTACAACCTAACATACTAAAACAATGAATGTTCCTAATCTAAAGTCACACAGCAATGACCCAACATTAATTTATGTAATTGTCCAATGGTTCATTTTACAAAACAATATTATTACTAACAAGGTGATATAAAAAGTCAAAAGACATACAAAATTACTACAAAACCAAAGAAAAACTTAGCTCAAAATCCACCATGTAACCTTTTAAACACATTTAAACATGAAATTTCCAGTGTTAAAACAATAACACAGCTTCAACATGACATCAAGCTCTAACAGCTATAGGACTTACTAGTACTATGACAACATACAATACAACATAAAAATAACCTGACTAAGTAACACATAAAGACGTGCCTAGCACGCCCAAACCCAAAAAAACCATAACACCACTGTTCCCAACTTTATTTACACATTGACGTCATTAACCTTTTTACTCCAAAAAAAAACTGAAGAAAACACCAGTGCGAACAATAAGCACAGACTTTAATACAAACATACACATCATATCTCGGGACACCGTGCTGATCACAGCAAACACATGCAGTGCAAGGCACCTAGAAAAACAATTTGGAGAAAATACATGCAAAAATTATACAAACCTCCAAATACAATGTCATTACCGTAAATCAATATTACCACAACAATATGTAAATAAGTATAAAGTCCAGTAAAACCAAAAACGGGCCACTCCACAGTGCTAGCACCCTGCCCCCCAAATTTATTCACTCATGCATCACTTTCCAACACCTCCAAAATTTTTGTTACCCTTTCCCAGGGAGGCAACCCTGTTTTCACCCCTATTTCCCTACCCCAGCAACACTTTCCAATCATACCCCCCCTCCCTCGTCTATTACAAGTCTAATAAAACCTGAAACGTAATTCCCCTTACCCCAAAAAAATCCTTCACCCACCTCCCCCATAAAGTTTTATTTCTACATACCGTTTTATAGAACAAAAAGCTAACACCCCCTCTTCACCTCAGTAACCTGTTTGCCCCGCAATCCCCACACATAAAAAAAACTGCCATAATTACCCCCAGCTCTGTTTACCTTTCCCCCAACCCCCCCCGCGAGACTTAATGCTCTCAAACAGAAATTTCCTTTACCTCCTATCCATTTACACCCTTTTTAACCCACCCCTTGAACTCCTCATCCATCACAAAAAAACTACATGAAAACCCCGACTCCTCCCCACCACATATCCCACACTCCCCCCCGTCAACGACTCGTCTATCCCGTAGAACCACACCCGAGGGAAAAATCCCATGCAGAAAACGTACTTTACATCCGAACAGGGGTTTCAACCTCACCTACTCAACCTATCCTAATTTCCCCCCATGCAACATGGGGAAAATTCCCCCTACAGGCGCTACAACCCCTCCCAGCTAACAACACACAACCCACCTATTTTAACCTTTGCGGCTCTCGATCCCCCCAAGCCCTCAACACAGTTTCACACTCAGCAACTACTCCTGTATACACCGTTTCAAACTGTTTGGATCCTCCAAACCCCCCCCACCCCCCACTTTCCCTCATCACCTCCCTTTTTTAAAAAGACACATTTACCCTCCGCTTAATCCACAGTCCCAAACCCCCCCTTACTTTCAGGGAACATTACCACATCCCTCTTAAACCAATCACAGCCGAACCCCCAAAAATTTAAAAAACCCTTTCCCAAATATTTCGTTATTGCTGGCCCATTAAGGGAACACGGGTGCCACGCCATACTTTGCTATACTAAATATAACAACAAACCCCCTGCACAAGGGTCAAATATAAGGTCCAATGCACCCAAGCCCCTGAATCCTTTCTACCCTCCAAAGGGGGAGTTTTTCCCTGCATGCCACAGGAGATCGTCCCAAAATAAGACCGCAGATTTTTAACGAATGCACCTTCCTCCCCACAACTGCCTCCCAACAACCCTACCCGCCCAACCCCAAACCCCATACCATCGATTTATCTGAATTTACCCCATAACCCCGTTCCCCTGCAACATTTGTACTCCCCGTCTAATTGTCCATTACATCCCCCCTGATCAGAACAGTTTTTACATCCACATACCCAAATTAAAAAAGGCCAAAACCCCGCAAACCCCCACCCCTGTCCCTCTACGGACACATAGCTGCTCCATCAATCATAAAAGGGGGCCTTTACCATGCAAAAAATAATTTGAAATAGGAAACCCCTCCTAAGTCCCCCACCCATTACAACTCCCCCCCAATCGACCAATTTAACTGTCCCTCGCCATGCACCCCATACAACGCCCAACCCAGCCCACTATTTCTTCCCCAAACCCCCCGACCCCTGAATGGCTTTCAATGCTTTCCGATCCACCTATCATGCCCCTTGCCCAAACGAGCGCCACCAAAACCCCCCCCCCCCCCCCCTTTTGCCTCCACGAAATCCTAATAACCCATGCCCCTCCACCATAGACCTCCCGGCAAACCCAAAAGAGTTTTTGATACTACCCGCCCCCACACAATTTACCCCCCATTCCAAAATCTTCGCAAAAAATTTTTAATCGGCCCTAACAACGAGACGCCCGAAATCCCCCCAAACGTACGCCCCCCTTTCCCTTCGGGAAACCCAAAACAACACAAACCGTTGCCGCTTCTCACCCAGCTCACCTCTCTCCTTCATGCAATTTAATAACCAAAACCGAAAAAGCCTCAAAATTCCCAAACTGCTGATAAAACTCGCCGGGGGGCCATCAAATTTCCCCGGGGCTTTGCCCTTTCGCATTCCACTTAAACCCTCCAATTTCCCCCTCAGTTTTTTCCCCACCCATGCTTCCCTATCACTGTTACGAACGACAACCAACCCTCCCCCCAACCTGTTCAAAACCCCATCCCTACCCCCTTTTCCCTTGCCAGTACTTCTCAAAACCCCTTTCAGCAAACGCCCCATTCCTTTCCGTATTGTAGCCGCCCCCCCTGTACCCCCTACGAACATGAACCTCCAAACCCGGAATGTCATTGCCTCTGTCTTTTTTCCCGCCTACCAATACGCACGATGAAGTCTACGCCCATAACCCCTTTTCCCCCCCCGCCGTACCCCCACCGCTTTTAACCTCTCATCCTTACCCACGCAGCCTCCCTTTAATTGCCATAAATTTTATCCATTGGATAAGTCCCGCCCCCCGCCCCCCCCATAACAAACCCCCTAACTATCCCCAAAGTTTCAAGCCCAATTTTAAAGAAATTTATATTTCCCCCCTTTTCGAATACTGCTTTAAACCGTTCTTTTGCCACACCAACCCCCCACATCACCACATCCTCTACCCCTTTTTTTCTCTGCACGTAACCCCCCCCACAGCGTTGCAAATCCCCTATCCCCCCCTCATCAACCCAACACACTTTTATTTAATTTCCAAAATCCCCTAGAAAACCTGCAGTGACTCCCCCGCCACCTCGCACTACCGGCCCGAAGATCCCAAAAGCTACTTCTATTTTACAAAAAAAAGCAAACCCAACCCCTTTAAATATCAGCCTACCAACCTAGCACGTAACCCCCCCTTAAAAAAATTTCTCTACCTCCCACGCCCCTCCCCAACCGCATCCCGCAACTGAATATCCTCAAAAAATCTGCAAGGCCGCCGACACTGCCCCGCCCCTTTTTTTTCCACGCAGCCCCCCTAAAACGCAGTTCCTCGCCACCAAAGACGGCCACTGCAGGAAACCACGTAAGAAGAAAACTATTCTTTTACTACAAAAACCCTTTTTACCCCCACATCATTTTTTCCCCTGGTGCAACACACATCAAAAATACCCGCTGCCCATCCACCACCCATCCACGCGCAATACCCTTCCCCCCCCCCCCCCCCCCTCACTTTTTAGCAACACAAACGGGCTTTCCTCCCTGACAATTAACCCCCACCACCTTTTAGACTGCAGAGCAAGTCATGACCTAAAACCCCCCACCTCAGCACTCTTTCCCCCCTTTAAATTTGTTCTTGCAGGAAAACAATCCACCCTATATTTAAAAAGAAACATTTGAAACCATTCCTTCTCACACTTTACACACCATTTTTCGTTCACAGTCAACACCAAGGCCCTTAAAGTTTCCAACCCTTCCTCCCCCTTTTATTCATCCCAGGGCCCCGCCCCCAAACCCGCACAAGGCTTTACACCAAACCCCTCCCCCTTTTTTGCGATGCCTCTTATCGGACGCTTTGACATTTCTCTTCCTTCCTCCCAGACCTCTGCGCCCGGGGTCAGGACACATCTGAGTCTGAACCCCCCCGCTCTCTTCCCCGTGATGGCCCTCCCACCAAGTTACTTCAAGGTTCCCTCAGATGAACCCTACCTCCCCCAGCCCCTTCCACACAACGGGACAAACCCTCTTCAGTTGGCCCTCAACCCGCTAGTTTTTTTTCCTTACATTTCCCTACAGGCACCCCTGTCTCTCACCACTCAGGAACAACATCCACTGCAGGCGGTGTCAAAGTCCTTAACCTCCGAAACTCTTCCCTAGAGCCTGCACCTCCCCTGCACTTGCACTTCTGTACTTTTCCTTTGGTAGTAAAAGATCCTTTTTTAATCACAGCTTACCTCACACATGCATTCTCCTCTTTTAACCCCACCCTTTACTCCCCAAAACGCCCAGGCCCTTGCTTGCGCACGGGGCCCCAACAGCATCACGCTGGTAACTGGGGGGCTTTTTTTACAGTTTTTCGCTGGCCCCCCTCAGCCATCACGCACTCTGCCGCCATAGGTCTACGCCCACATATTCTGCACTACGTCTCGTCCGGCATACATACCAAACTTGCGTCCTGAATCCTCCAACACGACGTAAGATGGGATGGGATGTCTCAGATCCTTCCAGGAAAAGGACCCCCGGCGTCCCATGTAAGCACCTGCTGTCCACTTTTCCCTTTTTGGCCCGATGTACGGTTCCCTATTTCTCAAAAACTCCTTTTGTCACCCATCTGCCCAAATGGGGCATTACGTATCTTAAACCCCCGAAAGTGGCGAATACGTCGACAACGCACCTTCCCAAAGCTGGAGTACGCAAGACTCACTCTGGAACCTCGCACCAAGATCATACACGGGCGTGGAATCAGTTTTACAAACATAAGCCCCATTCAGGGGGTACACCATACACCTCATCGTCCGGATTCCATAGGGCTCCCTAAAAGATTGTTGGGAGTAAGACTTGCACGAAGAGGGGGAAATCGCCCCACGAAGCAGCTCAATACCAATGGTATTTACGCGCCTCCTCCACCACCCATGTTGATACAAGGTACTCGCCTGAACAGCAAGGGGGGCAGCGCACAACCCCACTCGACCGTGGCAGGGAGCGAATGTTTTTCGTGAAGTATGATCTGCTCGAGACTCTCTTTGTTGGGCAATTGTCTGCCATTTTTCTTTTTAGTTCGTAAACTTTGTTCAAGAACATTTTTAAGACTTAGTGATTTTCGAGTTTTACTGAGTTGTGTGTCGTTTAGACACTCT
>NC_069457.1:28496407-28513843 GCF_026875155.1 Cherax quadricarinatus
GGGTTTTCCAAAAATTGTAAAAAGGTTCATGGGGCCCCGAGCCGAGGTGCCAATGCTGGTCGTAAGTCGAGTGGACGTATGTCGAGCAGGTTGTAAGTTGGATGGTAGGTGTATGTTTGTAAAAACTTTAAGTGGTTATGCGTTATTTACAGTGAGCAAAGTCAGGGTATTTTTCCAGAATGGTTGGTAATTTCTTGAACATTTCTGAGTGAGTTTTCTCTGAACTTATTAATTTTATTGCATTCCAGTACAGTGGTCCTTCGATAATCTTAAGGCTCGATAGTCGTAATTTTCGAAAATAATAACGATATTTTCGTCAAAACATGGCTCGCTAATCGTAGTTTGACTCGCGAATAGTCATTTGTCTGGGACGCGTACTCACGCTCTGAGCCGCCCCGGCCTCCCTTCCCAGCCAGTGTGGCATTGTTTACCAGTGAGCGACAGTCCCCTCACTTGCTCATATGAAATGTTTCATAATATTCCATTAATTTTAGTGCTTGCAACTACTAAATAAGCTACCATGGCTCCTAGTGCCAAGCCTTTGGTAAAGAAGGCGAGAAATATGATTGAATTTAAGAAAAACATCATTGAACAATATGAAAGTGGCGTTCGTATGACCGAACTGGCCAGGATGTATAACAAACCCCATACAACCATAGCTTCCATCATGGCCAAGAAGAAGGAAATCAAGGAAGCTGTTGTTGCAAAGGGGGTAAATATGCTGACAAAAATGAGATCACAAGTACTTGAAGAGGTTGAGAAGTTATTATTGGTGTGGATAAACGAGAAACAATTAGCAGGAGATAGTCTTATGACGTCGATTATTTGTGAAAAGGCTAGGCAGTTGCACAACGATCTGGTATAGAAATTGCCTGCAACGAGTACTGATATTTGTGAATTTAAGGCCAGCAAAGCTTGGTTTGAGAGATTTAAGAACTGTAGTGGCATACACAGTGTGGTAAGGCATGGTGAGGCTGCCAGTTTGGACCAAAAAGCGGCTGAAAAATATGTGCATGAATTCAAGGAGTACATAGAGGTTGAAGGACTGAAACCTGAACAAGTGTTCAATTGTGATGAAACAGGCCTCTTTTGGAAGAAAATGCCAAAGAGGACCTACATTACACAGGAGGAAAAGGCACTGCCAGGACACGAAGCCTATGAAAGACAGACTGACACTGTTGCTCTGTGCTAATGCTAGTGGGGATTTCAGAGTGAAGCCATTACTAGTGTACCATTCTGAAAATCCAGAGTGTTCAGGAAAAAAAAATGTTATGAAGAGTAAATTGTGTGTTTTGGAAATCTAATAGTAAGGCATGGGTCACGAGGGAAATTTTTGTCGAGTGGTTCAAGAAGGTTTGGGCCCTAGTGGGGAAGAATTACCCCGGGAAAAAAGAAATTGGATCTCAAGTGCCCCAGTAAGGACAAGCACCTGTCATCCCCCAAAATTGGAGCCAATTTTGGGGGATTTGGGTTCATCACAGTAAAGTTCTTGCCCCAAAATCCCTCCTCCCCTCCACCCCAGGGACCAGCAGGTCATTTCAAATTTTAAAAAAAACTCTACCCAAACAATTTTCAAAGGTTTTTAAATGTGACCTCAGACCTCATTGACCCTAAGGATTTTTGGAAAAAAACACTTCAGCATCCTCCATTGCTAAGCCTTATAGGTAAGGCTTGGGAGGGAGTGATACCGGACTTTGAACTCTCCTTGGAGAAAATTGGGGCCAGTTGTGTCCACAAGAGGGATTTTTGAAGGTTTGGGGGCTGCCCTGTGAGCCTATGTCTATTGTTAAAATCTATTGGGGCACTGGGGATTTCCCCAGGGGGTTGGTGCGAGTTGGGGTGGGGAAGGTTTGGGTGAAAGACCAAAAACAAAAGGGTCACCACTGAGGAGCTGCAGGCTTCAGCGGGGAAGGCAAAAGACGCAGCTCAGAATTTCTGCAGGGGGAGGAGAAGAGAGAGGGAAAAAGTTGCCTTTTTCAAAAATTAAAGGATTTTTTGAAAGGGGGGGAAAGAGGGAAAGATTTAGGAGAAAAACTCACCCTGCCCAAGGCTGTTGCAAGCCTTTTTGGCAACATGTACGTGCAATTTTGGGCCCTTTTTAGGGAAGTTTTTAAAGAGACCAAAAACCAAGCTCTTGTACATTTTTTTTTGCGAGACAGGCCCCGGACTCTAAAGCTGGTCCTAGTGGCATTAGAAACAGAGAAGAGAAGAAACCCCCAAAAAAGCACTTGGTACCTGAGGTGTTGGGAAGGGGTTTCCCTTCCAAAGATAACTAAGCTCTGCTCCCCTCCAGCTTCCTACACAAAGAAGAATCCCCAATAAAGGTAAGGTTATGCTGTTAATGTTTCTTCATCAGCCCCATTGTATTGTTTATTACTAAAACCCTGGGTGTCAGGAAAGATTAATTGTATTTTACTTTATTTCTTAGGGGAAATTTGATTCGAAATCGTAAATTTTGTAAAGTAAACTTCCAGGAATGGTTTAAATTTGATAAAAGGACCACGTATATGATCCCAATTGTTATTGGCAAAGTTTAATTTTTTTTGGGGTCTACCCCCACTGGTGGTAGTTTTTAACCTCCCAGAGCCCAAAAAACCCAGCCAGGGGCCAGGAGGTAATGACCCCCAAGAGTGCTTATTTTGTTGGAATTATAACATTACCCTTTTGACTTTTTTTGGTCTTATATACGTTTTACAACCCTTGTGTTTGACGTGTTTACTAAAAAATTCTGCGGTTCAAATCAAGCAGGAAAAAGCGGGTAGGCCCACAGTGAGAGAAGGGTGTGTGGGGTCAGTGTGCCCAAATAAAAAAATCCTTAAAAATTTATTACAATATTGCAATACATGGTTGTATAACTAAATCTTCTTTTTTTTATTTGAAAAAAAATTCCAAATAAAAGAAAAGATAATAACGGGGGGCTGGGAGGGGAGAACAAAAAAAAATGTTTTTTTAGAGCCGGGAATGTCTGCAGTGTTCTTTTCGGACCCCATTTTAAAATTGGCATATTTTTAAATTGTGTGAAATTGGCCAAAATTTCCCAATTTTGCCCATTTTTATGGGTATTTAAAATTTTGGAAAAAAAAAGGGCATTTTCTTGTACTCAATTGTAGAAAAAATGAGTTTTGTCGTCGGGGAACAATGGAATTAGCAAAATAGGGTCAAATGGGAAAATTCCGATTCATATACATCCCCAAGGGTCGCAAATTTTGCGAAGCGTAATTCCGTAATTTTCATCAAATTTCATACTTTGTGTCTTTCCCATCGGGGAAAAGTTCATTTTCATTTCACAAGTTTTTTTTTTTTTTTTTTCAAAAAATTTTTGTGACACCAGGAGACACTCAGGTTTGGGTTGTGACAGTCAAAGAGAAAATATCAGCTGAGGTTGATCAATGGAGGTTACGTTTCAGTGGGGAGCTCTTGATTGAAAAATTGGACTTTTTTCTTTCTTGCTTAGAAAAAACCGTTGCCTTCCTTTCCCCTACACTTTTATGAACTTTATGGATTTCCCACTTCCCCCCCTTAACTTTTGGGGGTCTGTCCCCATAGTTCTAGGTTTTGAACCCTGGATCAAGCCGTGTTCTGCGCCATGAACTCAGCTCACCAGATAAGCTTGAGCAGAAAAATTTGGGTTAGTTGAGAGAATGCATGTATGTTGCCCAAATAAAACAAATCCTGCAGCAACAGTGCATAATGAAAAAAAAAATGAAACCATTTTTTGGATTAAACAGAACTTTGTGGTTTAATCAAAACAGCGACTTTGTTTTTTTTAGGGTTTTTTTCACGGTTTCTTGGGTCTCTTTGTGAAGGGAAAGATGTATTACAAAAATAGGATGATTTTAATTGGTTTTAGTTTTAAAAAAGGGCTTGAAAACCAAAATCAAAGTAGTGGAAATTTCAATTTTTGCCAATGAAAGGGGAAAAAAACAAAGACATCATGTGTCCAAAACATGTTAGCTTGTGGGTCTAAGTGCATTCACGAATCGCTGATATTATTTATAAAATTATTACAAATTGATAGCTAAGAATTTGGGTTTGGGTTTGGAATAATGAAATGGCCTAAAATGGGAGTCAAAAGGGTAAAATTGCCAATGCGTAAGTATCGGATGCAGCAAAATTGTGAAGCATAGTTTCGTAAATTTTCCCATCAGTTTCGTATTTCTTTTAATACCTTCAAAAAAGATTCTTCTACTTTCAAAAGAATTTTTTTTTTTTTTTTTTTTTTCTTGGACAAGTTTCAGATCAGGGTCCCCACCCCCCTAAAAGGGAAAAATTTAATTAAATAATAACCCCTGGTAAATGGACTAGGATCTAAATGAACAAAAATAAAGTATTGAGCCACCCTTTTGTATGAAGAGCACAGTTTTTCTATATGTCCCCCGGGTTATTTATTTTAGCTTTCTTTTTTAGGGTTTACCCTTTCGGGGTTTCAGCCGTATATACGGCTTACCACCAGTGTCCATGACGTATAGTATGCCTAAATTCTAGCTTTCTCAAATCTATTGAGAGAAAGGGGTAGGCCACATATGAAGGAATGCGTCAGTGGTCAGTGTGCACGTAAAAAAAAAATCCTGCAGCAACAGTGCGTAATAGAAAAAAAAATGCCCCGGTTTTTGGTTTAAAACACGACTTTTGCCTTTTTTTCGTAGGGTATTTATTTTGTATTTAGTTTTTCTGGTTATTTTATGAATGGAAGAATATTCAGAAATTGAGATGATTTTGAGGGTTTTTAAAAATGAAAAGTGCCCTGAAATTGAGTAAAAGTAGCAAAAAAATTTGTTTTTTTCCCAAAGTAAAAAGTAAACAAATAATGCTATGCGTCTAATACAACAGCTGGCAGTCTAATTTCTTTCAAAATGCGCTGATATTATTTTACCATTTCTAACAAATGCAGTAGTCGCTAACAGTAAATCCCCCTTTTTTTGGGAAAAAAAATTTTCAAAAATGAAAAACAAAAGAATGTAAGAGGGGTGTGGGGACATGCTGAAAACAGAGGAAATGCATTTTGTGCCGGAATGTCTTTTCTTTTTTATTCGGGCCCACCGGGAAATTGGCATTTTTTGAAATTTGTGTGAGATTGGCAAAATTGCTAATTCTGACCACGTATTGGATAATTGAAATTGTAAATGGGGGTTTCTTGTCTCATTCGATAAAAAAAAGGGAGTTTAGTGAAATATTATTTTTTTTGTCAACAGTACAGGGGAAATTGGGCCCCGAAAATAGGGCTCAAAGGGGAAAAATCGCGTTTCAAAAACATCGTCGGGACCCGGTAACTTCGGAAGCATAATTCCTAATTTTCCATAAAAGATTTCATTCTTTTGGTGTCATTTGAGGGGGAAAAAGATTCCTATTTTTTCATAGAAAAAAAAATATTTTTTTTTTTTTGAAATTTGGGGGCCCCTGAGAACAATCTCGGGAGGGCCTGTGGATCTGAAAGGGGGTTTTAAATATTTTTTTATAAGTTAGAAAGCCAAACAAACCCCTTTTGGGGCTGGTGTGTCTCAAAAAGGAACAGTTTGCTGAAAAAAGTTTGGTTTTTTGGTAGCTCTCTGACAAAAGACCTGTATTTCGATTTACAGCCCCCTCACTAAAGACGAGTTTTGCCCCCAAACCTGTCAGAAACAAATTCTTTGCTAAGCAATGATGGAATGAGTTTGTTGTCAACCTTTTTTTTATAAGTTTTAAACCCGTGCGTCCAAAAGATCTCTTCAAGGGTAGTGCTTCAAATAGATCTCTTTTTTTTTACATATTTTCAAAGAAAAAAATAAAAGGACAAAAATGCAACTAATATGACATTTTATTGGGGCAACGTTTTCGCTCCCAGGACTGATAAAGCTCTGGAAAGCGAAATTCCCACTAAAATGTAAATTATTTGACTTGTGCCCTTTTTAAAATTTCTTAGTGGTAATTCTACCAACTTTATTACAAATATAAAAAAAAAAAGTAATCAAATTTTTACACTTTTTAAAATGAAAAAAAAAAAAAGATCATTTTTTTTACATTCAAATGTTGCAAAAGCGTTAATACTGTACGTTTGGACCATTTAGGGTTTAACCCTTTCGGGTCAAGGCCAAACTAAAGTGGTGGGCCCCTTTGGGCCAAGAATTTTCAAAAAAAAAAATTTGTTATTTTTTCTTTTGAATGTGAGAATTTTTTGTGAAGGTAAAAAAAACAAAAAGACGAAATTTGATGGAAAAAATTTACAAATTTTGCCTCGCGAATTTTGATGTGTAAACAATATTTTCGAATTGGCGATTTTGCCGCTTTGACTTCCATTTTGGCTAATTTTCATTATTCCGTCGACCAAATTTCTTGCTGTTTACTAGTACTTCTATTCTATCGATTTGGCACAAGAAACGCCACGTCAACTGTTTCAATTTCAAAAAAAAAAGGGTTTGGAAATTGGGAATTTGGCCAAAATTAAAACAAAGTTCAAATACCAATTTCAAAAAAGGGTCCCGAATAAACAATGTAGGTATTCTGGGGACAAACAACCTTTTCCCCCCCGTTCATTGTTTTAGTTTTTAGGCTTTTCAAATAAATTCCATTTTGATTTTTTATTACACCAAAAAATAGAAGATTTTACTGTTATGCAATTGTTTTAAAACAGTGGACCCTCGACCAAAGAAGGCATCGCAACGTTAAAAACCGACTAGCGTACATTTTAACACAAAAATTTTCCCCCGCTAGCTCTAAAAAACTCGACCAAAATGATTCATTCCGTTTGAGACGCCCACTTGCGGCCCGGGCGTGCCTCCTTTTCCCGTGGGGGCCGTTTTTACAAGAGGGCCCGCCACCCCGGGGGCATCCAAAATACAATTGGAACATTTTTATTATCACAGCGTTTTAAGTATTGTACCTCAAAATAAATCACCATGGGGCCCCCCGAAAGTTTTGGTGCCAATTCTGTGGTAAAAAGGGTGAGAAAAACTTTGTACCACAGAAACTGTGCTGCTTTACGGTCAACTGTTGCTGGGTCAGTAGCTGTTTCTGCATATGGTCAGCGTTGCTGGGCAGTCACTGTTTCGGTCAGTCAGCTGTTTTTGGCCACGGTCAGCTGTTTTTTTGGTCAGTAGCTGTTGCTGCACCACGGTTTAGTGTTGCTGGACCAGTCAGCTGTTGTGGTCAGTCAGCTGTTTCTGCACCACAAACAGCTGTTTCTGGCCAATCAGCTGTTGCTGGGTCAGTCAGCTGTTGCTGCACCACAAACAGCTGTTTGGATCAGTAGCTGTTTTCTGCACCACATCAGTTGTTGCTGGGCCAGTCATGTTGCTGCACCCGCAGCTGTTGCGGACTAGTCAGCTGTTGCTGCACCCCCCCGGGGCGTTGCACCCGTAGCTGTGTGGTCGTCAGCTGTTGCTGCACCACGGTGCTTTTGCGGGGTCAGTCAGCGTTTCTGCACACAGTCACTGTTGTGCACCAGGCAGCTGTTGCGCACCACGTCAGTGTTGCTGCACCACGGGACTGTTCGGATCAGTCAGCTGTTTCTGCCCACGGTCAGTTGTGCTGAAAAAGTCAGTGTTGCTGCCCACGTCAGTGTTGCTGCCCCACCTCGCTGAAAACACGAGATGTGGGGTATGTTGTTGGTTGGCTTTAAATGAAAAAAGTTACCCAGAAAAGATTTAACCCCCAGGGTAGCCCCCCCAGTAACCCAAGAAAGTCAGTGCATCATTGAGGCTGTCTAACTTATTTCCATTGGGGGTCCTTAACCCTTTTAGGGGCCAAGGGCCCAAATTGGGGTCCGCACCATGCCAAAAATTTTTAAAAAAAAAAATTTTTTTTTTTTTATGAAATTTTTTAGGAATCTTTTTGTGAAGGTAATAAAACAAAAAGTACGAAATTTGGTGGAAAATTGATGAAATTATGCCCGCGAATTTTTATGTTTTCACGTATTTACGAACGGCGATTTTTCCGACTTTTTCTCCCTTTTGGGGCCAATTACATTATTCCAATCAACCAAATTTTAGCTTTTCATAGTATTACTTTTATCTATCGATTTAGCCAAAGAAATCGCCAAGTAAAATGTTTTTAACACAAAAAAAGTGACGGAAATTTTTAAATTTGGGCCCAAATTTTAAAACAAAATTCAAAATATTCCAAATTTAAAAAAAGGGCCCGAATGAACAATGTTGGGATTCCCGGCACTAAATAATATTTTCCCCTTTTTTTTATTATGTTTTGAGGCTTTACAAATAAATTCCATTTTTTTTATTTTTTATTTCCTAAGAATTTTTTTTTCACACAAAAAAAAAGAGATTTACTGTTTGCAGACTGTAAAATTTTATAATTTTCACACCCTATTTTTGAATGTATTTAGACCCCCCAGCGAGTGTATTAGATTTTTAGGTCGTTTTTTTTTACTTTTGAATATCGCAAAAAATTTAACATTTCCGCTACTTTGACTCGTTTCAAGCCCTTTCCAAAGCAAAACCAATCAAAATCATCTCTTTTCTGAAAAAATGTCTTCCATTCTTCAAATGAGACCAAGAAATCGCAATCAAAATATAAAAAAAAAATACGAAAAAAAAAACCCGCAAAATTGCTGTTTAAAAAAAATCATGATTTCATTTTTTTTTTTCTCATTATACCAAGTGTGCTGCAGGACTGTTTTATGTGGTGCACACAACCACATAGATGTTTCTCTCATATCTAGGCCCCAAATGTACCCTCACAGTTTTTTCAATAGCTGAGCTCAGGCGTAGATTCGGTTTGGACCCCGAAAAGAAAGCCGTAGATCACGGACGGCCCTGAAAGGGGGTTTAAATTTTTCTCCCAGGGTGCGACCCACAACAGTTGACTAAATCCAGGTTTTAAAGGAAAAAAAGCCTGGAACTAGTGCCATTTGGTGAATTTAAAGGGCCCGCAAAGGGGGTTTTTAGAGATTTAAGAATTGTAGTGGCGTACAGTGTGATAAGGGTGGTGAACTGAAAAAAATTTCCCACCCGAACAAATGTTATTTGACAAAAAGGCCCTTTTTCTGGAAGGAAATGCCAAAAAAGGACCTACATTACCAGGGGGAAAAGGGCCCCCCAGGACATAAGCCTTTGGACTGACACCTCAATCTAAGGAAGGGGGGTTCCCCCTTTGAAACTAAACCCTCCCCCCCCCCCCATCCCGTCAACATCCCAGTCTTTAATAAAGTTAAGTGTATGTAATTGTACAGTCTTCTTCAGTTTGTGTGTATTAAAATTAATATTTATGGGTAAAAAATTTTTTTTTCATCTTTGGGTGTCAGGAACGGTTATTTGATTTCCTTATTTCTTTGGGGAAAAATTAACTCACAACGATAATTTGACAATGTTGAGCTTAGGGAAAGGATTAATAGCGTTGGGCGAGGGTCCCCTGTAATTATAAATTCATCACCACATTTTTGAAAGTATATTGACCCCCCCAGCTCGTTATTTATGTAGGCGTTTGTTTACTCTTGAAACAGCAAAATTTTAAAATTTCCTCTCTTTGAGCTCAGTTTCAAGCCATTTTCCCGTGCAAAAAAAACCAAACAAAATATCTTATTTTTGTAAATAGTCTTCCATTCTATCAAAAGAGACCCAAAAAATCGCAAATACATCTATAAAAAACAACAAAAAAAAAAATGCAAATTCGCGTTTTAATCGAAAATACACTGTTTTTTCATTTTAAAAAGTGTGCGCAATTTGTTTTGTTGGGCACACATACCACTAGATGTATTTCTTCATAACTAGGCCCAAAATTTTTCCCCTCACAGTTTATCAGAGTGAGCTGAGCTATGGCGTAGTTTTCGGTTTGGACCCGAACGAAACTGTAAATCTATGGGACGGACCCCCGAAAAGGGGAATGTCACCTTGCACTTTAATAACATTTTTATTTATTTTTAAAAATTTTTACAAAAATTTTTGTATATTGTAATAAACAAAATGAGGAATCAGCTTATAACATTTATTTAGGTATGCATACTGGTCAAGGCCGTTTTAAATCCGAGTCATCTGTAAACAGTACGTCCTAAATGAGGAAAAGGGTATAAAGGGGCCCCCCCTTACGATGGCATGCTTATGTTAAAACCCCTACGATACATTTTAACCAAAAATTTGCTCGCTTCATGCTAAAAAACTTGCCTTACGTGATTCGTCCGGACGCGTCCCACATGTGGCCCCCGCGCCCCATGTTTTCAAGCCAGTAGTGCAGTCGCTCTATGCATACATTTGGTATATTTTACATTACCCAGGGTTTTTGTGCTTGTAACTGCAAAATTTAAGTCACCCGTGGACCCAAAAAAGCTTATGTTTCCATCCCTTTGGTAAAAAAAGGGTGAGAATTTGTTGGGGAAATTTAAAAAAAGATTAAAGGGAAAGTTGCAAATGGGGTTTAACTGAAACCTTTTTGGATGAAAATCACCCTAACAAATATTCAAGCTGGCTGGGACTTATTACAATGCAAAGTTGTGAACCCCTTTAGACAAATCAAAGGAATGAGAGGTACGACTCATGGACAGATATGTTTTTGCGCGGGCCCGTGACTCCAAACTGGTCCTAGGGCATTAAAGAAAAAGGGAAGAACCCCCGGAAAAGGACTTTTACTCAAGTCTAATGGAAGGGGGTTCCCCTTCTAAACGGGAACAATTCCACACTCTCCCCCCCTCCCATCCCATCAACCCATCACAGATCTTCAATAAAGGTAAGTGTATGTATTATATTCTAAGTAGAGTGTTAACCCTTTGACTGTTTCAGGCCCCTCTCTAAAACTGTCATTCTATGTCGCCAAATATTCGAAAAAAAATATTATTTTTCTCATGAAAATGTTAGCAATATTTTTCTGAGTGTTTTAAGCCTAAAAAAAATTTTTTGCCATCAGTACTTACTGAGATATGAAGCCGCAAAGTTTGCGGGAAAGTGACGTGCTTTACGGCAACAGCGGCGACTGCCGCCCACCCATTTTTTTTATTTACTCTAATTAAAAGGGTTTCTTGCATTTTTCAATTATTTTTCTGTTCCAGATAATTTAAATGTGGCCTGTGAGACCAATGTAAGGTGCATTGTTCAAATATACACTCATTGTTTACAACACAATAAACGAACAAACTTTATCACTATTAGTTTGTGTATACACTTTGTTTAACAAACAAACAATACAAAACAATTTTTTATTACTATTGATCCATAATATATATACATATG
Source organism: Cherax quadricarinatus (assembly GCF_026875155.1). Taxonomy (NCBI): domain Eukaryota; kingdom Metazoa; phylum Arthropoda; class Malacostraca; order Decapoda; family Parastacidae; genus Cherax; species Cherax quadricarinatus. The sequence continues at coordinate 28,507,555 of NC_069457.1, forward strand.
TACAGTCACTGAACATTTTCCCTAGAACTGCTGCAGCTTGTGGAACTCTTTGAAACATGGGTATATGCAGAGGGGAAACTTGAACTCCTCACACACTTTAAAACGATTTGTCTCTGCGTGTTTGTGGGCGTTTTGTGGTTTTGCATGCATACATAAACCTCTTCTGAGCAGTTTTCTTGGCATTACTAGGAGGCATTGTATGGGGTAGTGTTTCACCAGGCCTGAAACGAGATGGTGTGTGTTGGTAATTTCGTGGGCGCTGGTCTATTGCAGGTGTTGCTCCTTGGTACTTTGCGATTATTTGTCTGATTTCTGACAAGCAAAATTCACCATATTTTGGTGTTTTTTTTGGTCTTCAACTTGTATATGTTATAAGCATTTAGCATAGAGAATTATCAACAAGATGGAAAAAAAGTTTTATATACCACTTATAACTCTTGCGTACACAGTCTGCAAAACCCAATCTGCATGTCACATTTGTCCACTAAGAGCCATATTGAGGTTGTAGTCCATGACAGCTGAAAGGCTTTAGAATGGGTTCATTGGTGTCTCTGTTGTGCCTGCCACTGTGTACCATTTCGTTTCGGTGAACTGATGTCAACAATGTGACATCACGTTTGTCATGCCACGAAATCCCATGATGTCATTGGCAGCAAGGCTTGCCCCTCACCTCTGGAGTGCCAGCGTCGAACCTTGGCATATGTTTACGATTACGACGCACTGTGCCACACACGTCTGTCAAGTCCACTCGCAAGAAATCACTGAGTAAGGGGCTTATGTACCAGTTATCAGTAAATAACATATGCCCCTTACCAAGTTATGGTTCCATCATTGTTCGAACCACATCACCAGAGATACCCAATAACTTCATGGTACTGTATCTCTCAAAGTATTTACTGCCCAGTGTACACAATGATATCCAAAACTAGACCACTTCTGCAATCACACAATACAAATAGCTTTATACAAGTGTTTCCTCTTGCTTGGTATATATTGCTTAAATTGAGAGTCTTCCTTTGAATAAAATCAAGGACTCATCAATAACAAGCTTCCTGAAGGGATAAAAAATACATGCAGCACTTTTTTTTTCAGGTACATAAAAACATTTCTTTTCTTATATAACCTGTCGCTTCTGTCAGGCCCGGTTTTGTCTGAAAAGTGTAACATACGTAACAGTATCAGGAAACGATTGACACCTAAATGTCACTAAACTGGGGGTTGAAATCAGGCGTTCTGTTACCAGTATGTGGTGGGAGTGTGCTTATACACATGTGGCAAAAAACAGGTACATCTCTGCCACAGTTGTCTCCTTCCACTTGTGTAGCTGTGATTTTGGTGAGGAGGGAAATTTTATTTGCCATGGTGTAATCACAGTATGTGTTTGTTTCCTGACAATGATGTCCATCAGGGGTTCATCGAAGAATAACTCAAAGCATCCAGTTCACTGGCATTGTTCCGAGGTGGACATGATGGCTTTATTCCACTTTTTTGTTTCATCAAAGTCATGGGACTGGGAACAAACTCGTCCCCTGTCCTGCCAATCCCATATGTGGTTTTGCTGGTGGGTCTGGATATTGTACTGTGGTTGTGGTTGTGCAGGTTGTGGGAGTGTGGGGTCGGCTGAGGCTGGTTGTTGTGCGGAGTAAGCAGCGTGGGTAGTTAGCGTGGCCCCTGATGGTGCCACATGGGCCGTGCCACCCTCACTATCACCACCACTGCCTGCTCCCTCACTCACATCATTCATACCCATCGTTTACAATATCGTGATCTTCACTATCAGGTTGTGGTGTAGGGCCACGGGATGTTCTCCCAGAGTTTCTCTTCCTTTTTGGGAAAAACATATGAACACTACCAGACCGCATGCTACGTCGTACATACTGCCGCTTCACTGGGAATATTCACCCTCACTGTCACTAGAACTGCTTTCAAAGACCTTGAAATCACTATCACTCTCACAATTCACTGCTAACATCTGGGTGTTGTACACGACCAAATAGTTTCCTCTTTCGTCCCGGGTAAGGGCGAAAAATGAACGTGAACAAGCCGACCCCGCACCAGAGGGGGAAGGTTGTGGGTCATCTGGGTTTTCATCACTAATTACGTATCCTGGGCACTTTTTCCGGTAACACTCGCTTCAAAACTCTGGAATTCACTGTCACTGACATTTTCATTTGCTGTTTAGAGCTATCACTTGGGAACAAAAGACCTCCAATCCCGAGGAGTGAGAAACTTCTTACCGAGAGGCATGGGTGAAAATGGACTAATAAGATGGCGTTCCCACAATGCACCGCTTGGGTCCCAGATTTTTTTCACAGGGTGCACACTGACCACTGAGACCCATTCTCTCTCATGTAGGCCTACCAGGCCTTTCCCGCTTGATTTGAAGCCGCTAGAATTTGTGCGTTATAATACGTCAGAAACATTGGGCTCGTAAGACGTATTTATACGTCGTAAACAGTCAAAGGGTTAACTGTGCATGTCTTTTTCAGTTCGTGTGTATTAAAAATTTCATGTGGTAAAAAAAATTTTTTTCGTACTTTGGGGTGTCTTGCACAGATTAATTTGGATTTCCATTATTTCTTATGGGGAAAATTAATTCGCCTTAAGATAATTTCAGCATAGGATGAGCTCACAGGAAAGGATTAATATCGTAAGGCGGGGATCCACTGTAGTTCATTTCCACTTGATACATTGTTTATATACAATTGGGTGACACTTTAATACATGGACTTAAAAGCCCAAAGGTTCGGAAGAGCATTTTTGGCAACCTTAAGCCTACAAGGACAATAAACGTTTCATATACAGTTACATATACATATACAGGTAGTAGGTTGGTAGACAGCAACCACCCCGGGAGGTACTACCGTCCCGCCAGATGACCGTGAAACAGAAAACCTGTAACTGTTTTGCATGATGGTAGGATTGCTCGTGTCTTTTTCTGTCTCGTAAACATGCTAGATAACAGGGGATATCTTGCTACTTCTAAATTACAGATTGGTCACACTTCACAGACACACACATGCAATATATATATATACATACATCTAGGTTTTTTCTCCTTTTTCTACATAGTTTCTTGTTCTTCTTTATTTCTTCTATTGTCCATGGGGAAGTGGAAAAAAATTTTTCCTCTGTAAGCCATGCGTGTCGTATGAGGCGACTAAAAAGCCAGGAGCAATGGGCTAGTAACCCCTTTTCCTGGAAACATTACAAAAAAAGAAAAAAAGGAAAAACTTTATAAAACCGGGATGTTTGAATGTGCGTGGATGTAGTGCAGATGACAAGAACAGATGGTTGCTGATGTTAGAATGAAAAAGAAGTTGGATGTCCTGGCCCTAAGCGAAAAAAAGCTGAAGGAGCTAGGGGATTTCGGGGGGGGAGAAATAAATGGGATTAAATCTTGAGTATCTGAGAAAGTTAGAGCTAAGGAAGGAGTAGCAATAATGTTGAAGGATCAGTTATGGAAGGAGAAAAGAGAATTTATGAATGTGTAAATTAAAGGATTATGTGGATTAAGTAAAGGTTGGATGCGAAAAGTGAGTCATAATAAGCGTGTATGCACCTGGAGAAGAGAGAAATGTAGAGGAGAGACAGAGATTTTGAGAGATTTTAAAGTGAATGTATAGGAACCTTTGAACCAAGTGAGAGAGAAATTTGTGGTAGGGACCTGAATGCTAAAGTAGGAAAACTTTTAGAGAGGGTGTGGTAGGTAAGTTTGGGGTGCCAGGTGTATGATAATGCGAGCCCTTTGATTGAACTTTCTATAGAAAGGGGTTTAGTTAAAAGGAAATACATTTTTTAAGAAAAAGAGGATAAATAAGTATACAAGATATGATGTAGGGCGAAATGACATTTGTTTGTTGGATTATGTAGTGTAGATAAAGACTGTTGAGAAACGCTTCAGGATGTACATGTTTATAGAGGGGCACAGATATATCAGATCACTTTTTAGTTGTAGCTACACTGAGAGTAAAAGGTAGATGGGATACAAGGAGAATAAAAGCATAGGTAAGAGAGAGAGGTGAAGGTTTATAAACTAAAAGAGGAGGCAGTTAGGGTAAGTTTTAAAACAGCTATTGGACGATAGAGGGGGTAATGAGAGCATAGGGAATGGGGTCGAAAAGGTATGAGGTAGGTTTAAAATGTAGTGTTTTGAGTGTTCAGCAGAAGTTTGTGGTTATAGGAAAATGGGTGCAGGAGGGAAGAGGAGCGATTTGGGGGAATGATGATGTAAGAGAGTAGTAAGGGAGAAAAAGTTAGCATATGAGTAGTTTTTACAAAGTAGAAGTGATGCAAGGAGGGAAGAGTATATGGAGAAAAAGAGAGAGGTTAAGAGAGTGGTGAAGCAGTGTAAAAAGAGAGCAAATGAGGGAGTGGGTGAGATGTTATCAGCAAATTTTGTTGAAATAAGAAAAACTTTTTGAGTGAGATTAGCAAGTTAAGGAAGCCTAAGAAAAAAATGGATTTGTCAGTTAAAAATAGGAGAGGGGAGTTATTAAATGGAGAGTTAGAGGTATTGGGAAGATGGAGGGAATATTTTGAGGAATTGTTAAATGTTGATGAAGATAGGGAGCTGTGATTTCGTGTATAGGGCAAGGAGGAATAACATCTTGTAGTAGTGAGGAAGAGCCAGTTGTGAGTGTGGGGGAAGTTCGTGAGGCATTAGGTAAACTGAAACGGGATAAGGCAGCTGGGATTGATGGGATAGAGATAGAAATGTTAAAAGCAGGTGGGGATATAGTTTTTGAGTGGTTTGTGCTATTATTTAATAAATGTATGGAAGAGGGTAAGGTACCTAGGGATTGGCAGAGTGCATGCATAGTTCCTTTGTATAAAGGCAAAGGGAACAAAAGAGAGTGCAAAAATTTTTAAGGGGATAAGTCTGTTGAGTATACCTGGTTAAAGTGTATGGTAGAGTTATTATTGAAAGAATTAAGTATAAAATGGAGAATAGGATTAGCAGATGAACAAGGAGGCTTTAGGAAAGGTAGGGGATGTGTGGACCAGGTGTTTACAGTGAAACATATAAGTGAACAGTATTTAGATTAGGCTAAAGAGGTTTTTGTGGCATTTATGGATTTGGAAAATGCATATGACAGGGTGGATAGGGGGGCAATGTGGCAGATGTTGCAGATGTATGGTATAGGAGATAGGTTACTGAAAGCAGTGAAGAGTTTTTACAAGGATAGTTAGGCTCAAGAGTATGTAGGAAAGAGGGAGATTATTTCCCAGTAAAAGTAGGCCTTAGACAAGGATGTGTGATGTCACCGTGGTTGTTCAATATATTTATAGATGGGGTTGTAAGAGAAGTTAATGCGAGGGTCTTGGCACGAGGTGTGGAGTTAAAAGATAAAGAATCACACATAAAGTGGGAGTTGTCACAGTTGCTCTTTGCTGATGACACTGTGCTCTTGGGTGATTCTGAAGAGAAGTTGCAGAGGTTGGTGGATGAATTTGGTTGGGTATGTAAAAGAAGAAAATTAAAAGTGAATACAGGAAAGAGTAAGGTTATGAGGATAACAAAAAGATTAGGTGATGAAAGATTGGATATCAGATTGGAGGGAGAGAGTATGGAGGAGGTGAATATGTTCACATATTTGGGAGTGGACGTGTCAGCGAATGGGTCTATGAAAGATGAGGTGAATCATAGAATTGAAGAGGGGAAAAGGGTGAGCAGTGCACTTAGGATGTCTGTGGAGACAAAGAACTTTGTCCTTGGAAGCAAAGAGGGGAATGTATGAGAGTATAGTTTTACCAACGCTCCTGTGTGGGTGTGAAGTATGGGTGATGAATGTTGCAGCGAGGAGAAGGCTGGAGGCAGTGGAGATGTCATGTCTGAGGGCAATGTGTGGTGTGAATATAATGCAGAGAATTCGTAGTTTGGAAGTTAGGAGGAGGTGCGGGATTACCAAAACTGTTGTCCAGAGGGCTGAGGAAGGGTTGTTGAGGTGGTTCGGACATGTAGAGAGAATTTAGCGAAACAGAATGACTTCAAGAGTGTATCAGTCTGTAGTGGAAGGAAGCCGGGGTAGGGGTCGGCCTAGGAAAGGTTGGAGGGAGGGGGTAAATGAGGTTTTGTGTGCGAGGGGCTTGGACTTCCAGCGGGCATGCGTGAGCGTGTTTGATAGGAGTGAATGGAGACAAATGGTTTTTAATACTTGACGTGCTGTTGGAGTGTAAGCAAAGTAACATTTATGAAGGGATATAGGGAAACTGGCAGGCCGGTGGAAGGGAAATACAGTGCCTGCACTTGAAGGGGGGGTGTTAATGTTGCAGTTTTTAAAAAATG
>NC_069457.1:28514343-28551435 GCF_026875155.1 Cherax quadricarinatus
GTAAGCCACTCTGGGGACACCCACACTAGGCACGAAAATATTCTAAGCCGGGCTGGCTTAAAAACCCACAAAATACCACAACACCACAGGGATGATAAAGCACTCAGAATGGCTTGGAACTTGAAGCACAGAGTGATGGATTAGACTATACCCATGTGGCTTGCTTTAGTACTGGGGTAAGACACTTGGGTTAGTTGCTGGCTTGTTTGGCTTAACCCTTCACACAGACTGGCTTGAGAACTTGTAACGATGAGCACAGCAGGGGTGGAAAGCTGGCTTAGCAGGCAAAGCTGGAATGGCATAGGGCTGGGCTGGACTCGACTCCCCCCCACAGACTGGCTTGCTGGCTTGGATTAATTTGCAAACTCGGGTCAATCCCTCGGAAGTAATGCAAATAAGCAAATAAAACACTAAGACACAGACTCACCAGTAACTAGGAAGCAACAGGCTGTTGGGTGCTTGGATGTGGGCTGGTTTTGGAAGCACCCGTCTTGGGGCGCTTAGACGCCGGTCACGAAATGGCGGCCTGCGTTGGAGATTAGATGGCTGTAGTTAAACACACTGGTTGGATGGTAACACTATATTGCAGAGTGTGAGAAAGGGAGGCCCAGCCTGCTTGTCCTATCACCTGCTTGGATTACCGGGAACTGAGAAGGATCCCAGGTGCGAAAGGCTAACAACAGCATCACGTGACGTCATACAAAGAGTCACTAGGCCTAGCAAACGGGTCGTGTATGTAATACATATGGATGGTGCTAACTATGATACTCAGATAAGCTATACAACACACGTAGGGGATCAGCAACTATGCTGACAATTGGACGGTGACATCATATGTTTACTCTTGAACACAGCAAAGAATCAAACGTTTCTGCTACTGCTAATAATAATAATAATAATAATAATAATAATAATAATAATAATAATAATAATAATAATAATAATAATATGATGATGATGGAATTAAAGAAGGAAATTGTACAAAAATATGAGGGTTGAAGCAGTAGTGGAGGAAGTGGTTGACACATCGTCAGTCAGTGTGACTTTGTTTATGCTGGAGTGAGCATTAGTCTACGAGCTCTTCCAAACATTTCACAATAATTCATTGTGTTTGGTGCTTGTAGATTGAGTGTGACTGGAGTGGTAGAGGCAGTGGTTGAGGCATTCGCTGAGGCAGTGGTTAAGGCAGTGGTTGAGGCAGCAGTTGAGGCAGTGGTTGAGGCAATGGTAGAGGCAATGGTAGAGGCAGTGGTAGAGGCAGCAGCTGAGGCAGTGGTTAAGGCAGTGGTTGAGGCAGCAGTTGAGGCAGTGGTTGAGGCAATGGTAGAGGCAGTGGTAGAGGCAGTGGTAGAGGCAGTGGTAGAGGCAATGGTAGAGGCAGTGGTAGAGGCAGTGGTAGAGGCAGTGGTAGAGGCAGTGGTAGAGGCAGTGGTAGAGGCAATGGTAGAGGCAGTGGTAGAGGCAGTGGTAGAGGCAGTGGTTGAAGCAATGGTAGAGGCAGTGGTTGAGGCAATGGTAGAGGCAGTGGTAGAGGCAGTGGTAGAGGCAGTGGTAGAGGCAGTGGTAGAGGCAGTGGTTGAGGCAATGGTAGAGGCAGTGGTTGAGGCAATGGTAGAGGCAGTGGTAGAGGCAGTGGTTGAGGCAATGGTAGAGGCAGTGGTTGAGGCAATGGTAGAGGCAGTGGTAGAGGCAGTGGTAGAGGCAATGGTAGAGGCAGTGGTAGAGGCAGTGGTAGAGGCAATGGTAGAGGTAGTGGTTGAGGCAATGGTAGAGGCAGTGGTAGAGGCAGTGGTAGAGGCAATGGTAGAGGCAGTGGTAGAGGCAGTGGTAGAGGCAGAGGTAGAGGCAGTGGTAGAGGCAGTGGTAGAGGCAGTGGTAGAGGCAGTGGTAGAGGCAGTGGTAGAGGCAGCAGCTGAGGCAGTGGTATTTAATAACATATATGTTATTAATAATAATAATCATACATGTCATTATTAATAACATGTATTATTATTCTTATTGTTGTTATTATTATCATTATTATTATTAATAATAACATGTATGTTATTAAATACTACTGCCTCAACCACTGCCTCAACTGCTGCCTCAACCACTGCCTCAACCACTGCCTCAACCACTGCCTCAACCACTGTTTCAACCACTGCCTCTACCACTGCCTCTACCACTGCCTCTACCACTGCCTCTACCACTGTCTCTACCAATGCCTCTACCAATGCCTCAACCACTGCCTCTACCACTGCCTCTACCACTGCCTCAACCACTGCCTCAACCACTGCCTCTACCACTGTCTCTACTACTGCCTCTTCCACTGCCTCTACTAATGCCTCTACCACTGCCTCTACCACTGCCTCTACCACTGCCTCTGCCACTGCCTCTACCACTGCCTCTTCCACTGCCTCTTCCACTGCCTCTTCCACTGCCTCTAACATTGCCTCTACCAATGTGTCTACCACTGCCTCAACCAATGCCTAAGCCACGCCCTCAACCATTACCTCAACCACTGCTCAAACCCGCTGCCTCAAACCACTGCCCTCTACCACTGCTCTACCACTGGTCGCCGTCAACCACTGCCTCTACCACTGCCTCTTATCTGCTGCCTATCAAACACTGCTCCTGCCTCTACCACTGCCTCTACTGCTGCCACAACAACCACTGCCTCTACTACGTATCTACTTGAGGAAATTTATTCAGTCCCTAAAGTTCACCGGACAGATACTGCGTACAAAGATCCCAACTTTTCAAGGATAAACAGCTGAGTGGGGTGGCCCTTAAACCCTCCCAAAACACACACTCACCGGGTTGGTGAAGGTGGTTGAAGTTCTTCTTAATTGATTGATTTACCCTTCAGGGTAAAAGATTACTGAGGCAACTTATGATAATAATAATGTAGACTTAAGACCTTAACTAGGTAGTAAATAAGCCAATATATGTAGGCAAACACTAGGTTATGGTTAGCCATGAGAACTGGCAGCCCAAGTTGAATACTGGGGCACGATGTTTGAGGACTGGAGTGCCCTTTCTTCTATTTCTTCTAGGACTATACACCATTAACAGCAAGTGCCGTGATCAGCAGGGCGGTGCCCCCTGGGGGGGGGGGGGGGGCCCCCGCCTGTCTTCACTTACTAGACCTGGAAGAAATCGGGTGTAGCACCTCGTCTACGTACCGTAGAAGACCTCCTCATCAGGCACTATACAGTAAGACGAAGACCTCCGTTTCTACTTCAATTCTGCCAGTGTCGGGGAAAATTGCGAGTGAGTCATGCTGTGGCTTTGTGCAGCCGGCAGTTCATGACCATACGTACCGGCATCTCTTGTCAGCCCTCAAAAAAAGAAGCTAGTGTCACTTTCTCATAGTTAGTCAATGGATTCACACCCTCGTGTGGAATCAGGGAATTTCTGAGGTGCAAGCAGGTCACTAATATTGACTGAATATTTGGTGGGCAGGCATTAAGGCTCCCTGGTTGCAACGGGGGGGGTGTTTCTGAGGTGGGAAGTCCAGAAGGGATCTAAAGCTTAGGGAGGTTGAAGACTAGAATAGGATTTCTCGGGGCAGGTCAACTAAGTAAGATTATACTTGTGTGCATGGGGCATTCATGCAGATTTCGTGCAACAATGGCGAGATCATTTGATGAAAATCCTGGTCCTATAAACCACTTGTGAGGCTGAGGTACTATACTCAGGGCTCGGTGTCAACAGAGCTTCCCAGGAAGAGACAGCTCACATGGAGCAGTCAGACAAATTTTTTCGCAGTGGTCCTTTGAACCATGATGTGGAATAGCTAGGTTTAAAATTACATAGCTAGCCACAGTTAGGAAACCAGTTTAAACGAGTTAGGTTAAGTAACACAAAGCAATGCCAAGCTGGACTATACAAAGACGTTATTATTGCGAAAATTAACAGGCAGGGCCAGGTAGGCTAGGTAACGTGTGAATTTAATTATTTACAGTGATTACAAGTACACCATAGTAGTAGACGTTGTGTTAATTATTTAACAGTGGATTGCAAGGCACCACAGTTTAGGCTAGGCTTGTGCAATATTTGACAACAGTTTTATAGTACTAGGCAGATTTAGCCTAGTTATTATTTTCGGAGTGTATAGAGGGGGGTGTTCTAAGCCAGGTTTAGGCTTATAGCAACACTAGTTTAGGTTAGGATACCTTATCCAACCATCCACGCTAAGACTGAGTAACTGGCCCAGTCAAGACGTTTACACACAATTATTTATTTACTGTTTCACAAGTTGAATTGTTGAATTTATTTGTGCTAACCAAGTGATTTTTAATTTGTATACTGCAATTTCATTGTGTGATTTTCATTGTCTTTGACTCATTTTAATGTGGGATTTGTGATTTGTACCTGAGACTAGGTTAAGTCCTGTAATTGTTTGCTGACATTGTACAGGAAATTTCTAGGTTAAGCTTTCACATTGATATACATTTCAGTTGGGTTTGAGAGCTAACAGTGTACATTTTAATTCAGAATCAATATAATAAAGGGAGTCGTTAAGCTTGTTGAGAAGCCTAAAACTTTTGGAGGAAAGGCTGGTGGCCTTTGAGAGATCATTTATCCTTTATGAGACAGAGGCCTATGCTGCAGGTGAGTCTGACTATACAGTCGAGTTAGCTCGGAAGGACTATGACGAACAAAGGGCAGAGTGTTAAGCAGAGATGAAGCTCTGCAGACAGCTAATAAAGACATTGAAGGCCGGTACAGCAGGGGCAGCAAATATTTCAGGGAGCACAAACAGCAGCACGCCTGTTAATGTGTTGCCGAGATTGCCCCAGTTGAATTTATCAACATTCGATGGAACCTTAACAGAGTACATTGCTTTCTGGGATCAGTTTAAAGCCCAGATAGATGAGAGAGACGATTTCTCAGATGCCGTCAAATTACAGTATTTACGTTCACAGCTCAAGGGTAAAACCTTGGACTTGGTCTGGCTTTACCAAACCACTGTCACTAATTACCAACATGCCAAAGACCAATTAAAGGACATGTTTGGCAACACTGAGGAGATAAAGGTAGCTATACTTTATTGGTTGTTGGATCTAGAGGCTTGTTGCCATGACCATCAGAGCCTAGAGAAGTTCCAAATCGAAGTTTTTTTTTTTTTTTTATTATATTTTATTTATAACCAATACAGTATACATAAAAATAAAAATAAAAGGAAACAGTATGGATCTCAATCCTGAAGGTTCGGCCATTGACATAAACCAAAATAAACTAACACAAATGGATTACACCTATATACTTGCAAGATATAGCTGTATAACATACAACAATAACTTACGGCAAGAACATAGCTACAAATAACCACAGTAACAGGTTCGTGAACTAACATAATATAAACATTCAATGCTCCAAAACCTAACTTACATATAAAATTACAATTGAAAATAATATATACAAGAAAATGTAACAATTACTTCCAGCCTTCTCATTAATCAATAAACCAAAAACCTAACAACATAATCCTGCTAGAACATCCTAACATACTTATCCCGTAACATTACAGCTTTACATAAACCAAAATACAAATAATCATACAAAGAAAAAACAGCATAAATCTTCAGAACCGACTCATTACAGTTACAATAAACCCGTATACAAAAATCTCAGACACAAAAGGAATGCGTCTATAAACTGGCTAGATATATCTGTATACCATACAGCCAAACTTACGTCAAGAACATAGCCATGAAAAACCAATATCAGGGTGCTGACAGCCTATAAGTACATCTTAACATACAAAAACATAGAACATAACATAACCTATAAAAAAAAAAAACACTTCATATGGCAAAGAACAATACCATTGTATAATACTATACATACAACAATCATGTTGAATACCTATAAACCTACACATCACATACACCACAGTATTATCTTTGTATAACACATTTGAGGACAAAAAGAAAAACCAAACATACTTACATCATGCCTTGTGTCACCTCAAACCTTCAAACACACAAATACTGTGAGATGTATCCTCTCACACATACACACAATGTAGTGCAACAACACTACTTACATATTATATTCAATACCTTCACATCACAAAAGAAGCTTATTTATTATATTACCAAACATACCACACACGCTAACATCTATACACATTTTCCATACTCAAGAAAACAAAGCCGCCGCAACCCCTTAATTTACACTTAATCTCTTAAATCCCTTCACCTGAATCTACTATAACCTTCAGTAAATGCTGTCCTCCCCATCTTCCCCCATAAAGATCCCTATTGCGGCACTTTGTTCTATACATCGTGGCCCCTAACACTCTTATCCATTCCTCGACTTACCCACCCTCCCTCATTTGCCCAAGAATATAAAGTAATCTGTGACCACATACGCAAACCGCATTCACCACCTGCTGACTCCTTCCCACCTATATCTAAAACTTAACACCCGCACCACTGTATACCCATCCAACCCATAACCTAACTACCCTACATAGCCAGACCCTCACATCTTCTTCTAAACAAGTAACAAAGTAACAACAGCGTGAAATATAGTTCCCGGACATCCACACGCTTTGCACTCCCCACCCCCCTTAAATCTTCCTATAAATAACACAACCCCATACGGCAAAATCCCATGTAAAAAACCTAAAACATAACCTCCCGACTCTTGTTTTACATGTAGTTGTTGAAGACTTTCCATACAGAACCCATGCATACATAGGGTAGCTCCCTCAACTGCCGCCACCACAGACCCCACCCCCCACACTCTCAAGGAGACCTTCAATTAAGCTGTTTTCGGACTCCCTACCGTCAGTAAAACTCGCAACATAGCCCCCCAAACATTAACATCCCTACCCTCCACCACCGTTGCCATATCCATGCGCAGTCTTCAATGCCCCCCCGCTCACCCCCTCCCTCACAAACCCCCTTTTCAGAAACACACTCAACATAGTTTCTCCCAGAGGTATAAGCCCCAGCCCCCCCTGGCTAACGGAAGACGACACCCCCTCTACTTACCAGTTCACAACCTGATTCCCCATATAAAATCTGAATACCCGCATTGCAACCATTGCATCCTCACACCTTCGTACGGATAATATTGCCACCACGTGCCATAACTTGCTATACAACAGGAAACATTCGTGGACTATAACCCTTTGATGCAGCAAACGTTAATTGCTCTGGCCCTCAAACCTCCCAATCTTTTCAAACTCCATCCACGGTTGCGCCTCGAATTTGCCACTTGTGCCAACCCTATCATTCTGCAAGTACACTATCCCACTATCAACAACTGATCTACCACATCGCCAAACCCACCCACACCCTCAACAGTCCTCGATGCCGATTATGTACGCTAATCCCCTAGATTTCCAAATACTTTGGCCTTTACTAATTAATTTTCTCCCCGTAGCCTCACCAAAACCGTCTATCACCCCTTCCTACCTATTAAATCCCTCACATCCCTCCACCAAGACAGTCCGTATCATCCACGTAACCACTATACCCTCTTCCCCCTTCCTCAGTGCAAAACCAACCCTAGCCTCGTCCATACTCCACCTAATTGCCCCTAAATAGGGTTCCCTGAAGACATGCAAACAAAATTTGCGAAAGAAAGGACATCCCTGTCGCCAAACCCCTTCCCCAACTGTATGCTATCACCTAGTCGTCCATTAAACCTGAATTCTCATAACTGCACCCAGTACAAGGTTTTGCCCAAGAATACAATTTCCCTCCCGAACCCCAACCAACGCATAAAAACTCCCATAATGGCATCCCTTTCTACGCTTAATCATTAAGCAGCTCTCCAATCCAGAGCCAAAACACCCCCTCCCCCCCTCCCGCCCCCTATGCTCTTATAAAACTCCTAAACACTCCCATGCCCTCATACAGTTGATCAGCCCGGTATGCCCATCTTGTCCTCTATCAGTTACTTTACCTAAACCGTTGAATTCTGTTCCCTAATTACCCTTGCAAATAACACTTATAATCACCGCACATAAGCGATATTGCACGGTAATCTTCTACCGTTGGTCTGTCCACCCTTCGCAACTAATACAACAACAGCAGTCCTTTGGCTGCTCACAATCCATTGCCCCATCTTCCTCATTACATTGAACAATTTGACTAAAAATTTCCTTCAATACCTTTCCCAATTCTTAACATAAAAACATAGGCAACCCGTCTACACCCGGTGCCTTACCTAAACTTGCAACCTTGCTAATAGCTTCCAAATTTCCCCTTTCCGTAATCGTCCTCCAAAATCCCCCTATCTCTACCCACAACAAGCCGCATTGCACATAACCACCCGGGGGGGGGGGGGGGGGGGGCTACCATTTTTTCCCTTAAAGCATCATCTCAGTATACCCACATGTTTGTGGCATATGAACCCTAAACCATACATCAAAGATATCCACTCATACCTTTCAGTCGACATCAATACCCTGCCCTTTCCCTATAACCTCCCATCCCCACATGAACAGTTTAATCCCATTCATCTCCTCGCCGCTCTCCTCTTACGCTGTCCTCTCAAATACACTCGCCCGATGGCCTATCTCCCCATAACACCTCCTCCAAAACCCCGCCCAAACGCGGTGCACCATCAAATCTTTCATTTTGCAAATCCCTAATGCTCTCCTTTAAATCCCTCAAATCTCCCACCCGGGTAACTAACCTCACCATCGTTCGTAAGCAAGCACCTCAACTGCCCTCAAGAATAAATTGAAACCCCTACTTAACCTATTAATTCCCTCCTATTAAGTACATAAAAACCATAATACCTGATTTCGCCACCGAGTCCCACCATCTAACCAGATCACCATTCCCAGCGCTTCTGCCTCCAACCCCTCCCAAAACTGTTTAAATGACTGTCTATATTCTTCTGCATGCAGCAACTTTACATTTAACTTCCAATACCCCCTACCCCTTCGTGGCAACCCCTACCCCACCCAACCCCAAATCCACCATAACACCCCTATATCAGAAAATACCACATACAACACCCCACCCTATGGAATTACTAACAACTACCCTTCTGGGCTACAAAACGATCGAGCCTAGCAGCATACCCCTCGCGCCTAATAATTTGTAATGCTCTACCTCCCCCCCCCCCACAGATATCGATTAAACCCACCCCTGATAACAATTCTCCAATTTCCTATACAATGCCCCACCCCCCTCGGTCCACATCCTTTCGTACGCCTTATCACACAGTTTCCAATCACCTCCTCTCCACACCGGCTACCCCTGGCAATCCACGGCGAAGTAGTAAACCAGCACGTCCTCACAATTTATTCTAAACGCGTACGTCCTCCCCTCTGGCTGCCGGTCCATACAAGGACAACACCAACGTCATTCTGTACCTGACCCATAATCCAACCACACGTATTCACCCTCCCCCTCCCCCCCCTTCACAATGCCTGACAACCAACGGGGCCTATTTTCCTTTACCAATATAGCCACACCGCCTTTACAATCTTACCGCATGTCCAACATACACACCTTCTATCCCTCCACCTTTAACTCATATACCATGGTCGATAATTTATGCTCCTGCAAGAACAAACGTCAACACCATGACGCTCCTAAAACTCCCTAAAACACCACAACTTTCCTCTTTCTCTGCGACCGGTCAAGCCTATTGATGTTCAATGTCAAGCACTTAAAAACCGACAAAGGTGGTTTTCCCTCTTGACACAACCTTTTTGTCACCTGATCGCCTCATTGGAGCACTCTATCCCCCCCCCCCTTTTTTTGTGCACTCTTACTCGATCCCTGTCCCGAGTGTCTTTTGAAAACCCCTCTGCGTGACTACCCGCACATGTTTTCTTCCCTGACGTTGTGCGGGCCGTAAGCACTTCATCTGAAACATAAAGCACTGCTGCCACTTTCGCGTCGTACCGGTCACCTGCATCTCGTCATCAAGCTCATCACCACAATGAACCTCAACCTCCACCGTATTCACCGACAAGACAGCCTTGTCATACACCTTAGGACGAACTAACCTTCGCACCCTCGTCTCCATAATAGTCCAAGATCCAGGATCGTGCCTCTCCTGATACGGCCCCGTGCCCGAAATATCCACAAGCGTCGTCGATGCTTCCCTCCTTGCATCATCACTTTCTGCGATGATCTCCTCCAATGCCTTGAAACCACGTCCAAGGAAGGAGTCCCCCCACCCTCGTAGCAACTGCCATCTCTGCCTTCCTCGAACCGACTCTCACTCCATGAGGGCGCACTCTGCTGAGTCAGTACTAGCTCGAAAAAGGCTGTTCTTGCTCCACTCTCCTCACCTCTACGTTTTCTTGTTGTTGCAGTCGATTGTCTCCACGTCCTCCTACCAACATTGCGCTGCCAGGTGTTCATACGACCCACACAAACGACAAAGTGCGTCGTTGCCCTGCGTAATGTCACAAATACCTGAGTTCCTGAATTTTCCATCACCACATACGACGGTATAGGATGTCGTATCGTCATCTGCAGAGTACGTACCCTCAGTATCCCCATATACACACCAGCTGACCATCTTCCGCAGTAATCCGTGTGTACTGTCCATATTTCTCATGGCAAACCATATGTCAGATCATCCGCCTCAAATTGGCACATTCCTGATCTTCACCCAAGTGAGGGTAACTTGATACATCATGCATCCTCAATCACCGTGACAGCATGATTCACAGGTATGGCCAACTTCCTGAAACTTGTTAACCACGTCTCATACATACTCGTCCGAATTGAATTTAAGAAATACCTCCTTCGTGCCATTTCTAGGAAATCCACAAATCTCTTCAGTGGGGTGGGGGGGTAGCTACGCCGTAGGTGTCTCTATTATTGCTGGTAAAGTACCTCCATAGACGGCCCCGTGATAGCTCCAACTGGTAATTCAATACAGACGGTATTAACTCTCGCGGCGACAAGCCTGCGCCATGTTTGTGGATTTGAATATACTGCACCCCAGACAACACCAGGGTAGCAGCAGCACAACGTCCTCTCGTACTCAAGGGCTAGAGACGAATAATCGAAGTTATGAGTTTGGGAAAATAAGTCCCCCTTAAAGATTTACTTGATTGGGGGACGTCAGAATGGTTCATCAGTCAGTGATTCAAAGGAAACAGGGCTGGCACTACAGTGCATGATTAACTTAAAATATCGGTGAACAGGATCACGATACACAAATTGTTGAGAGGTTGGGGAGATTTGAAACATTTTCTCATTTGATCTAGGTGTGAGAGAAGAGTCACCACCATCACCACATAAAAACCAGTCATTCAAAGCTCTTCCAAAGATCAGTCTAAAGCTCATAAGACTAACATTGGAGTTTAATTATGGTAAAGAGGTGTCTGTGGCATGCAAAGAGAATGTAACCTTTATTCGGCTCATGTACACACCGGGGCAGCGGATTTACATGCTATCTCCCCCTACCAGCGAACCAGGTGACGTAAGAGTTGACGATGGGGCCCCGATGTTCAACGAGTGACCAGGATTCAGCCAATTAAATAAGATGGTTTTTTGGCAATCGCAGAGGTTTATGTGGGTACACCTCTCCTGTCCGCCCGTTGTCATTTCCCATTCTAGAGCTGATTGAAGCACGTCTGCTTTCTTGTGGCTTCTATTCTGCCTTGCTTACCTGGAGTGCACTATACTTAATCACTGTACATAGTGTACGTATTGCTGTGAGGGATAATATAAGCATAACTTTTTTCTGCTGTGTTTATTTGCTCCCTTTATTACCCAGGAAAACATGGCCATTTGGACTCCTTGGTTGTAATATGGTTAGCCTGTCCGACAGAGCTGGAGCTGGACTTAGAGACAACGTTTTGAGCTTAGGTAAGCTCATACAGAACATTGTGCAGCTTGCTGTCCTGGCATTGCATTAGCATTGCCAACGCTTTACAAATTTTGCGTGTCAGTTGCTTTTGTTTATGGTCAGCCTTGCTATTGTGTGATCGTTCAACAGGCTCGCTACTAGCTTTTTCATGTGCTCGCTTCGCTACTGGTCAATCTTGTAGAAACAGAATGTTAGCTTGCTCTCTGGCATTGCTTTAACAAATTTTGCGTGTCCGTTCAGTCAAACTTTGCTATTGCGTGTCCACCTTGTAATGCGTATTCTGCAGTCCAGTATTTGTGCAATAGGCTAAGGCATGTTCTGCAAATTAAACGTGGTACCATTGGGGTTTCTGCAATCGTACTGTCATAGCGAATAACTTATGCCACCTAGACGAGTCAACATCTGGTGTTGGCATATACTTTGAATAACCACCTAAATTGTCCCTATAGTCGTTGTTGGCCAAATTGCTCGGTCCATTGGCATAAATATAAACGCACGCTCACAGCTGCGCAACTGCATCCTGATTGCTGACAAACTCGGGAAGAAGAGATGGCACACATCAGACCTCCTCCCTCTACCGGCAGCTAGGGCAAAAAACTGCTATGTCTCGCAGGAGGAAGATGATACACCTACGGAGCAAAATGGTCAGTATAGTGCAGCTGGGTTGTCTCGAGGTGAATCCAGTGGCGTTGGAACTTGAGCTGGCAAAAAAATCAATCTTGAGCGACTAGGGAACAGAGAGATTCGCAAGAGAAGAATTTGATAAGGAAAGAGAAAGGAAGGCAGTTTTTGCATTCTGTAAAATGATTTTAGTTTTAAAGAACAGCAGTACAGTTTGTTGCCCTGCTTCAATGAGTCCGAGCCATAACAATTTTTCTGAAAGCTTTCGAAAATCAGGCTCGAGCCTTGGGTGGCCGAACAGCAGTGGGCATCGTTTGGTTCATACAGCATTGTTTTGGGTAAGGCACAGGAATTTAACGTCAGTGTTAAAGACACTGATTTTTCTGTAAGACCACAAGTGTGGAGCATATACATGATCCCAGCTAAGTATCCGTAAGCTTTTTTTAAACTAAGCAGGGCGGCAGCTTGGTCAATCCCTGGTGATTTTTCTGAGACAGCAAACCAAAGCTTTTACCACCTGGTATAAAGCAATTGTGTCACCTCCTTTGAGGAGCTGGTACACAACTAATAAATCTGATTGACAACCTGCTGGAGTCTGTGGGACCAAGGTTCAGTCTTTCTGGCAGGATCGTGACTTTAACTACTCATTGGAGCAGCCAGGTTGGCTGAACCTTCGAAACAACTGAACCATGTCCGAGCTGTCCCGTCTCTCTTTTCAACAGCCTGGCTTGAGCAGAGATTGTTCACCTTGGAGAATGAAGTGCCAGCCGAGGGAGAACATCTACATCAGGCAACTATAGTCACCTGTGAAGCCACGCTTCTCAACTTATGGTCCACCTGCTGAGAGACAAACTACTTCAACATGGTGCATCTCGACAACAGTAATCCAGAGAGACACCGTAGAGCCAGAGCAACAATACCAGTTTGCAAATGTCCGCAGGGAGTAAAGGGCAAGCCTGTGCGTCTCCTTCCTCGTAACAAATTAGGTCATATCCGTCCCAACTGCCCCCACAAGCCCCAACCCATCGCGAAAATCTCTAATATCCCTAAAACATGTCCCCGAGAGAAGTAGAAAAAGGATGGCCCCTTATTATTGTAAGAGTCTTATTTCCTTAGAAAAACTCAGGAAACAACTGAAGTTAAAAACCATTAAGAGATACTGGAGCATATGCTCACTTATAAGAGAAGGAATATACCCCATTCAAAGAACACTTCCTTGAATTCCTCTGTTTTCATTGGAAGCATTTGGAGTTATATATTCCTGTCCCTTTGCATATAATTTATGTAACAGTGCAAATATTACACTTTGGGGGGGGGGTAAACTTGACTGTGGGTGTCTCCAAGGGATTCCTCATGAAAGATAGCATTTCATTACTGGGTAATAACATTTATCTAACTTTATGTGTGTCCAAAACCTATAATGATTAATTCTTTCTCCGGTGCTGGCCTATAACTCGGGCAACATCCCAAGGGTTGTCCTGGCAAATGTTGACCTAATCCTTGGACGACTCCGATCTCGGAATAGCCACTTTGTTTTATGAGGAAAACTGCCAGAGCCTCGTAGTTCAGTTGGACATACCCTATCAAGCCTTCCTAATCCCAGGTTAGCAGGATTGCCAGATATATGTGTCCATGCCGAGGGTCACTGTCCTTCCGGAGGAACAACGAAAAGGACCCTTCTTTTAAAATTCACTTTTCAGGCAGCCATGGGTAAATCGCTCTTTGAGCATCCGGTCAAGTATGAACTTAAAAACGTTTATTTTGATCTCACTGAGACTGGTAAGGAAAAGAGGGCCGGCAATCTTGTCTGATAGGTTAGTGGTTCAATCAAATTTTAGACCTCAAATATTGAATAATAGCTTCAAAGAACTTCATTAGGATGTCACTTATGAATTACTAAAACTTTGTAAAGAATCGCAAAAAAATTTTATTATTGCCAAATTTAAGCAAGATTTGAAGATCATATTAGTGTTGCCGAGAATGTCAGCAAGTAGGAAACCTGGACATCCATTAAACTGCACCTCTCCAACCTATACCCTGCCTGATGAGAAACTTTTGCAGATTTAATTATATTGTGGTAAGGTCCACTTCGGACAAAGTCGGTGAAATCAGTATTTACGATTATGGATAAAGTAACCATATATCCTGAGCAAGTCCCATGTGCAGTATTAATTACTAAAGCTATTCTAAATGCTTTAAAAAACGCCAGAATTTATTTCTGTTTTGGGCATTCCTAAAACTGTTCAAAGTGATCAAGGTCTAACTTCACTGCCCAAAGCATTTAGGAAGCATTAACTAGGTTAGGGATAATCCACAATTTATTTCCGACTGCCTATCATCCGCAGTCCCCAAGCGCCTTGGAGAGATTCTATCAGACGTTAAAAACCCATGATGAGAACTTCTGCATGCATTTTTCCCTACAGACTGTATGCTGTCCTCAGTACGAGAAACGTGGCTAGAGTCTAATACAGGGTATAGTCCTTTGAGCTGAGTCTTTGGGCACAATGTACGAGGTCCTCTACGAGTGCTCAAAGAAGGATGGATGGGATGACGACTTTAGCTCAACACTCTACAACAACGCCGTCTCAAGGTTGCAGGTGCCACGTCAGTTAGCCAAGGCTAACCTAAAGACAGCTCAAAGTAAATGAAAACAGAGGTATGACAGAAGTGCACAATTCTGCTCCTTCCATCCAGAACAAAATGTGTGGAGCAGGAACCTATACCTGGCCAAAACCTTAAAGCTAATTTATGGGACCTATGCAAATTTTAAGTAATTATCTAATTGTAAATTAAGTGGTAGCTCCCATTGATAAGACCTCAAAACCAAAATTACCCCATCAATCAATTAAAATCTTTTTCATACACCAATAATAAGTCCCATGTAATGACTCTGTCCTCTACCTCTGAGGACGACTCTGATTCTTGCACTCTATCTCTGAAATTAAATATTAAACTTTCAAATTTTGTCCTCCTTAAAGGATCCTAGGCCCTTAATGAGTGATTATCTGAAAACCAAGCAACAAATTTAACTGAGTTTCAACAATCAAATACAATATTTATTTCGATGTGCCGAAAATATGTACATTTAGGAGGTTTATCATATGTAGATGTGGGGAAACTTTAAACCAATTAAACTCTCTCCCCTACAGAGCTAATCCGTGAAAAGCAGAGGCTTCTTCAGCAGAAAGTAGAATTTCTGCAAGAGCATGGTTTAGTGGAAGAGTCATCGGAGTCCATGGCTTCGCGTGCATCCTTGTTCAAGAATGCTGATAAGAGGGCTTCGAATTTGTTACAGACTACGCGAAAGGTGAAATGAGGTCACAATCAAAGATCTTACCCTCTTCTCGTCTGGATGATGTAATTGACTTTTGGGTAATGCTACTTTTTGTGTCCAGTTAGATCTCCTTAAAGGTTACTATCAGGTGCCTTGACGGATAAGGCGAAGGCAATCTCTGCTTCGTAATCCAGGAGGTCATTATCAATACAGTTTTACCCCCTTCGGAATGAAAAACTCCCCTCTTCATTCCCAGAAACTATCCATAAGGCTATTAGATGACTGAAGGCACGCAGCAACCTAAATCTGATGTTGTGGTGTCCTGATAACTTGGGATCAACACCTACTTTGACTTAAGGCTCTTTTTGAGACCTTTTCAGAGTGTCCCATTTAACAGTTTAATTTTTATCTAAATATTCTTCCTTTGGCCAGGCCACTGTCACTTTACTAGCCTTGAAGTCGGTAGTAAAAAGCCTCCTAAACTTCTAAAAGTTCTGTGCTATAAAGATGTATCCATTCCTCATGATAGGAAATCTCTTCCAACGTTTCCTAGCATTGATAGATTTTACAGAAACTCTGTAAGATCTCATAATTTAATTTTGTACCCCTCTTAGCTCTCTTACCATCACAAATCCCTTTAATTGGAACCCCAGATTGTCAAAATTCTTTGACAAAGCAAAATGATTATTGTGTACTGGCACCAATTCTTGTCTCCAGACTTCTCCAAAACCTTTTTCATTACAAGGTTGATGCTTGTGAGTCTGGGGTAGGGCATACTATTACAAAACAGAATGAGAGCTGTAGCTGTAGCTTATTATTGTAAGTTCTCAGCCCACATCAGAGGGCTTACTCTACCATTGATAAAAGAAGCCCTCGTGCTGGTACTCGGCTTTGGAGCATTTCGGTAGTGTTATGGGGTGCCAACATCCAGGGGTCACACATCTACAAGTGATCACAATCATCCTCTAGTACTATCTCCAAGCCATGAAGAACCACAACCACAAGGCTCCATGCTTGGGCTATGCGACACTGCAAACCTATTTCCATCAGAATTAAATATATTGCCGGCAAAGAAAATATTTGGCAGACTCTTTAGCAGAGTCTAATACCATATTTTACTTAGGTTAGGATGTTAAGTTACTGTGGTAACCCTTTCCCACCTCTTTTTTTTATCCCCTGGTGTGGGTTTTTTTTTTAGTGAGGGATGCGGGCTACCGTCCGCCTGTATCTTAGGACCTATGACTAGCCCTACTGACTGCTGTCTCACGAGAAAAGCTGAGCTCTATCCTAAGAGCTGGATGGTGGGAGAGGAAAGGCGGACCCATTATTTTGTTGCCATGGCGGCCCCCCCACCATTACCACTGGGAGGTGGGCGCGGGGACCTAATCCTGAGCCTTCTCGGGTGGGAGTGTGGCAATGCCAAAGAGCACATAACCTTATCGGCGCAAGTACACACCCTCATTTACAGGCTATCTCCCTACAACAAAGCAAACCCCAGGTGACAAGATTGGAGCGAGGTAGGGGCCCCCGTGTGTTCAACTAAGAACCAGGGGGTCGGCGTTCCGATCTAATAATGAAGAGTGGTTTTTGGCAATCGAATGAGGTTATGTGGTACCACTCTCCTGTCTGCTCTGTCCATTCCCATTAGAGCTGTTGAATGCAACATCGTGCTTTTCGTTTGCTTCTATTCCGTGCCTTTTCTTAAAGAGGAGTGAATATGAGCTGAGGGGTGGGCGACTGTACTAGTGTAACATATTGCCAGGTGAAGGATAATGAAAGTCAAAACTTTTCTGCTGTGATTTATTTTGGTCCTTTACACCCAGGATAACACCCATCTGGACTCCCTGGGTTGTGATAGTGTCTAAGCAAGAACATCTAAGCAGAACCTCAGAGGCACTCATGCCAAATGTGCGTGTTCTGCGAAGAGGCGAACACGCTAGCATTTAGTTTTGTCGGATATACAACACTGAGCAGCAGGCAACAGAGACTAAAGGAAGTTGAGACCTGCTTCAAATTTTGTGGGAACACTTTGCCAGAGACTGTGACAACCCAGCTCAGTGGAGTGTCGAAATCTGCTGCGAAAGGTAAGCACCATACTGCACTATCTTCTCCCAATAATTTAAGAGAACCCCAGGTCTAGTAAGGATACTCTCAAGTAGAGATAGAAAGTGAGTCTGAGCCTGAAATGGTCCCTTTACCCTTTGATTAAACCGGAAAGAATTTCGAGAGTATATCACCTCTTAGCCTGCCATGGGCCAGGCTCGTCTTGTGCTCGCCCTGGTCAACCAGGCCTGTTGCTGCTGGAAGCCCCTGGCCCCCCCACTATCCATCACAGCCTGGTTGATCTGGCACTGGCTGGCAAAGAGTAGAACCTTTATTCGGCGCATGTACACACCCTCATTTACAGGCTATACTCCCCCAACCAGCGAACCAGGTTTGCTATGAGTTGATGATGGGGGCCCCGTCGTTCAACTAGTACCAGTTCTAGCCAATAAGATGGTTATTTGGGCAATCGCAGAGGTTTACGTGGGTACCGCCTCCTGTCTGCCCTTGTCATTCCCATTCTAGAGCGTTGAAGCACGGTCTGCTATCTTGTGGCTTCTATTTCAGCTTTGCTTACCTGGAGTGCATGTTATTAATAACATTATTATTATTAAAAAAACATGTATGTTATTAATACTACTTGCCTCAACCACTGCCTCCAACGCTGCCTCAACCACTGCCTCAAACCACTGCCTCAAACCACTCAGCCTCAACCCACTGTTTCAACCAACTGCCAGCTACCACTGCCTCTACCACTGGCCTCTACCACTGCCTCCCCACGGTCTCTACCAATGCCCTCTAACCAATGCCGTCAACCAACTGCCGCGTACCACTGTCCTCTAGCCACCTGCCTCAAGCCACTGCCTCAACCACTGCCTCTACCAGCTGTTCTCTACTACGTGCCTCTTCCAGCTGCCTGCTACTAATGGTGCCTCTACCGAGCGGTGGTGCCGCTACCACTGCCTCTACCACTGCCTCTGCCACTGCCTCTACCACTGCCTCTTTCCTCTGCCTCTTCTTCCACTGCCTCTTCCACTGCCTCTAACATTGCCTCTACCAAATGTGTCTACCACTGCCTCAACCAATGCCTAAGCCACGCCCTCAACCATTACCTCAACCACTGCTCAAACCCGCTGCCTCAAACCACTGCCCTCTACCACTGCTCTACCACTGGTCGCCGTCAACCACTGCCTCTACCACTGCCTCTTATCTGCTGCCTATCAAACACTGCTCCTGCCTCTACCACTGCCTCTACTGCTGCCACAACAACCACTGCCTCTACTACGTATCTACTTGAGGAAATTTATTCAGTCCCTAAAGTTCACCGGACAGATACTGCGTACAAAGATCCCAACTTTTCAAGGATAAACAGCTGAGTGGGGTGGCCCTTAAACCCTCCCAAAACACACACTCACCGGGTTGGTGAAGGTGGTTGAAGTTCTTCTTAATTGATTGATTTACCCTTCAGGGTAAAAGATTACTGAGGCAACTTATGATAATAATAATGTAGACTTAAGACCTTAACTAGGTAGTAAATAAGCCAATATATGTAGGCAAACACTAGGTTATGGTTAGCCATGAGAACTGGCAGCCCAAGTTGAATACTGGGGCACGATGTTTGAGGACTGGAGTGCCCTTTCTTCTATTTCTTCTAGGACTATACACCATTAACAGCAAGTGCCGTGATCAGCAGGGCGGTGCCCCCTGGGGGGGGGGGGGGGGCCCCCGCCTGTCTTCACTTACTAGACCTGGAAGAAATCGGGTGTAGCACCTCGTCTACGTACCGTAGAAGACCTCCTCATCAGGCACTATACAGTAAGACGAAGACCTCCGTTTCTACTTCAATTCTGCCAGTGTCGGGGAAAATTGCGAGTGAGTCATGCTGTGGCTTTGTGCAGCCGGCAGTTCATGACCATACGTACCGGCATCTCTTGTCAGCCCTCAAAAAAAGAAGCTAGTGTCACTTTCTCATAGTTAGTCAATGGATTCACACCCTCGTGTGGAATCAGGGAATTTCTGAGGTGCAAGCAGGTCACTAATATTGACTGAATATTTGGTGGGCAGGCATTAAGGCTCCCTGGTTGCAACGGGGGGGGTGTTTCTGAGGTGGGAAGTCCAGAAGGGATCTAAAGCTTAGGGAGGTTGAAGACTAGAATAGGATTTCTCGGGGCAGGTCAACTAAGTAAGATTATACTTGTGTGCATGGGGCATTCATGCAGATTTCGTGCAACAATGGCGAGATCATTTGATGAAAATCCTGGTCCTATAAACCACTTGTGAGGCTGAGGTACTATACTCAGGGCTCGGTGTCAACAGAGCTTCCCAGGAAGAGACAGCTCACATGGAGCAGTCAGACAAATTTTTTCGCAGTGGTCCTTTGAACCATGATGTGGAATAGCTAGGTTTAAAATTACATAGCTAGCCACAGTTAGGAAACCAGTTTAAACGAGTTAGGTTAAGTAACACAAAGCAATGCCAAGCTGGACTATACAAAGACGTTATTATTGCGAAAATTAACAGGCAGGGCCAGGTAGGCTAGGTAACGTGTGAATTTAATTATTTACAGTGATTACAAGTACACCATAGTAGTAGACGTTGTGTTAATTATTTAACAGTGGATTGCAAGGCACCACAGGGCCCCCAAAAAAAAAAATTTTTGACAAACGGGGACAGAGAGCTTCGAAAGGGGAAAAATTTGATAGGGAAAGAGAAAGGAGGCAGTTTTCGCATTCTGTAAATGATTTTAGTTTACAAAAAGCAGTACAGCTTGTTCCCCGCTTCAATAAGGCCGAACCAGAAAAATTTTTCGAAAGCTTCGAAAATCAGGCTCGAGCCTTGAGGTGGCCGGAACAGCATTGGGCATCGTTGGTTCATACAGCATTATCGGGTAAGGCACAGGAATTTACGTCAGTATTAAATGACGCTGAATTTTCTGATTATCAAGTAGTGAAAAACCACAACACAAGGCTTATGCACTGGACGCTAAGGCTGCAACCATGTAATATTTCAATTAAATATATTGCCGGCAAAGAAAATGTTGGCAGACTCTTTATCTAGAGTCTAAAATTTTAATTTATTTAGGTTAGGATGTTATTTGTGGTAACCCCTTTTCATGCTCTTTTTTTTTTATCCCCTGGTGTGGGTTTTTTTTTAGTGAGGGGATGCGGGCTACCGTCCGCCTGTATCTTGGACCTATGCTAGCCTGTCTGACTGCTGTCTCACTCTAAGTTTAGGGTTTGGCTTTTGGTCACGAGAAAAGCTGAGCTCTATCTAAGAGTTGGATGATGGAGAGGAAAGGCGTCCCATTTTTTTGGGTGCCATGACAGCATGGTTACCACTGGGAGGTGGCAGCCTAATCCTGAGCCTTTTCGGGGTGGGGGTGTGGCATGCAAAAAGTACGTAACCTTATTCGGCGCACGTACACACCCTCATTTACAGGCTATCTCCCCCAACCAGGGGAACCAGGTTGCTAAGAGTTGATGATGGGGCCCCGTCGTTCAACTAGTGACTAGGTTCTAGCCAATAAGAAGATGGTTTTGGCAATTGCAGAGGTTATGTGGGTACCGCTCTCCTGTCTGCCCTTGTCATTCCCATTCTAGAGCTGGTTGAAGCACGGTCTGCTATCTTGTGGCTTCTATTTCTGCTTTGCTTACCGTTGAGTGCACTATACTTATCACTGTACATAGTGTACATATTGCTGTTCTAAACTGGTGAAGGATAATATAAGTCTAAACTTTTTCTACTGTGTTTATTTGCTCCCATTACACCCGGGGTAACAGGCCATTTGGAATCCTGGGTTGTAATAGGCACCTGGTGAAGTTACTTGTCTAGTTTCTTCTTGAAGGCTTCAGCACTTGTTCCAGCTGTGTTCCTGATATCTTCTGGTAAGATGTTGAAAAGTCTGGGACCCCGGATGTTGATACAGTGTTCCCTTATTGTCCCCACCACACCCCTGCTCCTCACTGGGTTTATTTTACACTTCCTCCCATATCTCTCACTCCAGTATGTTGTTATGGCAGTGTGCAGATTTGGGACCAAGCCCTCGAGTACCTTCCAGGTATATATTATCATGTACCTCTCTCTCCTCCGCTCTAATGAGTACATGTTCAAGACTTGCAGGCATTCCCAGTAGTTTAGGTGCTTTACTGGCTCAATGTGAGACGTAAACGATCTCTGTATTTGTTTCAGCTCCGATATTTCTCCTGCCCTGAACGGGGCCGTCAGCACTGAGCAATATTCTAAGTGAGGGAGCACTAGTGATTTGAAGAGTGTCACCATCGGCATTGTTTCCCTTGTTTTGAAAGTTCTCAATACCCACCCAGTCATCTTCCTGGCTGTTGTGATCTATGTCTTGTTATGGTCTTTAAAAGAAAGGTCCTTTGAATGGTTTGAAAAACCGACAAGTTGAAGATTGAGACACTTATGTAGCATATGGGAATCTTTATTCAGGAAACGTTTCGCCACACAGTGGCTTCATCAGTCCAATACAAAGAGGAAGGCGTAAGGAGAGGAGGAGAATGAGGTAATCAGTCCCTCAACATGGGGTCTTGTTACAAAGAATTCTTCAACACTTGTTCAACCTTTGGACGAAGACCTACTTCGACTAGTGGATGGTACCACTATGACCCCGCCTCCATCTGCTTCACGTCAACTCACTACAGTATATAAGCCACGTCTACGGCCCTATGCTGTACATTCTACAAGATTGATGGACTGAACACATCGACTCCAGGTTGAGGGACTGATTACCTCATTCTCCTCCTCTCCTTACGCCTTCCTCTTTGTATTGGACTGATGAAGCCACTGTGTGGCGAAACGTTTCCTGAATAAAGATTCCCATATGCTGCATAAGTGTCTCAATCTTCAAAAGAAAGGTCCGCTGACATAATTATTCCTAGGTCTTTTACGTGTTCCTTACATTCTATCTGGTGACCCTCTTGAGTTTTGTATATAGTGCTCCTTTTGAGTTCTTCATTCTTTCCATACCTAAGCAGCTGGACCTTATCACCATTGAATGTCATGCTGTTTTCCACTGCCCACTGGAAAACCCTGTTTGTCTTCCTGTACTTTTTCAGTGTCCTCTACCGTACTGACTTTCATGCTTATTTTAGTGTCATCTGCAAATGAGATACAAAAGTGTGCTGGGTGTTTTTGTCTATGTGTGCAATGAGGATGAGGAACAGCAGAGGTGCCAGAACAGTGCCTACCTTCCCCATAATGCCCATGGTCTTCATTTTGTGTGCTATCACTCCATGATTGCATTTGTCAAATGCCTTTGTAAATCACATCTGCATTTTGGTCGTCTTCCAGTGCCTCCGTAATTCTGTCATAAAGGTTCGGCAGCTGTGACAGACATGATCGTCCTGCTCTAAAACCATGCTGGTTCAGGTTATGTTGGTTGCGCTGGTCCATGAAATTTGTAACCTGCTGTCTTATCACTCTTTTGAAGATTTTTATGATGTGAGAGGTTAGGGCTAATGGTCTGTAATTTTTATCTAGTGCTCTACTACCTCCCTTATGCAAAGGAGCTATGTCTGCACTCTTTAAGGCCTCTGGTATTTCACCTAGATCTAAGCTCTTTCTCCAAAGAATACTGAGGGCTCGTGCTAGTGGTACTTTGCACTTCCTTAAAAATAGAGCATTCCATGAATCTGGTCCAGGTGCTGAGTGAGTGGGCATGTTTTCCATTTCTTTTCCAAAATCATTGGGATTTGTACTAATGTCAGTTAGTTGGTCTGAGCGGCCTTCTTCTGGAGTGAAAAATATTTTGCATTTTCTACCTTTTTGTCATTTAGTGGGTTGCTGAACACTGGCTCGTACTGTTCTTTTAGATTTCACTCATTTCCTGTTCATCGTCAGTATACGAGTCTCCTCTC
Organism: Cherax quadricarinatus; assembly: GCF_026875155.1. Classification (NCBI taxonomy): domain Eukaryota; kingdom Metazoa; phylum Arthropoda; class Malacostraca; order Decapoda; family Parastacidae; genus Cherax; species Cherax quadricarinatus. The sequence goes on from NC_069457.1 coordinate 28,537,954, forward strand.
AGTAGGTCCAATTTTACAGGTAGTTCTTAGCTTGGATTTGCATAGAATAAAATTATTTTGGGTTTCTTGCAATATCCTGTATGGCCTTTTGTTCCCTTTGTACTTCTTCTGTGAGGTATGACATCTTAAGTTTTTGCTCTAATTCAGTGATCTCTCTGCTAAGTCTATCTTTCCTCTGTTGTAGCATATTTGTTTTTAAGCAGTACAGTAACCCATTTTCTTCTTCTGTACCATCTCCTACACTCCCTCTCTATATCTGATCTTCCTTTGGGTTTCCTCAATGGTACATGTTTCATACATAAGAACATAAGAACATAAGAAAGGAGGAACACTGCAGCAGGCCTGTTGGCCCATACTAGGCAGGTCCTTTACAATTCATCCCACTAACAAACACTTGACCAACCCAATTTTCAATGCTACCCAAGAAATAAGCTCTGATGTGCAAGTCCCACTCAAATCCAACCCCTCCCACTCATGTACTTATCCAACCTAAATTTGAAACTACCCGAAGTCCTAGCCTCAATAACCCAACTAGGTAGACTGTTCCACTCATCAACTACCCTATTTCCAAACCAATACTTTCCTATGTCCTTTCTAAATCTAAACTTATCTAATTTAAATCCATTACGGCGGTTTCTCTTTTTGAGAGATATCCTCAAAACCTTGTTTTAATATCCCCTTTATTAATACCTATCTTCCACTTATACACTTCGATCAGGGCTCCCCTCATTCTTCGTCTAACAAGTGAATGTAACTTAAGAGTCTTCAATCTTTCTTCATAAGGAAGATTTCTAAAGGGTATGTATTAATTTAGTCATCCTACGCTGAATTTTTCTAACGAATTTATGTCCATTCTGTAATATGGAGACCAGAATTGAGCTGCATAATCTAGGTGAGGCCTTACTAATGATGTATAAAGCTGCAGAATGACCTCTGGACTTCTGTTGCTTACACTTCTTTATATAAATCCCAGTAATCTAATTGCCTTATTACGTACGCTTAGGCATTGCTGTCTTGGTTTAAGGTTGCTGCTTACCATAACCCCCAAGTCCTTTTCGCAATCTGTATGGCTAAGTTCTACATCATTTAACTTATAAGTGCTAGGGTTATGGGCACTCCCGAGCTTCAGAACCTTGCATTTATCTACATTGAACTGCATCTGCCACTTTTCTGACCAAGAGTAGAGTTTGTCTAAATCCTCCTGAAGTTCCCTAACATCTACGTTTGAATCAATTATCCTACCTATCTTCGTGTCATCGGCGAATTTGCTCATATCACTACTAATTCCTTCATCAAGATCATTGATATATATTATAAACAACAAGGGGCCCAAGACTGATCCCTGTGGAACGCCACTTGTTACTGATCCCCACTCGGATTTAACCCCATTTATGGACACTCTCTGCTTCCTGTCTGTGAGCCATGATTCGATCCACGAGAGCACTCTTCCCCCAATGCCATGAGCTGCTACTTTCTTCAACAGTCTTTGGTGCGGAACTCTATCAAATGCCTTACTAAAATCTAAGTAAATAATATCAAATTCTTTATCGTGGTCAACAGCCTCAAAAGCTTTACTGAAGAAAGTTAATAAATTAGTTAGACAAGACCGGCCTCTTGTGAATCCATGCTGAGTATCATTAATCAAGCTATGCTTATCGAGATGGCTTCTTATAATTTGAGCTATAATTGACTTTAGTAATTTGCCTACAATTGAGGTCAGGCTTATTGGGCGGTAATTTGACGGTAACGACTTGTCCCCTGTTTTAAAAATAGGAATTACATTAGCCATCTTCCACATATCAGACACTACACCTGTTTGAAGAGATAAATTAAAAATATTAGTCAATGGTTCACAGACCTCCATCTTGCATTCCTTTAGAACCCTTGAAAAAACCTCATCAGGACCCGGTGACTTATTTTGCTTCAGTCGGTCTATATGCTTCACAACCATTTCACTAGTGACTATGATGTTACATAATTTATCTTCTTCTGGCCCACTATAAAAATTAATTACCGGAATATTATTAGTGTCTTCCTGTGTAAAAACCGAGAGAAAATAATTATTTAAAATCGAGCACATTTCATTCTCTTTGTCAGTAAGATGCCCATAGTTATTTTTAAGGGGACCTATCTTATCTCTGACTTTTGTTCTATATACCTGGAAAAAACTTTTTGGGTTAGTTTTAGAATCCCTAGCAACTTTAATTTCATAGTCCCTTTTAGCTTTTCTTATCCCCTTTTTAATGTCCCTCTTAGTGTCAATATACTGATTCATAAGATGACCCTCGCCTCTTTTGATACGCCTATAAATTCCTTTCTTATGCCCTAGTAGATATTTCAGCCTATTATTCATCCATTTTGGGTCATTTCTATTTGATCTAATTTCTTTATAAGGGATAAATGTTCTTTGAGCAGCATGTATTGTGTTCAGAAAACTGTCATATTGATAGCTCTCTTCGTTACCCCAGTCAACAGATGATAAGTGTTCTCTAAGCCCATCGTAATCTGCTAAGCGAAAATCTGGGACTGTTTACTGAGTTATCCCTACTATCATACTTCCATTCAATTCTAAATGTAATTGATTTGTGGTCGCTAGCACCCAGTTCTTCTGAAACTTCTAAATTATTAACAAGGATTCATTGTTTGCCAGAACTAAGTCAAGCAGGTTATTACCCCTTGTAGGTTCTGTCACAAACTGCTTCAGAAAACAATCCTGAACTACTTCTAAGAAGTCGTATGATTCTAAATTCCCAGTCAAGAAATTCCAATCAATATGACTAAAGTTAAAGTCTCCTAGAATTACTACATTATCGTGCCTTGTGGCCCTAACAATTTCCTCCCATAGTAGTCTTCCCTGGTCCCTATCTAAATTTGGGGGACGGTATATCACACCTAAAGTTAATTTTTCATGCCCCTCTGAAAATTCTATCCAAACAGACTCTGTATGTGTTACTTCAGACTTAATACCCGTTTTAAGGCAACAGTTCAAGCGATCTCGGACATACAATGCCACCCCACCCCCCTTCCCGATACTTCTATCTACTTGGAACAATTTGAAACCCTGAATGTGACATTCTGCAGGCATGTCCCGACTTTTTGAATTAAACCACGTCTCAGTAATGGCAAATACATCTATGTTACCTGCACTAGCAACTAGTCTCAACTCGTCCATCTTATTCCTAGCACTGCGACTATTTGTGTAATATATACTTAAGGACCCTCCTTCTCTTTATCATTCCTGCTCCTTTCTGTTATTCCACTAAACCTATTACTGTCCTTGTCAATTAGTGCCACTGGCTTTCCGATATCCACCTCATTTTGCCTATTTCTAGTTCTCCTAGTACTCATATTACTACCCTGAGACTTCACAGTTTTCCTGCAGAAACCCATACCACTAACTATTCCTAGTTTAAAGACCTAACAGCTCCCTCCACTGCGTTGGCCAGTGCTCCCACCCCACACCTAGATAAGTGAACCCCATCCCTGGCATACATGTCATTTCTGCCATAGAAGAGGTCCCAGTTGTCAATGAATGTTACCGCATTTTCCTTACAGTATTTGTCCAGCCAGTAATTGACACCAATTGCTCTGGACAACCATTCATTTCCAACTCCTCTCCTTGGCAAAATGCCACATATGACAGGTTTCCCACCCTTCCTCCTAATTATATCTATTGCTGACCTATACTTGCTAATCAGGTCCTCACTCCTAACGTCTGCCAACATCGTTGCCTCCAGCACTGAGACAGATAATAGATTGTTTCCCTTTAACCTCTCATGATTTTAAATCCAGACGGCTAACAATACCTTCATCCCTGCCCCCGGGAAAACCATCTCTCCCCTCCTACTCCTGTCCTTCAAGCAGAAATGCCCTACCCCATGTACCTAATCGGGCTACCCCAACAACAACAATGTTTTTAAACCTTCCTTTGCGTCGCCCCCGCGTGATGCCCGAGTAGTCGATTTCCAAATTCGCCAGGTACTTTACCCCCACTTTTAGAATTCGCATGACGTTCTCGATTTTCTTCTTTTGGGGTTTCTGGGGGATGTCCTCACTACGTCTCCCAAAGTTTCCCTTTGTGCCGTTGGGGCATTCCCAGTAAAAACACCACATTCGTCGGGTTTAGCACCGAGAATGGGGTTTGGTTTTTTCCCAAAGGGCAGCCCTTCGGTTTTTTCCTCGTTGTTTCTCCCTTTCCCCAAAACCGTTTTTAAAAAACTTAAAGCTTGTTCCATGTCCCCCGGCCCCCCCTGCCCCAAGCCCCCTCTTAACCGGGGGCCTCACAACAGGAGGTTTAAACAACAACGAATCCTTTTGTATGCTTCTGCTTCAGCTTGCCTAGGCACTGTGGGATTTAGGGTGCTAAATGTCTTTCCCGGGGTTAGGGTTGATAGCTTTTGGGGTTTTATTTTTTCCATTAATTCTATGGTTGTTAAAAAAAAAACTTACGAACATCCCACCCTCCAATTTAAATGAGAAGTTTCCTACCCCGTGAATTTAAAATTAGTTTTCAACCTCTATATTAAAGATGAGATTAAAAAAAAGTTTTGGGAAAAATGTTATGTCCTGATCAGATCCTCGTTTTTGTGAAAGTCAAATCCAGGGGATTTTCATTTTTATGGGGTAATTACCCGTTGGTTTAAAGATATTTTCACAAAACCCCCATTATTTTCCCCGGTATGTGCCTGTTAGCCAGGGGTGCTTCCCCCGGGGTAAATTTTTTGGGATAAAAATTACTTGTTTCCATCTTTCCATTTTTAAAAGGGAGAAATTAAAAACTCCAAGGGGTAAAATATTTGGGGAAAGGGCTTTTTTGCCTATCCAGAAAACCCATCTATCTTACTTAACTGATCCCGGAATTCCTTACAGTTCCGATGGTATACTAGGTATACTAGTAAAAATTTCCAAATTCCTAAATTTTTTCCTTTTAAAGCCTAAATTTTTTAAATAATCAAATTTAAAGAAATTTAGCACTTTTTTGTGCAACAGAAAGTTCCTTTACATTAAATTTCCCACCCTCCCCCGTGACCTGTTTTTCAAACACTTTTAACATTTTGTTTTTTTATCTTTATCCCCTCTTTCCAAAACATCCCTTGTATGTGTTTCTGTAAAAAACTCGAATATTGGGATTTTTCTTTCTGTTTAAGCCCCCTTTACATTAAATAACTCTGCCCTTTTTTTTTTGGGTTTCAAAAAAACCCGAATTTATTTGCAAAAAATGAAGCAGGAAAATTCCAAGTGGGGAAAGTTTGTCCCCGCTTTGTGTTTTTAATTTGTACCCTGGTGGGGTAAATACCTGGGAAGTCCCCCTGGTGTACACCTCCCCTTGTTTTTTCCCAGTACGGCCCTTTGTGCTTGTTTCTTAATTTTGGGCCCTTTACGGGGGTGATGCCTGGTTTGGGACACCCCCTTTAAATGCCCACCTTCCTCTCTGTACCATTCCCCCTGTTTGTCTCTTCCTTTGGTTTTGAGCTTTTTTTTCTTTTTCTTAAAAAGGGGAAAAGCCCCGTTCAATTTTCCCCTTTTTTCTGCTAACTCTTAGCACTGCGTTCCTTTTTTCATTGGAAAGGTTTTAGGGCCCGCCAGGCCCCTAACATTCTCTGGTTATGCTTTTAAGCTTTTTTCACATTACTGGGTTGGGAAATACCTGCACCTTTGTTGAATCGACACTTTTCCCCTTTCCCCAAAAAGGTTCCCCAAAAGCCCGGGGTGTTTATTTCCCAAAAATTTTTGCCGTACAGGCCCCATACCTTTTGCAATAGTAAAGCCCAAAATTTTTACCTATATTTATTGATTCTGTGTCATTCCCAAGTTCTGATACCTGATCTGAGTTCCCTTGTTCACTTTCTTATAGGCTAATTTCTTCCCTTTGCTCGTTTTCATTTGTTCCTGTTCTAGTTTTCTCATCCTCCCTTCCCCTTTCCACTACGTTATGTATCCCTGTTTCCTTTTCCAACTTGCTCTGTATGACATTTTCTACTCTTGCCCTTATTTTCACTCCTTGGTTTTTACCTCTATTTGAACTTTCCTCCTTTTCTTGTTCCTTTTCTCCTGTTTTCCACTCTTTGTATAACTCTGGCAAGCTCCTTAGAAACTTCCTTATGCTTTCTAGGTTTTCACTTTTCAGTCCCTCTCTTCTGCTTCACCAGCTGTCCCTTTCACTGGGCAAATCCAGAAACGACTTTCTTGTTTTTGGTCATTTGTCATGGTTGCATGAAGCTTTGTACATGATATATGTGATGTTTTATCGCATATTTCACAATCAATGCCCCTCATGTTTCTCCCAAAGATTTTTATACATATACAACATCCTTTATTCCTGGCCATGATTACTTTTAAACAGGTGAATGTGGTGGATGGTGTATTTATTATGTGTGGCTGGTTGTGGGGTGGCTGGTAGGTGAGATGGGCTGGGTGGTGGGATGGGCTGGGCAGTGGGATGGGCTGGGCAGTGGGATGGGCTGGGTAGTGTGTATCCTTGAGGAGAGGGTAGGGACAACAGGAGGAGGGGGCTGTCCGGTAGGGTGGTTAGCTGGGAGATAGGGGTCTGTGGAAAGAAGTGAGGGTGCAAGGAGGGGAGGCCGTGGGTGGGATTGTTGGATGGGTGGGGTAGGATCCGGGGAATAGGGTGGGGCACGAGGAGGGGCTTGAGGTCTGGTGCGGGTGGCACTTTCAACTTGTTCCCATATAATTATACCATAGTTTTACACTACACTTAGGATTAAAAGGATTAACTCTTATCCATAAGTTCAGTTTACTATATCACTGCCTATTTATATCATTTTCATCTATTCATTATATGTGGTAACTCGTACCTTCTTGTATCACTTGTCACATGTCAACACCAGGACAAGTAGATTTACCCACCACGGGCCACACTTCAAAATTTGTTTTTTTTTTATTTTTTAAATCCTGGTATTTTACCCAATGTGTTGGGGCACTGGTTATCTCAAGGAAAATACAATTTTTTTAATTAAAAATGCCTTTCTTTTCACTGAAACTACACGGGGAAATGGTTAAAATTTTTTCCACACAGCCTGGGCCTACAGTAATTTTCCCCCTGCACTCCCAAAACAAAAACTTAGTAGGTAAGGGGGGAAAAAACCTTCAAAACATTGCTTATGCCTTTTCATTGATTTTTATGCTTAATTTAGGGTAAAACTGTGTTTCCCCTGCCCTAAAATGCTATCATCACTCTTTCATTATTTTTGACTTTTGAAAAATTTTCCCTCCATTTTTTTCCACTTCTCTGGCCCCCCGGGCAATATTTCGCTACGCCATTGGGTTTGAAAATTTCCCTTATATGCAACACCATAACTTTTTTAACGCCATACGGGGGAAAATTTTTAGATTACCCCGTATTTTCAATTTATTTCCATGTAAACTACACATATATATACTTGTCACTCGCCATTTTTTTTTTATAGAAGTTCAATAATCTTTTTTTGTTTATTTCCACTTGTTGGGACATCTGGCAATATTTCGCTAGTCCCGGGTCAGGCTTTTTTCCCAGAGTAACCGTTGTTCTAACCGGCACCCCTCCATATGAAAACTGTAATCCATTTTTTTTCTTTTTGGTGTTAATTTAAAACCTTTTTAAATGTTGGTTCAAAAGGAAGTATATCACTTTTTTTGGTTGCACACGTTTATTTCCCGCCCTCTGTTCCCACTTGGGACTTTCAGGAAAGTCTTTTTTGACGGATTTAAACACCCCGTAAACTTCCCCTCAAAACCCCCATCTGGAAAAATTTTGATAAAAACCCAAAAAATTTCAATTTGAATTAAACGCCCCCAAAATTTAAAAACACTTTTTTTAACATAAACTGCAAATTTTGTTGGCCATTAAATCATCAAAAGCCTCAAATAATGAAAAATCACCAAAACAGCCCCCCCTTTCTTTCTCATTTTGCCAAAATTTTTCCGCACAGGTTATATAGAACCAGAAAAAAAAAATGCAAAAATTTAAAAGCCAGGATGATCTGATAGGGGGGGGTTAACCCCTGGCAAAAATCTAAATAACCCGTTTGCTTTTTGCAGCTCTTACTGCGAAATGAGAGGATTTCCTCACTCACACAATTTTAAATTTTCACCCCCAAAGGAACCAAACCCCAAACCGTGAAACCCGTGTAAAATAGTGGGATTGAAGCCCTAAAAAACCCCGAGTGAGAAACCCGGGGGTTCTGCCCTACCTACATCATGGAAAATTTTTGTAAATAGGAAACGGGTTCTGAAAAAACCCCATTACTTTTTTGACTTGGGAAAAGTATCCTTAAAAACAAAGAATTTGGGGGCAAAATTTTAAAGTTGGGGGCCACCAGACAGTTATAAACATTGGGGGGGGTTAAAGGCAGGTCCCCCCCAAAAATCTTATGATTAGGGGAAATGTAAACCAGCAAATTAGGTGGACATCGCAGAGACATTACACCCTTTTGGTGTAAGAGACGTTACCCACCCGAAGGTCTTGCGGGCAGCAGGCAACCCAATTAAAAAAGCCCTTTGGGCAAAAAGGGCGGGGCGGTGGGACCCAAATTTCGGGGAATAGATGGTTTCCTGTCTAAAACGAGGGAAAATTTGGGGAAAGGGAAATTTGGGGTTTTATACAGTTTCCCATAGGACACAAAAATAGGGGGCCGGGATTCCACCTGAATTCCCTGCCACCCCAAAAAGAGAGGGAAAAAGGGTCCCCTTTAACAGCTGGGGGAGTAGTGATAATGATATCGGTAAAACCCCCAATTTGAACTGCCAGGGAAGCAAACCGGGTAGGGAGTGAAGAACACTGGGGGCCCCCCTTTGGGGAAAACACTTTTACGGGGTACGCAAAGGGGAATAAAATTGCCATTAAATCCGGGGAAAAGGGCTTATAGTGGGGGGAAAGGCTACCAGGGCATGTGGGCCCTGGGGGGGAAAAGTAGGGCCCCCGGGCCAAAAAATTTTTCCCAAGGGTTTAAACAAAATTTAAATTTTAAAAAAAGGGTAAAAAGGGACCCCCGGAAAAAAAAACCAACAATTTTTACACCCCCAGAGGTCCCAGGGGAAAAACGGATAGTTGAATTTAACCAGAGTGTGCTCGACGAGGGGTTGGCCCCAACAGCACCATGTCCAGGGTCTGCGGGTGGGGGCCCGCGGGAGGCTGATTTTGATTTAGATTTTATGCCCTACCTTCCCCGGGTAAAAAGGATATGGAAATTTATTTGGTCCAAAAGTTCCACAGGACAGAAAAGGGGTACAAAGATCCCAATTTGTCATGGAAAAATTTAGCTGAGTTGGGGGGGGCCCTTAAACCCCCCAAAAAACACACACTCCCCCGGGGATTGGAAAGGGGGGTTGGGAAAGGGTCTTTTTTTAAATTATAGATTTACCCATCGGGAAAAAGTAGGTATTTCAACTGTTATTTACCTAAATTGGGAAAACTATTGAGGAAAACTGTAGATAATAATAAGGTAGACCTAAGACCTTAACAAAAGGAGTAAAATAAATCAAATAAAATCAAATAAAATCAAGTTTTTTCTCTATAAGGAATTACAATGCTGGGTTTACAAAATTTTTGGTTATTTTTGGGTTTTTCCCATGTAGAAAAATACTAATTTAAGGGGTCCACTAAAAACCCCCCCCCTTTAATTTTTTAGGGGCTAGGCATTTCGGGCAGACTTAGCTTAACTTTTAACTTTAAAAAAATTAAAAATTTTTATGAGGTAATTTGAAATTATGGCAAAGGGTGACTAAATCTAGTTTGTGATTTTAGAAATTTTAAATCTTTTGTCTTGGCACAATACTTAGTTTCAGTTTTGGGAAAGAAATCAAAAGACCAACTTATGACTAGTTAGGAATTTATTTTTTTAAAATTAAATTGATATTTTTTGTGTTTCCCGGTCAAAAGGGGGGAGGGGGGTAAGTGTTTAAACCCCCAGGGGGGATTCATTTTAATTAGTTGATGGGGGAAACAGGGAATAAAAGTTTTCTAATGGTAGTTTTGAAAAGGGGTGAATATGTCGCAGTTCAAAAGTTTTTTAGGTAGGGGGTTCCAGATTTTAGGGCCTTTGACATACATTGAAATTTTTTTTAAAGGTTTAGTCGGACACGGGGAAAGTCATAAGATATTTGGGTCCCCGGTGTTTGCCTGTTTTGGGGTTTTGTCACAAAAAAAGAAAGCGGGTTTTTGGGCAAGGTTAATATTTGGGAATTTTAAAATCCTGTAGGGTAGATTGCACATAGCAAGGTTTTGGAGGGAAATGAAAGGGAGAATTTTTTTATCTTATGAAGAGTGGGGGTGGGGGTTGCCAGGGATAGGATTTAGTATTATTCTTACTGTCTTTTTTTTGGGTTTTTAATGGCCCCTTTTTTTTTTTTGATGTTTTTGCTGGGAGTTGATCCCCAAGCACAAATAGCAAAGGTGAAGGTATGTATATAAGGGGGTAAAGGGAAAGGCATTTTGGTTTCCCCGTGGGTTTATACCCCTTTTGGGGAGGATCCCAAACTGTTATGGATACTTTTTGGTTTATGTGCTGAAAACGGTTGCTGTTGAGGTATAAAAAGGGCCCAGGGAAATTTGGCCCTCATTATGTCTGGGAAATTTGAGTGTTGTCGATCTTAAAGTTAATTTTCGCAACTCCTGCTCTGCTACCAAAAATTTAAAAAAGTAGGGTTTGTCATGGGGAAGCTAAGTTTTTTTGGCTTTTCATCCAAGTCAATTTTTTGAGAAGCTTCCTCGTTTTAAAAATTGGGGGTTGAGGGTTTGGCCCAAAAATTAAAGGTTTAGAGTGACATAAGTCCCGGGCATCAGAAAAGAGAAGGGGGTTCCCGGGGTTTTTGGGTATGTTTTGGGAAATCATTGATGTATATGAGGAAAGCAGGGGGGCCAAAAGGAAAACTTCCCCGCCAGAAAAATCCAGTATCAAGTGGCCAAAGGTTTATGAAGCTTTTGTCCCTTTTAAAACTGAACCCATTAGTAAGGGAGGATTTTAAATATGCAAGGGCAAAGGCCTCTTATACCATAATTTGGGCAAGTTTGGGAATAGGATGCCCTGGTCTACTGTGTCAAAAGCTTTTTTCCCAGGTCAATAAAAATTCCTAGCGGATGGTTTTTTTTTCCAATGCTGTGTAAAAACTGATCCAGCAATTTTTTTAATTGCAATTTATTATGCTTTTAAATTTTTTCCGAATCCAAAATTTGGGAAGGGGGTTTGGGATGTTTTGTGCCTTTTAAATATATCAAGTCCCTGTGCCCTGAGTTTTTTCAAAGATTTTGGGAACAATGGTAATTTTTATATTGGCCCCCATAGTTGTTTAAAAACTGAAGGGTCACCACCTTTATGTATTGTGTAAACCCCCGCTGTCCCTTTAATAGTTTCGGGAAGGTTTCTAGTTTTTTAGTGGCTTGTTTAAAAAGTAAAAATAGCAGCAAAAAGGGCATTGGGGCCCCCGCTTTTAAAAATAAAGGTGGGACATGAAACCAATTTCCCCCGAAAATTTTTTTAAATGACTTTTTAATTTTCCCGGGGGGCCCTTTTGGGCCCCTTGGTACAAAATAAAAGGAATTTGGGAAATTCCCATCTAGGTAGGGCCCCCGCAGGGGAATTTTGGAAAAAGGGGTTTTATTTGGGAAGATTAGACCTATGGTTGAGAAGAAATTTGTTTTTTCTTGTTTGCTGTATCAGTGGGAAAGCATGGTGTTTATTAGGTTTAGGGTTTGGACAATATTCTTTTCTTTTTTTTTTTTGGGGTCCCCCAAAAATCTGGAGAAATGTTTTCCAGGGCTTTTTATATCCCTCTAGTGTCAGTGAATTTTTGCTGAATATTAAAGTTGTTTTTGGCCCTTCTTTATTACTTTTGGGGAGAACGATGAATAGTGTTTTAAAAATATCTTTGGGAAATTAAAGCCCGTCTTTATTTTTTTTTTCATTTTGGTGTTTCTTATCAAAGGATTTCAGAATGCCGCCCGGTTAAACCATGGGGAACCCAAACCATTTTAATTTATTATCCTTTTTGTTTTTTATAGGGCAAAAGGTTTTTTATATCAACCAAGTCATTGCCATTTTTTTTTTTTATATTTTTTTAAAATTTTTTTGCTACCTTAACTTGTTTTAATTTTTTCTTGGGGAATTTAAATCTATTTTTATTCTGTTCTTGTAAAAAAACCCTTTTAAAGCCCCTTTGTGCCAAAATTTCAAGTGAGATTTTTGGCCCCTTTTTTATAAATTTTTAAAATTTAAAACCCATTTGTACAAAAAGCTCAATTTTAAACTCAATCTAGACAATACCAAAATTTATTAAAAATTAGACCTTTTTTAAAGAATGGTTCAAGGAAAACCCACAAGGGTTTATAAATTTTGACACAAAGGGTAAATTAGGCACATGTGTCTAATTTAAACAATAATTTTAACCCCAGGCAATTACAAGTGAGAGTCTGGGGCTATTTTTTAAAATTTTATTTTTTTTATTTTTAGTTTATACCTATTGTATTTTACTCAATTTCCCGCACAAACACATAGACAACATCAACTTCATTAAATTGGGAATTTGTGACTATACTCTAAAATGACCAAAGTGCTTTTTGCTATACAGTTTGGGCCCCCGATTTTGGGGTATTAATCCGTTCCCTGAAGCTCATCGTAAAAAAATTATCACCAAAACCAAAACAATTTTTCCCCCCCTAAGAAATAATGGAAATAAATTAACCGTGCAAAACACCCAAAAGTAAAGAAAAAAAAAATTTTTTTTAAAACCCCATGAAATGTTAATTTTAATACACACAAACTGACACTTAAACCCTTTTTTAATCTGGTTTTATGATTGATGGGATGGGAGGAGGGAAAAAAGTGTTTAAAGGTTTTTAGTGTTTAGAAGGGAAAACCCCTTCCATTAAGGGCTTGAATGCAAGTCCTTTTCCGGGGGTTACTTCCTTTTTCCCTTTTTTTGCCACCCAGGACAAGCTTGAAGTCACTTGGGTTTTTTTTGTGCCCAACGTATCTGTCCATAGAGGCCTGCAGCCTCCCCAATGCCCCAATCACACAAAATTAAACCACTACAAATCTTAAAACTTTCAAACCAACCTTTGCTGGCCTTAAATTCACTCACATTTAGCACTATTGGGAAGTAAAATTTCCCCTTTAAAACCCAAAATTGGGCATGCAAAACCCTTTAGCCCCTTTCCCCAAATGATCGTTTGGGGAGGGTGAACCTTCCTTTAAATGTTTTTTATTTTATCCACAAACCCAAAAAACATCTCTCAACATCTTCTAAAAAACCTTTTTCGCTGGGTTTCGTAAACACAGTTTTCAAAAACCCTTTTTCAAGAACAGGGTTCCTTATTGCCCTTTCCCCCCGGCCACATATACGATGGTTTTATTGGGGTTTTCGTATACAACCTGGCCACTCCCCACCCAAACACTCCACTTCGTACTTTTCAATTTTTCTGTTTCCCAAAAGTTTTTTAAAAGTTTTATTAGCTCCCTTTTTTTTCGAAGGTTGGGGACTTTAAAGCTT
>NC_069457.1:28551935-28583749 GCF_026875155.1 Cherax quadricarinatus
TTTTATTAAAAAACAAAGTTTTGAGATTCCTTTGAGTTTGTATAAATATTAAATTTTCCAATTTAATTTTAAATAGTTTCATTGTCATAACTATCGGCTTCTAATTTTCAAGAATAGTGAACTGTAACTATTGAAAGGTTGATAAAACTACTCGCGTGTGTGGGTGCTCTAAGGTCAGTATTATAGAGTTCATTTTCCGGATTTTTTTCCGTGCGATAACTCGAGAAAGCTTCAGAGGAGGAATGAGGATAAAAAACAAATTAGGTGACGAAAGATTGATATCAATTGGAGGGATAGAGTGTGGAGGAGATGAATGTATTCAGATATTGGGAGTGGACGTGTCGGCAGATGGGTTCCCCTGAAGGATGAGGTGAATCAAAAAAATTGGGATGAGGGAAAAAGGGTGATGGTGCACTTAAGAGTCTGTGGTGACAAAGAACTTTGTCCGGAAGCAAAGAGGGAAATGTATGAGAGTATAGTTTAACCAACACTCTTATATGGATGTGAAGCATGGGTGGTGAATGTTGCAACAAGGAGAAGGCTGGAAAACGTGGAGATGTCGCGTCTGGGGGCAATGGGGGGTTGAATATAATGCAGAGTATTCGTAGCTTAGAAATTAGGAGGAGGTGTGGGATGGGTTTGTTGAGGTCGTTTCGGACATGTAGAGATTAGGGAGCAAAATAGAATGACTTCGAAAGGGGTATAAATCTGTAGTGGAAGGAAGGCGGGTTGGGGTCGGCCGAGGAGAAGCTGGAGGGGGGGGGTAAAGGAGGTTTTGTGGTGCGAGGGGCTTGGACTTCCAGCAAGCATGTGTGAGCGTATTTGATAGGAGTGAATGGAGACAAATGGTTTTTTAGGACGTGAAGTGCTGTTGGAGTGTGAGCAAGGTAGCATTTTATGAAGGGATTCGGGGAAACCGGCAGGCCGGACTTTTAGTCGAAGATGGGAGGTACAGTGTCTGCACTCTAAAGGAGGGTGTTAATGTTGCAGTTTTAAAACTGCGTGTAAGCACGCCTCTGACAAGACAGTGATGAAGTGAATGATGAAATTTTTTCTTTTTCAAGCCACCTATATTGGTGGGAAGCAGTTGATGTGTTAATATTACAAATAAAAATAAAAATATTTAAATAATGGAATTGTTGGACAATGCCTCGTCGGATCAGTGATTAGTGAGTCTTACTTAGAGGGAGATATTTATTTTAATAAGTTTTGTAGCCTCTTATTTTGGAAATTTTATTGTAAATTTTGTTATTTTTTTACTCTTCCAAAGACTAAGAAATAAATTGAAGAGGAAAAATATTAAAAACACTTTTAAGACAATGCAAACGTATATCATAACTAATTTTTATATAATTATCTATAGCCTCATAGAGGCTATTTATTTTAAATAAATCCTAGAGCGAATTTTAAATATTAAGCTTAATTAAAAATATTTTTTAATAGTGTAACAATTTGGTAACATTTCATAGTTAATAATTTGTATGAGTGTCACTGACATTCACTACGTAATAATGTTGGTGGAATTACCGACAATATGTTAGGTAAAAGGACACATGTGCAACTAATAGGACTTTTCACTGTAGCAACGTTTCGCTCTCCAGGAGCTTTCAATCTGCTGAAGAGCAAAACGTTGCCACAATAAAATATCGCATTAGTTACACGTGTGTCCTTATACCTAACATCATTCCATAAGTTTCCCTAATGCAAACAGAAGAACAACCTCCCTATATATATATATATATATAATATATATATAATATATATATATATTTTATAGACATTGAATAAAATTTTGTTTTCAAGTAATCTGTATAGGAAGTGTCTGCTGCCACGTCGCCTCACTGAGTGTATTTATCTCAGTAGCCATGAATTATTAACCTATATATTACTTGAGCCGTATATTCATACTTATATTACATGCATACATCCGTTCACATGTATATAAGCATGTATGTAGAGAAAGTGCAAAGGTTTGCAACAAGACTAGTCCCAGAGCAAAGGGGATTGTCCTACGAAGAAAGGTTAAGGGAAATTGGCCTGACGACACTGGAAGACAGGAGGGTCAGGGGAGACATGATAACGACATATAAAATACTGGGCGGAATAAACAAGGTGGACAAAGACAGGATGTTCCAGAGATGGGACACAGAAATAAGGAGTCACAGTTGGAAGCTGAAGACTGAGATGAATCAAAGAGATGCTAGGAAGTATTCTTCAGTCATAGAGTTGTCAGGAAGTGGAATAGTTTATCAAGTGATGCAGTGGAGGCAGGAACCATACATAGTTTTAAGACGAGCCATACCACGGGCGGATTGAACCCGCGGTCAGAGAATCTCAAAACTCCCGGACCGTCGCGTTAGCCAATGGACCAGCTAGCCACAATAAGATTCGTCCAACTAGGTATAATATGCCTAGTCGGACGAATCTTATTGTGGCTAGCTGGTCCAGTGGCTAACGCGACGGTCTGGAGTTTTGAGACTCTCTGACCGAGGGTTCAATCCCGCCCGTGGTATGGTTTGTTTGCAATCGTGCCATTACGAATTTTAAGACGATGTTTGATAAAGCTCATGGAGCAGGGAGAGGGAGGACCTAGTAGCAATCAGTGAAGAGGCGGGCCAGAAGCTATGAATCGACCCCTGCAATCACAAATAGGTGAGTACATACGATCTCTGGAGCATAACCTATGCAATACATTCATGCATATGCATACATAAACACATTCATGCACAAACATACAGATGCACACATTCAAATATGCATGTGCATATATATATACATACATAATATATATATATATATATATTATATATATATATATATATATATATATATATATATATTATATATATATATATATATAGTACGTAGTAGGTTGGTAGACAGCATCCGCCCAGGGAGGTACTACCGTCCTGCCAAGTGAGTGTAAAACGAAAGCCTGTAATTGTTTTTTTCATGATGGTAGGATTGCTGGTGTCCATTTTTCTGTCTCATAAACATGCAAAGTTTCAGGTACGTCTTGCTACTTCTACTTACACTTAGGTCACACTACACATACATGTACAAGCATATATATACACACCCCTCTGGGTTTTCTTCTATTTTCTTTCTAGTTCTTATTCTTGTTTATTTCCAGTTATCTCCATGAGGAAGTGGAACAGAATTCTTCCTCCGTAAGCCATGCGTGTTGTAAAAGGCGACTAAAATGCCGGAGGAAGGGGCTAGTAACCTCTTCTCCTGTATATATTACTAAATGTAAAAGGAGAAACTTTCGTTTTTCCTTTTGGGCCACCCCGCCTCGGTGGGATAAGGCCGGTTTGTTGAAAGAAAGAAATATATATATATATATATATATATATATATATATATATAAAATATAATATATATATATATATATATATATAATATATATATATATATATATATATATGTCGTGCCGAATATGTAAAACTGATCAATTAGCAAGAACTCATTTAAAATTAAGTCCTTTCTAAAATGTTCTCTTATACGTTTAAAGATATATTTTTTTCATTAATGTTAATGTAAAATATTTTAATTTTGCAAGAAAAGAATCTTAGAAAACTTACCTAACCTTATTATAACAAGAGCAATTTATTTTAGCCTAACCCAACTAAATATATTTTAGATTTGTTTATAATAATTTAATACTAATCAAACACAGTGAAATATATTTTTTTCGTTAGGTTAAGAATGATTTTGGCCAAATTATTGCATACACAAATTTTCACTTGTCCTATATGGCAAGATGAGCGCTGCTATTTAAGCCAAGATCGCAAATTCTGCCTATTCGGCACGACATATATATATATAAATATATTATATATATATATATATATATATATATATATATATATATTATATATATATATATATATATGTGTGTGTGTGTATATGTCGTGCCGAATATGTAAATGGACAAAGTGATACTCTGTTGCGTTCAGCGTGGCACCTCAAACAGCTGTCTGAAGAGCATCATCCCAGGCACCGGTGCCACCACACCTGTAACCCATCTTCTCCAATTCTGTATCGATCTGTCAAGGTTTGCAGCAAATTTCTAGATTTACGTTATTTAGGTTAGACTAGGTTTAGTTAGGTTAGAATGTCTTCTGTCATTAATAATTAACTAATTATAGCGAACCATGACGCTAATAAATATGTAACAAAGGCGTTAAAATGTTTGACGTCCGAATAGGAAACAGGATCCACTGTGTGCACTAGAAAAATCAAGCCAAGTAATCCCTGTTTTTAAGGGTCATTAAACAGTAACCTGTTTGATTATTATAACAATGGAACACTGTTATTGAAATGATGGGCTCGAAACACTAACCTTCCGTCAGAATGCCCTACACTTGTACAAAAAGAAGTAGCCATTAAAAACAGAGAAAAGATTTGCGTGCATCAGACTGTGAAAAAGAGTATGATTAGATGAAACACTGTCTTCATGTTATAGTGAGTCCATCACGGTAACCTACTGCCATGTCCCCGTCATAGTGAGTCCAACAGAAGTAATTCAGCGATCGTTGCCACCTTGCTTCCTTCACAGTGAATTTTAGTATACCAGTCCATCTCTTAACCACAGACATCATGGCACTGTTTTAAAAAAATAGTCAAATTGCTTGCTGAAAACGGACTCTTGAACAGTTTGAAATATGTTAATTAAATGAGCTGCGTGCACTGAGTGCCCGTTGTCGTTTCGCGCTGCAAATTATTTATCATCTCTTATTTTATATTTATAGTTTTGCCTTGTGACTTAGAAATGGGCAGCAAACGCTGTGTGAAAGTGTAACAGTTGGGTTGACTATACAGCAGATATGACAATGGTCGTTGTTGCCTTGACTCCTCTATGGATGATTTCTTAGTCCTGTATAAAGCAGGTGCGCCAGTGATCCTTGCTACCTCGGTTCCTCTGCAGTCAGTTCAGCATGCAGTAAGTAAGCCATTGGTCATTACTGTCGTGTCTTCTGCATAGTGAGTCTAGCATACAGTAGGTAAGCCAGCGGTCATTTCTGCTACTACCGTGAGTGAGTCAGGCATGTGTAAGCCAGGTAGCAATGCTGGCTGAGTCAGCTTGGTAGAGTATAGAGGCATTTTAAAACACAACCGTTATAGTCTTTACGTTAACAGTCATCATGTAACTTCTACGCAGAAGCATGCATATATTAGTAGTGCCAGGGAATAATAAATGATTTTTTCCTGGAAAGGAAGGCGTATGTGCTACTTATAGGTGGTTCCTAGTGATAGGTCTCAGCTATACCACATAGAAGTCCCAGCAAATACGGGAAACACATTACACCATGCCGTACTACACTGTCTGGCATCATAATACGCCAAAGTGTGCTTCTCTAAAATACGCAAGCCACTAGTTGAAGCTGCTGACTTCCATATACAACATCCCACAACTCTTCCACCCAATGTCTACACCTTACAACACCACACCACACTACACTACACCACACTACACCACCTCACAACACCACACCAAATTACACCAACTCATAACACCACACCACATTACACCACCTCACAACACCACATTACACCACCTCACAACACCACACCACATTACATCACCTCACATATGACCATTTCACACCACACTACGTCAAATCATACATTACAATGCATATTCACACAGTTCCATATAGCAAGGCCCTACACCTACCATAGTAAGTCTTAACATACACCTACCATAGTAAGTCTTAACATACACCTACCATAGTAAGTCTTAACATACACCTACCATAGTAAGTCTTAAACATACACCTACCATAGTAAGTCTAACATACACCTACCATAGTAAGTCTTAACATACATCTACCATAGTAAGTCTTAAAATACACCTACCATAGTAAGTCTCAACATACACCTACCATAGAAAGTCTCAACATACACCTACCATAGAAAGCCTCAACATACACCTACCATAGAAAGTCTCAACATACACTTGCCATAGAAAGTCTCAACATACACTTCCATAGAAAGTCTGAACATACACTACCATAGAAAGTCTCAACATACACCTACCATAGAAAGTCTCAACATACACCTACCGGAATTACACTGCGCAGCCACCACACCTCACTATAACTCAGTGAGGTAGTGTACTGCATCACACTAAAATACTTTATAACCCCATTTAGTGTATCACTATACCAAATCACTACACTACACATCCATTCTAAACCATTGCAATATACCACAATATTAAACCACTACACTGCACCACTAAGCTACTAAACTGTACTCCATTGCTGAACCAATACAGTTTACCACTATACTAAACCACTAAAACATAAAACTATACAAAGCCGCTAGTGCATCATGATACTTCAAAACTATACGTAAATAATTCACTACATCAGTACAGTACCATGACACTGTATTACTACAATTTCCCATTATAATAAACTACTACTACGTCACTACATTATTCCATTATAATACAGAGGCAGCTGCTGCCTCTGTATGTGACTGAAGAAGCATACTGTGCAAGCGAGACGTTGCAACAGTTGCAACTGTTGCACACGTGTCTTAATCAACTTGTCGGTATTTTATACCATTTTCAACGTATACAACTACACTATTTTATGTCTCTACACTACTTCACTACACTATTCTACTACTTTACCCCCAATATTCTACGCTTCTACTTTACACTAGAAGACCATGCTACGGTACACCACTCCTCTACGTCTCTACACTTTACTACACCCCACTCTACTACACCATTACTCCTCTGAATTACACTACATCAGTACACTGTTCCACAACACGTTTACAGTACACCACTATACTACATTTTTACAATGCACCACTACACTATATGACTACACTAACCCCTACACCTTTACACTTCATTACTAAACAACTCCATTACACTACACAATTGCAGTATACCAACAGACAACACCACTACACAACACCATTCATACAGAACCACTACAATGGGCCACTACTTTACACCAGTAGAGAATATACCATACACAGGAACCCACGTATAACGAGAGGGACGCAAGCGGCTCCGGTCATCCCTCACCTGCGGCCCCGCCCACTACGACACAATAATTACCGTGCGGGAGGAGTCCTTTCTGGGAATTAAGTTCCGATAGGAATTAATAGCGGCGGGCAGCACTCCACCCACAATTATTTATACATCAGTTTGGCTTATGTGACTGGATTATTGACGGGTGTTAGGACGGTGTCGACACCCGAACAGCTGACGTGGGTTCCGGGACCGCTTATGTCGGCGGACGGAAGTCATGTGGTGGAGAGGGAAGGAACTCACACGAACCAATCACACACACACACACACACACACGCACACACACACACACACACTGTTGCATGCACCGAGTATTAACTTCAAAAAAAGAACATTGCAGCTTACTTGGCTGTCGGAAAAAGGTGGTAATATTAGAGGGCTGTGATAGCCTTAGCGGTACTGGTGGTTACCAATACACACACCAGTACGCGCAGCTTTATCAACAGCAGTGCAGTTACACGAAGGTAAGATAGAAACAGTGAAAATTAGGTATCCCCAAAAGGGAACATTTAATACACACATAACCCTATAACCCGCACATGGAAGAGACGACGTTTCGGCCGACTTGACCCATTTACAAGGTCACACTAACAGAAAAGAGTGAGGTAGCCAGTATATACAGGCGAGGGGGACAAGGACGAGAGCAAAACAGGGAGAAGAGGAAGTATTGGTACCGGTAAGGTAGGTAGTAATAAAACAAATAGTGGTAATAGAAAGTAGGGACAGTAGTTTAGTGGCCTTTTCGTTATTTTTGGGAACATTTAATTTCTCTTTTTTTTTTTTTGTTTCTCATAACTACAAGCCTTTCCCAGGAAGCTCATCACTATTAGTTCATCACTATAAGCTCATCACTATTAGCTCGTCACTATTAGGCACGATATATATATATATATATATATATATATATATATATATATATATATATATATATATATATATCGTGCCTAATAAACCGAACCGTCCAGTTTGGCATATTTTTCAAGGGTTCACTTTGCCGAGTAGGCAGAGCTAAATTATTTTTGTTATAAATCAGAGGAAATCGATCTGAACATTACGAAAAAATATATATCATTGATTTTAAGGAAAGTAAATAAATTTAAATTAACCTGCGATATATATACAGCAAAATTTCGCTAAAAAAATATTACGTTAATTTTCGGGAGGTTAGGTGAAGTTTCTATGTTAGTTTTGGTCCAAAAATAAAAATATATCGTTAGTAATGGGAAAAATTAGTTACCAACTTGTAAAAAAATTTTTTTGAAAAGTTTAATTTTTAAGGAAGTTCGGTTTATATATATATGTCGTGCCGAATAGGTAAAACTTGCGATTTTGGCTTAAATAGCAACGTTTTTCTTGCTGAATAAGGCAAGCGAAAATTTGTGTATGCAATAATTTCGCGAACATCATTCTAAACTTAACGAAAAGAAATATATTTCTTTGTGTTTGTTTGTTATTAAATCATTGTAAACTTATCTAAAATATATCTAGTTGGATTAGGCTAAATTAAATTGTGCTTGTTATAATAAGGTTAGCTATGTTTTCTAAGGTTCTTTTGGTACAAAATTATTAATTTTTATATTAACATGAATGAAGAAAATATCATTAAACGTATAGGAAAAAAAAATTATAAAGGATTTAATTTTAAATAAGTTCTTGCTAATTGACCAGTTTCACCTATTCGGCACGACATATGCATATATACATGTCGTGCCGAATGGGTACAACTGGTCAGTTAGCAGGAACTCATTTAAAATTAAGTTCTTTCTAATAAAATTTTCTTATACGTTTAAAGATATTTTTTTCATTTATGTTAATAATTTTGTACCTAAAGAGCCTTAGAAAACTTACATAACTTTTTTATAACAAGCGCAATTAAATTTATCCTAATCGAACTAAATATATTTCAGATAAGTTTACAATAATTTAATAAACAAACACAATGAAACATATTTTTTTTGTTAGGTTCAAAATTATTTTTGCGAAGTTATTGCATACACAAATTTTCGCTTGCTTTATTCAGCAAGAAGAGCAGCAGGGCGACGGCTGATCAATTCGGACTTCATGATCTCGTGTGTTACACAGCAGAAGAGAAGTATGCCAGGCATGAGGAGGTCAATGACATCATAAGGAGAAACCTCGCCACAGCCCGTTGCCCAGCTCAACGGGAACCCCAAGTGCAGAGGTCTAATGGAAGTCAAAAGCGTCCTGATGGAGCCACTATGCTACCCTGGAAGGATGGAAAGCAGATTGCCTGGGACTACACCTGTGCCGCCACATTGGCAGACACCTACTTGCCATACTCCGTAGTGGAAGGGGGTGGAGCTGCCAGCCACAGGGAGACCCAGAAGATCCGCAAATATGAAGACCTTCCCCCTTGCTATAACTTCATCCCAATAGGGTCGGAGACCCTTGGAGCATGGGGCAAGTGCGCTCTAAAGTTCCTCAAAGAGCTGGGTGAAAACTCATAGAAACCAAGGACCACAGGGCTGCCAGCTTCCTCTTTCAGAAACTCAGCATCGCGATCTAAAGGGAAAATGTCTGCAGCATTCTGGGCATGCAACCCACCGCCGGGGAGCTGGAAGAAGTATTTGAGATGTCGCCCTGAGTTGTGATCTATGTTGTTGTACTCCCTATTGTATTTTTGTCAATGTATTTTGTCAATATATTTTGTCTTTAAATAAAGTATATATAAAATATAGGGGGTGGTAGAAGAAAGCAATTTTCAAACAGCTTCAGGGAGAACCTTAAGCTTTCCCTGAAGCAAATTTATTCTTTTCTCTGAAGATAAGGGTCCCCAGGACAGTTCCAGATGTGGTACCACCCTATACTTTAACATACATACACACACACACACAGATATATATATATATATATATATATATATATTTATATAATATATTATATATATATATATATATATTATATATATATATATATATGTCGTGCCGAATAGGCAGAACTTGCGATCTTGGCTTAAATAGCAACGCTCATCTTGCCATATAGGACAAGCGAAAATTTGTGTATGCAATAATTTCGCCAAAATCATTCTGAACCTAACGAAAAAAAATATATTTCACTGTGTTTGTTTAGTATTAAATTATTGTAAACAAATCTAAAATATATTTAGTTGGGTTAAGCTAAAATAAATTGTTCTTGTTATAATAAGGTTAGGTAAGTTTTCTAAGATTCTTTTGGTGCAAAATTAAAATTTTTTACATTAACATCAATGAAAAAAATATATCTTTAAACGTATAAGAGAAAATTTCTGAAAGGATTTAATTTTAAATGAGTTCTTGCTAATTGACCAGTTTTTACGTATTCGACACGACATGTATGTATATATATATATATATATATATATATATATATATATATATATATATATATATATATATATATATATATATATATATATATATATATATATTTCGTAGGGTTCTTAAAAGGAGATATCGAGGGTTGAAGGTAGACACACTGGTTGGATGGTAACGATATATTGTCAGACTGTGATGATGGGAGATGGAGCTCAGCCTCTGCCTTGTCCTAGCCTATGTCAAACGCTGACTGAGGCCGAGGTAGCTCGCCTTACACTCAAGCTGCATCCCGTGACGTCATACAGTCACAGGCCTAAGTGGTCTTCTGTATAAAGCACAAGGATGATACTATATGCTATGCTATACAACACAGGGATCAGCAACTATGCTGACAGCTCGGTCATGTTACGTATGTCATCTCGACATACATTACTATCCTATAGGCTGAACAGGCAGGTGGTTCTGGGCTGATTCTATACAATAACAAATTCATATATAACTTAGAACTAATGGATGGTATCATACTGGATGTTAACATTATGAATTTTACGTAATGGGTGTTAACGTAATCACTTTTAACGTAATGCATTACAAACTATAAAAACAAATCATTGTACAATATGGGATGGGATTGATTGACTGATCTGCATTCATGCACCCTACAGATTCTGAGGAAGAATAAATATATATATACAAGGTGAAATTAACAGCAAAGGCATCTGGTGCACACTCAGATCATTACTGTCAAATTCTCAAAATACGGAGGGAACATGAATACGAAAAAAAAAAAAATTCTGAAAAACTAATCAGTTAATAACAAACAGTTGACAATTTACTTCATCTCGGACATCTAGTTATACAGACTATGTACATTTAAACACAATTCTACGAGGGTGAGGTTTACATATGCAGAATGGTTATCATCTCTGGGAGGATCGAATTCCTCTGCAATGGCTAACACATGCCTTGACTGAGGAAGATCTGAACGAGTATCTACAAAAGATACTTGTGGGGTTCTCATTACTTGTCGAGTACGCAGGGAGTAACGACATTCAGGTTGATTATCTGACTGAGCATTTGAGGTAGAGGGTACAGAGTCAAGAGGATTTTCAGCATCTGTCACATTAGTCTGGGTAGCAATATCATCAACATCGCATACTAATTTCATATGATCTAAATGCGATTCTTTGTACTTACCAGTACTAATTTCTCTAACCTTATACTTATTACCAGAGATATGTTCTACAACTCGATAAGGGCCAACAAACTTTTGATCGAGCTTAGGCATTGCGAATGTTTTGTTGAAATTTGTCAGCATTACTCTTGAACCTACTTTAACTTTTGATGGCTTAGCACGGCTATTAGTTACTCTAGTAAATTCTGCTGTTGATTTATGAAGTGTTTCACGGATTCTTCTAAAAACACTTTGAGCCATGCTATACGAGTTGCTACGAAATCATCAGGGTTGTAATTAGGTTTCGGAGTGGAATATAACAACTCATAGGGTAAACACTTGTCTACACCATACAATGCATAATGTGGAGTATCACCTATGGAAGCATTTTAAGCAGAATTTATGGCACATTGGACATCTGGTATAACTTCATCTCAAGTTTCACTATTGGGGTTGATAGTGGCTCTCAGGACATCAAGTACTTTCTTATTGGTTCTTTCGGCTAACCCATTGCTGGCAGGATGATGAGGAACAATGGTGGATTTAGAGATCTTGTATAAAGTACACAAATTTTCAAGAATCTCATTACAGAATTCACCTCCATTATCTGTTACTAAGAACTTAGGGGTGGTATGCCTGCAGATAATGCGTTCTTTAAACGCTTTAGCTACTGTCTCTGCAGTCTTATCTGCAATAGGAACTAACTCACAATATCTGGTGAAATGGTCTACCATAACACACAGATGTTTGTTGCCTTGAAGGGAACATTTAAAATTGGTTAATAAGTCAAGGGCAACTCTTTCCCACGGTTCGCTAGTGGTTGGGTACACTTGGATTGGATTAGGACCATTGACATTTCCTTTATGTTGCATACAAACACTACATTTCTTAACATACTCTGAAATGTCAGTTGCCATACGTGGCCAAAAGTATTTCATTCTGGCTTGTTTCACCGAACGATCCATACCAGGGTGTGCAACACCTGGTGCATCATGAACTAGCTGTAGAGCTACGTTCACTAGTGACTGTGGAATTACTAACTGGTAAACTCTTCTGCTTGGAGTACCCAACTCAACTGTTCGATACAGTAATTCTTGGCTCATTACAAAGTCACTAATGGGTGCTGGTGGCTACACAGTCAGAATAAGATCTTCCTGGAGCAGGAATCGAATCACCAGAACACAAGGGATCGGTTCTTTCTTACTTGAGGAATGAACAAACTCGGTGGAGTGGATGACTCTCCCCGGTTGAAAAAAATTAACGCTATAACACGCAATATGAGCAAGGGAGAACGAATCTATCTCAAACTGCAAGCACAGGAGAAAATAAATGAACACGGTCAACAATGCTGATATTCAATCTGAGTCACACACAGTGACACGAGGTATCAGCTATAAACTTCACTTACAAACGTTAACAACATGTGAAAGTTACTCGAGAAATAACTTCTTACATTGCACTGATTACTGTCAACTAGGATGGGATCACCATCTGGAACACAAGGAACAACAACAGACACTCTAGTGAGAGCACTAGCCGCAACAGAGACGTCTTTCTGCAGGCGGCATGTCACATCAACAAGAGATGGCATTACTAGTTTCAAGTAATCATTTTCTGACAAGGCATCCCCTGTGGAGAAACTACTACTTGAACTAGCAGACATTGCAGGGATAGGCTGTGCACTCAAAGCAGTCTGAGTGTCCCCGGACACTTGAGGCAACGGAACACTATCTTGCAAGTCTGAAGGTGTAGGTGGAACACAGATGGGAGTGACAGAGTTACTAGTGCCTGACCGCTCGGCTACATTAATAAGTAATTCACGGATCTATAGGAACTTAATCTGAACTTCCCATTTTGCAGCACTTTAATAAATCTCAGATACAAGCTGTGAGAACAAACACATTGCTCAAGGGCTAGGTATTGCCTTTCAGTCAGTAAGGGAATATTGGTACTGTGGACTGATTCATATTGACTTTGGCATGATACACTAAGTGAACGTTCAAAAGTGACTGGGACATCTCAGTGAACTTACTGAAGGGCATAAAGGCAAGAAAAATAGAGAGAATGACACAATAAGCTTAAATGGGAAGAAAATGCTTAACTATTCTGCATAAGTAATTAAAAATTGATAGGTCACACAGTGAGCAAAGAAACTCACAGTCACAGAGAAAATGCTTATCTGAACAAACAACACTTTGAAAATCAAGAGAACTGTTATTGCTGTTCTTACTGTTGAACAGCGGTTTAGTGCCGATGAAGGTAGCGTAGGTAGCAATGATACGGCCGTGGACTAGATTGGCTTTAATCGGGTAGGAGTGAGTACACAACGGGCAGTGTGAGGAAGTGACCGCAAGCCAGTCCGTGGAGGGGGAGTACCTGTGTACCTCAAGTCGGTCGAAGCGGGAGTGAGAGAGGGTGGACTGTGTGTCCCACCGACCTAGGTAGGCCTACAGAGGGCAGCACTGAATGCCGCGAAATATGAACTAGTCAGAGCAGACGGCTAGGCTGTGTGCTCTGCCAGTACAGGCTGTCTACATTTGCTCGGCCACGCACCTCGCGTCGTCCCGACGCGACATATGGGGGCCATAGGTATAAAGGACCTTACACTAGCTACCAGTGAGGGACTGGCTTTCGCTCACTGGTAAATAAAAAATGGACAAAAAATGCATCAGGCAAAAAAAAAAAAACTCTCCCATCCAGGGGAAGAGAAAACTGGTTGGCCCGCCCGCTGTTTCATCGGAGTTAGAGAGCCGGGAGACGTCAGCACTGGGAACTAAAATCGTCTATATACTGGTTGTCCGCAGGGCTGAACATCAGGTTGACCACTGTCTACTAACGTTGTTGCACGCTCAACATCTGCAAACAATGGACTGACAGTAGCATTTCCTAGGTGGTGAATTGTAACTCAGAGGCACACTGCCCTGGACCGTAATACAGGCTTTTTCCTTTAGTTAAAAAAACACTGGTGCACATACATACCTATAATACTATTATCAATGGAATTCATTACATATGGGTACCCTTCTAAAAAGTATTTACATTAATTACATGATGTTGTCCACCCTGACTCTTTTATCGCCCTCCTAGCCTAGCTTCTACAATGTGTGGCATTTTTACCCATTTCTGCAAGCAAACAATTAGGCATAATAGCGTAGGAGTCGGACAAGTCAGTAGGTACGTCAATGTAACAGGATATGTACTGTTTTGTCTGGTCGCAGGCCATAAGTATGAGCCTTACTGGCCGTCTTCCGTACCAGAAGTAGTGGGAAGAAGGGGTAGGACGGTTGGTCCCTAAACATTAGGTTGATCGTGGCGTTGCCAAACGCAACGCGCCTCCAGCTCTTACTTCGGCCTGCATATGGTCCACAGACTTCATGTGATCATGGTGGGCGTCTTGATAGATCCGTACGCAATCTCCCTCACTCGAACTTATGGCCACGGCGAGCTGTCGTCAGGGAACGGTAAGGACCCACAAACTTTGGGACAAGTTTGTGCAATACCTGGGGGTCTGCCACTGGGTTGAAGAAACATAACTTTGCAACCTGGTTCCACTTTGCTTCCGGCGCGGGCATTGTACTCGCTCTGTCGTGAACCTATCAGTAGCTTTCATAAGGTTCTCCTGTACCCGCTGGACGACAGCTGCGTTGTCCTATCTGTACTAACACTGGGGTTATCAGTATGCGTAAGTAGGTGTCTAGTGAGTAGTGTTAAACAGAATTTCATATGGTAAGCGCTTGTCATAGCCCTACCAAAGCAAAAATGAGGTGTCTCACGATCGAGCTGTGTGAGGGAGGAATTTAATGTACACTGAAAATCTGGGATAGCCTCATCCATTGTAGTTACAACTTGGGTTATCGGTTACTCTGAGCACCTCCAGGGACTTCTTGCGATTGTACGTTCAGCCAAGACCATTACTCGCAGGGGTGGCGTGGAGCTACTGGAGCTTGATGTGAATGTTGAATCTGCGGAGCAACGGATCCTGCATTATGCCATTTTTAACATCAGACCCATTGTCTGACAGAAGGACACGTGGCAGTATGACGAAGAACAACAGCTCCACGGAAGCACTAGCGACCGTTTTCAGCGGTTTCTATCAGGATGGGTTACAAATTCACTGTACCGCGTCAGGTTATTACCATTACAAGCAGCGTGCTTATTTCCCTTCTTCGAGGTCGAAGAAGTTCGTCAACAGGTCGACAGAGTTCTCTCCCAGGGCTCCTTTGTAATGGGATACTTTAGAATGGGGTTGGACCTGTATGGTACCCTGTGCTGTAAGGCCAGACAAACACACTGGTGTACATGCTTGGCAATGTCCGATGCCATCTTAGGGCCAGGAACAGAAATATTTCATTCGTGCCTGGTTTGATACTGCCGGGTCCTCCCGGGGTGCGCTACCCTGGGACTTTGTGGATCACCTAAGCGTAGTGGTATCATGGACTTGGTATCACCAGTTGCAGTTGTATACGGTGATGACCGGGGGTTTCCACCAGCTGTGAACACGGCACATACTCCTTGGTTGGACCTCTTAAATCCTTCAGTGGAAGGGAGACTTGACCTGTAAGTCGAAAAAGTCCTCCTTGGTAAGGAAACGAAGGACTGGCGGGACCACCACAGGGTTTCCTGTCGTTGGGCTCTCTGAGATCCTCAAACAGAGACCGAATTGCCGACACTCACGAATGCAATATGTCTCGACAGGGCGTCCGCTACACTTTTGCTACCTGGGACATAGCAAATTTCAGGTTGTAGTCATTTGAAACGTGAGCGAACCACCGGAGGACATGCTTTTCCGAGCGGTTCTTATTTGCAAAAGGGCCAATAAGGGAAAATGATCTGTATAAATCTTGATAGGATAATGATATATGATATCCGAAAATGACTCAGGGCCCATAAATGGCTAAAGCTTCTAGCTCTGTCACTGAATAATTGACTTCCGCTTTAGAAGACCACGGCTAGCATAGGCAATAGGTGTGCTTCCCAATTAGATTCCTGTGACAGACTGCACCGATGCCACTTTGCTGGATCAGTCGTCAAGGTAAATGCCTGGTGAAACAGGGAATCTAAAGGGTTGTGGCTGATGTTAACTTGTTCTTAAGAATGACAAAAGACTCGTTTCCTGATTCGACCACGTCCCACTCACAAGGGGCCATCCTTCTTAGTAAGCGTGTCAGGGGTTGCAGCAATGGTGGAGAAACCTGGATAAAGGTGCGGTAAGAACCCCGCCAGGCTATGAAGGGACCGGACTGCATCCCGCCGTCATGGGTCTGGGGAATTTCTGCACGGCCCGAGATTTTTAGATCGTCCGTTTTATGCCATCTGAGTTACTACGTGACCCAGAAATTTTATTTCCTTCGGCGGAATGACATTTGAGGAGCCTTTACCTTACGATTTGCTGAGCTAGCTAGCCTGTCCAATACCCTGTTCAAGTTTCTCAAGATGTGAAGGGTGAGACCAAATTTTTTTCCCCCCTTTGCGACTGACTATGAGATCATCCAGGTAGACCATGAGCGTTGCCCACCTAGGAGGGTACGGAAGGAAATTGTCGTCATCAAACGACTACACGTGATTGGGCTTTCGCGCAGCCGAAGCGGGGCATCCTCCTGAACTGGTAACCTGTCCAGTTGGAAGTAGAGAAAGCTGTCAACTCTTATCTCATCATCGAGAGGGGATCTGCCAGACAACCCTTGAAGGAAGATCAGAGTTGAAAAGACCTTATTATCGCCGATGTTCGCACAGGTCGTTCAGAACGGGCAATGGAACGGTTTTTCCCTGGTTGGTACATGCATTCAGTTTCCTCGTAAATCGATAACAGGGCGCCAGGTTCCGTCTTTCTTGGGAACCCGAATAAGGGGGGTGTTTCCACGGGGAAGTGGCCTCCACAAAACTCCATCACGGGCATCCGTGTAATGAGTTTTCGGGCGAGACTCTTTGCGATGTGGCAGGCCCGGATACGCAGTTCATAAATGGGTTTAGTACCTTTGTCAAGTGGAATACGGTGAGAGATCAGTGAGGTCAAACCTTAGCCTCACATCTAGTGCAACTGCAGACGTGCACGATTGAGAACTGAGAAAGCAGTTTTGGAACACTTTCAGGTTAGTCTGTCAAAAGAGCTAGATTCATCTTCCTGCCACTGGCCCGGTGTGTGGGAAGAGTCCGGCAGCAGTACTCGCCTGGGAGAACTGCACTCACAAGGAAGACAGCTGGGGCGTCACCCCCACTCTCCCGGGAGAGGGAATCTGACAAGGTCCACAAGTGAGTATTCTTCGGCAAGGGAAATTCGCGACTAGGGCATGTTGACCAACAAGGCTTGCAACTTACCACGTTGCACTGTGTGTGCAAGGTGGTTTCAATGTGAGGAGAGGCCTTGACTCGGGTTGTGTCGATGTCAACCAGCACATGGTCTTCCTTCAAAAAGCTCGCTCACGTACATACCGTAACAGGATGAGCCGATTAGTGACAAAGTGGACGTCATACTTTGTACAAGCTGTAACTCTGCTCGCTGATGCCATGACACGAGTCAAGACAGTCGCCTGCGACAGGGATCTGCGGCCTTGACAACTGCTGGTTCTACACACAGCGTCAGAGTTAGAGTGAAGGTTAGACGGGCGTCCCCAGAACTGGGTTCCACTGGAACTACGCGCTGATGGCAGGAGGTGGAAGGGCAACGAGCTCTACTACGAGGGTCGATCAGGACGAAGAGACCGACCCCGGGAGATGTGCTATGGAACCACCGGTATCCAACGTTCTCGCCACTGTGCGTACTCTGAGAGGTAGTAGGCACGGAGTGGATCCTAAGCGCACGCCCAGAGGGACATCCACTCGTTTGAATTCCGCTTTCCACTCAGCTGGGATCGTAAAACGGATCCTAAGATCTGCCATGGTTTTGAACCCCTATGAGCAGTTTCACCATGGCAAACAATTACCATCTACGACTAAGAATTTGCGGACAGCTTGTGACCCTGGACACAATTCTAGAGTTTGTGCGACCGCGAACGGCAGCGGTTACCTGAGCGCCTCTCAAGGTTCTGAATGGCAAGATGGTCTCTGTCAACATGGCCGCGTGAGGCCAATGTCTAGGAAAAAAAGGTGGAGGGACAATGTTAAACCACCGAACCTGTGTCTAGGAAAAGCTGACAGGCTTATTGTGGACAGTGGACTCGATGAGCGGTCACATGGGTTGTCTTACCCCGACATGTAGGCATCTTTCCATGGACAGGCCGACGATGTTCCCCGGGTCACAGCTGTCGAAGGCTCGACACTTGTTGCGAGGCTCGACCTGGAAGGTACGGTTATACGAGTCTCGGCCAACAACGTCAAGACACTGGGTTTCCTCACGTCGGCAAGCCGTATTTTTTTATCACTGCCCAGGGGGGCGAATGCATTGCGGACCAGGCGACGGCATACAGCGACTCCGCCAGGGTTACTACGTCTTTCGCTGGTTTTGCAGACGCGCCTCTTCCCCCGAACTAGTGGAAGTGCTTCTACGAGCATGTGCCATCATTGCGCGACGATGCCTTGCTCCCACTCCGCTGTAGCTACTTCGCAGCTTGGTACACTCATGGGAGGTATGATGGAGTATTGTGGTAAACACAGATTCCCTCGCGAGATTGGGGCCATGGGGACGGTTGACGGTTACTTTGCGGGGGACTTACGTTTGTACCACTAGATCGGTAGTGCCACGTTTGCCCACAGTGAAAAAAGTCACTCCGCTTAGCGGGTGAGGTTGGGGGGGTGGGGTCTGGCTGCGACGTTTCGCTGGGCAGGAAAGTGATGTCTGCCTTTTTGTATAAGACAGATGTTGTTACTGTGGACGCTATTTTTATTAGGCGCGTATTAGTGGGACTGGGGTTTAGAACCTTTGTGGTTGGCTGTCTGACAGCAGGCAAAAAGTGACTCCGGCGGCGACCGCCGGGGTAACTGCGGACTGCGCTGACAAGGATGGGTAGGGGATCATCCGCAAAAGGGAACCTTGCCTGCTCGGATGGCGGCTTGAGCGCGTCGATGGCGGTTCCTATGCACCCAGGAACGTCGTGCTGAGGGCCCGAGTCCTAGCGCTCATGGCAGACCCAGAGGTTAGGGGCGGAATCCTCGCATGTTGCCCGACGCCGCATGGGGATGATGTCTTTAATAGCCATACCGGCCATCACCATCCGCCCACTTAGTGTGAGTTGACGGGCATCAGTAAGTCCGTGGCGGCTTGCTCGAAACGGCAAACGCAGCCAGGGGGCTTTCGTGCCGGTATTGACATTTCGGCCCAAGACGTGGTAACGTGTCAATGTAATGGCGTGATGGCGACTACGCCGACAATAACGCCTAAATTCTCCTTTAAGTCACCCAGGACTGAATCTTACAAACGCGCTTGGCTGCACAAAGGCACCTAGATCACCCTGGGTGAGATCCACTGCTGACAGGGCAGCACGAATGATACTGAGTTTCTGTTGGCTATCAAATCGAGGCCTGAACAGTCGCCTCGATGGACTGCAGCATCAAGGCTCTAAACTATTTGGCACGACGTCAAAAATAAGGGTCAGGTATGGACCGATGCGCGGCCCATGGAGTGTGGTCGAGGCTTTGAGCCACAAGTTGACCACTGTCGTGGGGCTTCGATGCCCTTGCCGCGTGCTCACTCTGGCTGAGGCACCATTGCTGGCACCAGCAGAATCTGGGGTACGGCATGGCCACTGCGTGTCTTAGTCATGACCGTCAATTGTTGAATGCAAGTAGGTCCCGAAGAGAGGTAAACAGGTCAGAGCAAAGAAATGGTATGCACTGGGCTACAATTCAAACCAGAGTCAAAGAGAATCAGCACCACAGTATAGGTAACTCTTAGTGATAGAAATAATTTGAGCAAAACAACATAAAAAGGGAAATAGTGATACACTCTGAACACAAAATAAGGATTCTGCTGTGAAGTACTACAGGGAAGTGCACAACATGAAGCTAAGGATAGTCAATAATTTACCCAGGAATCTGGCAACAAATTTATGACAAAGGAGTTGAACTTTAAACACTGGTAGCAAAAATTGCCACAAAATTAACTAAATCAGGTACTACACAAAACACTAAACAGTGCTGCAAAGCACAGTTTAAAAAAGCTTGCGGTGCTAGGCAGTAGCACATTGAAACGGCAAAAAAAAAGGTAATTCACTTGCCCAAGGGAAGTTGCCAAAAAAGATATCAGCGTATGGAATAGTGCCAAAAATCACACAAAGGAAAAAAAATACACTGACCGAATTGCTCTATTGCACACAAAATTAAAATTAATAAAAAAGCAAATTTTAAATTCAAGATATGCAAAGGTTTAACACTGGTTGTTAGAGGGTTGTACCACTGGGCAAAAGAAAAAAAATTTGCACAATCTCAAGGTCAAAATACTTAAATAACTTCAAAGGACATTTGGTAATTAAAGTAAATAAGCCAGGTTCCCAAAAATACAACCTCAATGACTTCTTGGGTTATATAAAAATAGCCAATAAGCAATTGCCCACATAGGTGAATATTCACTGATAAAACATAGAATATATGTTAGAGCAAATAAATGGGGAACAGAAAAGAAAATTTAATGGGCTAGGACAGATTGGTAGACTGCAGGTAGGTTATATCTAATACTTAAGTACTTGACGATTACACTTTTTTAAAAAAAAAACTAACAAACAAAAAAACAGTGCGGGCGGTTGTCCAACAATCTGTGGCTAACTTGGCAGGTTCACGTGCAACTAAAAAAAATATAACAGCACACAGGAATTTACATGAAAAAACTGTATGTGAGAGGTAAATTGTATAAAAGGTTAACACTGCACAATTTAAATCAATAACTGAGGTGCAAGAAGCAGAATAAAAAAAAACTGGAATATAAAATGTAGGAGAGCAAAAATAAATTCACAAAATTTAAGCTGTAGGTATATGGCCATAAACTGTTGCACTGATGACACTGAACAATTTTACTGAAGTATGGCTTCGTAACTAACTGTATGTGCAGGGGGTCAGTTAATTAATGTCCCAAATATTTAGGAAATGCCTAGGTAAGTCACTGTTTACTTAAATTTGAGTG
This sequence comes from Cherax quadricarinatus, assembly GCF_026875155.1. Taxonomy (NCBI): domain Eukaryota; kingdom Metazoa; phylum Arthropoda; class Malacostraca; order Decapoda; family Parastacidae; genus Cherax; species Cherax quadricarinatus. The sequence continues at coordinate 28,573,532 of NC_069457.1, forward strand.
CAGGTGGACGAAGGTACGGCTAGGTGCATGGAACCTTCAGTGATGATTCTTGTGACACTCACGCTCGTCGCATTTTGCGTTATACTGCTTGGGGCTTCAAAGTCGTAGAAAACAAAATATTCAGAAAGGACTTGGGAAGAACCGGAAGGACGGAGTAACTTGTGGAGGTATAAGATATTAGAACGTGTGGTACCGGCGTTGATAACCACAGCTGCGTGTATGGTTGTTTCATGGCAAGCGTGTCTGGTGGCGCTGGCCTGACTGGGCCATCAGCATCACGGAGAAACAAAACATTACTGCCTCTCGGGGGGGGAACGTGCTAAAAAAAGCTTCTTAAGTGAAAACTTTGAAACTGGGGACGAGTAAGTTTTACTGTTGTAACAATTCACTGGGGAAAAGAACCTGGTGAGAACTGGGTAATAAAACCAACAGGGAAAGGGAAAAAAAAAAAAAAATTTTAACTGTGGCAGCACAAACAAAAAAACTGCACTGGCTGGAGATTTACGTAGGCGCTGAATGTTGTAGTAGACACTATGATGAGTCACGAGTGCTGTAGACGCTGTACTTTGCTGGCATAGGGCTAAGCCAATGGGTTCCCACGGAGGTTTAAGCGGTAGAACTTCTTGGGAGGAACTGGGAAGAAACACAACACACATGGACGGCCGATGAAGGAGTCTTTGCCTAGCCAGATAAGGCTGTATAGTAGGGCTGGAGTTTTTACACGCTGCTTAGCGGTATAAACCAACCGGAGAGCTAGGAAGCTGCCTCGTGGTCACTCGTGGAGCCACACGAAGCCATCACACTAAGACCTCACCTCTTACTTCTTGTTAGCTGAGGAAGGGCGTAGGGAGCTGATAGGAGCTAGGAGAATGGTGCTGATGAGTGTTGAAGGGCTGTAGGAGAGGGCTTGATGAGGTGTACACGTTGACTGCTAAGGCTGGAGGAGATGACGCGTGATGCTATGTCCAGATTTTGTGGGGGGAAAACTCTAGGACGAAGATCTATCTCGGGTCCGTCACGACGCTGGGAGTAGCAGATAACTCTTTAGGCTAGCAGTGTGAGTTGGATGATCGACGGATGATGGTTGACTGGTGTCGACCGATCCCCTCCACTGAAAAGGGCTCACCGGCCGTGATCGCTGTCCCACCCCTGTTATTGCTGTTCTTACTGTTGAACAGCGGTTTCGTGCCGATAGAAGTAGCGATAGGTAGCAATGATACGGCCGTGGACAGAGATTGGCTTTATCTGGGTAGGAGTGAGTACACACCGGGCAGTGTGAGGAAGTGCCCGCAAGCCCGTCGTGGGGGGGAAGTACCTAGTGTACCTCAAAGTCGGTCGATAGCGGGCGTGAGAGAGGGTGGGACTTGTGGTGTCCACGACTAGGTAGGCCTACGAGTGCAGCACAGATGCCGCGAAAATATGAACTAGTCAGAGCAGAGGCTTAGGCTGTGTGCTCTGCCAGTACAGGCTGGTCTACAGAACTTGTACTTTACTCACATCTCTAATTTGCTCAACTTTTACTTTAAATTGAATGAATGGCACAGTGGAGTTGTCTTTAATCTCAATGCAACAGGGAACTACACTATAATAATGATAAAATGGACTCAATAAAGCTTGTGACACATAAAACAAACTGGGAAACGATTCCTGAATTAAAATAAAAGGCACAGCAAGAACTAAAATATCTTATGCACCGAACAGAGCAGAAGAGAATGCCACTGAAATAAACTGTGCGATATTGCAATATAATTGCTAATCAACAAGTATTGACAACACTGCATAAAAATTCTGCAAGAAAAAATTTTTAAAGACAGCACAATCTTTTGCACAGAAATATTGCAAAATGAGTCACGTGAAGCAATAATAAAAACTAAAATATTACACACGCAAGGACAAGAGGGCAGTGGAGGTTAATAAGATAAAGAATCACCACACAAAGTAAAGGGGAGTTGTCACAGCTGCTCTTTGCTGAGGATGACATTGTGCTCTTGGGAGATTCTGAAGAGAAGTTGCAGTGATTGGTGGATGAATTTGGTCGGGTGTGCAAAAGAAGAAATTAAAGGTGAATACAGGAAAGAGTAAGGTTATGAGGATAACAAAAAGATTAGGTGATGAAAGATTGAATATCAGATTGGAGGGAGAGAGTATGGAGGAGGTGAACGTATTCAGATATTTGGGAGTGGACGTGTCAGCGGATGGTCTATGAAAGATGAGGTGAATCATAGAATTGATGAGGGAAAAAGAAGTGAGTGGTGCACTTAGGAGTCTGTGGAGACAAAGAACTTTGTCCTTGGAGGCAAAGAGGGGAATGTATGAGAGTATAGTTTACCAACGCTCTTATATGGGTGTGAAGCGTGGGTGATGAATGTTGCAGCGAGGAGAAGGCTGGAGGCAGTGGAGATGTCATGTCTGAGGGCAATGTGTGGTGTGAATATAATGCAGAGAATTCGTAGTTGGAAGTTAGGAGGAGGTGCGGGATTACCAAAACTGTTGTCCAGAGGGCTGAGGAAGGGTTGTTGAGGTGGTTCGGGACATGTAGAGAGAATGGAGCGAAACAGAATGACTTCAAGAGTGTATCAGTCTGTAGTGGAAGGAAGGCGGGGTAGGGGTCGGCCTAGGAAGGGTTGGAGGGAGGGGGTAAAGGAGGTTTGTTGTGCGAGGGCTTGGACTTCAGCAGGCATGCGTGAGCGTGTTTGATAGGAGGAATGGAGGCAAATGGTTTTTAATACTTGACGTGCTGTTGGAGTGTGAGCAAAGTAACATTTATGAAGGGGTTCAGGGAAACCGGCAGGCCGGACTTGAGTCCTGGAGATGGGAAGTACAGTGGCCTGCACTCTAAGGAGGGGTGTTAATGTTGCAGTTTAAAAAACTGTAGTGTAAAGCACCCTTCTGGCAAGACAGTGATGGAGTGAATGATGGTGAAAGTTTTTCTTTTTCGGGCCACCCTGCCTTGGTGGGAATCGGCCGGTGTGATAATAAAAAAAAAAAAAGAAAAGAAATATATCTAGGAATGAACTGATTGAACACTTTAACTCTTAACTGCAGCTTAAGCAACACTTAACAAGCAAAAGAACAATTTACTCTAAAAAACATGAAAAATAATAGGTGCTAAAACACAGAACAAAAAAGTTTGAACACTTACAGTGATGCAGAACACAACACATCAACATAAACACAATACTAGAATTTTCTTGCAATTAAACAAACTTGATGTGTGAAAACTTTGATAAGATAATAATTATCTTGCTTGCACAAAACAATGGCACTATTGTCTGTGGAAATAAGTCCAAATTAGACACTGGCTAAATGAAAAGAAATGAACACAAGAATGTTCAACACACAGAGAACAAACAAGAATACACAATGCTGGGATAAAAAAAATTATAATAACTGAGACAACATGGTTGGTGGGACAAAACTAAATAAATTACTGAAATATTCCCGGAATACTGAGAAACACTAGGTGATTTGAAGTGAAAAACAAAGTTCTTACTGCTCTATGTTGCACACAAAACAGGAAAAAACTAAGTATTACTTCAAGTGTTAAAAAGCACACAACACAAAGAATAAGAAAATGCCAAAAATTAACACTGAATTAAGAAGTAAAAAAATTTTTGCAAAAAACATGAGTCTGATGGGGGTCACGATGTCACTAAGAAAATCACGGGAACACAAAAGAAATGTCTCAACATCAAAATGTTCTATGAAAAAATTTTCGCGAAAAGCTGGTGAAAAAAAAAGGTTGATGGTAGTGGAGAGTAGAGGGGGAGGGTTTGCTGATCACTGCCTCGCACATTGTCATAAAATTGCGTTTTTAAATCGTGATGACACACACAGGAGGTTTAAAACGGTTGGCGCCCTGTCGATGACACATTTGGCTCTTGACCCCTATGTGGCCCATAACCCCTCGGTGTACCAAAACTAGTAGGGGTTGGGGGGGGGGTTTTTGGCTGGGTGGGCTTAAACAGGGCAAAGACCGGGGGTGGTGGACACACGTGTTTAGTGGGCCCATGGGTTTTAAAGGCGTAAGCCTCACGAGGACAAACCCCACTGCCGGAAGATAATTTTTAAATGGCGGCTTAAAAATACACCCCCCGAAATACCACAACGCCAAGGGTGAAAAAGCACTAGAATGGTTGGAGCTTGAAACAAAGCTTGGAGACTGACTCACATGGCTTGCTTTAGTATGGGGTAAGTTGCTAGCTGGCTTATCTTTAACCCTTCCACAGAATGCTTGTAAATTTCACGATGAGCACAGCAGGGGGGGGGAAAGCTGGCTGGCAGGAAAAAAAATGGATGGAGTAGGCTAGGTGGACGGGCTCGGTTGTTCTGACTCCCCCACCCCAGACTGGAAGCTGGGTTATTTGCAAACTTGGGCAACCCCCGGGGTGAGCAAATAAGCAGAGAAAAACTAAAAACAAAAAGACGACCATTGAAATTTGTGGCTGGGAGGAAATTGAGAAAGTAGCTGATTGAGGTAGAGGCTTGGCTAGGTCGGCCCCTGGCGCCGAAAAAGGCCCCTCTTGCTGGTCGAAAGAAATTCCATACATCGGCGTATTTAAACAAATTTTTCGCCCCCCCGCTGCCCCATTTGTCGTAGGGGTTTTTAAAAGGGGAATCGGGGTTGAAGGGAGACACCTGGTTGGTGGTAACGTATATTGCGACGTGAGATGGGGGTGGAGCCCCCGCCTTGCCTTGTCCTTGCCTATGTCAAACACCGCTGAGGCCAAGGGAGCTCGCCCACCTCAAGCTGATCCCGTGACGTTCATACGTCCCGGCCTAAAGGGGTTTCAAAACCATGGTTTACCACATATGCAAGCTATACAACAAGGGTCAGCAAACTATGCTGACATATTGACAAAACATTTACAAAGATACAATAGAAAGTAAAACAACATAGGTAACTCAGAGCTACATCTTGAATACTTCATCCAGCTCCCCGGCATTGGGCTGCGTGCCAAGGATGCTGCAGGCATTTCCTCTCTGGATCGCAACACTGAATCTCTGAAGAGGAAGCTGGTCGCCCTGTGGTCCTTGGTTTCTATGATGAGCTTTTTCACTCAGCTCTTTGAGGAACTTTAGAGCACACTTGCCCCATGCTCCTAGGGTCTCCGACCCTATTGGGATGAAGTTATAGCATGGGGAAGGTCTTCATATTTGCGGATCTTCTGGGTCTCCTGTGGCTAGCAGCTCCACCCCCTTACACTAAGGAGTATGGCAAGTTAGGTGTCTGCCAATGTGGCGGCACAGGTTTAGTCCCAAGCAATCTGCTTTCCATCCTTTCAGGGTAGCATAGTGGCTCCATCAGGACGCTTTTGACTTCCGTCAGATCTCTGCACTTGGGGTTCCCGTTGAACTTTGCAACGGGCTGTGGCGAGGTTTCTCTTTATGACCTCATCATCTCATTGACCTCCTCATGTCTGGCATACTTCCCTTTGCTGTGTGACACATGAGACCATGAAGTCCCAATTGATCAAACTGTTCGCCCTGCCACAAATACACCTATGTTCGGTGAGGATGGGGGCGGTTAGGCAAAGAGCAACACCAATCCGAATGGCCTGTGGGTCTAGTCGAGTAACCAAGGAGGAATTGGGAACAGCTAATAGGAAATCTCCTGAGTGTGGTGCCTTCACTGCCAGAAGACGAGCTTTGTCCTTTCCGAGGCTTTGGAGAGCATTGTGTTGGCGATTTTTTCCATGATCGGTTTGTCCCAGTGGGACTGTTTGTGTTCTTTGGGAGGAGCTGGTCTACTGGAGGAATCTGTAAGGGTGTCCCACCGAATCGCTGCTTCAGTAAACCTGGGGTCTTGAGCTCCTACCACATCTCTCAAGCGTTCAGGAACAATCTTCTTGACTAATGCACTGGAAGCCAAACACGAAGACAGAAAAGCAGGTAAAGCAACATGCATTGCTTTGCACACCCTATACCTCCCAGTTGCACTGGGAGTTGCCTGATTCCATTGCTGATCCTCTAGTGACAGGTTTAGTGCCTTTAAAGGTTGACCTCAGGTGTGCGTCATATTCATCTAGTGTTGGATTGTCAAAAGGTACAGAGCATCATTGACATCATGATCGCTTTTTTTCTCCTCCATTCTCATCAGGTCATTCAATTTGTCCCTTGAGGACAGTGTGGATGGCCTGGTGACCAGCGGTAGTTGAGACTTCTGAGAGGATTTTTCGCACAGCATTGATTATTTCCTGGTTCGCTGTGATGATTTCACCACTTGGAGGGATTGAGGATGAATCCCAAATCTTCTCTCTGTGTTTTCACCAGTTGTAGGTCCCCTACCAGGGACTCTTCAGTACCTGCCAGAGTGCCATCATCCAGATACCAGATGTTGAGCTCGCTGCATAGGCTGGAAGTTAGTTGTCTTACTGCCAAGCAGAAGAGAAGTGGAGCTAGTGGGTCACCCTGCTGAACACCCTCTGATGAGAGAATTTCATGTTCTCCAAACAAAATAATTCAGGGTTTGCTGTAGCCGGCTGAAATGAAGGGAAAAAGACTGGGGAACCGATCCCGAATAGCTGGCAAGACAGCATCTCTCTTCACCATATTAAAGGCATTTCTAAAATCAAGTTTGACTACGGCCTTGTCTTCTGGTAGGTCCCTGATATATGCCCTTGCCGCATGAGCTGCGGCTTCACTCCCTTGAGGGACCCAAAGCCCAGTTGGTGTGGCTGGAGTAAACTGGCAGCTTCTAGGGGAATGTTCTTACTGCTGCTTTGGCAACGAGACGGCGAAGAGTGTTCCAACCGCAATGGGTCTGATTCCCCATCCTTCTTCAACGCACATAGTGAGGCTCCAAAAAGAAAAGTTTAATTTCTTCTGGGATTCGCCCCAGTCAGGCAGTTGTTGACGAAGTTGTTAACTCAGTGAGAGGAATTGATGCGATGCACCGAGTACTGGATTTACCATCTCTTTGAGGTGCTGAGGTCGAATTCCAGCAGGATCTGCAGGAGGTTACCCCCTGCAGATCCTGCTGGAAATGACACAGTCGCCTTATAGACTTCCGATTCTGGCAAAATTAATTGTTCAGTGATGGGGTCTTCCTCAGGTTGTTGTTGATGGCTATGGTGTCCCTGGTTGGTGCTTGTCTCTTAGTGCTTGGGCCGTGGTCTCATCTTTAGGGGCTACAGTGTGGTCATTTGTAATTATTCTGATTGTCCCACTGTGTTACCCTCTTCGATTTTTTTGCTAACCTGTGTGCAAATTTTCTCGTTTTCAGTGGGACTTTTCTTGGGTCTGCCTCTGTGATTCCTGCGATGATGGGGTAGAGGGACACAATTATCCGTTCTGGGTAGTTGCGCACTGCCTTGATAACTGACGTGGTTAGCAGTTTTTCCTCGTCTCTCAGGAACTCCAAGACAGACATTGCCGAACAGGAGTAGATTGTGCCATGCTTGGATGGTGCCTCTGGCTTCTAAGTTGGTGGAACCTCCATTCACCTGCTTAAGAAGGTCTGTGAATTTCCCGGCTGCATATGGACGAGGCGCTTTACGGATGTGGGATAGTGTACTGCTAGCAGTGGATTTGAATGCCAACAGAAGGTTATCGCAAGTCAGGAGGTTGCCATTGGAATTGTCATCTGCCTGTGGAGGCTGTGGGCTGCTCTCTGCTGGGGGCATATGTGATCCCGCACACCCATTGTGTGCACGAATGCGGCCATCCCTGTTGCGAGCTCGAAACTCTCCACACACCTGACATGTGCCTCTTATTTCATTGTTGGGTGCACTGTTTCCCTGGCTTTGTGACTGGCTGGCTTCATCATTTGCCATACCTCAAACTGTGTGGTAAGCCCAGGCTGAAGGGAAAATGGCTCGTGGCACATACCGCATGTAGTTCATGGTGGTGGGGGGGGGAGGAGAGGGGTCTCCCGTCCTTGTGGTGGGCGGTGGAGGGAAGGGAGGAGTGGAAGATGTGTGCTGAGGTGGAGTAGGGCACTCACTCCCTCCCAGGACAAGTCACTATACACACAATGCTCTGTGCACCTGTTACTATACACCACTATGCTCTATGCACAGCCCCCGCTATAAACAACACACCGCTATACATTACACATGCTATGCGCATACCATGCACATACTACGCACTATACACTATATACACATACACACGGTGAACCAAACACTCCATTGCGAACACAAGCACACGGTGTATGCGCCCTGTTTGGGGAAGGAGGAAGGGGGGGGGACACAGTTTTACCCTCAACTTCGCCTCCTCTCCCTCGATAAGGCCTCCCCTCACCGATTCTCCTACCCATGGGGACCGTTATGTTCCCTCATGAATTCACATACACAACACTTTTCTTGATTCCCAAGGAAGAGACGAAATGCAGAGTCTTCTGGCCCTTTCAACACGAGGGAGCAGATAATCACCCCACCAGCCCCTTTAAAATAATATTGTACTTATTTTCGTACAGTCCAAGTTTTTTTTCTGAAAGTGTAATGCTCGAACTCGGAAAATGTAAAGTGAATTCGGGGGTAAGAAAGGTTTTTTTGGCCAACAATGCCTTGGGGCAGGAAAAGTCAGGGCAGATTTGTGCTATTTTGCGAAGGATTGTATGATCTTAACGTGAGCTGAGTAAAAGGGTTTGCGTTAGTGCGGCTGGCGTGGTTACGTAGTGCAGCTGAGATTCTGAGGGAAGCACAGAGAGAGAGATGCGGCAGGAGGGAGGAAATGCGTGCGTCTCCATGTATATATATTTTATATATATATTTTATATATATATATAAATTATATATATATATATATATATATAATATATATAAAATATATATATATATATATATATATATATAAATATATATATATGTCGTGCCGAATAGGCAGAACTTGCGATCTTGGCTTAAATAGCAACGCTCATCTTGCCATATAGGACAAGCGAAAAATTTTTTGTAAGCAATAATTTCGCCAAAATCATTCTGAACCTAACGAAAAAAATATATTTCACTTTGTTTGTTTAGTATTAAAAATTTTTTGTAAACAAATCTAAAATATATTTAGTTGGGTCATGCAAAATAAATTGTTCTTTTTTATAATAAGGTTAGGTAAGTTTTCTAAGATTCTTTTGGTGCAAAATTAAAAATTATTACATTAACATTAATGAAAAAAATATATCTTTAAACATATAAGAGAAAATTTCAAAAAGGACTTAATTTTAAAGAGTTCCCTTTCTAATTGACCAGTTTTACATATTCGGCACGAAAAATTAAAATATAATATATATATATATATATATATATATTATATATATAGATATATATATTATATATATATTATTATTATATATATTATATATATTCCAGCGATCGCTGGAAACAGAAAGCAGCTGCCCTGGGATCCCTAGTTACCCTGATGAGTATTTTTGCCTAGCTTTTAAGGAAGTTAGATGCACTCTTTCCCCATGAGCCAAGGTTTTCCGAGCATATGGGAACAAACATATAATGATGGACAAATTCTCCGTATTTTCTCGAATTTTGTTACTCCCTTTAAGCTGGCAGCTGCTCCTCCTCTGGTGTATTGGGGTAGTTTTCAGCCAAGGTAGATGCACATGTGTATCCCACCCACCTGCTTGCCGTCGTTCAGGCTTGAAAGGTGACACCATCTGACGATTTTGGCTGCCCATCAGATCTGCATGGTTATGGTGGCTCTCTTATTGCTAGGCATCCGACTGTTTTGAGGCTCCTCTTGACAATGTTATTAAAGCTCTTCATGTCTTTCAATCTTTTCCCCTTTGGGTTTACGGCTGTACCCGAATTTGTCTGCTGCTTCACTTTCCAGAAATACACCTGTGTTCGGCGAGAATGGGGGCGGCAAGTCGAAGAGCATCACTAAGACATAGTCCCGTGGGGTCGAGGCGTGTGCCCAAAGGGTGGAGTTGGGAACAGCCAACAGAAAGTCCCCTGCATGAGGGGCTCTCACCACCAGGGGGTGGGCTCTATCCTTCCATGACACACTTTGAAGCATTGTGAGGCTATGTTCTCCACTATTGGGCCATCCCGTGTGACTGTAATTGTTTGGGGGGGGGGGGGGTGCAGGTTTAGTTCAAGAGCCAATTAGATTATCCCAGATCATGGCTCCATCAACGAACTTTTGTCATGGACTCCAGTTTTGTCCCTAAGTGTTCAGGAGAATCACTGCTACAAATCCACTGGATGAACGCATGTGGACAGGAAAGAGTAGCGCAATCTGTGATGACTTGCGGAAACAATGCCTCCT
>NC_069457.1:28584249-28605443 GCF_026875155.1 Cherax quadricarinatus
TTTTTTTCCTTTGCCCTTTTTTAAGGGAAAAAAATATTGAACCAGGTACAACATCCACAATAGAAAAAAATTTTTATTGAAACTTTTCAAAGTTTTTTTTAAAAATTTTTATATAATTAAATATTTTTTAATTTTCGAAAAAATAAACCCAAAAAATGGTGATTTTCATAACAACAAAACCCCCAAATTTGTAATTTTTTTAAAACTAAAAAACAAACAAATAAAACACCATTTTTACAATTTTTAAAAAAAATTGGTACAGTTACCCTTTTTTTTAAACAAAATTTTAAAATTTTTAAAAAAACTAACAACCACTATTTAAAAAAATAACCAAATAGAATTTTTAAAAAATTCCCCCTTAAAAAAAACCCCCGACACTCGACCACTACACCTTCTCTTGCAACTTGGAAACCCCTTAAACAACAAATAGAGATCTGCCCACAAAAAATCCAGGTACAGAGCAATCCACAACCTGCAGACATAACCAAGTTGGGGGTGGTATTGCAATCTATTACTCTAAATCCATTATCTTGCATTGCACCACTTGCTTTAGTATGAATATGGAGAATACATTTTTGGCTAATTTTACTGTAAAAAACCTTAAGCGCCTATAACAATCGGTGCCATTTACCGGATACCCCACCAAATCATCCAAATTTCAGTGGAGATTTTTAAAGGAACTAATAACAATCAAACAAATGAATAAGCACCACCTTCTCTTAGGGAGACTTCAAACATCAACCTTGGCCTACTAGAGATGATCAGCCTGTAACTGATTTCATCAACAATATGACAACACACTTCTCATACAACAATAAACTAAGCAACCAGGCTCACTGAAAACAATGCAACCATAAATAGACACATATGGCAAATATACTAGCCCCCCTAAAATCAGGGATAATCACAGATGGCACTACAGACCATACCCTACCTTCCTCTTGACAAACATTGTAAACCACACGAATACAACAAGTTTCATTTAGATCCATGAGAGGCTCAATAAAAAGTTCACAGCTGACCTCGAACTATTGACTTGCCTACAGAATTCCCCAAGGCCAATGGTACTGTGACTGGACAGACATTTCTTAACAAATACTTGACTATACCAACAAACATTGTCCTATAAAAACGAAACAAACAAACGGCTTGGTTGCCCATGGCTAACCAGCACCATTCTGAAATCCATTGATAAGAAACACCAATATGAAAAGCAATATAGACAGGGCCTAATACACAAAGATATTCTTAAACACTATTCATCAGTCCTCACCAAAGTAATAAAGAAAGCCAAACAACTATACTACTCCAGTAGATTCACTGACACAAGAGATATAAAAAAGACCTGGAAAACACTCTCAGATTCTAGGGACCCACAAACTGAAAAAAAACAAGAATATTGTCCTAACTAAACCTAATGAAACACCACTGCATGCCACTGACACAGCAAACAAGATAAACGACTTCTTCTCAACCATAGGTTCTAATCTCACCAATAAAATCCCACGTACCAGTGCCCTTGCCGGGGACTACCTAGATGGGAATTTCCCAAATTCCTTCTATCTTGCTCCAACTGAGCCCACGGAAGTCACCAAGATTATAAAGTCACTTAAAAATAACTCAGGGAATCTGTCTTGTCCCACCATTATTGTACAAGAGAGTGGCCCATGTCCTCGCATGCTATCTCATTACTTTTTAACAAGTCACTAGAAACTAGCACCTTCCCGAAACTACTCAAGACGGCAAGGGTTACACCAATACATAGAGGTGGTGGCCCTACAGATTTAAACAGCTATAGGCCAATATCAAACTTACCATTGCTATCCAAAATCTTTGAGAAACTCATGCACGGGAGACTATATTCACTTATAACTGCACAAAACATACTCAACCCCTGCCAATTTGGATTGAGGAAAAATAAAAGCACTAACGATGCAATCATAAAAATGCTAGATCTGCTTTACACAGCATTGGAAAATAAGGAATATCCACTAGGAATTTTTATTGACCTAAGAAAAGCTTTTGACACAGTAGACCACGGCATCCTACTCCGCAAACTTGACCATTATGGTATAAGAGGCCATGTGCTTGCATATTTCAAATCTTACCTTACTAATAGGTATCAGTATGTCACCATTAAAGACACAGCATCAACAACACAGCCACTTGATACTGGAGTTCCGCAGGGAAGTGTCCTTGGTCCCCTGCTCTTCCTCATATACATCAATTATCTTCCAAACGTATCTCAACACGTGAACCCCATTCTCTTTGCTGACGACACGACTTATGTCATCTCTCACCCTAATCTTGTCACCCTCAACACCATTGTTAATTAGGAGCTGATCAAAATATCGACTTGGATGACAGTCAATAAACTTAGGCTTAACACTGACAAAATCTACTACATTATGTTTGGTAGCAGAGCAGGAGATGCACAAATTAACATTAAGATCAACAACACTCTAATTGCCAGGCATAATGAGGGCAAATTCCTAGGCCTATACCTCGACAACAACCTGAACTTCAGCACCCATATCCAACACATAACCAAAAAAGTATCCAAAACGGTTGGGATCCTCTCCAAGAAACGATACTACGTGCCACAAACTGCCCTTCTCACACTATAGCATTCACTTATATATCCATACCTCACCTATGCTATCTGTGCTTGGGGTTCAACTGCAGCAACACACCTAAAGCCAATAATAACCCAACAAAAAGCCGCAGTAAGAATTATCACTAAATCCCATCCCTGGCAACACACCCCCCCACTCTTCATAGATCTAAACTTGCTCCCTGTTCAGTACTTCCACACTTACTACTGTGCAATCTACATCTACAGGACCTTAAATTCCAATATTAACCTTGACCTAAAATGCTTTCTTGATAGTTGTGACAGAACCCACAGACACAACACCAGACACAAACATCTCAATGACATTCCCTGTGTCCGACTAAACCTTTACAAAAATTCAATGTATGTCAAAGGCCCTAAAATCTGGAACACCCTACCTGAAAATTCTAAAACTGCAGACACATTCATCACCTTCAAAACTACCATCAGAAAACATCTTATCTCCCTGATACTCCCTGTCAACTAATTACACGAATACCACCTGGTGGTTCACACTTACACTCACTCACCCATTTGAACATAAACAGAAATATCAATCTCAATCTCAAAATAATGAATCTTAACTAGTCATAAGTTGGCCTGTGATACTCCAATACTGAAACTATGTATAGTGCCAAAACAAAAGCATTCACATTGCTAAACTCACAAACTAGTATTTAGTCACTAAGCCTATAAATCCAACTTACCTCATAATTTTGTAATATGTTTAAACTTAAGATTTAATTTAAGTCTGCCCGAAATGCTAGCCCTGCTAGGTGTTCTAGTGGTACACTCTGTAATTATTATTTTACTACATGTAAACCACACAATAACCAAATTCTGTAAACTCAGCATTGTAATCCTTATAGAGAATAAAAATTTGAATTTTTAATTTGAAAGTTTAAGGTTTATGTTACATAATAAACAATAAGTAAGTCAACTGTGTGAAAAACAGTTAAGATTTTGTTTGGATTTTTAACCCCGGTGTGTACATCGAGACTGTCTGTCTTATTTACACCGGTCCCCCAATGTTGTCCCCCAGGATGCCACCCACACCAGTCCACTAACACCCAGGTACCTACTTGTAGTGAACTGGACAACAGGTATAAGTTTCTGCCCACTGGGAAAACGAACCTGGACCTCAGAGTGTGAAGTGAGAACCTTGCCAGCCAGGCCACGGGAAGATAAATTAGGAATAAGGTTGACCCGTGACCTGGTGAGGGTAGAAACTTTAAAAGTGTTTTCCTATACTAGGTGTCCTGTTTGCCTAGCAAGTGGGTTTGTGTGTTAGTGGACTGGTGTGGGCTGCATCCTGGGACAAAACTGTCCTTATTTGCACAAAATTGCTCTGCATAACAAGGGGCTTTTTATATTGTAGTTGTCACTGATGTCAACTATGATCTGTATACCTTGTACATGTTCTGGTAGAAAATTTAAAGATTACTTTTATTATTATTATTATTATTATTATTAATTATTATTATTATTATTATTATTTTATTGTTATTATTATTATTATTATTATTATTATTATTATTATTTTTTATTCAGTGATTTTATTTAGCTCTTTCTAAACTGGTTTATATAAAGAATGTTTTTAACATGAGTAGTAAAAATAGCACCTAATTTTTTTTGTACAGCAGATATCATCCAGTGAACACTTGGTATTGAATTATGTCACTGACATTGTAAACAAAGATGTACTAAGTCGATGGCAGAGGTTAAATTAACCTCGGCTGGTTTTGTTAGCTAAGGTGGCCCCTTGGCCATGGTAGGCAAAGCTCTCGTTTCACACGTTGATGGTTGTTGGTTCGATTCCTGTCAAGAATGGTATATTGGGTGTTTTTTCCTTAACCCCTGTTGTCCCTGTTCACCCATCAGAAAAAATGGGCACCTGGGTGTTAGTTAAGGGTTTGGGTCGCATACTGGGACAAAATTGATGTAATTTGCCTGAAATGCTCAGCATAACAAGCGACTCTCAACATAGAAGTATGTTAATTTGATGTCAGCTGTGGTCTGTATATCTTGTATGTGTTCTTGTTGAAATAAAGATATTATTATTATTATTATTATTATTATTTGTTTATTTTTTTTTTACCATTTGCACAAAAATAGTTATTTTAGTTACAAATTCTAAATGTAATTTAGTGAATATTTTTTTTTATTATCACACTGGCCGATTCCACCAAGGCAGGGGGGCCCGAAAAAGAAAAACTTTCACCATCATTCACTCCAAACACGTTTGCCAGAAGGTGCTTTACACTACGTTTTTAAAAAGCAACATTAATACCCCCCCTCAGGTGAGGCATGTACTTTTCCCCTCTTCCCGCCCAAATCCGGCCCGCCGGTTTCCCCCCAACCCCTTTAAAGTTACTTTTGCTCACACTCCAACAGCAGTCAAGTATTAAAAACCATTTTTCTCCATTCACCTATCAAAAAACCCCTCATCATACCTGTGGAAATCCAAGCCCCCCGCACACAAAGCCCCTTTACCCCCTCCCCCCCGCCCTTTCCCAGGCCGGGGCCCTCCCGCCTTTCCCTTCCACTACAATATACCTCTTGAAGTCATTCTGTTGCTCCATTCTCTCTACATGTCCGAACCCCTCAACAACCCTTCCTCAGCCCTGTGGACAACTTTTTTGGTATCCCGCACCCCCTCCTAACTTCCAAATACGAATTCTTACAATATATTCACACCAACATTGCCCAGAATGACACTCCACTGCCTCCGGGCCTTCCCCCGCTGCAACATTCTCACCCATTTCCCCCTTTTAAGAGTTTTTGGAAAAAACTATACCTCATACATTCCCCCTTTGTCTCCAAGGACAAATTTCTTTGTCTCCAGACTCCTATGCCCACTCCCCTTTTTTCCCTCAAATTTCTATGATTTCCCTCTGTTTCATAGACCATCCGGCCCGGTCCACCCCCAAATATTGAATACATTCACCTCCTCCATACCTTCCCTCCAATCTGTATAAAATCTTTCATACCAATCTTTTTGTTATCTGATAACCCTTTTTTTCCCGTATTTACTTTTAATTTTTTTTCCCTTTTTCATACCCACAAAAAATTTATCCACCAAACTCTGCAAATTTCTTTAGAAAACTCCCAAAAGGGACAGTGTCATCGCAAAGAGCAAAATGTGACAATCCCCCTTTTTGGTGATTCTTTATCTTTTTAAATCCCCCCTCTTTGCCCAAAACCTCGATTTTCTTCTCTTCAACCCCATCTTAAATTATTAAAAAAACCACGGTTGGGCATCAAAAATTTCCCTTTTTGAGGGCCCACTTTTACTGGGAAATAAATTCCTCTTTCCCCATACTCTAACTTTACCCTAAACCTCTAAAAACTCTTCATGCTTCAGTAACTACCTCCTACCCATACACTGCAACATCTGCCCAAATTTCTCCCCCAATCCCCCCTGTCATACGCCTTTTCCAAATCCTAAAAGCCACAAAGACCTCTTTAGCCATATTTTTTTTTATACTTTTTAATTTCATACAACAATATACATCATGGAACATGTATTAAAATTTAGTCAATATTTTATACTTTTTTCAATTCATTTCAACTCCATATTTACATCATGGACATGTAGTAATTTCCTGTGCAAATTATTATTTTGGAACGGTGTATATTAGGAAATTGAGTCAGGATTTCTGGTTAAGTCTATGTAAACTTAACCAAATGTTACTTAGTCTTATCATAGTCTAAACACCTAACCTTACCTATGTAAATGATGAACTAAACGAACATATACCACTTACAGTCCAAAACCTAGCCCCTACATTACGGATTATTGGAATATAGATCACAAAATAAAAATGTTGCACACAAGTATTACTTGACAGTAGGGCCCTGCTTTACAGTGTTTGGTTTATGTGTTCTGCTTAATATCAGACATTCCAATATGACCTAAACTTGCTATACGGCTCTCCCACCTGACTTTCAAATATGGTCACTGCGGCCCCACCTGGGTTTTTCGCCAATTCATGTTACTCACCTAGTTGAGGTTGCAGTGTAGCAGCCTGTACTGTCAGATGAACACACAGGCCTAGCTGTCTGCTCTACTGTTCATATTTCGTGGCATTTTAGGTGCTTCCCTCTGATAGCGCACCCACTTCAGTGGGAGGCTGAGCCACCGTCTCTTCCCACCCATGGCCGACCGAATTTGACTCAGACACAAGTGCTCCCCCTCCACGGATGGCTTGCGGTCACTCTCATCTGCCCCGTTGTTGTGCGCGCGAGACTACTCCTTCTTAATCTCTCTACCAATTAAGCCAACTAGATCCTCGAGCGTATCATTGATACCTACGCTACCTTCATTGGAACTAAACCACATTGTCAGCAGTAAGTACAGCAAATAAACAATTGGTTTTTGAACAGCGGAAGTCCAATCGGCATTGTGAGCCTCTTCAGGGTTGGAGGAGCAGGTCAACACCATCGGTCGTCGCCAATCAACATCATCCGGTTTCGTCATCCAATGCACTGCTGGCCTATAAAGAGTTATCTGTACTCCCAGCGGCTTGAGGGACTGAGATAGATCTTCGTCCTAGATTTTCCCACAAAATCTGGACATAGGCGTCACGGCGTCATCTACAGCCTTTGCAGGTCACCGTGTTCACCTCAGCACCCTCTCTACAGCCCTTCAACTCTCTCCATGCACATTCTCCGGCCTCCTACTCAGCGTCCCTAATGACCTTCTATGCTACAAGAAGATAGAGGTGAGGTCGTTTAGTGTGAGTTGGCTTGGTGTGGCTCATGAGTGACCACGAGGCAGCTCTGGGGGTGGTTTATTACCCTACTTAATTCAGTGTGTAAACAACCAGCATCCTCTACAGCCTTCTTCTGCTACGCAAAGACGTCCCATCTCGCCCGTCCATGTGTGCTTGTGTTCTTTCCCAGGTTTCCTTCCAGAAGTTCTACCTGGCTTACCCACGTGGAACCAGTTGGCTTAGCCACTAAGCCAGCCTCAGTTTCGCGTCTAAAGTTGCTCGTGATCATTAGTCGTTACTACTACTCAGCGTCATACGTATCTCCAGCCCAGATGCAGTTTTTTTTTTTTTGTGTTGAAGCAGCAAGTCAGTCAGCGCGCCAGACACCGCTTGCCAGTTGTAACTACCCACGCCACGCGTGGTTCACGATGCTGCACGTTGTTCATATCTATACCTCCACAGAGTTACCCCGGCCTTCCTGGTCTTCCCAAGTCCATCTGATAATTTTTCCTACGACATGAACAGACTGCCCATAGCAGTATTACAAATGGTTAAGAGGCGTGTCTAGTGTTAATGAAACAATCACTGAAAGTTTCTGGACCTGCTCAGCACCTAGTTACCTTCGTCCATACCTACTGCACTCAAAGTTAAGTAAACCAGTGACTTACCTAGCATTTCCTAATATTTTGTGACATATTTAACTGAACTGCACCATTACAGTTACTGTTACTGAAGCCCAGTACTTCAGTAAATTTGCTTCTGTTTGTTTCAGTGCCAATTTTGCCAATCTTACCTACAGCAGCTTCATTAAATTTTGTACATATTTATATTTGCACTCCCTACATTTTAAATTCCAGTATTTTATTCTGCTTCTTGCACCTCAGTTATTGATTAATTTAAATTGTTCAGTGTTTAAACCATTTATACAATTTACCTCTCACACACAGTTGCAAGTAATTCCTGTGTGCTTGTTAATTTTGTTAGTTGCACCTGCAAAGGTAGTCACAGATTGTTGACAACCCTGCACTGTTTGTGTTTGTTTAGTTTTTCTTTCTTTAATAAGAGTAATCTTCAAAGTACTTAATGGTGGCCGGGGCGCCTGGTGGCTAAAGCTCCCGCTTCTCACACGGAGGGACCGGGTTCGATTCCCGGCGGGTGGAAACATTTCGACACGTTTCATTACACCTGTTGTCCTGTTCACCTAGCAGCAAATAGGTTCTGGGTGTTTGTAGAACTGGTGTGGGTCGCATCCTGGGGGACTTGATAAGGACCCCAATGGAATAAGTTAGGACAGTCCTCGATGACGTCTGACTTTCTTGGGTTATCCTGGGTGGCCTAACCTCCGGGGT
Source organism: Cherax quadricarinatus (assembly GCF_026875155.1). Taxonomy (NCBI): domain Eukaryota; kingdom Metazoa; phylum Arthropoda; class Malacostraca; order Decapoda; family Parastacidae; genus Cherax; species Cherax quadricarinatus. Next base: position 28,592,928 of record NC_069457.1, read on the forward strand.
TAAAATCCGAACGAAATCTTATCTTTATTTATTAGTTTATTCTACCTGCAGTGCTACAATCTGTGCCTAGCCCATTAAACTTTTCTCACTGTTTCCCATTTAATTGGCTCTACATATATTCTATGTTTTATCTGAGAATATTCACCTATGTGCATTGCATTTTGCTATTTTGTATATCCCAAAGTCATTGAGTGTATTTTTGGGGAAACCTGCCTTATTTACTTTTAATTGCCAAACTTACTGTTTGAAGTTCATTTAATTTGACTAGCGATTGTGAAATTTTTTTTGTCACCCAGTGTACACACTGGATAACACCAGTGTTACCACCCTGGCTAACACAGTGTACACCTGCTATACTCCAGTGTAACACCCTGCTAACACCAGTGTACACCCTGAATAACACCTGGTGTACTCCCTGCTAACACCAGTGTACACCCTGCACTAACACCAGTGTACACCCAGCTAACAACAAGTGTTAACTCCTGATTACAACCGTGTACACTCTGCTAATCACCAGTTAAAACCTCTTTGCCATATTCTTGAATTTAATAATTTGCATTTTTTATTAATTTTTATTTTTTGTGCAATATTAGCATTTTTGATACAGTGTATTTTTTTTTCTGCTGATTTTGGCACTATCCATCTCTGATATCTTTGCTGTGCCAACTTCCCTTTGTGGCAGTGATTTACTTTTTCTTTGAATTCAAATTTGCAACTGCCAGCACCTGCAATGATCTTTTAAACTCTGCTGCCAGCACAGTTTAGTTGTTGTAGTACCTGATTTATTTTAATTTTTGTTGCATTTTTGCTACCTGTGTTTTACAGTTCAACTCCTTTTCATAAATATTTATTGCCAGATTACTGGGTGAAATTATTTGACCATGCTTAGACTTCATTTTGTGCACTTCCCTGTAGTTCATTTCACTTGCATACATCTCTTAATTTAGTGTTTCAGAGTGAACCTTTATTTCTTTTTTTTTTTTTGTTTTGTTTTGCTCAATTTTTTCCATCTATAGCAGTTTACTAGTTACCGTGGTGCTGTGTTCTCTCTGACTGTGTTGATTTGTAGCCCAGTGCATTACCATTTCTTGCTTCTGACTGTTTTACCCTCTTCGTGGACCTGCTTGCATTTGAACAATTGACGTCATGACTAAGACATGATCAGTGGGCCATGCCGTTAGTCCAGATTTGCTGGTGCAAGAATGGTGCCTCAGCCAGTCGGGAACACGCTCTGGCAGGGCATCGAAGCCCACGACAGTATGGTCAAACTTGTGGCTCAAGCCTCGGACCAACAGGTTGGCCGGCTCATCGTCCTACCATACCCGACCCTTATTTTTGACGGTCGTTCAAAATAGTTTAGGCCAATGGCTGCGCAGTCAGTCGAGACGACTGTTCAGGCTCTATTTGATAGTCCCCGGATTCACAGTACATTCGTGCTGCTGTTGCTGCAAGTTAGATCTCACCCAGGGATGATATAGGTGCTTTGTGCGGCTCAATAGAGTTTGTAAGATTCAGTCTTGGGGCGAACATGAGGAGGAATTTAGGCGTTATTTTCGGCGTAGTCGCCAACGCCATTCATTGACAATCATATTAACAGGCGGCTTGGCCGATTGTCAATTACCGGCACGGAAAGCCCTGGCTTGCATTTTGCCGGTTTGTAGCAAGCCGCCAAAGACATTTACTGATGCCATCCAGCACAACTATGTGGTGTGAATGGTGACATACTGTATTAAGCTGAAGACATCATCCCCTTGCTGGCTGTAGGCATCATGCGGAGGGATGCCCCCTAACCTCCGAGGTGCCATTGATGCGATAGGACTCGGCCTCAGCACGCGTATGGGTGCATATGATGCATTGACGCGATAAAGCCGCCAGCGAGCAAGGCAAGGTTTGTCGCTTTGCGGATGATTCTATTACTCAGCCTTTCGGCGCTTGTCCCACTGTGACCCCGCAGTCTCAGCCGGAAGTCACTTTTGCCGATGCTGTCAGACAAGCCAGCCCACCCAATAGTTTATAACCCCAACCACCACTAACACGCGCCTAAGTAAAAATATTGACCACAGTAACAACAGTCAGTCTCATACAAAAAGGCAGTCATCGACTTCCTGGACAGGGGGCGAAACGTCGCCAGCAGACACCACCCCCAACCTCACCCGCTATGCATTGTAGTGGAACTTGTTTAACTGTGGCAAAACGAGGGCACTACCGATCGGAGTTGTTACAAACCTAAGTCCCGACAAAGTAACCATACCGTCCCCACGTCAGTATCAAAAGGAACATAACCGTCCCAACGCTCTGTATCAAAGTAACACGTCACCGTCCCCATTGCATCTGTCTCGCGAGGGAGTCTGTATGTTACACAATACTTACAGTCATACCTCCCATGAGTGTCACAATGCTGCGAAGTATGATGTCAGCTGGAAGTGGAGGTAAGCAGTTGTCGTGCATGCACGTGCTCGTAGAAGAAGCCTTCCACTATTTTGGGAAGAGGCGCGTCCGCAAAACAGCGAAAGATATAGTAACCCTGTCGGACTAAGAAAGTCGCTTGTATTCCGTCCCTGTCCGCAAATGCATTCGCCACCATGGGCAGTGATACTCTTGCCGACAGTGAGGAAGGAAAACAGTGTGTCTTGACGTTGTCTGCCGAGACTCGTACCGTACCTTCCAGGTCGGCCCTCGTCAACTAGCGTCGAGCCCTCGAGCAGCTGTGACTTCTGGGTTTTCGTTCGGCCTGTCATCCCGCCTTCATGTTCACGGCAGACAACCCGTGTGGGATCCGCTCTCGGTCCACACACTGTCCACCATAAGCTGTCAGCTTTTCCAAGATACAGGTTCGTGTGGTTAACATTGTCCGCTCCAACTTTTTTCCGAGACATTGGTCATTCAAGCGGCAATGTTGCAGTGCCGTCTGCCTTTCAGACCTTGAGAGGAAGTCTCAGTAATCCGCTGACGGTTCGTGGTCGTACGGACGTTAGAATTCTGCGGTCCAGGATCACAAGCTGTCCACAAATTTTAGTCATAGATGGTATTGTTTCCTGGTGGCCTGCTAATAGGGTTCAAAGAACCATGGCAACCTTAGGATCACTTTAGATCCAGCTGAGTGGAAAGCAGAATTCAGCGGGTGAATGTTGCCCCTTCTGGGGATTTCGCGCTTAGGATCCACTATGTGCTTACTCTGTCTCAGAGTTTCACAGTGCCTTAGATCGTTGGAAAACGGTGGTTTTCCATAGCACATTCTCCCGGGGTCGGTCTCTGTCCTGATCGATTCGTCAAGTAGAGCTCATTTGCCATACTCATGGACATTTCAGTCGCTTAGTTACCAGTGAATCCCAGTCTGGGAGCCCAGTCTAACCCTCACTATAACTCTGACGCCTGTTGTAGTGATACACTGCAGTTGCTCAAGCCGCAGTCTCCCTGTTCGGCAGGCGACTGTTCTGACTCGTGTCCATGGCATCAGCGAGCAGTGTTACTGCTTGTACAAGTATGACGTACTTAGTCAAGTAACTTGCTCACTCCTGTTCGGTGTTACCGTCTCCCCCCCCCCCCCCCCCCCCCCCCACAGGCTTTGAAGGAAACCATGTGCTGGGTTGACAACGACATGTGCCGAGTCAAGGGCCTCTCCACCTTGAAACCATCTTGCACACAGTGCAACGGTGGTAAAGTTGCAAGTCCTTGTTTGTCAACATGCCCAGTCGAGAATTTCCCCTGCGGTAGAATACCTCACTTGTCGACCTTTGTCAGATTCCCTCTCACCGGTTGAGAGTCGAGGGTTTGAAAGCCCAGCTGCTTCCTTTGTGAGTGCAGTTCTCCCAGGCGAGTCTTGCTTGCTGCTCTTCCAACACCCGGCCAGTGCAGGAAGATGATCTACGCTTTGACAGACTATCATGAAGAGTCCCAAAACTTCTCAGGTTCTCAATCGTGCACGTTCTGCAGTGCATCTAGATGGTGGAGTCAATGGGTTAACCCCACTGATCTCTCACCGTATTCCACTTGGACAAAGGTACTAAACCCATTTATTTACTGCGTATCGCCTGCCACATGCGCAAAGAGTCTTCGCCGAGAATATTACAGGGATGCTCCGTGATGGAGTTATTGAGGTAGTCCACTTCCCCTTGGAAGCTCCCCTAATTGGGTCCCCAAGAAGGACGGAACCTGCGCCTGTTATCGATTACAGGAAACTGAATGCATGTACATCCCACAGACCGCTTTCCATTGCAGTTCTGAACGATTGTTGCAGATCTCGGCGATTATAAGGTCCTTTTCAACTTTGTCTTCTTCAACGGTTCTGGCAGAGCCCCCTCGATGATGAGACAGAGAGTTGACAGCTTTCTCTACTCCAAACTGGTCATTACCAGTTCAGGAGGATGCCCTTCGGCTTACGCGGAAAAGCCCAATCACGTTAGGTCGTTTGATGACGACAATTTTCAGGCACCCCTCCTAGGTGGGCACGCTCATGGTCTACCTGATGATTCATAGTCATGTCGCAAGATGTCCCGTCACCATCTTCTTGAGAAACTTGAAGGGTATTGGACAGGTTTCTCCTCATGCTGCACCCTGACACGCTTACTCAAGAAGGGGATTGCCCCTTTGTGTGGGAGTGTGATCAGGAACGAGCTTTTGTCATTCTTTAAGAACAAGTTAAATCAGCCCAACCCTTTAGTTCCCTGATTTCACCAAGGCATTTACCTTGACGACTGATGCCATGCAAAGTTGCATCGGTGCAGTCTTGTCCCAGGATCTAATGGTAAGCAACAGGCCTATTGCCTATGCAGCCGTGTTTCCTTACTAAAGCGGAGGTCAATTATCAGTGTCAGAGCTAGAAGCTTTAGCCATTGTATGGGCCCTGGGTCATTTTCAGGGATATCATCTATCATTAATCCTATCAGATTTATACAGATCATATACCCTATTGGCCCTTTTTGCGAATAAGAACCTGCTCGGGAAGCATGCTCGGTGGTCGCTCCGTTCAATGGGGGGGGGGTGGGAACCTACAACCCTGAAATTTGCTATGTCCAGTGTAAGCAATGTTGTAGCTGATGCCCACGTCGAGGCATATAGCATTCGTGAGTGTCGGCAAATGCGTTCTCTGTTGAGGATCTCGAGAAGAGCCCAACGACAGGTCCTGTGTGGTCTACCAGTCTTCGTTTCCTGACCAAGGGAGGACGTTGACTTACAGGTCACGTCTCCGTTCCACTGAAGGATTTGGTGGTCAACCAAGGAGTGACTGTTGCCGTGCTTGCACAGCTGGTGGACCCCGGCAGAAACCATGTTACCAACTGGTGATACCAGAGTCCATGATACTCAGGCTACTCTTAGGTTGATTCCACAATGTCCCAGGTGTTTTATGTAGCGCACCCGGGAGAAGGACGCTGTATCAAACAGGCACAAATGAAATTTTCTGGCCTAAGATGGAGCGGACATTGCCAAGCATGTACACCAGTGTGTTGTTTGCCTACAGCACTATGGGTTTCCATTACAGGTCTAAAACCCATTCTAAAGATCCATTACATAGGAGCCCTTGGAGGAGAACTTCTGTCGACTGTTGCGAACTTCTCGACCACGGAGAAGGGAAAAATAAGCACCCTGTTGTAATGGTAGATAAAACTTGACACTGTACAGTGAATTAGTACCCATTCTGATAAAAACCGCCGAAACGGCGCTAGTGTTTCGTGCGTATGTTTGTTCTTCGTCATACATGCCCATGGTCCTTCTGTCAGACAATGGGTCTGAGTTTATAAATGGCATAATGCATATATCTTGCTCCAGATTCCAACATTCATCAAGCGCCAGTAGATCCCACGCCACCTGCGAGTAATGGTCTTGCTGAACGTACAAATCGCAAAGTCCTGGAGGTGCTCAGAGTAACGTTTTTAACCCATGTTGTACTACATGGGATTGAGGCTAGCCAGATGTTCAGTGTACATTAACTTCCATCCCTCAACAGCTCGATCGTTTTGGGAGGACACCTCATTTTGCTTTGTATGGGCTATGACAAGCGCCTTACCATATGAATTCTGTTTTGCTCCACCCTAGACCTACTAACGATACTGATAACCCCAGTGGTAAAGATGAGGACAATGCAGGCTTTCTTCCAGGCGGGTACGACGAGAACCTTATGAAGCTATGATAGGTTCACGTCTCGAGCGCAATGGCCCACGCCAAGGAAAGCAAAGTGGAACCAGGTTTTGCAAAGTTATGTTGCTCAAAACCAGTGCAGACCCCGGTATGCAAAAACTTGTCCCAAAGTTTGTGGGGTCCTTTACCGTGTCCTACGACCAGTCCGTGGCAATAAGTTCGAGGATGAGGGAGATGATACGGGGAAATATCAAGGAAGCCCACCTTGATAACATGAAGTATGTGGACCACTATGCGGACGAAGCAGGCTGGAGGCGCGGTGCGTTTGCAAACACCCGATCAGACTAATGCTATGGACAACCAATACTATCCCTTCTCCCATACTACTGGTACGGAAAGATGGACACAGTAAAGGGCCTCCATTACTTATTTTTTTTTGGCTGCGACCAGGACAAACAGTACATTTCTGTGACATTGACGTACCTACTGACTTGTCTGACTCTACACTCGTTATGCTAATTGTTGGCTTGCTGAAAATGGGGTATAAATGCACACACATTGTATTAGCTAGTCGTATAATGGAGTCAGGGGGTGGAACTACATCATGTAAATTATGTTAAATTACTTTTAGAAGGGTACCCAGAGTGTATGTATTCCATGGATATAGTATTATTGTAGGTTAGGGCACCAGTGTTTTTATAAAAAAATAGAAAAAAAAAAAAAAGCCTGTATTACGGTCAGGGCATGTGCCCTCTGAGTCACTTGTCACCAACTTAGGAAATGCTACTGTCAGCCCATTGTTTGCGAATGTTGAGGGTTGCAACAACGTTCGTAGACGAGTGGTCAACTGATGTTCAGCCCTGCGGACAACCTGGTATATAGAACGTTTTAGTTCCAGTGCTGACATCTCCCGGACTCTCTCCTCGATGAAAACAGCACGGGAAACCAGTTTTTCTCTTCCCTGGATGGAGAGTTTTTTTTTGCCTGTTGCTCCCTTTATGTCCAATTTTTTATTTACTAGTGAGCGAAAGCCAAGTCCCTCTACGGGGGGAGCTTAGTGTACGTAATTCCTTTTACCTTAACGGGCCACAACAGTATTTGTCACGTCGGGACGACGCGAGGTGCGTGGCCGAGCAAATGTAGACAGCCTGTACTGTCAGAACACACAGCCTAGCGTCTGCTTCTGACTAGTTCATATTTCGCAGGCATTTTTTAGGTGCTGCCCTTGTAGGCTCACCCACTTAGTTGGAGGCTGAGCCCACCGTCTCTCACTCCTAGGCGGACCGACATGACAGACACAAGTGCTCCCCCTCCAGGACTGGCTTGCAGGTCACTCCCTCACACTGCAAGTTGTCTGTACTCACTCCTACCCAATTAAAGGCCAAACTTAGTCCGAGGCCGTATCATTTGCTACCTACGCTACCTAAATTGGCACTTATACCGCTGTTATGTTCAGCAGTAAAGATCTGCAATAACAGCAGGGGTCGAGTCCATGTTCATGGCCTCGCCTTCTTCATGGTCGCTGACCAAAATTTTCAGGTATTTTATGGTTATTGCATAAATTGTTTGTATTTGTTAATTATTATTATAGGTATCTATACATATATAAACTTAACACTGGAGAGTCAGTTAGGGGAAGATATAAAACAACTAGTGGAGGATAGATGGTCCAAGAGAGCATAGGCAATGGGGCTCGAAGAGGTATGGGGTAGTTTAAAATGTAGTGTTAGAGTGTTCAGCAGAAGTTTGTGGTTAAGGAAAGTGGGGCGGGAAGGGAAGGGAGCGATTGATGGAATGATGATGTTAAAGAGAGTAGTAAGAGAGAAAAAGTTAGCGTATGAGCAAGTTTTTACCCCCCAAAGTTAAAAGTGATGCAAGGCAGGGGAAGGGAAGAGTATATGGAGAAAAAGAGAGTAGGTTAAGAGAGTGGTGAAGCAGTGATTAAAAAGAGAGCAAATGAGAGAGTGGGTTGAGATGTTATCAACAAATTTTGTTGAAAATAAGAAAAAGTTTTGGATGAGATAACAAGTTAAGGAAAGCCTTAGAGAACAAACGGATTTGTCAGTTAAAAATAGGAGGGAGAGTTATTAAATCGAAGAGTTAGAGGTATTAGGAAGATTGAGGGAATATTATTGAGGAATTGTTGAATGTTGATGAAGATATGGAAGCTGTGATTTCGTGTATAGGGCAAGGAGGAATTAACATCTTGATCGGTGGATGGAGAAGATCCAGTGTGAGTGTGGGGAAGTTCGTGAGGCAGTAGGTAAAATGAATGGGGCGTAAGAGCAAGCTGGATTGATTGGGATAAAGATACGAAAATGTTAAAGCGTGGGGATATAGTTTTTGAGTGGTTGATGCTATCTTACTACTGTGCAATCTACATCTACAGCACCTTAAATTCATATTACTTGACCTAAAAATGCTTTCTTGTTGTTCCGACAGAACCCACAGGCATAAACACAGGTCAAAACATCTCTATGACATTCCTGTGTCGACCTAAACCTTTACAAATAATCAATGTATGTCAAAGGCCTCTAAAATCTGTGAACACCTGCCTGAAAACTCTTGAACTGGCAGACAACAGTCATCACTTCAAAAATACCATTAGAAAACATCTTATTCCATGTTTACACCCCGTCAACGAATTACACGAAATACCACCTGTGTTCACACTTACACTCACCCATTTGACCATAAAACAGAAAATATTATCTCAATCTTAAAATAATGAATCTAACTAGTCATAGTTGGCCTGTGTTACTCCAATACTGAAAGTTGTATTGTGCCCAAAACAAAAAAGCATTCCACATGTGTAAAAACACAACAACTAGTATTTAGTCACTTAGCCATAATACCAACCTTACCTCATAATTTGTATATTTTAAATGGATAAGAATTAATATAAGTGGGGGTTCTCTATCACCTCCTGGAGAGCGTTCCGAAGGTCATTGCCCGCGGCCTGGTCTGTGGCCAGGCCTCCTGGTGGATCAGAGCCTGATCAATCAGGCGTTAGTGCTGGCTGCACGCAAACCAACGTACGAGCCACAGCCTGGCTGATCAGGAACTCGATTTAGGTGCTTGTCCTGTGCCAGCTTGAAGACTGCAGGGGTCTCCCGTTGGTAATCCCCCTTTTGTATGCTGGGAGGCAGTTGAACAGTCTCGGGCCCCTGACATTTACTTATTGTATGGTCTATTTAACGGGCTAGTGACCCCCTGTTTTCATTGGGGGATGTTGCATCATTCCACGTCTTTTGCTTTCGTAGTGAGTGATTTCGTGTGCAAGTTCGTACTAGAAAATCCTAGTCCCTCTAGGATTTTCCAGGTGTATATAATCATGTATCTCTACCTTCTGCATTTCAGGAATACCCAGGATTCAGGAACCTCAAGCGCTCCCAGTAATTGAGGTGTTTTATCTCCGTTTTTATGCGCGCAGTGAAGGTTCTTGTACATTTTCTTGTCAGCAATATCACTCCTGCCTTGAAAGGTAAGGTTAGTGTGCAGCAATTTTCAAGACTAGATTGACAAGTCACCTGAAGAGTGTCATCATGGGCTTGGCATTCCCTAGTTTTGAAGGTTCTCATTATCATTCCTGTCAATTTTTCTAGCCCAGGATTGCGACTGATGCAATGTTATGGTCCTTGCGGTGAGATCCTCCGACATGGATCACTCCCAGGTCTTTTGGACGTTGGTGTTTCGCTCTATTTTGTGGCCAGAATTTGTTTTTACTCTGGATGACGATTTAATTGCCTGTGTTTGCAATATCTGAGTAATGAAATTTCTCCATCGTTAAACTTCATATTGTTTTCTGCTGCCCACTGAAAGATTTGGTGATGTCCGCCTCGAGCGCCTTGCAGTGGCTGCAATGGAAGACCACTGTCATGCAGGTTCGTGTGTCATCTGCAAAGGAAGATACGGTGCTGGTGGTGACATCCTTGTTCTATGTCGATATGGAGGATGAGGAACAGATGGGAGCAAGTACTGTGCTTGTGGAACAGAGCTTTCACCGTTAGCTGCCTCGGACTTTCTCTGTTGACTACTACTCTCTGTGTTCTGTTAGTGAGGAAATTATAGATCCATCGAACCGACTTTTCCCGTTTATTCCTTTAGCACGCATTTTGTGCGCTTATTTCTGTTACGCATGGGTCACACTTGTGAAGGCTTTTGCAAAGTCTGTATATATTACATCTGCATTCTTTTTGTCTTTTTAGTGCTTCTAGGACCTCGTCGTAGTGATTCCAATAGTTGAGACAGACTGAGGAGCAACTGTTTCTAAACCCATCTTGACCTGGGTTTGTGTAACTGATGGGTTTCTAGATGGGTGGAGATCTTGTTCTTAGGACCCTTTCACAGATTTTAATGATATTGGACTGTTAGTGCTAATGGTCTGTAGTTCTTTTGCTGTTGCTTTACTGCCCCCTTTGTGGGAGTGGGGGTATGTCTGTTGTTTTTAGGTATAATTTAAAAATTATAAAACTGTTGGACGACCCCCCGTGTCAATGCTCCCTCTCACATAGGATGGTAAAAGCTCTTGTTAGGGGCTTCTTGCAGTTCTTGATGAACACGGAGGAGTTCCATGAGTCTGCCCCTGGGGCAGGAGTGCATGGGCATGTCATTTATCGCCTGTTCGAAGTCTTTTGGCATCAGGATAACATCAGATAGGCTTGTGTTAACCAAATTCTGTGGATCTCTCATAAAAAAATTCATTTTGATCTTCGACTCTCAGTCTGGTTAGCGGCATGCTAAAAACTGAGTCATATTGGGACTTGAGTAGCTCACTCATTTCCTTGCTGTCATCTGTGTAGGACTCATCTTGTTTAAGTAGGGGCCCAATGCTGGACGTTGTTCTCGACTTTGATTTGGCATAGGAGAAGAAATACTTTGGGTTTCTTTCGATTTCATTTATGGCTTTTAGTTCTTCCCGCGATTCCTAAACTCCTATAAGATTCCTTTAGCTTAAGTTCGATGCTTGCTATTTCTCTGGCCAGTGTCTCCCTATGCCTTTCAGATATATTGACCTCTTTTAGCCGCTCTGTTATTCTTTTCCGTCGCCTGTAAAGTGGGCACCTGTCCCTTTCTATTTTACATCTACTCCTCCTTTTTCTTCGAGGAATACATCGAGCGCCTCCGAGTTAATCTGCTCTAGGCATAAGTTGGGGTCTGTGTTGCTTAGTATGTCTTCCAGCTTATATCAGTTAGGATTTGGTTTACTTGGTCCCACTTTATGTTTTTGTTATTGAAGTTGAATTTGGTGAATGCTCCCTCGTGACTAATCTCATTATGTCGGTCTGGGGCTCCGCGCATACATGTCTGAACCTCAATTATGTTGTGATCTGAGTATATTGTTTTGATATGGTGACATTTCGTATCAGATCATCATTGTTAGTGAAGATGAGGTCTATTGTATTCTCCAGTCTAGTTGGCTCTATTATTTGCTGGTTTAAATTGAATTTTGTGCAGAGATTTAAAAGCTCGTGTGAGTGTGAGTTTTCATCAGAGCTGCCTCCTGGTGTTATTACTGCAACAATATTATTTGCATTATTCCTCCATTTTAGGTGCCTTAAGTTGAAATCTCCCTGGAGCAAGATGTTGGGTGCAGGAGCTGGCAGATTTTCCAGACATTGGTCAATTTTTAACATCTGTTCCTGGAATTGCTGGGATGTTTTTCATCCGGAGGCTTGTAGACTACCACAATAACTAGGTTTTGGTTCTCGATCTTTACTGATAAAACTTCCACTACATCATTTGAGGCATTCAGCAGTTCTGTGCACACAAGTGACTCTACAATGTACAGGCCAACCCCCCCCCCCTTCCTTTTGCCTGTTCACTCTGTCGCAGCTGTATAGGTTGTAACCTGGGATCCATATTTCGTTGTCCAAGTGATCCTTTATGTGGGTCTCAGTGAAAGCCGCAAACATTGCCTTTGCCTCTGCAAGCAATCCATGGATGAAAGGTATTTTGTTGTTTGTTGCTGGCTTTAGACCCTGTATATTTGCAAAGAAGAATGTCATCGGACTGGTGGTATTGTTGGTAATGGGTTTTTTTTTCCGGCATTAGTATCTGTATCTGTTGGTTTGGAATGGAGGCCATCGACTGTGGTTCCACTCCAGGAATGACTGGATTTGGTGTACGATTTATGCCATTTCCTGCCAGTTTTTTTTCTTCCTGGCACTAAAAAACCTCTCCCTCTTGAGTGGCTGTGGCTACCCAGGTTTTCCTATGGCCTGGATGTTTTGTATCTTTTTGTCCCTTTAGATGGTGTGCCTGGCAATTTAAAGTTATAGCACAGTCTTTCCTGTACTGAAGAGGGACACATTTCAGGGTGAAAAAGCTTACAGGAAGGGAGTTTGCATTTTCCTGTTGTCCATATGGGCACGGCATTTTCTAGGGTGGTCATAGTTGCCCCAAACGTTTTTCCAGATTTCCCATGCCTGCAGATAAGAA
>NC_069457.1:28605943-28622177 GCF_026875155.1 Cherax quadricarinatus
GTGGTTTGGGCGGTGGGGGTATTTGTCGGGTGTTACAGGGGCAATGTGCGGGGGTGGGGAAGGGGGGTGGGGCGGGGGGGTACTGCCGGGTTTTTGACATACAATGGGGCATTGGGGTGAGTGTCTTTGCTGTTTTTGACATGTACAAGGGGCAGGGTGGGGGATGTGCGGGTTGACATGTGAAAAAAGTATTTTTATGCCGGGGAAGTGGGGGTGAGTTTATTGTCCTGGTTTGACATGTACAAGGTGGCAGGGGTGGGTGAATTACTTGTGCGGTTTACATTACAAATGCAGTTGGGAGTGTACTTGTTTGGTAAAATTACATGGGGAAAGTGGGGGGGATTTTTTTCGTTTTGGGGCAGGGGTGTACTTTTCTGGTGTTGCATGACAAGTGGGGCAGTGGGTAGACTGTGCTGGTTTTTACATGTGACAAGTGTGGCAAGTGTGGTTTACTGTGCGTGTTGAAAATGTGCCCAAGTGGGGCAGTGGGGGGTGATGTCTTGTCGGGTGTTGCCCATGTAAACAAGTGTGGCATGGGGGGAGTGTCCCTTGTGCTGGTGTTGACATGTGACAAGTGTGGCAATGTGGTAGTGTACTTGTGCTGGTGTTGAAATGTGACAAGTGGGGCCCAGGGGTGGGGGGATTTTTCTTTTTGCTTTTTTTGAAATGGACAAGTGGGCAGTGGCGGGTGAGTGTACTTGTGCTGGTGTTGACAATTTTTGACAAAGTGTGGCAGTGGCGGGTTTTGGGAGTGTCTTTTGTGGTGTTGACGTCCCAAGTGGGGCAGTGGCAGGTGATTTTCTTTTTTGCGGGTTTTTGGCCATGTGACAATTGTGGCAGGGGCCAGGTGAGGGGTTTATTTTGTCTGGTGTTGACATGGGGAACAAGTGGGGGCATGGGGGGGGAGTGATTTGTTTGGGGTTGACATGTGACAAGGTGTGGCAGTGGGGGGTGAGTGTACTTGTGCTGGTTTTAAACATGGGACAAGTTTTGGCAGTGGGGGGGGTGGTGGGTACTTTGCTGGTTTTGAAAATTGGGGCCCAAGGTGGCGGGTGGCAGGTGAGGTACTTGGGGCTGGTGTTGACATGTAAACAATTGTGGCAGGGGGTGGGGGGATTTGTACTTTTTGCTGGTTTTTGACTTGTGAAAAGGGGTGGCAGTGGGGGGTTTGAGGTATTGTGTGGTTTTTGACATGTAAACAATTTGGTGGCGTGGCAGGTGATGAACTTGGGGGTTTTGTTGCCCATTTTTGACAATTTGGGGGCAGTGCTGGGTGAGTGTACTTTGTTCCTGGGGTGAAATGTGACAAGTGTGGCAGTGGTGGGTAAAGTGTACTTGGCTGGTGTTGACATGTAAAAGTGGGCGGGGTTTGGGTGAGTTTTCCTTGTGCTGGTGTTTGACATGTGACAAGTGTGGCGTGGGGGGGGTAAAGTTACTTGTCCGGGTTTTGCCCATGTAAAAAGTGTGGCATTTGGTGGGTGAGTGTACTTGTGTTTGGTGTTGACTTTGGGGCCCGGGGTTGGCAGGGGCGATGATTTATTTTGTGTTGGTTTTGGGAATGTGACAAGTGGGGCCCGGGTTGGCAGGTGAGTGACTTTGTGCTGGTGTTAAACATGTGACAAGTGGGCGTGGTGTGTGAGTGTACTTTTTTGGGGGTTTGCCATGTGACAAGTTGGCAGGGGTGTGTGAGTGTACTTGTGCGGTGTTGACATGTGAAAGTGTGGCGTGGGGGGTGAGTTTTACTTTTTGGTTTTGACATGTGACAAGTGGGGCGGGGCGGGTAGTTTTCCCTTTGTGGTGTTGACATGTGAAAATTGGGCGGGAGGGGGTGGTGAAATTTGTGCGGGGTTTTTGAAAGGGACAATTGTGGAAATTGGTGTGGGGAGTGTCTTGGGGCTGGTGTTAATGTGACAAGTGTGGCATTTGTGGTTTGAGTTACTTGTGGGGGGTGTTTGACATGGGGACAAGTGTGGCAGTGGTGGGGGGGTTGTACTTGTGGGGGTGTTAAACTTTGCAAGTGTGGCATTTGGTGGGTGAGTGTACTTGGCTGGTGTTGACATGTGACAAGTGTGGCAGTGGTGGGTGAGTGTCCTTGCCCCTCTTTTTGGACATGGACCAAGTGTGGCAGTGGCGGGTTGAGTGTCCTTTGCGGGGTGTTGAAAAGTGACAATGGGGCAGGGGTGGGGATTTGCTTGTGCGGGTTTGTTGACATGTGACAAGTGTGGCAGTGGGGGTGAGTGTATTTGTGCTGGTTTTTGCCCTGTGACAATGGTGGCAGGGGCCCAGGGGGGGGTGTACTTGTGTGGTGTTGAAAATGTGAAAATGGGGGGCAGTGGTGGGGGGGGTGTACTTGTGCTGGTGTTAAACATGTGACAAGTGTGGCAGGGGGCGGGTGATGTACTTGTGCGGGTGTTGCATGTGAAAAGTGTGGGCAGTGGAGGTGATTTGTACTTGGGGGCTGGTGTTCAAAATGTGAAAAAGGGGTGGCGGGGGGGGTGATGTATTTGTCTGGTTTTGACATGTGACAAGTGTGGCAGGGGGCAGGTGAGTGTACTTGTGGGGTTTTGACATGTGACAAGGGGTGGCATTTGGTGGGGATTGAAACTTGTGCTGGTTTTTTGAAAAGGGACAAGTGGGGGCGGGTGGCAGGTGAGTGTACTTGTGCTGGTGTTGACAGTGAAAAGGGGGGCATTTGGCAGGTTGAGTGTATTGTGTGGTTTTGACATGTGACAAGTGTGGCATTTTTTTGGGTAAAAGGGGTACTTGTGCGGGTTTGTTGACATGTGAAAAAGGTGGCAGTGGTGGGGTGAGTGTATTGTGCTGGTTTGACATGTGACAAGTGTGGCAGTGGCAGGTGAGTGTACTTGTGCTGGTTTTTGGACATGTGACAAGTGTGGCAGTGGGGGTGAGTGTATTGTGCTGGATTTACATGTGACAAGTGGGGCCCAGTGGCGGTGAGTGTACTTGTGCTGGTTTTTGAATGTGCCCAAGTGTGGCTTTGGTGGGTGAGGTACTTGTGGGGGTGTTGAATGTGAAAAGTGGGGCCCGGGGCAGGTGAGTGTACTTGTGCTGGTTTGGACTGTGAAAAGTGGGCAGGGCAGGTGGGGGTACTTGGTGGTGTTGACATTGACAAGTGGGGGCATGGGGGGAAAGGTACTTGTCCCGGTGTTGAAATGTGACAAGTGGGGCATTTGGTGGGTGAGGGTATTTGGTGGGGGGTTGACAGGGTGGAAAAAGTGTGGCGGTGGGGGTTGAGGGGTACTTGTGCTGGTGTTGAAAAGTAACAAGTGTGGCAGTGGGGGGTTTGAGTTTTTTTCTTGTGCTGGGTTGACATGTGACAAGTGTGGCAGGGGCGGGTGAGTGTCCCTTTGTGCTGGTTTTGGGACATGTGAAAAAGGTTTTGGCGTGGAAGGGTTGAGGTACTTGTGCTGGTTTTTACATGGGGGAACAAGTGTGGCAGTGGGGGGTGATGTATTTTGTTTTGGTGTTGACATTACAAGTGGGGAAAGTGGGGGGTGAGTGTACTTGTGCGGGTTTTGACATGTAAACAAGTGGGGCCCAGTGGTGGGTGAGTGTACTTGTGGGGGTTTTTGACTTTGGGGAAAAGTGTGGCAGTGGTGGGGGGGAGTGTACTTGTGTGGTTTTGGACATGTACAAAGGGGTGGCGTGGTGGGGAGTGAAACTTGTGCTGGTTTTTTGACTTTTGTACAAGTGTGGCAGGGGGCAGGTGAGTGTATTTCTGGTTTTTGACATGTGACAAGTGTGGCATTTGGTGGGTGAGTGTATTTGCGGGTGTTGCCCATGTGAAAAGTGTGGCAGGGGCAGGGGGAGTTTTTCTTGTGCTGGTTTTTGACATGTGAAAAGTGGGGCATGGCAGGTGAGTGTACTTGTGCTGGGGTTGAAAAAGGGGGGAACAAGGGGGGCATTTGGGGGGTTGGATTTGTACTTGTGCTGGTTTTTGACTTGTGACAAGTGTGGCAGTGGGGGGTGGGGGTGAAATTGTGCTGGTTTTTGACATGTGACAAGTGTGGCAGTGGTGGGGGGATTTGTACTTGTGCTGGTGTTTTCATGTGAAAAGTGTGGCAGTGGGGTGTGGATTTGTACTTGTGCTGGGTTGACATGGGGGAACAAGTGTGGAAAGTGGAAAGGGGGAGTGAAATTGGGTGCGGGGTTTTGGGACATGTAAAAAGTGTGGAAAGGGGCGGGGGAGTGTACTTGTGGGGGTTGTTGCCCTTGTGACAATTTGGCAGGGGGGGTGAGTGAATTGTGTTGGTGTTGCATTTAAAAATTTGGGGCCCTTTGGGGGGTGATTTGTACTTTTGCGGGTGTTGCCCATGTGAAAAAGGGTGTGGAAAGTGGTGGGTAAATGTATTTGGTTGGTTTTGGGGAAATGTGACAAGGGGGGCCCAGTGTGGGGTGAGTGTATTGGTGCTGGTGTTGACATGGGCAAGTGGGACTTG
Organism: Cherax quadricarinatus; assembly: GCF_026875155.1. Taxonomy (NCBI): domain Eukaryota; kingdom Metazoa; phylum Arthropoda; class Malacostraca; order Decapoda; family Parastacidae; genus Cherax; species Cherax quadricarinatus. Next base: position 28,610,404 of record NC_069457.1, read on the forward strand.
GGGGCAGGTGAGGAAATTTGTGCTGGTGTTGACATGGACAAGTGGGGAAAGGGGTTTGGGTGAGTAAACTTGTGCGGTGTTGAAAAGGGGAACAATTGTGGCGGGTGGCAGGTGAGTGTACTTGTGTTTGGTGTTGACAATGTGACAATGTGGCATTTGGCAGGGAGTGTACTTGTGCTGGGGTTGACAGGGGAAAAATGTGGCCCAGTGGCAGGGGGAGTGAACTTGTGTTTGGTTTTTGAATGTGACAAGTGGGGCCCTGTGGCGGTGATTCTTGTGTGGTGTTGGCCCCTTTGTGAAAAGTGTGGCAGTGGTGGGGGGGATTTACTTGTGCTGGTGTTGAAAATTGCCCAAGTGGGCCCAAGTGGTGGGTGAGTGTCCTTGTGCGGGTTTGTTGCCCTTTTGACAAGTGTGGCGGGTGGGGGGTTGATGAAATTGTGCTGGTGTTGACTTTTTACAAGGGGTTGGCAGGGGCCAGGGATTTGTACTTGTCGGTGGGGGTTTTGACATGGGGCCCAATGGGGCAGTGGGTGGGTGATTTGACTTGTGCTGGGTTGATGTGAAATTTTGGGGGGCGGGGGGGGGTGAGTGTACTTGTGCGGGTGTTTGCCCATGTGAAAAAGTGTGGCAGGGGCCGGTGAGTGTCTTGTGCTGGTTTTGACATGTGCAAGTGTGCAGTGCGGGGTTTGGATTTGTACTTGCCCGGGTTTGTTGACATGTGCCCAAATTTGGGGCAGTGGTGGGGAGTGTATTGGGCGGGGTTTTGAATGGAAAAGGGGTGGCAGTGGGGGGTGAGTGTACTTGTGCTGGTGTTGCATGGGAAAGTGGGGCCCAAGTGGGGGTGGGGTTTACTTGCCCTGGTTTTTGGGACATGTGAAAAGTGTGGCAGTGGTGGGTGAGTTTAGTGTGGTTTGGGGGAATGTGACAAGTGTGGAAAGGGGGCGGGAAGAAATATTGTGTTTTTGTTGCTTTGTGACAAGTGTGGCAGTGGAAGGTTTTGATTTTTGAAATTTGTGCTGGTGTTGACATGTGACAAGGGGTTCAGTGGTGTGTGAGTGTACTTGGGGCGGGGTTTTTGACATGTGACAAGTGTGGCAGTGGGTGTAAAGTGTATTGGCTGGGGGTTTGACATTTTGGAAAGTGTGGAAATGGTGGGGTGGGGTTTTACTTGTGTGGTGTTGAAAATGGGGGACAACTGTGGAAGGGGGTTGGGTGAGTGTACTTGTCCTGGTTTGACATGTGACAAGTGGGGCCCCGTGGGGGGGTGATTGTACTTGTGCGGTGTTACATGTGAAATTTGGGGCATTTGCTGGGGAGGGGTACTTGTGCTGGGTTGACTGTAAAAAGTGGGGCGGGTGGTGGGGATGTACTTGCCTGGTTTTGGGACATGGGAAAATTGGGGCAGTGGTGGGTGAATGAATTTGGGCCCCTTGGTGTTGACTTTGGAAAAAATGTGGCGGGGTGGGTGAGTGTACTTGTGCTGGTTTTTGGTTTTTGTGACAAGTGTGGCAGTGCTGGGTGAGTGTATTTGTGCTGGTGTTGCCCATGTGACAAGGGGTGGCGGGTGCTGGGTGAGTGTTTTTTTGTGCTGGTTTTGACATGGACAAGTGTGGCATTTGGGGGGTTTGATTTGTACTTGTGCTGGTGTGACATGTGACAAATTGTGGCATTGGGGGGTTTAAATTTTGTCCTTGTGTGGTGTTGAAATGTGACAAGTGTGGCAGTGGTGGGGGGGGAACTTGTGTGGTGTTGACTTGTGAAAAGTGGGGGCAGGGGCGGGAGTGTACTTTGTGCTGGTTTTTGACATGTGACAAGTTGGCAGTGGTGGGTGAGTGTACTTTTTCCTGGTGTTGACATGTGAAAATGTGGCGTGGTGAGGGGTTGAAACTTGTGTGGTGTTGACATGTGAAAAGTGGGGGCATTTGGTGGGTGGGGGGTTCTTGTCCTGGGTTGCCGTGGATACCCCAAAGGTCCCAGTTACCACACAAAAACGAATAAACAAAAAGGTTATAAATAGGCTTTTTTTAAGAAAAAACTGAATTTATTAATAAGATTTAAATTCTTTTTTATACCGAGTTTTAGTGTATCCCTAGGGGGGGTATAATTAATGGTATAATTATATGGTAAAATTTTTGGTAAAATTAAGGGTTTATAATTATATTTTATAATTTTTTTGGTAAATTATAGGGGTAAAAATTTTTGGGTTTAATTATATGGAATAAATTTTTTTGGGAACAAGTTGAAAGTGCCCCCCCCGCACCCCCCTTTAAAGGGCCCCCGCCTCTTTGCCCTCACCCCATCCCCCCCTCTGCCCTCACCCCATCCCCCGCCTCGTGCCCTCACCCCATTCCCCGCCTCGTCCCCCTCCCCCCATCCCCCGCATTGTGCCCCCACCCCATCATCGTCTCGTGCCCCCCCCCCAAATTCACCAACCACCCAAACAATCCCCACCCCGGCCTTCCCTCCCGCACCCCCTCCTTCTTTCCACAACCCCTATCTCCAAGCTACCACCCCACCGCCCCCCCCCCCCTTTTTCCTTTATCCCCCCTTCCCTCTCCCCCAATGGGTACCCACCGCCCATACCCCCCCACCGGGCCAGCCAACCCCAAACCCCCACCAACCCACCACCACCGCACATAAAAAATTTTCACCATCCACCACACACCTGTTTTTTAAAAATAATCTTTGGCCCGGAAAAAAAAGGCTTTTTTGTTTTATGTGGGGGAAAAAAAAATTTTGGGGGAAACATAGGGGCTTGATTGTTTAAATATGTGGTTTTAAAAACATCACATATATCCCTTTTAAAAAACTTCCCTGCAACCAGGGCAAATAACCCAAAAAAAAAAAGTTTGTTTCTGAAATTTTCCCCCCCTTTAAATGGTACAGCTGGTTTAAGCGTAAAAAGAGGATGGAAAAATGAAAAAATAAAAGCGAAAAAGGGAAAAATTTTTAAGGTGCTTGCCCGAGTTTTACAAAATTTGGAAAAAAAGGGGAAAAAAGGGAAAAAAAAAAATGGGGAAGGGGAAAAATTAAAAAAAAAGGTGAAAAACCCCGGAGTTTAAAGTAAGAGCAAAAGTAGAAAAAGTCATACAGAGCAATTCGGAAAAAGGGGAAAAAGGGTTTCATAACATAGAAAAAAGAGGGAAAGGGGGGATGAACAAAGAGGAAGGGAGGTGAACAAGAGAAATTTAGATAGGGGGGCAGAAAATTAGGAAAAGAAACAGAAACAAAAAAATATAGGCAGTCAGAACATTTGCAGTTATTATGTAAAGGTAGTGCCCATATGGCAGAGATTTTTGGAATAAACCCCACCAGAAAAAAGTGCGAACATTTGAGGGGGAAAGTTCGTTTCAACAAAGAGTTTCAGCAGGTTTCTTCCATCCCTAAAAGTTAAAGCTTTTAAAAGCAGTTCCCGAGAATTTTTATGACCTGAGCTGCCCAGACCAACATGTAAAAGGAACGCGCCTTCAGAGTTTGCAGAGAAAGGGGGAAAATTTAAGAGCATTCTTTTTTTAAAAAAAAAAAGAAAAGATCAAAACAAAGGAAAAAGAAAAAAACAGGGGGGAAAGGGAAAAGGGGGACAAAGTGGGCTCAAAGGGCCCAAAAAAAACAAACAAATGCAAAGCCAGTACTGGGGAAAACCCCGGGGGGGTGTAACGAGGGGACTAAACCAAGGGGAGTACACCACCAGTGGGATAATTTAAACACAAAGCGAGACAAAAAATCCCCCTTTGGTTTTTTCTGCTTCATATTTGCAAATATACAGGGTTTGAAATCAAATAAAAATGACAAAGTTAGTTATGTCAGTGGGCTCCTGACAGAAGCGATTGCCATATTCGGAGCATTTACAGAAACACACACAAGGGATGTTTTGGACGGAGAGATAAAGATAGAAAACTACAACATGTATAGATGTGACAGAATCAATAGGTCACAGGGAGGAGTAGGAATCTATGTTGAAAATAGGAATTTGGTAATTATCCTAGTATACAAACCACCATCGGCAACTGCTGAGGAATTCACAGGTCAGTTAAGTAAGATAGCTATCTGGATAGGCTAGAAAGTCCAAACCAAATATTTTACTCCTTGGAGATTTTAATCTCCCTCATGTAAAATGGAAGATGGCACAACGTAATGTTATACCAGAAATATCCCCGGGAAGCACCCTGGCTCAACAGGCACATACCAGGGAAATAATGAGGTTTTGTGAAAAGTACTCTTTAAACCAACAGGTAATTGATCTCACTAGAAATGAAAACACCCTGGATTTGATATTCACAAACAACGAGGAACTAAACAGAGACATAACAGTTTCCAAAACTATTTACTCTGATCATAACATCATAGAGGTTCAAACTAGTATAAACTCAGGGGTAGGAAACTGCAACACTAAAGTTAGAGACGGGATGTTCAGTAAGTTTAATTTTAACAACCATAGAATTAACTGGGAAAAAATAAACCAAGAGCTATCAGACATACCCTGGGAATCACACATGAGCACAGTAAATCCCCACCAGTGCCTAGAGAAGCTGAATACAGAAGCATACAAAGTATGTATGAAACATGTACCATTGAGGAAACCCAGAGGAAGATCAGATATAGAGAGAGAGCGTAGGAGATGGTACAGAAGAAGAAACCAGGTTACTGAACTGCTTAAAAACGCAAATATGCTACAACAGAGGAAATACAGACTTAGCAGAGAGATCACAGAATTAAAGCAAAAACTTAGGATGTCATACCTCACAGAAGAAGTACAAAGGGAACAAAAGGCCATACAGGATATTGCAAGAAACCCAAAATATTTCTATTCCTACGCAAAATCCAAGCTTAGAACTACCTGTAGAATTGGACCACTACTGAAAGGAGACTCATATACTGACGAAGAACAGTAAATGAGTGAAATCCTAAAAGAACAGTATGAGTGGGCGTTCAGCAACCCACTAAATGACAGCAAGGTAGAAAATGCAGAAATATTTTTCACTCCAGAAGAAGGCCGCACAGACCAACTAACTGACATTAGTACAAATCCCATAGATTTCGAAAAGGAAATGGAAAACATGCCCACTCACTCAGCACCTGGACTAGATTCATAGAATGCTCTATTTATAAAGAAGTGCAAAGTACCACTAACATGAGCCCTCAGTATTCTCTGGAGAAAGAGCTTAGATCTAGGTGAAATGCCGGAGGCCTTAAAGAGTGCAGATATAGCTCCTTTGTGTAAGGGAGGTAGTAGAGCACTAGCTAAAAATTACAGACCAGTAGCCCTAACCTCTCACATCATAAAAATCTTCGAAAGAGTAATGAGACGGCAGGTTACAAATTTCATGGAGCAGCACAACCAACATAACCAGAACCAGCATGGTTTTAGAGCAGGACGATCATGTCTGTCACAGCTGCTGAACCATTATGACAGAATTACTGAGGCACTGGAAGACGACCAAAACGCAGATGTGATTTACACAGATTTTGCAAAGGCGTTTGACAAATGCGATCATGGAGTGATAGCGTACAAAATGAAGGCCATGGGCTTTACGGGGAAGGTAGGCAGATGGATTTTCGGTTTCATAACACACACAACACAAAAAGTAGTAGTGAACAGGTCAAGATCCAGCATCAGCAAGGTCAAAAGCTCAGTGCCTCAAGGCACTGTCCTGGCACCTCTGCTGTTCCTCATCCTCATAGCAGACAGACAAAAACACCCGGCACACTTTTGTATCATCATTTGCAGATGACACTAAAATAAGCATGAAAGTCAGTACGGTAGAGGACACTGAAAAAGTACAGGAAGACATAAATAGGGTTTTCCAGTGGGTAGTGGAAAACAACATGACGTTCAATGGTGATAAGTTCCAGCTACTTAGGTATGGAAAGAATGAAGAACTCAAAAGGAACACTATATACAAAACTCAAGAGGGTCACCAAATAGAACGCAAGGAACACGTGAAAGACCTAGGAATAATTATGTCAGCAGACCTTTCTTTTAAAGACCATAACAAGACAATGATCACGACAGCCAGGAAGATGACGGGGTGGGTATTGAGAACTTTCAAAACAAGGGAAACAATGCCGATGGTGACACTCTTCAAATCGCTAGTGCTCCCTCACTTAGAATATTGCTCAGTGCTGACGGCCCCGTTCAGAGCAGGAGAAATATCGGAGCTGGAACAAATACAGAGATAATTTACGGCTCACACTGAGCCAGTAAAGCACCTGAACTACTGCGGACGCCTGCAAGTCTTGAACATGTACTCATTGGAGCGGAGGAGAGAGAGGTACATGATAGTATATACCTGGAAGGTACTAGAGGGATTGGTCCCAAATCTGCACACTGCCATAACAACATACTGGAGTGAGAGATATGGGAGGAAGTGGAAAATAAACCCAGTGAGGAGCAGGGGTGCGATGGGGACAATAAGGGAACACTATATCAACATCCGGGGCCCCAGACTTTTCAACATCTTACCAGAAGATATCAGAAACACTGCTGGAACAAGTGCTGAAGCCTTCAAGAGAAAACTAGACAAGTATCTTCACCAGGTGCCAGATCAACCAGGCTGTGATGGATATGTGGGGCAGCGGGCCTCCAGCAGCAGCAGCCTGGTTGACCAGGCGAGCACCAGACAAGCCTGGCCCATGGCCGGGCTCAGAGAGTAGATATACTCTCGAAATTCTTCAAAGGTGTATCAAAGGTATGACGAAGCTGCCCAGCTGGTCCCGTGACTTACACGTTGACCTGGAGTTTTACGACTCACTTACCGCGAGTTCATTATTTAATTGTGTCATTACGACTGTGAGAATGATACTTCATAAGTTATTATTTTACCGAAATTGTTAAAAATAAGCTTGGAATAATGGGAATGAGATCAATTATTGAAGTTTAACCTTCAATTTAAACTGTGTAAACTAAATTTGCCAGTTTTATTAAATAAATTGTGTTCCATGTAATAGCTGTAGAATGCTGTTTCTGCTCGGCTTCAAACCTTAAACACTGGTGTATTTTAAATGGAAGTTTGCAATGATTTTGGCCTGAGTAAGTGCCAAATCATCATTTTTTTTAAATGGTTTTATCAAATTGCTCTTTTTTAAATAAAGATCCAATATTTTTCTTAACCCATGACCCGGAGATGCACTGACTACACAGAGATGTAGTGATCTCTGTTATACTTAGTAACAAAAGATACATGAAGACCATATTCTTATACATAGTAACAACAAAGATACAAGTATCACACTGTTATACATGGTAACAGCAGAATCAACAGGATCACACTGTTATTCATAGTAACGCCAGAGATACAAAGATAACTTTGTTTTACACAGTAATACCGGACATAGTGATCATATTGTTGTACATTGTAACACCAGAGAGAGTCATCAAGCTGTTATACATAGTAACACCAGATACAATGATCACATTATTATACATAGTAACACCAGATATACAATGATCAAACTGACATACATAGTAACACCAGAGATGCAGTGATCATCCTGTTATACATAGCAAAGCCAAAAAAAAAAAAAAAAAAAAATATAACTCATAAATAAAAGGATCAGATGAAAAACAGATGGTGTGGCTGGCTGGGAGGTTCCTCTCTTCTGGCTGGACCAGGTTTACAGGGATACAGTGATCACATGTAATAACATGGGAGGATACACAGATTTCTTTGTAACCTACCTTGTTATTATATCTACCTGTATATATTGATATTACACATGGGCAGTGCTGCATGGAGTTGTCCTCACAACACACTCTGCACTCATTAACACTGTTATAATGTGTTCTTCACTCACATAAACACTCAGTACCTCTATCAAACCATGTAATTGTTTCTAACTGAATTCCTGTGACAATCAGAACATTTCGCCCACTATAATAAAATTAAGCATAATAACACTAGAGATACAGAGATGACTCTGTTATACATAGTAACACAATAAATACACCACACTGTTATACATGTTAACACAGAAGATGCAAAGACGACGATGTTATATACAGAAACATGCATAAAATGAATTTTAACAGATTGCAAACTATGACATATAAATAGAAGAATAAAATTTAAAATAATTGGCCTCACCATGGTGGTGTAACCGGACGGGAAGTTCTTCTCTTCTGGCTGGACTACGGTACGAGTCTACCCGGGTGGATGTATTTACACAGCACAGATTTCTGTGTGTCCCTCTCTGTAATTACATATGTCTGTATATAATGATATTAGAACATTTGTTCTAATATCACATATGGGTAATGCTCCATGGTGAGGCTACATTTGAAGAGTTAAGTTCCTCTTTGAGGAAATGCTGTGTTTGGGGTTCACAGCTCTCAACGTCCCCCTCAAGTGTACTATAACAGTCCCTTTTTTTTCTTCTGATACGAAGCTGTTTTGTTGCCGAGTGTGTGAGTGTACAACATATTACTGCACATTGTGAAAGTGTTTGAGAATGCAGAGAACATTATTACACATTGTTAATGAATACTAAGTGGGTTTGGGAGTGTAGAGTACATTAGCATACATTGCCACAAAGTGCAGTGATTGACCAAGTCACTGGTCAATCACTGCACTTTGGTCCATGAGAAGCCTCTCCTGCAAAAATGTCCCTTCTTCACCTTTTCAAATAGCACAAAGCATCCCCTATTTTTTAATATACTAATACTTAGTAATTTTATATAGCAAAAGGAAATTTTGTGAGTAATTAGAGTAATTGATGTTGACATCAATTATTGTAATTTCTAATTCTTTTTTGAATCTCTGACTTGTTAAGAGTCAAGAAGTTGAATGTTTGTTGTCACGTGTAAATACACTCGAATAAGTATAATTAAATAACAATCATTCACGAACTTTAAGTGGAACATATAAGTGTTACGAAGATCACTTATTTCTGTCTGATAGGACATGAGGACATAACATAGAACTACAAGATCAGTTATTTCTAACTGATTTTGTAGTTCTGTATTTTCAGGTGATACAGAGAAACGTTTGTTGAACGACTGAACAATGTTCACTGCCTACAACACATCAGGTACCAGTAATATTACCTAAAGTACCAAACATTAGTATCTGACGATATACGCTGTGTGATGTACACTATATTATCAAGAATATAAACAGTTAAGTTATAACTTGACCATTCTCAGCACTGTTATGTGTTCTTCACATTATAACAGTGCTGAGACTGCACTCATAAACACTGTTATATGTTCTTCACATTATAACAGTACTGAGACTGCACTCATAAACACTGTTATGTGTTCTTCACATAACAGTGCTGAGACTGCACTCATAAACACTGTTATGTGTTCTTCACATTATAACAGTGCTGTGACTGATCACACACTGCACTCATCAACACTGTTATAATGTGTTCTTCACACACTGCACTCATAAACACTGTTATAATATGTTCTTCACATTATAACAGTGCTGAGACTGCACTCATAAACACTGTTAAGTGTTCTTCACATTATAACAGTGCTGAGACTGCACTCATAAACACTGTTATGTGTTCTTCACATTATAACAGTGCTGAGACTGCACTCATAAACACTGTTATATGTTCTTCACATTATAACAGTGCTGAGACTTCACTCATAAACACTGTTATAATGTGTTCTTCACTCACATTCACTCAGTATCCACTCAAATCATGTAATTGTTGTTTCTAATTGAATTCCTGTGACATTCAAATTCATTATTTACTTCTATTAACAACACAAATAAGGTACAAATATACATTATTTGCATCAGTGGGATTCTTACACATCGTGACGTAACTATAAGAACATTTCGCCCATCATAATAAAGTTATGCATAATAACAGAGATACAGAGATCACACTAGAACAGATATTAAATGTATACACGTGAAGGTTCACTCTAGCCTTTGTTTTTTTGATTCTCAGGTATAACATGACATCCCTGTTATTTAAAACACCATTTGTCAAGAAAGTAGGAAAATTCTCTCTTCTTCACACTTAATGTTTTTCCCTTAACATCAATTACGGATCTACATTCAAAGAGGTTGTTAGATCTGTTATAGCATAAGAGCGAGTGTATCAAGTGATGGGTTGCAGATATATATATATATATATATATATATATATATATATATATATATATATATATATATATATATATATATATATATATATATATATATATATATATATATATATATACATATATATATATATATATATATATATATATATATATATATATATATATATATATATATATATATATATATATATATATATATAATATATATACATATATATATATATATATATATATATATATATATATATATATATATATATATATATATATATATATATATATATATATATATATATATATAAATATAATATATATATATATATATATATATTTTTTTTTTTTTTTTTTTTTTTTTTTTCATAATTTTTACTTTTAGCATAATTGAGTATCCGTTTAGTCGTTGATATTTTGTGTATATTAAAATGATGCCTACATCAAGTTAGGTTTTATAAAAAAAAGTAATTATAATTAATTATGTGTGTGTGTGAGGGCGTGTGGTGGTCAGGGTCAAGGTAACGTGGTGGTCAGGGTCAAGGTAACGTGGTGGTCAGGGTCAAGGTAACGTGGTGGTCAGGGTCAAGGTAACGTGGTGGTCAGGGTCAAGGTAACGTGGTGGTCAGGGTCAAGGTAACGTGGTGGTCAGGGTCAAGGTAACGTGGTGGTCAGGGTCAAGGTAACGTGGTGGTCAGGGTCAAGGTAACGTGGTGGTCAGGGTCAAGGTAACGTGGTGGTCAGGGTCAAGGTAACGTGGTGGTCAGGGTCAAGGTAACGTGGTGGTCATGGTCAAGGTAACGTGGTGGTCAGGGTCAAGGTAACGTGGTGGTCAGGGTAGAGGTAGCATGGTGGTCAGGGTCAAGGTAACGTGGTGGTCATGGTCAAGGTAACGTGGTGGTCAGGGTCAAGGTAACGTGGTGGTCAGGGTCAAGGTAGCATGGTGGTCAGGGTCAAGGTAACGTGGTGGTCAGGGTCAAGGTAACGTGGTGGTCAGGGTCAAGGTAACGTGGTGGTCATGGTCAAGGTAACGTGGTGGTCAGGGTCAAGGTAACGTGGTGGTCAGGGTCAAGGTAACGTGGTGGTCAGGGTCAAGGTAACGTGGTGGTCAGGGTCAAGGTAACGTGGTGGTCAGGGTCAAGGTAACGTGGTGGTCAGGGTCAAGGTAGCATGGTGGTCAGGGTCAAGGTAACGTGGTGGACAGGGTCAAGGTAACGTGGTGGTCAGGGTCAAGGTAACGTGGTGGTCAGGGTCAAGGTAACGTGGTGGTCAGGGTCAAGGTAACGTGGTGGTCAGGGTAAAGGTAACGTACTGGTCAGGGTCAACGTAGCGTGGTGGTCTGGGTCAACGTAACGTGGTGGTCAGGGTCAAGGTAACGTGCTGGTCAGGGTCAACGTAACGTGGTGGTCAGGGTCAAGGTAACGTGCTGGTCAGGGTCAACGTAACGTGGTGGTCAGGGTCAACGTAGCGTGGTGGTCAGGGTCAACGTAGCGTGGTGGTCAGGGTCAACGTAACGTGGTGGTCAGAGTCAACGTAACGTAGTGGTCAGGGTCAACGTAGCGTGGTGGTCAGGGTCAACGTAGCGTGGTGGTCAGGGTCAAAGTAGCGTGGTGGTCAGGGTCAACGTAACGTGGTGGTCAGGGTCAACGTAACGTGGTGGTCAGGGTCAACGTAGCGTGGTGGTCAGGGTCAACGAAACGTGGTGGTCGGATCAAGG
>NC_069457.1:28622677-28654032 GCF_026875155.1 Cherax quadricarinatus
AGCAAATTTTTGTGCCCGGTTTTAGGGGTTTTAAAAATTTAAAAGAAAGATGAATATCTCACAAAATTTTTCCCCATCCCCTGAAATACTGGCAAACAGAGGGTAAAGAAAAAACCTACAGGGATGAAAATTAAAATTTTCATAAAGGGGGAAAAAATTTGTAAAAGGCTCAATAATGAAAAGCGGGGGTTTGTATTTAAGGGATAAATGAAATTAAATTTGCAGAGGCAGGTTACAGAATGCGGGAATTGGGGGGGAAAATGCAAACCCACCCTAATCTTGCTCCCCAAAAACCCCTTTCACCGACCCCCTTTTGATTGTTTTAAATCCCCCATAAAAACGTGTGCACGGTGGGGTAAAAGGATCCTTTAAACGGTATTGGGAAAACCCTTCGGGGACCCCACAAGGACGGCAAAGTGAAAAGGGGGGAATCAAGTCGTGTGTAATATGTGGGCCGGGTGGATGCCAGAAACCACATGTACCCAGGTCCCCCAAACCCATTGCCCAAAAAAGCGGGGCATTTGGTAAAACCTTTTAGTTGGGGCCCGGGAAAGGGGGACTTAGGGGGCCAATAAATTTTGGGCAGGTACTTCAGATGGTTCCCCCTTGAAGGTGTATGTATGCCCTATTTACTTGTACCCCTACTAGGGCTTTTTCATCTAGAAGTGGTCAGGACTTGTCTCAGAACATTTTTCATACAGCTTTTCCCGGGGAAATTTGCGCTAGACGACCCTGCCCCAAATTTTGGGATAAATCTCAGAAAATTGCCCCCCAATTTTGAAAGGGGTGTCAAACTTTAAAATGAAATTAAAAAAGATTTGATGAAAAAACCGTCTTTGGGGGCCCCCACGGGGGGTTTGTGTCTGGAAATTTTTTTACCCCCAAAACCCCCCCTGGCGGGGGGAGGACTGACAAAAAAGAATGATAGGAAAAACAGTAAAAAGATGTCTTCGAAAGGGCTCCCACGGGAAGAAAATTTGTTTTGGGGGGTTCCGGGAAAGTGTTGGGGGAGGCAGAAAATCGATTTTAAAACAATCCCCCCCTGTCCATCCCTTTGGCGACACCCCTGACCCCCCGGAGTATAAACCCTCTTCCCCTAATTTTGGCCCAAAGGGGTTAGAAGCTCGCCTACTATAGAGAAAATTTCCCGAGGGAAGTGATGGGATTATAAAAAACGTAAACGTTTTTTGAGTGAAAAGTTCAAAATTTTAAAATAAGGTAATTATTAATTGGTCTGATTGTGGCTTTAAAAAATTTTCCTCTTACGCTACGGAACACTTTTATGGGGCGCCAGGGGCATTTAAAAGGGAAAAGAAATTAAACCCCAGGGGGACATTGGGGTTAAATTTGGATACGGGAACAACATCAAAACCTGGGGCCCCTCTGGGCAAGGTAGTTAATTTCCCCAGATGCACAAGGGTTGTAAAAAACGTCAAAGTGTTGTTTGTGGGTCAAAAAATTTTTGGTACCATTAAAAAATTAAATTTCCCCTTTGGGAATTTAAATGGTTTTCTTTTCCAGTGCAGAGGGAAAACCTGGGGGGACAGTGACACGAGGGGAATTTTTGAAGACACTGCCCGGGGTTAATGCAAGAAAAAAAAACCGAAAGTAAGCCCCCATTTGGGAAAAAAAAAAAAGCAGGAAATTTAGAGAGGGCGGGAAAACTGTCCCTGGGGGGAAGACGAAAATTTAAGCTCAAAACAACGATTCCCCCCGGGGCCCCGCGTGGGGAAAATTTTTAATTTTCCAAAACTATGCCCCAAAAATTGGGTGTTTTATGGGCCGAAAAGGAGTAAAAATGATTTGAAAATGAGTAAAAACCAAGATTTCCCCTTGGCGCATGCGCGGATGTGGGGGGAGGGAGGCGCGTATTTTTTTTGAAGGTGGTGGGGGAAGGCTGAAAAAAACAGGGAAAACCACAAATTGAACGGTTCCGGTGGCCTAAGGATTAAAAAAGGGCCCCCTCATTTCATAAAAAAGAATGTCGTAATTTTTCCTGGTAGAGAGTGAGGGAACGGGTTTTAGGGGAAACCACAGTAATAGAGTGGAAAAAAGGTGTTTCGGGTTGGGAAACCGCGGGCGACTAACGCGTCAAAATTGGACTGTGTCCGGGGGAAAATTACCCTTTGGTTTAATCATCACTCATCGGTCCCCCCAGATCTTAATAGTGACCTCTAGTTTGTATAAAAGTTATGAGACTTAAAATCGTCTTGTGAATTGTAATGAAATTTAAAATGATAATAACGCTAATTTTAAGAAAATTTTGTGGGTGAAAAAAACCCGTTTGCTCCGAGTGAACCGCAAAACCTCGTTGTTAACGAGCCCGGGGGAAAAGGGGAAAACCCTTGGTAAAAAGGGCCCTAAAGCAGGCCCAAAACCAGGGGGAAAACCTGGGTCCTCCCGGGAAAATGAAATGTGCCCGGGTTGTAGCAGGACATCGAAAATGAGATGGTAAATTCAAAAAAATGAGGATACCCAATCCCCACAGTTAAGAAACCCCTTTAGTTATAGAAACCTTGGGACGGGGCCAGTGGGGGTATGTTAAAAATTAGAGGGGGTTTAGGGTTGATCCAGCTACATCAAGTAAAACCCCAGAGAACATCGGTAAGTAGTGGGATTATGTAAAAATGTTTTCCTTGACGGATTTTATCCATGTTTTTGTCCTACCCCCCCCCCCCTTAATTCATTTAAAAACTAATTTAATTTTATACAGTCCAAAATTTAAATTTTAGTACCCCCGACTTTTTGGGTGCAAACCCCCCCAAATACTGGTCTGGGAAAATTGGATAAGATTGTGGGGCCCAAAAAGGAAAACCAACTTGCCCCCGCCAGGGTGTTTAATTTTTTTCTCACATTTTCTACCCGGGGGGGACTACGGTAAATTTTACAGTTAAGCCCCCTAGAAAATTTTCCCATTCTAAAAAAATATTAAAAAAATATTACAAATATTAATACCCCTTTTCCCAAACCGGCTGAGAAACATTTTTTTAAAAAAAGAGACTAAACCATACTTTTTCCCATTACAAATTTTTTAACGGGGGATTAAAAATTTTTAGGGAAGTCATTACTTTTCCATCTAGCAGCAAGGGATGAGAACTTTATAAAATGCAAAAATAAAGCATACACTCGCTAAAAAAACCCTCAAAACTAAACACAAACAAAATTTTAAAAAAACCTCTCATTGCGATACAATTATCGCCCCCTTGAAAAAAGGGCCCCAAAAAAGGGTATAAAGGGCCCATCTACAAAAACCCAAAAGCTTTTCCCAGGGTCTTAAAACTTTTAATCTTGACCCCTTACCCTTAATACATAAAGAAGGCCCATGACGCCCCCTGACACACCCAAACACAAAATTCCCTCCATTCGGGTTCTACTTAATTACTTGATATCACCTTTGGTTTCTGTCCCATTTGCATGCACTTACACTTTGGCCACTAAATTTTCCCCTTTTATAACCCCATACACCTTATTTCCACACCCCTCCCCGGGAGGCCCCGCCCCCCGCGTGTCCCCCCTAAAAACCCCCCCTTTTCCCCGTTTTTAAATTTCCCCAAACCCCCCCCCCTTACTCCCCTCAGCCCCGGGTCTTAGATTTGATGGGGGAAAACCTAACTTAAAATCAAACCCCTTCCGAAAAATCCTTTTTTTCCCACCTCCCTTTTCCCATACAGTTCTCTATTACGACCCCTCGTCGAAAAACCCTTTAAACCGCTAGTACCCCCCCTCCGCCCCTCAAAATTCCCCCCCCCCCTAAATCACCCACTTTTTATATAAAAATTCCACTATTATATAATCCAAAGTTTTATAAACACTCTCATCGAACCCCCCCACATCTAGGCTTAGTGCACGGAACCGACACCCCCTCTGCCCCCCACCCCCTGTATCCCCAAACTTAAAAACCAATACCTAACACCCCCAGTTCCCCAAAAAAGTATACTGAGGGAAAAACGCGGCCCTCACCCTTTCCCACAAAATTCCACCCCTTTTCCGCCCAAAATTTTACCCCTCTGTTTTTTAAAAACCCCCCCCCGACAGTAGTATGCCATGCAAAAAACATACATTACCCCCCTTAAAAACCCTTTACTTTAACTTAAAACCTAAAAAAACATAAAACCCCAAAATACTGGGTCCATGCGTACGGGGGAAAACAAACCCTCAACTGGTACAAAAACCCTTTCCCGGGCAAGCACTTACACAAAACCCCTCCCCTCCAAATTTTTCCCTGGGTTCTCAAACCCAACATAAAAGCCCTAAAAATAGTTTCACTTTCCCCCAACTCCAACCACCATACAATTTCCCCAAACCCTATCATGTATTTTTCCCCGGGCGGGCCCTCCACTCACCCCTTCGCGAAAAACCCTTTCCCTTTAAGAAAAACACATTTAATCCCCCTCCCCCGGGATCCATAAACCCCCAACCCCCCCTGGCGACAGGTAACATTACAACCTCTCCCCCTCAGCCAATCGCACCTTAACCCCCCACAAAAATTTAAAAACACTCGTTCAGAACCCCACAATCCCCCGCCCCTGTTAATGGGCCCCCCCCCGGTTTCTACTAAAAACCTTTTACTATACAATAATACATTTTAAAATCACCCCTTGAAACGAGAGTAGATTTTGAGGTCGAAAAGGGCACCCAGACGCCCCGAACCCTTTCCCAATTAATTTTTTGATTTTTCCTCCCGGGCAGCTTCCAAATCACCCTTATAGGGTCCCCACAAATTTTTAAAGAAACCCCGTTTTTTTTTCTCAAAATGTTGCATCTCCCCCCCCCTCCCCCAAATTCCCCCAACCCCTTTCTTTGGGATTTTTTCTCTTTTTTACCTGCACCCCTGTTCCCCAAATTTCCAAAACCCCCCCCTTTTCCCCCCCAACCAACAGAAATTCCAAAACCCCCACCCCAACCCCCCTTCCCCCCCGGGAAACCAACTTTTTTTTTTTTAAAACGTTTTTTTTTTTTTTTTTTGGAATTTTTTTTTGGATTTTATGGTTTTTTTTGTAATTTAAAAATTTTAAACCATTCTAAAAGAAGGGGTCCTAAAGGGCACCAAAAACATTTTGACATGGGACCCCCTGCCTAAGCCCCCCTACCCATTAAAAATCCCCCCCCCCAAGCATCCATTAATCTGTTACCCCATGGGGGCCCACCATTGTACAACGGGGGTTCCCAAATTTAAAAACTATTTCACCCCCCATAACCCTGCCCCTAAGATAGCCCCAACCCTCCTCGTTCCCCGTCAAAAGGCCCCCCTGCCAGTCAAAAACCCAAAACAACGCCGCCCTCCCCCCCCCCCCTTTTGACCCCCAAAACTTCGCAGTATTCCATGACCCTCAATCATGGGGAACCTTTCCAGGAAAAACCATACTGCGTTTTCAAAACCACTCCCCCTCCACACTTTTTAAACCCTTTATTCCCCAAAGTTTTTTAGCGAACAATTTTATAATCAGCACAAAACGGGATTGGGCCGGGTTTACTCCTTGGGGGTGTGCTGCCCCTTACCCTTCTGGACCAACATAAAACTTTTTGTTGCTTGCTTGTCCCCCATACACCCTTCTCCTTCATTTTTGTTTAAAAATTTAACCTACCCATAAAACCCCCTTTTCACCTCCCAATGTTGGAGAAAAAATTCAGCCGGGGAGCCCGTCTTTTTCCCGGGTTTGTTTTTCCCTTTCCCCTTTCCCCTTTAAAAACCCCAAATCTTTTTCCTCCTCTGTTATTCCCCCCCCTAAACCCTTTCTATCACTTTTCCCAAAATTTAAACACGTCACATACTCACACCCCCTTCCCTTAAAACCCCACTTTTCCCCCCACCTTCCCCTTGTCCAATCCCCTTTTATACCAAAATTTATCCGCATACACACACATTCCTTTGTAGTTAGTATCCCCTGACCCATTCATAACCCCCCGCCATCTCGTGTCCTCAAAACCCGGAATTTGCTGTAACCTGCTGGTCTTTTTTTTTGGACTTTCGCAACACACCGCCGGGGGTTTGTCACCCCAAAAAGCCCCTTTCCCCAAACCCTGCCGGCCCCCTTTTCCCGCTTGAAACCCCCCTTTTTGGGAAAACCCCCCTCAGTCCCCCCCCTTGACCTGGGACAATTTCATCCTTTGGTTTAGTTGCCCCCCACACCCCCCTTTCAAAACAGCCCCTTAACCTTCCCCTCCAGTTTTTTTGAAACCCCTTTTTTTAAAATCATTTATAGTTTGCCCACCCCCAAAATAATTTTTTTTTTTTTTCCCCTAACCCTTTTCCCTTTGGAAAACACAATCCCCCATTGACCATTTTTCCACTCCCTGTCCCCTCCTCCCCTAAGCTCCTTCCATAGGAAGAAAACCCCTTTCAAACCCCTCCTCTTTCCCCAAATTTGCCTTATATTTAATTTCCAGAAAACCCCTTTTATATTTCTGCAAGCCCCTTTCCCACCCAAACCTCCACCAACACTGCTCTATGATCTGCCTGAAACTTCAACATTTTTTTGAAAGCTCTCACTAAAAACCCCCTGAGAAAGTTTAAAACCTATCAAACCTCGCTGCAAACCCTCCCCCAAAACCAAATGATGCTCTTCCCCAAAGGGGCCCCCCCCCCTCGAATGCGTCTCCCTTTTTATCCCTTCAAAAAATTTCTTGTGGGGCCACCGACAAAAAAACCTCCCCTTTTTGGGTTCCACAACAGCCCCCCTAAAAAGCAGTTCCAATCACCTCCTCCCTATTGCCCCCTCCGGTAATGCCCGGAAAAAAAACACAAGGCCCTCGCACACAAACTCCTGCTTAAACCTGAAACATTTTTCTCTGAGGGCTTTATACACTAAAAAGCCACCTTTTTCCCCCCATCCACAAACCATCACGCGAAAACACCCTTCCCCCCCCCCCCCCTCACTTCTCTGCAAAAAAAAAGGGCTCGCCCCCCTAATTAAGTCCCCCCCCCCCCTTTTTAAAACGGGCAGATGGCGGGGTTTACCACCTGAAACCCCTCCTTCCCCAAACCCCCTACCCTCCTTAAAATTTTTCTCCGTTGGAAAACCCCAACATCCCTCTAAATTTATTCAGAAACTCTGGGAAACCCTTTCCCTCCCCTTTACACTATTACAAAAAACCTTTAACGTTTACTGTCATAAAACCGGAGGCCTTTTTAAAAATTTTCCCCCACCCCTGCCCCCTCCTTCACTTTTTCCTTTGGCCACCAAAAAGTTTGGGGCCCCTTTGTAAACCTTTCCCACACTTCCCTCTCTCCCCCCCCCTTCTTTGGGTGCCCCCTGCCCATGGCCCCCATTTCCCCTTCACCTTTTTCCCATATTTGCTTCCCAGTCCTCTGCGCTGGCGTTAGGAACATAAATCTAAACCCCGTTGCAGCGGCTCTTTTCTTGTGAAAAGGCGCATCCTCCATGGTTTGGGCCCTGGGGATCCTCACAAGGGCCCTTTTAACCCCCACTGTACAAGTGCAAAAAATTCGGTGACACCTCAGCCACGCTGTCACTTTTTTCCCGCCCCAAAATAGTTCTGTGTTGATGCCCCACGCCTTAAACCTCATCTTTCAACTCCCCTGCCAGGAGCACCCAAACCTTTCCCTCGGGGGGGGAAACAAGGATTTTCAAAACCCCTGGGCAAATTTCCTCCTCAATTTCAACCCCTTCCTCCTTTTATTTTTTTGCTAACTCCGACCCACTGGAAGTGTGTCGGGACCGGGTTTTAACTGGTCAAGGGCCCCCACCCCCCCCCCCCCCACCTTATAGCCTCCCCAACTATCTCGCTCCAAGAAAAGACCCGCCCCCCTTCACGTCGTTGATCAACACCTGCTTTTCCCCCGGTTTTAAAGGGATGTCTCCGCCTCTGGGCCAGGAGCTCGTTGGCCCCTTCCCCAAAATCCGCCCCTATGGGATCATATTTTTTTAACCCCCATTGTCGGCAGGTACGGGGCCTTTGCCCGCGGTTTTGACACCATGACCTGTGTCCTGAAATTTCCCTTTGGTACACATAAAGGGCGGTTTTGGGGTGGCGCAATGACATTTTTAGGTTTTTAAAAATGCCCTCCCGCATACCTTTTGTAGGCCCCCCGACACCCCTTACCATGCTGGGCCCCAAAAAACAGTTTCCCCTATTCCCCCAAATACTTTTCTGATAACTGTCTATTCCCCCCTAAAGGGGACATTACGCAATTTAAACCAGTATAATGTCTGGATAACATCGATCATCCCCACATGCACGCTGGTGGGGTTTCATGAAGACTTTTTCGTCCTGGAAAAAAAGGTTGACCAACGAATCGAAACCCTTTAGAGAGTTTCACAAAAAAACTACGTGCTCCGTTTAATCTTTCAAACCCTTTCAAATTCCCCTGAATGCCATCGTTTTCCCTGATGGTTTTTTTTTGGTATTAAAACCTGGGCTGAGGCTGGCGTTTTTTCCCCATGAAAAATTCAACAACCCACAGTTTTTAATTCCCCGTCTAACCACCCTGTTGACTAATAGTAAATTCTTTCCCGGTCTGACGACAGAGGGGGCGACAAACACCACCTCACAAAAAAAACTGCTGTCCCGGGAAATGAAGAGCGTTTTTGGGAGGAGGGCTGGGACGGCCCAAAAAAGCGATGCCAGACAATTGGGTTTGGGGGGAAATCAGGGGGGGAACAGCGGGGTCGGTCCCCGGGGGGGGGGGGGCGTGAGGGGGGTTGTGAATGTGGGTTTTTGGGAAAGGTTTTTCCCCGGTTTTTAAGGGACTTTATTTGGGATCCAAAATGTGGGTGTAGAAATCAAGGCTCGTTTGGTAGATATAACCCTTTTCAGAAAGTAGGTATAATATATAGATTTTTTTATGTATTAATTTTGATGTGTTTTCTGTCTTGTAATAACATGATTTTGAGAAATTTTTTTTTTTTTTTTTTTTTTTTTTAAATTTAAAACATACAAACAAAATTTAAAAAAAGCATACAGTATGAGAGCATCGAAAAACAATATAAAAATTTATCAATTTCTTTTTACACTGCTATGCGTAATATTTCACAAACTGATAGGGGAATACTGCCCTATACATAATTCTTTATACAAAATATAACCCCATTAAGTAAACAAAATTTTAAAAATCCTCTGCCCTTCCCAACTGCTAATTTCTAAATCCACACCCAAACATATAACCCCCCCCCCTATTTTTCCCCCCCTTTACCAAAATGTACCAAATTTAAACCCTTGTTTTATGTAACTTATAAAACTAAATTAAACTTAAGAAAAATTTTTAAATTGAAAACAAAAACAATCTACAGTAAATAAAAACGCCCCTTTCCCAATATTATTTATATAAAACAATGGATATAATACATTAGAAACGGGCTTTGTTTACAAAGGGGGTCAAATCCTAACTTTATTGCGTCCCATGCCCGCCCTTTTTCAGACTTTTACTCTTATCGCTACTTCGAAAACCCTTCCCGCAGAAGGGAATTTAATTTAAAAAATATTAAAAAGCTCAAGAAAAGCATGGGAAATCAGAAATCCCATGCACAAAACCCCCCTTTAAAACAATCGGTTTTTTCCCCTTGCATTATCACTTCCCCCCACGCCATGCACACCAAAAACCCAAAATCTTTCGTTTGGCAAGCCCCTTTTTGGTTTCCCCCCCCCCTTTTTTTTTTCTAATGCTTTACACAAAAAACTAAAACCCCCCTTCCCCCCCCTCACAACTCTAAACAACCCCCAAAAAGTTTTGGGCCGTAACCCCCAGTGGAAAAACCCCCCTCCATTTTCCTCCCATAAAAATTCCCCCATTCCCATTTTATTTTTCCTACAAAAAATCCTCGTAAAAAATCGTTTTTCCCCGTTCCCCCCCCATTATCCAAACCCCTCTCATTTCCCCCCGATATTTTACACAAAATCCACCACGTTTTAAACTATCCAGTGCCACATTCTCCCCCCAAACCCCCCCCATATCAAGACTCAGCGCTTTCAACACTGGGCACCCCCCGTTTTCCCCCAAACCTCCCGACCACTTTTCCCCAGCCCTTTCCCCCACACTCCCCAAATAATCGCAAAAAATTCCACGTGATAGGCTGTTTCCAACTCCCCCCAAACCCCCCAAACCCCCCTCTAAACCCCAAAGTCTGTTTTTTGAGGACTGTCCAGGGCCTGAATTCCCCTGTAAAAATTTGAACATGATCTCCGCACCCCCGGGGCCCCAACTTTGGTTTTCCGAACAGACTCCAAAAACTCCCCATGCATCATCGGGAAAAAGCCCCTCAACTGGGGCCGTCTCCTCTACCCCCAATATTCGATATAAATCCCCCAACCCTTTTAATTTTTTCTGGCTTCGCGCGCCCACAAAAATGCCCTCAACCAAAAAACTCACCTCCCCCCATTTCCCCCCACCTTTCATTCCCCCCAAAAAATCAGGGAACCTTTGGGGATGCTGGCCCCCTTTCCCCCCAAACTTTTCCACTCCCACCCCAAAAATGCATTTCACCCTCCTTTCCCCCGGGCCAACAGAAAAAAAACCCCCCTTCCCCAACCGGGAAAGTCACCCCTCCCTCTTTATCCTTTTACATCCTGAGCCCCATTTAAAAACCCAAAAACACTTTTAAGGGTACGAGTAAACTCAGCCCCCCCACAATGGAAAAACTGCTGCTACATACCATACCCTTTCGTACAGCAATTCCCTTAAAACAATCGCCCGTTTCAACAATGGCAAGTGTTTAAAGGCCCCAACACCCCCCCGGGTGTTCCACGCGTTCCACCAATTTTTCAACGAATTTTGGGCCCCCCAGCCCCGTATGGTTCGCTCATCGAAAAAAACCACATAAAATTTAAAAACTGCCCTTCCTGGGCCCTTTTCACCCCATCACAGTCCCCAAACAACTCTGTCTCCCCACTCCCCCCTCCCCCCGGGCTTTGTTTTCTCAACGTTTACCGTCATGCCTTTTCGCCCCCCCAAACATGCCAACCACCCCTCCCCCCAACTCTCCCAATTTGTTCCCCTTTCCCGGGTAGGGGTGCGTGTCATCCACGTAACCTACCAAATGAGCCTAAAAACCAAAACCCTCCTCGACCCCTCCCCCCCACACACCCCTTTGGGCTCAACCAACCTATAAAATGGATTTGCACACATTTCAAATAATAACTGTGGAAAAGGGGGGCAAACCCCGCCTCAAAACCCCCCAAACCATGTTCCCACACCCCCCACACGTCCATTGATTTTGAAATTTTCCCCTTTTCCCCTTTATACAACGGGTTTTAACCCACCCCACAATCCATCCCCAAAACCTTGTTTGGGTTAAAGGGTCTGTTTAAACCCTCCCTTTTCCCCCTGATCAAAAACCCCGCCAATCAATCGCCACCAAAAACCCCCCCCCCCCCCCCCTTCCTGCTTTCCCCCCAAACTTAAAAAAAACCCCTTTAGAAAATTTTTGCCCATGACCATCGACCGTCCCCGGCAAAACCCCAGTTGACCTTTTGAAAAAAACACGTCCCCCTCCTTTTTAAACCCATTCCCCCAAAAAACTTCGGGAAACAATTTATAGTCCCACACAAGGGGAATTTAAACGCCCTGTAATCCTTAAGGGGACTCTGCCCCCTTACCCTTTGGGGACAAGCCTAAAGACCCCCGTACTTTTGCTGCCGCCCCTTTTCCCCCCCTCTTTCATTCTATTTAACAGCGTTTTAAAAAAAACCCCTTTTTTAAAAGATCCCCCAAAGTTTTAAGTTTTTAAAATTTACTTGGTGTCCCCTCAATTCCCCGGTGCCCTTTGGGCCCCTTTCACATGTCTACAAAACGCTCTCCAAATCTCCCCCCCTTCAATTCACCACCCAAAGCTTCCCCGCCTTCTCCCCAAGCTTTCGGGCTCTTCAGCACAACCCCATCAAGATCCTCCCTATTAACTCCTTTACTTTTCCCAAAAATGCCCATACCCCGCATTTCCCCGGAAAAATACTCATCACCTCCGTTGTTTTTAAAACCTGCCCCCCCCTAAACCCTTTCACCTCAGGGGTGCACTTAAATCTCCTATTGGGGTCGCCGTCCTCCATGGGTGGGTTTTTCCCCCCCAAAAACCCCCCCCACATGCCGATGGCCCCTTTTCCCCCCAAAGCACTTCCCCCCCACCCGCCTGCAAAACCCCCACTGCATGGGAAACTCTTCCTTGCACTTCTCTTATCCTGCTCTTCCCGATCACTATTGCCTCTGTTTGGAATACCCCCTCCCACTACTCCTTTTAAGATAGTATCCCCAATTTTACTTCCCCAAAAAATTTTTTTAATCCATTTCTTCAGTCGATTTTATCCGCTTTCCCCCCACCCACGTAAAAAACCCACGAATCCTCTCCTTGGCCACAAATGTCCCACCAAAGTACAACTTTTTTCAACCCTTTTTGCCCCCCTCACTTAGTTCCCCCCACAGCGAAGCAAACCCCTCCCCACTTCCTCATCCCCAAGGAGTGCGTTTTTTAATTTTCCAATTTGCTTTCAAACCGTTTCCCCTAACGGGGTCCCATGCTACCCCCACCACCCTGCCCTTTTTGATCTGAATAAATTGCTTCTATAGTGTTAAAAACTCCACTGAAAAACCCCTTGCGTTATATAATCCTATCCATCTAGCCGTATTCCCCCCTTACTTTCTTTTGTTGCACTTCACCCATTTTAACCCCAAAAAAGCATCTCGTTTTCCCCAAAAATCTCTACACGGTCTCGCAACACGTTTGAAAAATAAACCCGCCCCCGCTGGGGATCACATCAAATCTCCGTATTTTTACAATTCCAATCTCCCCCAAACAAAGAACCCTGGGCCCGGCTCTCAAGAAATTTCACCAGATCATCCCTTACAAATGGGCCCATTTTACCCTCGCATCGTTCTCCGCCCGGAAACATACACCCCCAACAAAGGGGCACGGTTTTACGCATCCCCACCGTTTTCCCCTCCATTATTTTTTCCCTCAAAACCCCCCCCCCCTCAAACCTTTAGCAAACAAACGGGTTTCCTCACGAATTAAAACACCCACTCCACCTTTTTAAAATTGTTGGAAATTACCAAAAACCTATATCCATCCACCTCCAGCAATTTTTTCCCAATTTTTAATTTTTGTCTTGTATAAAGGCAAAAACTACTTTTAACGATAAGCAGTCCTTTGAAAACCCTACCAAAATTACCACTCTTACATAAACCCTTAAATTAATTTTTTTACACCTTAGGCCTGCTTTTCCCTTTTCCACCCACTTTTTCCCCCCCACATTTTTCCGCTGTTTCCCGGGGACCTCATACACACCCTCCTTGAAAACTCACCCCCCCCCCCTCCACTCCTAACCCCCTTTCTGGCGTTTCTTTTTTTCTGTTTTTCTACACACAAACCCTTTAATCCCCCCTTTTTCCCTGGTTTTTTGTGCTGGAGTGAGGACGTCATCCCCAGTTTAGACGTGACAGCTGCCCGCTTCCTCGACACTTCCTCTTCCCCCCATGCTAGTCTCCTGACCTCCTCATTGTGGGACCTCCAAACCTTTTAACCCCCTCATTCCCCCTTTCCTACTTGGGCCCAAGGGCCCCATTTCATTTCCCTTTTTTCAAAACCCACATGTTCCCCTTTTCCCCGTACCCGGTTCCCCTCGTTTCCTCGTAAAAGGGTTCCTCCGTTTAGGGAACATCTCCTGCCCAAAAAATTCTTTAAGCACGACCCCCAATTTCTAAAGTCATTTTGGTTTCGTCCCTTTTCCCCCTGTGGATCACCCCAGCAGCGCACTCAATTGGGTGCCTGCAAACCCCCTTGCTCCACCCCGTTGCCCTTTCCCCCCACTTCCTCACTCCACAACCGACCACGCCCACGTCCCCTCCGGGGGGTTCTGATCTGTCCCTGTTTGGTCCCCGCCTTTGTAATGTCATTCTTGGGATTCCCCGGCCAGTCCTCCGCCCCACACATTCAGCCGCAATGTGATCAAAAACCATCACACGTCCCCAAGTTCTACGTTGGCCAGCGTAAGTTACGAGTTTTTTTGTGTCCCCCAAAATTTATTTTTTAAAAACATACAAGGTATTAAAGGGTTTTTTCCCCCAAATCATCTTTAGGGTTTAAAAATACCTTCCCGGGTAACCCACTAAGCCCCCGCCCTCCACTTGCCCCCTTTAGCCCACGTGTTTCAGTTTCCAAAAATTTCCCCAACACACTACGTAGGTCACTTCTTTTCCCCGAAAGGCAAAATTACGTAAATTTACATACGTAAAATTTTATGAAAAAATCGACCCCTCTTTTCCCGGATGCCCTCGTTAACCTCGATAGCAACATCCTGATATTGAGCAAGTTTGTTCCCCATACACGGTGATGACAGCATTTTACGAACATTCGGTAGTTTTTCCCTTTAAGGCTAAAAACCCTAAAAAGGGCCCCAATCCTCAAACCCCCAAAAGGGCTCTCGAATAAACAGAAGGGAACAAAAGTCAACGCCGAATCTTTATTTAAATTTTTACCTCTCAGTAATTCTATGCCGACAGTGTTAAATTTTGCGTCCCCACCCCAACCACCATTGTGACAGGGCCCGGCTAGCCCCTTGCGCCTGTCAGAGAGGAAATAGAAAAAAGTCCAAACCCCACCGGGGCCCGGGGGAGGAATGATTCTTGAGAAATAAGTTATTTGCGACATGAAGTGTGTTTTAGTTTGTATTTATGTTACGTGCTGGGTTTTTGCACGATGAGATATACTTATATACTGTTTGGCATTGTGCATACAGTGCATCTGATTAATGTGATTTTGTTGCAAATTTTTGTGTGTATGTGTGGGTGTGTGTGTGGATGTGGGTGTGGGTGTGTGGGTGTGTATGTGTATATATATAAATATCCCTTTCTATTGTATTGAGCCTTTGTCATGGGTCAGACGTTATGTAATAATTTATATATGCATGATTGATTCTTTTTAAAGTTTATAATTATGGTCTGTACCCTGATACCGGTTTGGTGTTCATGCAAGTTCTTGATGTTAAGTTTTAGTCTGTATGGTATACAGACATATCTAGACAGTTTAGTGACGTAGTCCATTTGTCTGAAATTTGTATATGGGTTTATTGTAACAGTATAGAGCTTCAGTTATTGTGTTCTAAGCTGTATTCTTTGTCTGTTTATTTGTATGTTGGGATATGTTCGGCTGTATTGTTAGGGATAAGTATGTAGATTTTCTAGTTAGATTATGATGTTAGGTTTTGGTTTTTAGATTAATGTGAAGGAGGGGTTTTAACTGATATAACTTCTTTGTATATTTTATGTTCAAGTGTATTGAACCTTTGTCAGATGTCATTTATATGTACAATTTATATATATGCAAGGTTTTGTATGTCAATTCACGAACCTGTGACATGTAATTTTGTTTTTAGTTATGTTCTTGATGTAAGTTGTTGTTGTAACATCTTGCGAGCATGTAGGTACAATCCGTTTGTCAGTTAATTTGATTAGGTTCCTTACTGTTTCTTTATTTTTATGTTAAACTGTATTGGTTTTAAATAAAATATAAAAAAAAAAAAAAAAAAAAAAAAAAATTACCAACATGCCAAAGACCAATTAAAGGACATGTTTGGCAACACTGAGGAGATAAAGGTAGCTATACTTTATTGGTTGTTGAATCTAGAGGCTTGTTGCCATGACCATCAGAGCCTAGAGAAGTTCCAAATCGAAGTTATGAGTTTGACAAATAGTCTTAAAGATTTACATGATTGGGGTACGTCAGAATGGTTCATCAGTCAGGTGATTCAAAGGAAACTGGCTGGCACTACAGTGCATGAGTTACACTTAAAATATCGGATGAACAGGATCACGATACAACAAATTGTTGAGAGGTTGGGAGATCTCATTTCTCATTTGAGTATAGGTGTGAGAGAAGAGTCACCACCATCACCACATAAAAACACAGTCATTCAAAGATCTCAAGAGATCAGTCTAAAGCTCATACGACTAACATTGGAGTTTACTATGGTAAAGAGGTGTCTGTGGCATGCAAAGAGAATGTAACCTTTATTCGGCTCATGTACACACCCTCATTTACAGGCTATCTCCCCCAACCAGCGAACCAGGTGACTAAGAGTTGACGATGGGGCCCCGTTGTTCAACTAGTGACCAGGTTCCAGCCAATAATAAGATGGTTTTGGCAATCGCAGAGGTTATGTGGGTACCACTCTCCTGTCTGCCCTTGTCATTCCCATTCTAGAGCTGATTGAAGCACGGTCTGCTTTCTTGTGGCTTCTATTCTGCCTTGCTTACCTTGGAGTGCACTATACTTATCACTGTACATAGTGTACGTATTGCTGGTGGGGGAAAATAAAGTCAAAATTTTTTGCTGTGTTTATTTTGCTCCTTTTTCCCCGGAAAACAGGCCATTTGGGACCCCCTGGGTTGAAATAGGGGTTTAGCCTGCCCGAGAGCTGGAGTGGACTTAAAAAACGGTTGGCTTAGGTGATGTCATAGCGGGAAAATTGTGCAGCTTGCGTCTGGCATTGCATTAGCTTTTTCCAAAAGCTTTAAAACTTTTCGTGTCAGTTGCTTTTTTATGGTCAGCCTTGTATTTGTGATCGTTCAACAGCTCGCTATACTTCTTTTGTGCTCGCTTCGCTCGGTCAATCTTCTAAACAGTATTTAGCTTGCTCTCTGGGATTGCTTTTTCAAATTTGCGTGTCATTGCAGTCGTTTCAGTCAACTTTTTCTATTGCGTGCCACCCTTTTATCGTATTCTGCGTCGTATTGTGCATAGCTAAACTTTTCTGCAAATTTAAAGTGTTACTTGGGGGATTCTGCAATCGTACTGTGCAAGGAATAACTTGTGCCACCTAGAGATCAGACATCTGGGGTTGGATATACTTTGTATAACCTACCTAAAAATTGCCCTATAGCTTTTGGAAATTGCTCGTTCCATTTGGGATAAAAAAAAAACCCCCCAAGCGCGCAACTGCATTTACTGATTGTGACAAACTTCGGGGAAAAAGAGTGGCACTCAACCCCCCCCTCTCGGGCAGGGCAAAAACTCTATTTCCCCGCAGGAGGAAGATGTAACAAAAGAGCAAAAGGCAGTCTAGTGCAGCAGGGTTTCTCGAGGTGAATCAGCGTCGTTGGATGAGCGGGGAAAAAACAACTTGACAGATGGGAACAGAGAGCATTCGCAAAAGAAAATTTTTAAGGAAAGAGAAAGGAGGGAGTTTTTGCATTCTGTAAAAATTTTTCTTTTTAAAAAAGCAGTACGTTTTCCCGCTACAACGAGGCCGAACAGAACAATTTTTCGAAAGCTTCGAAAATCAGGCTCGACCTTGAGGTGCCGGAACAGCATGGGCATCGTTTGGTTCATACAAAGCATTGTTTGTAAGGCACAGGAATTTACGTCAGTGTTTAAATGACACTGATTTTTCTGAAGACCACAGTGTTGGGAGCATATAACAGTATTCCCACTAAGTATCGTAAGCTTTTTAAACTAAGTCAGGCAGCAGCTTGGTCAATCCCCTGGTGGATTTTCTGAGACAGCACACCAAAGCTATTCCCACTTTGGTATAAAAGCAAGTGGTGTCACCTCCTTTGAGGAGCTGGTACAACTTTATTCTGATTGACAACCTGCTGGGTCGGTGTGACCAAGGTCGAGTCCCTTTCTGCAGGATCGTGACTTAACTACTGCATTGGGAGGCAGCCAGGTTGGCTGGATATCATTCGAAACAACTGCTCCTTGTCCAGCTGTCCGTCCTCTTTTCAACAGCCTGGCCATGAGCAGAGATTGTCAACCTTGGTGAATTGATAGTGCCAGCCGAGGGAGAACCATCTACATCAGCCAACTAAGTCAACCTGTTGAGCCACGCTTTTTCTCAACTTATGGGTCCACACTGCAGAGAGACAAACTACTCAACATGGTGCACCTCGACTACAGTTCCAAGACACCAGCCACAGCAACACCAGTTTGCAATGTCCCGCAGGGAGTAAAGGGCAAGCCTGTCGTCTGCTTCCTCCTGTAACAAGTAGGTTTTCATATCCGTCCCAACTGCCCCCCACAAGCCCCAACCCAATCGGGAAAATCTCTAATATCCCTAGTAACATGTCCCGAGAGAAGTAGAAAAAGGGATGGCCCCTTTTTATTGTAAGTCCTTAATTTCCCTTCAGGAAAACTCAGAAACAACTGAGTTCTATACCTTTAGAGATACTGGAGTCAATATTGCTCACCTTATAAGAAGGAAAATTTACCCCATTCAAAGAAACACTTCCTTGAATTCTCTGTTTCATTGGAAGCATTTGGAGCTATATATTCTGTCCCCTTGCATAAAATTTTATTGTACAGTGCAAATATTAACACTGGGTACTTGACTGTGGGTGTCTCCAAGGGATTCCCCATGAAAGATGGCATGTCATTACTGGGTAATAACATTACTACTGTCATTGTGGTCCCCTAAACCTATAATGATTAATTCTTCTCCGGTGCTGGCCATAACTCGGGCAACATCCAAGGGTTGTCTGGCGAGAATGTTGACCTATCCTTGGACGACTCCGATCTCGGAATAGCCCACTTTGTTTTTTATGAGGAAAACGGCCAGAGCCTCGTATATCAGGTGGACAGACCCCCTATCAAGCCTTCCTATTCCAGGTTGCAGGATTGCCAGATATGTTTTCCATGCCCGAGGGACCTGTCTTCCGGGAGAGAACAACGAAAGGACCCATCCTTAAATTCACTTTTTCTCAGGGCAGCCATGGTAAATCCTTTTTGGAATCATCCGGTCAAGCATGAACTAAAAAACGATTATTTATCTGCAACTGAGACTGTAAGGAAATAGAGCGCCGGCAATTGTCTGATAGGTTAGTGGTCCAACAAAGTTTAGACTCCAATATTGAATAAACTCTAGTACATCAATTAGGAAGGTTCACTTAGGAATTACTAAAAACTTTGTAAAGAATCGCAAAAAAAATTGTTTTTATTGGCCCAAAATTAAAGCAAGATTTTGTATAATCATATTAAGGTGTTTAGCCGAGAATGTCAGCAAGTAGTGAAACCTGGACATTCCATTAAACCTGCACCCTCTCCCAACCTATACCTGCTGATGGAGAACCTTTTGCAGATTTAATAGATTTGGTGTAGGTCCCTCCTAGGTCAAAGTCGGGAAATCAGTATTTATATACGATTTATGGATAAAGTAACCAGATATCCTGAAGCAAATTCCCAGTGGCAGTATAAACTAAAAGCTATTCTAAAAGCTTTAAACCAAATTTATTTCTTTTTTTGGCATTCCTAAAACTATTCAAATGATCAAGTACTAACTTCACTGCCAAAGCATTTAGGGAAGCATTACTAGGTTAGGGATAATCCACAATTTATATCCACTGCCCTATCGAATCCTCAGTCCCAAGGCGCTTGGAGAATTCTATCAGACTTAAAAACATGATGGAGAACTTCTTGCAATGCATTTTCTTACAGAATGAAGCTGTCCTCAGTACAGAACGGTGGCAAGAGTCTACGGGTATTGTTCCTTTGAGCTGATCTTTGGGCACAATTTGTTTTTTTTTAAAAAAAAAAAAAAAAAAACAGGCCCTCTTAGATGCTCTAAGAAGGATGGATGGGAACGACTTTAGCTCAACCACTCCTACAGACCCGGCTTCAGGTTGCAGGTGGCACGTCTTAGCCAAGGCTAACCTAAAGACACTCAAAGTAAGATGAAACAGATTATGACAGAAGTGCCACAATCCGCCCTTCATCCCAGGAGACAAAATTGTTTGGAGCAGGAACCTATACCTGGCCACACACCTTGAAAGCTAAGATTTATGGGACCTATGCAAATTGTAAGTAATTATATAATGTAAATTATGTGGTAGCTTCCATTGATAAGACCTCAAAAACCAAAATTTTAACCACTCAATCAATTAAAATCTTTTCATACACCAGATATAGTTCCTCAGTAATGACTCTGTCCTCTACCTCTGAGGACGACCCTGATCTTTGCACCTATCTCTGAAATTAAATATTAAACTTTCAAATTCTGTCCTCCTCAAGGATCCTAGCCCTTAATGGAGGGACTAATCTAAATGCAAGCAACAGTTAACTGAGTTTCTACAATCATATACTAATATTTTTTCGGATGTGCCGAAAAAATGTACTTAGGTTATCATGATGTAGATGTGGAAACTCCCTAAACCAATAAACCCTAACTCTCCCCTACAGAGCTAACCCTGAAAAGCAGAGGCTACTCAGCAGGAAAGTAGAATTTCTGCAAGAGGCATGGTTTAGTGGAAGAGTCAATCGAGTCATGGGCTTCACCGTGCAACCTTGTTTAAGAAGGCTGATAAGAGGCTTCGTATGTGTAACAACTACCGAATGAGGTGAATGAGGTCACAATCACAGTATGGCTTACCCTCTTCCCTCGTCTGGATGATGTAATTGACTTGTGGGTAAGGCCTACTTTGTGTCCAAGTTAGATCTCCTTAAAGGTTACTATCAGGTTGCCTTGACGGGATAAGTCGAAGGAAATTCCTCTGCCTTCGAATTCCAGGAGGTCATTATCAATACACAGTTAACCCCCTTCGAATGAAAACTTCCACTCTTCATCAGAAACCTTAATCCATAAGGCAATTAGAGGACTGAAGGCACGGCAGCATACTAAAGAATGTTGTGGTGTCTGATACTTGGGATCAACACCTACTAGACTTAAGGCTCTTTTTGAGACCTTTCAGAGTTCCATTTATCATTAACTATCTAAATCTTCCCTTGGCCAGGCACTGTCACTTTTCTAGGCCATGAAGTCGGTAGTAGTAAAGTTGCTCCTAAACTTGCTAAAGTTCTTGCTATTAAAGATTTATCCAGTTCCTCATCATAGGAAATCTCTCAACGTTTCCTAGGCATGATAGGATTTTACGAAGATCTGTAAGAATTTCTCAATATTGTTAGCCCTCTTAGCTCTCTACCAAGACACAAAGTTCCCTTTAATTGGAGGCCCAGATGTCAAAAATCTTTTGACAAAGCAAAAAGATTATTGTGTACTGCGGCAATTCTTTTGTCTCCAGACTTCTCCAAACCTTTTTCATTACCAGGTTTGATGCGTGTGAGTCTGGGGTAGGCAGTACTATTACAAAACGAGAATGAGAGTTGTAGCCTGTAGCTTAGTTATTGTAAGTTCCAGCCACATCAATGACCCACCCCCACTCCGCTTACTCTAACCATTGAAAAAGCCCTCGCGCTGGTACTCTGTCTTTGGAAGCATTCGATTGTTATGTTGGCCAGACTCGCAAGGTGGTCACCATCTACAGTGATATCACAATCCTCTAGTATACTCCAAGCATGAAGAACCACAACACTAGGGCTCATGCGGTTGGGCTATGCAACTGCAACCCTATTCCATCAGAATTAAATATATTGCCGGCAAAGAAAATATGTTGGCAGACCTTTATCCTAGAGTCTAATACCATTATTTACTTAGGGTAAGGATGTTAAGTTTCCTTGTGGTAACCCTTTCACCTCTTTTATTATCCCCTGTGTGTGGGGTTTTTTTTAGTTGAGGGGATGCGGCTACCTGGGTACCGCCTGTATCTTGGACCTATGCTAGCCCCAACTGACTGCTGTCTCAACTCTGGATTTAGGTTTGGCTTTTTGTTCAACGAGAAAAGCTGAGCTCTATCTAAGAGTTGTATGGTGGAGAGGAAAGGCAGTCCCATTTATTTTGTGCCAGGGGGCACACCATTTACCACATGGGAGGTGCAGCCTAATCCTGAGCCTTCTCGGGGTGGGAGTGTGGCATGCAAAGAGTACATAACCTTTATTCGGCGCATGTACAAACCCTCATTTACAGGCTAATCTCCCCCAACAGCAAACCAGGGTTTACTAGAGTTGACGATGGGCCCGTTGTTCAAACTAGAGACCAGGTTCCGAGCCAATAATAAGATGGTTTTGGGCAATCGCAGAGTTGTGGGTACACCTCCCTGTCTGCTCTTGTCATTCCCATTCTAAGCTTGGTTGAAGCACAGTCTGCTTCGGGGGGGGGCGGAGGGGGTTCTGCCTTGTCTTACTGTGGAGTGCACTATACATTTATCACTGTACATAGGTAGCATATGCTGTAAGGATAATGGTAAGTCAAAACTTTTCTGCTGTGTTTATTTTGGTCCCTTTACACCCGATAAAGGCATCTGGACTCCCCTGGGTTGTAATAGTGTCCTAAGCAAGAACCTCTAAGCAGAACCCAGAGGCCACTCCATGCCAGAATATGCGTATTCTGCGAAGGTGAACACGCTAGCATGAGTTGCTCGGAGTATACAACACTGAGACAGCAGGCAACAAGACTAAAGGAGTTGAGACTCTGCTTCAAATGTGTGGGGAACCCATTTGCCAGAGACTGAGAACACCCAGCTCAGTGATGTCGAATCTGCTGCAAAGGTTTAAGCACCATACTGCACTATGTCCCCAATAATTTAAGAGAACCCCAGCTAGTAAGGGATATCTCTCAAGATAGAGATAGGAAAAGTGAGTCCTGGAGACCTGATATGGTCCCCTCTTTTGCCTTTGTATACCTTTGAAGAATTTCGAGAGTATATCTAATCTCTTAGCCTGCCTATGGGCCAGGCTCGTCTGGTGTCTCGCCTGGTCACCAGGCTGTTGCTGCTGGAAGCCCGCTGCCCACATATCCATCACAGCCTGGTTGATCGGCACTGTGGCATGCAAAGAGTACGTATAACCTTTATTCAGCGCATTACACCACCCTTTCCTCATTTACAGGCTATCTCCCCCAACCAGCGAACCAGGTTGCTAAGAGTTGATGATGGGCCCTGTCTTTCAACTAGGACCAGGTTCTAGCCAATAAGAGAAGATGGTTTTGGCAATCGCAGAGGTTATGTGGGTACCGCTCTCCTGTGTGCCCTTGTCATTCCCCATTCAGAGCTGGTTGAAGCACGGTCGCTATCTTGTGGCTTCTAGTTCTGCTTTGGGCTTACCGTGGAGTGCACCTATACATATACACTGTACATAGTGTACATATTGCTGTTTTCTAAACTGGTGAAGGAATAATATAAGTCTAAACTTTTTCTACTGTGTTATTGCTCCCATTTACATACACCCGGGATAAAGGCCCATTTGAACCTGGGTTGTAATAGGCACCTGGTGAAGTTTACTGTCTAGTTTCTCTTCTTGAAGGCTTCAACACTTGTTCCAGCGGTGTTCCTGATATCTTCTGGTAAGATGTTGAAAAGTCTGGGACCCCGATGTTGATACAGTGTTCCCTTATTTGTCCCACCACACCCCTGCTCCTCCACTGGGTTATTTTACACTACCTCCCATAGCTCTCACTCCCGTATGTTGTTATGGCAGTGTGCAGATTTGGAACTAATGCCCTTCGAGTCACTTCCAGTATATACTATCATGTACCTCTCTCTCCTCCGCTCTAATGAGTAACATGTTCAAGACTTGCAGCATTCCCAGTAGTTTAGGTGCTTTACTACTGGCTCAGATGTGAGACGTAAACGATCTCTGTATTGTTTCAGTCTCGGGGGGGGGGGGGGGGGGGGGGGGGGTCCGATATTTCTCCAGCCCCTGAAACGGGGCCGTCAACACTGAGCAATATTCAAGTGAGGGAGCACAGTGATTTGAAGAGTGTCACGACATCGCATTGTTTCCCTTGTTTTGAGAGTTCTCAATACCCACCCAGTCATCTTCCTGGCTGTCATGATCTATGTCTTATTATGGTCTTTAAAAGAAAGTCCGCTGACATAATTATTCCTAGGTCTTTTACGTGTTCCTTACATTCTATCTGGTGACCCCTTGAGTTTTGTTATATAGTGCTTCCTTTTGAGTTCTTCATCTTTTCATACCTAAACAGCTGGACCTTATCACCATTGAATGTCATGCTGTTTTCCACTGCCCACTGGAAAACCCTGTTTATGTCTTCCTGTACTTTTTCAGTGTCCCCTCACCGTAGCTGACTTTCATGCTTTATTTTAGCGTCATCTGCAAATGAGATACAAAAGTGTGGCTGGGTGTTTTTGCTATGTGGCAATGAGGACGAGAAACAGCAGAGGTGGCCAGAGAACAGTGCCTACCTTCCCATAATGCCCTGGTCTTCATTTTGTGTGCTATCACTCCATGATTGCATTTGTCAAATGCCTTTGTAAATCACATCTGCATTTTGGTCGTCTTCCAGTGCCTCCATAATAATGTCATAATGGTTTCATCAAGCTGTGACAAGACATGATCGTCCTGCTCTAAAACCATGCTAGTTCGGGATATGTTGGTTATGCTGGTCTATGAAATTTGTAACCTACAGTCTCATCACTCTTTCGAAGATTTTTATGATGTGAGAAGTTTATGGCTACTGGTCTGTAATTTTTAGGTAGTGCTCTACTACCTCCCTTATGCAAAGGAGCTATGTCGCACTCTTTAAAGGACCTCTGGTATTCACCTAGATCTAAGCTCTTTCTCCCAAAGAATACTGAGGGGCTCGTGCTAGTGGTACTTTGCACTTTATCTTCCTTAAAAATAAAGCAATCCATGAAGAAAATCTGGTCCAGTGCTGATGAGTGGGCATGTTTTCCATTTCTTTTTCCAAATCATAGGGTTTGGTACTAAGTCAGTTAGTTGAGTCGAGCGCCTTCATCTGAGTGGAAAATATTTTTGCATTTCTAAACCTTGCTGTCATTTAGAGTGGGTTGCTGAATCACTGGATCATACTTGTTCTTTTAGGATTTCACTCATTTCCTGTTCATCGTCAGTATACTAGTCTCCTCTCAGTATGGTCCAATTCTACATGTAGTTCATAGCTTGATTTTGCATAGGAATAGAAATATTTTGGTTTCTTGCAATATCCTGTACTGCCTTTTGTTCCCTTTGCACTTCTTCTGTGAAGGTATGACATCTTAAGGTTTTTGCTCTAATTCCAGTGATTCTCTCTGCTAAGTCTATCTTTCCTCTGTTGTAGCATATTTGTTTTTAAGCAGTACAGTAACCCATTTTCTTCTTCTGTACCATCTCCTACACTCTCTCTCTATATCTGATCTTCCTTTGGGTTTCCTCAATGGTACATGTTTCATACATACTTTGTATGATTCTGCATTCAGCTTGTCTAGGCACTGGTGGGGATTTAGGGTGCTCATGTCTGATTCCCAGGGTATGTCTGATAGCTCTTGGTTTATTTTTTCCAGTTAATTCTATGGTTGTTAAAATTAAACTTACAGAACATCCCATCTCCAACTTTAGTGATGAAGTTTCCTACCCCTGAGTTAATATTAGTTTCAACCTCTATGATGTTATGATGAGAGTAAATAGTTTTGGAAACTGTTATGTCTCTGATCAGTTCCCCCTCGTTGTTTTGTAATGCAAATCCAAGGGTATTTTCATTTCTAGTGGAGATCAATTACCTGTTGGTTTAAAAGTACTTTTCACAACCCTCATTATTTCCCTGGTAATGTGCCGTTGAGCCAGGCCTGCTTCCCGGGGATATTTCTGGTATAACATTTCGTTGTGCCATCTTCCATTTTATATGAGGGAGATTAAAATCTCCAAGGAGTAAAATATTTGGTGTAGGACTTTCTAGCCTATCCAGATAGCTATCTATCTTACTTAACCGATCTGTGAATTCCTTAGCATTGCCGTTATACTAGGTATACTATAAATTACCAAATTTCCTATATTCAACTTTAATGCCTAGAATTTCTACTCTATCAATTCGTATAATATCAGCACTTCTGTGCAACAGAAAGGTATCCTTACATAATTCCTAACTCCTCCTGTGACCTGTTGATTCCATCACATCCAATACAGTAGTTTTTCTATCTTTATCTCCTGTCCAAAACATCCCTGTATGTGTTTCTGTAATAACTCTGAATATGGGCCATTCTAGCTTCTGTCAGGAGCCCACTGACATAACTAACTCTTCATTTTTATTTGATTTCAAAAAATCCCTGTAAATTTGCCAAATATGAAACAGGAATTACCATGTGGGATGGTTTTGTCTCGCTTTGGTGTTTCATTAGTGTACCAAATGGTGGTGTACTACCTGTATGTCCCCTGGTGTACACTCCCTTGTTTCTTCTCCAGTACTGCTTCGTGCTTGTTTTTGCTTATTGGCCTTGACGGGCTGATGCTGGTTTGGTACACCCCATTTTAGAACTGCCCACCTGTCCTCTCGTACCATCCGCCCCTGTATTGTCTCTTCCTTTTTTCGAGCTTTTCCTCTTGTCTAAAGGAGAATGCTGATCATTTTCCACAGGGCGCGGCGAACTCTGTACACTGCGTTCCTTTTACATGATGGTCCCTGGGCAGCTCAGTGTCATAACATTCTCTGGACTGTCGTTGAAGCTTTACAAATTACTGGATGGAAGTACCTGCACTCTTTGTTGAATCGACACTTTCCCCTTCCTCAACATGTTTCGCACAGTTTCTGTGTGTTTATTCCAACAATTTTTGCCGTACAGGCACATAACTTTAGCATAGTAACTGCAAATGTTCCTACCTATATTTATTGATTCTGTGTCATTCCCAAAGTTTTTTGTTCTGATACCTGATCTGAGTTCCCTTGTTCACTTTCTATTGGCTATTTTCCCTTCCTTGCTCGTTTTCATTTGTTCCTGTCTAGTTTCTCAATCCTCCCTTCCCCTTTCCACTACGTATGTATCTATCCCTGTTTTCCTTTCCAACATTGGGGGCTTCTGTATACATTTTCTAACTCTTGCCCTTATTTTCACTCCTTGGTTTTTACCTCTATTTGAACTTTCCTCCTTTTCCTTGTTCCTTTTCACCTGTTTTCCACTCTTTGTATAACTCTGGCAAGCTCCTTAGAAACTTCTTATGCTTCTAGGTTTTCACTTATCCAGTCCCTCTCTTCTGCTTCACCCAGCTGTCCCCTTTCACTGGGCAAATCCCAGAAACGACTTTCTTGTTTTTGGGTCATTTGTCATGGTTGCATGACGCTTTGTATAAATATATGTGATGTTTTATCGCATATTTCACAATCAGATGCCCCTCATGTTCTCCCCAAAGATTTTATACATAACAACATCCTTTATTCCTGCCATGATTACTTTTAAACAGGTGAATGTGGTGGATGGTGTATTTTATTATGTGTGCTGGTGTGGGTGGCTGTAAGGGAGATGGGCTGGGTGGTGGATGGGCTGGGCAGTGGGATGGGCTGGTAGTGGGTATATATGGGGAGAGGGTAGGGACAAACAGGAGGGGGGGGCTGTGGCGTGGGTGGTTAGCTGGGAGAGAGGGTTCTGTGAAAGAATGAGGTGCAAGTGAGGGGAGCCGTGGGTGGGATTGTTGATGGGTGGGGTAGGATCCGGGGAATAGGGTGGGGGCACGAGGCGGGGGCTTGGAGGTCGGGTGCGGGTGGCACTTTCAACTTGTTCCCATATAATATAATAACCATGTTTTACACTACACTTAGGATTAAACAAAATTAACTTTAATCCATAAGTTCAGTTTACTATATCACTGCCTATTTATATCCTTTTCATCTATTCATTATATGTGGTAACTCGTACCTTCTTGTATCACTTGTCACATGTCAACACCAGGACAAGTACATTACCCACCACTGCCACACT
Organism: Cherax quadricarinatus; assembly: GCF_026875155.1. Lineage (NCBI taxonomy): Eukaryota > Metazoa > Arthropoda > Malacostraca > Decapoda > Parastacidae > Cherax > Cherax quadricarinatus. Next base: position 28,650,150 of record NC_069457.1, read on the forward strand.
GATCACAATGTTTTTTGTTTTATTTCCCTTTTATTTTATCACTGGTATTTTATCACTGTGTTGTGCACTGGTTATCTCAAGGATATACAATTTATTTATTCAAAATGCACTTTTCTTTTCACTGTACTACACTGGGATGGTTATATTGTTCACACAGCACTAGGCTTACTACAGTAACTTTCCCCTGCACTCCCACAGCAGTAAACTTAGGAGAGGTAACGGGGAAAAAACCCGTCACACAGTAGACTTATGCTTTTCATTGATTGTATGCTCAATTTATTATACTGTGATTCCCTGCAACCTCAATGCTATCACACTACATCACCGTTTTATTACTTTGACTGTAAGTGAAATATTCCTCCATTATTTCCACTTCACTCTGGTACCTCCGGCAATAGTTTCGCTAGCGCCAGTTGCTTGTAAATATTCCTATATGCTTACACCATACATTTTACGCCATACTGGGGATAGTTTAGATTACTCGTATCTTCAATTTATTTCACTATGTCACTACACAAATATATATTTGTCACTCATATAATTTTATAGATAGTTCAATATCTGTTTGGGGGGGTTTAAATTTCCACTTGTGTCGACATCTGGCAATAGAGTTCGCTAGTGCCGGTCAGGGCTTTTTTCACCATAGTAAACCGTTGTTCTAACCGGCACTCTCCATAGACACTGTAATCCATAATTTTTCTATTTGGTGTTTAACCTGACATTCCTTTTATGTTGGTTCCCCCACAAGGAAGTATAGCACTTTATGGTTGCACACGCTTATTTCCCGCCCTCTGTTCCCACTTGGGACTTTCCAGAAAAAGTCATTTTTGATCTGGAGTTTCAAACAGTAGCGCGTGACTTCCCCTCACAACCCCATCTGGAAATAATATGTGATCAAAACTATGTTCAGATTGAATTCAACGTCCCAAAATTAGAAACACAATTTTAACAATGAACTGCAAACTTTGTTTGGGCCAGTGAAATCAGTCACAGCCTCACATAATGATAAATCAGCCACAGACATCCTACTCACTTGCCACATTATTCCGCACAGGTTATATAGAACCAGAAGGCAAGAAATGCAACAATGAAAGCCATGATGATCTGATAGGGGGTGTAATCCATGGCTAAATCTCAATGAACACGTTTGCTTTTTGCAGCTCTTACTGCAGACAATGAGAGGATTTTCCTGCACTCAACACAATTTTTGTCTTCCACCACCACGTACCAACCCACTGTAGTAACAGTGTGAATAGTGGGAGTGAAGCCTATAATCCGAGTGAGAATCACGGAGGTGCTGCCCTACCTACAGTCATGGCAAAGGTTGCGAATAGGCACAGGTCTGAAACAACCCGATTACTCTTTGACTTGGGAGAACAAGTATCCTTAATAACAAAGAAGTTGGTGGCTAAATTAAAGTTGAAGGCCACCAGAACAGTTAGTAAGACATTGGGAGGGGTTATAAGGCAGGTCTCACCCAAATCTTATGATGTAGTGGATGTCACAGTCAAATTAGGTGGACATCGCAGAGACATTACAGCCTTGGTGGTAGAGACGTTACCCACGGCGAGAGGTCTTGCTGTAGCAGGCAAGAAATTGAAAGACCTTGGCATTAAGCTGGCTGGTGGGAAGCCAATCAATAGATGGATTCATGTCTACACGACAGTAAGTTTAAGGGAAGAATTGGTTTATACAGTTCTCCAGTAAGACACATCATAGGCGGCAGGATTCCACCTGAATTCCCTGCCACGCCAGAGAGGTAAGAAGGTGTCCCAATGATAGCTGTGAGTAGTGATATGAGTATCGGTAACACAATGAACTGCCAGGAAGCTGAACCAGGTAGGTAGTGAAGAAACACTGGCCACCTTGGGAAAACACTTTTACAGTACGTAAAGAGGAGATAGATTGCCATTAAATCCAGGAAAGTCTTATCAGTGGGAGGAAAGGCTACCAGGGCATGTGGGCCACTGGGTGGGAATGTATGGAGCCGCTCATCAAGATTTAACGAAAGATGTTAAAGTTGAAAAAAAGGGTGCAAAGACCACCGAACCAACAAGTTTACATACACCCCCAAGGTCCACAGGGGAAATCTGGATAGTTTGAAGTTAACCAAGTGTGCTCGACGGAGTGGCCAGACAGCACTCATGTCCAGGATCTGCTGTGGGGGCCCGCGGGAGGCTGACTTGATTTAGACTTAGTGTCTACCTTCGCCGGTGAAAGGATATGGAAATTTATTTGGTCCTAAAGTTCCACAGGACAGATACGGCGTACAAAGATCCCAACTTGTCATGGATAAATAGCTGAGTTGGGGTGGCCCTTAAACCCTCCCAAAAAACACACACTCACCCGGGATGGTGAAGGTGGTTGGAAGGTCCTTCTTAATTGATAGATTTACCCATCAGGGAAGAAGTAGGTAGTTCATACTGTTAGTACACTAATATTAGGACTATTGAGGCAACTGTAGATAATAATAATGTAGACCTAAGACCTTAACATAGGTAGTAAATAAATCAAATCAAATCAAATCAAATCAAGTTTATTCTCTATAAGGATTACAATGCTGGGTTTACAGAATTTGGTTATTGTGTGGTTTACATGTAGTAAAATACTAATTATAGAGGGGTCCACTAGAACACCTAGTACGGCTAGGCATTTCGGGCAGACTTAGCTTAACTCTTAACTTTAAAATATTACAAATTATGAGGTAAGTTGCAATTATGGCTAAGTGACTAAATCTAGTTTGTGAGTTTAGCAATGTGAATGCTTTTGTCTTGGCACAATACATAGTTTCAGTATTGGAGTATCACAGACCAACTTATGACTAGTTAGGATTCATTATTTTAAGATTAAGATTGATATTTCTGTGTTTCTGGTCAAATGGGTGAGTGGGTGTAAGTGTTAACCACCAGGTGGTATTCATGTAATTAGTTGATGGGGTGTATCAGGGAGATAAAATGTTTTCTAATGGTAGTTTTGAAGGTGATGAATATGTCTGCAGTTCTAGAGTTTCAGGTAGGGTGTTCCAGATTTTAGGGCCTTTGACATACATTGAATTTTTGTAAAGGTTTAGTCGGACACGGGGAATGTCATAGAGATATTTGTGTCTGGTGTTATGCCTGTGGGTTCTGTCACAACTATGAAGAAAGCGTTTTAGGTCAAGGTTAATATTGGAATTTAAGGTCCTGTAGATGTAGATTGCACAGTAGCAAGTGTGGATGTACTGAACAGGGAGTAAGTTTAGATCTATGAAGAGTGGGGGGTGGGTGTTGCCAGGGATAGGATTTAGTGATTATTCTTACTGCGGCTTTTTGTTGGGTTATTATTGGCTTTAGATGTGTTGCTGCAGTTGATCCCCAAGCACAAATAGCATAGGTGAGGTATGGATATATAAGTGAATGGTATAGTGTGAGAAGTGCATTTTGTGGCACGTAGTATCATATCTTGGAGAGGATCCCAACTGTTATGGATACTTTTTTGGTTATGTGCTGAAATTCAGGTTGCTGTTGAGGTATAGGCCTAGGAATTTGCCCTCATTATGTCTGGCAATTAGAGTGTTGTCGATCTTAATGTTAATTTGCGCAACTCCTGCTCTGCTACCAAACATAATATAGTAGGTTTTGTCAGTGTTAAGCATAAGTTTATTGGCTGTCATCCAAGTCAATATTTTGAGCAGCTCCTCGTTAACATTGGTGTTGAGGGTGGCAAGATTAGGTTGAGAGATGACATAAGTCGTGTCATCAGAAAAGAGAATGGGGTTCAGGTGTTGGGATATGTTTGGAAGATCATTGATGTATATGAGGAAGAGCAGGGGACCAAGGACACTTCCCTGCAGAACTCCAGTATCAAGTGGCCATGTTGATGAGCTGTGTCTTTTAAATTACCC
>NC_069457.1:28654532-28710733 GCF_026875155.1 Cherax quadricarinatus
CTTTCACGTTGTTCTCTATTTTTGGTATGCCAGCTTATATCCATTTCAGACGGGGGATCCTCGTTCATGAGTAACGAACTTCAGGAGTTTTTGGCTAGCAAAGGTATTGCCTGCAGCAGAACAACAAGCTACAACCCTCAAGGCAATGGTCAAGTGGAGCGGTTCAATGGTACTATATGGAAGGCAGTTACAATGACATTAAAGTCGCGCAATCTACCTGTTCAACACTGGCAAACTGTCCTACCGGATGCTCTTCACTCTATTAGATCACTGCTGTGCACAGCTACTAATGCAACCCCTCATGAAAGACTCCTCAACTATTCACGTCGTTCCTCTACGGGAGCCTCCGTGCCCACTTGGTTATGTCATCCTGGACCTGTTCTCCTGAAGAGTCACCGTAGGATGAACAAGACGGATCCTTTAGTGGAAGAGGTAGAGCTCCTGCAAGCTAATCCACATTACGCCCACATTCGCTACCAAAATGGTGAAGAGACTACAGTATCTACAAGACATTTAGCCCCAGTTGAAATCCCTATTAGTGTGGAATCTCAAGATACACCAATAGATGTGAAAGATGCTTCGTTTTCTCCTGAAAGCCCCTTGAGACTACCCCTATGGAAATAGAGGATTCTGCTCCAGCAGTTAATCAAACCCCGCTGGAAAATATCGAACCTGGTGAAGAGGCTCAAGGGCTACGAAGGTCGGGACGTGTACGTCGCCCACCTAACAGTTTGGGAGATTACTGTCTCTGATATTTTAGAAGGGGGAGATTGTAGTGATACTGGTCCTGTGAGGAGCAGCAGCAGGATAATACTGCACCACCTCTAGGGGCCCTTAACAACAACAACAACAGTTTGGTGTGGTCATGGGCACCAACACATGGTGTGTGATTCTCTTATACTTTATCCATTTATCTGCGATGCAGATTACATGGTGAGTTTAAATATGTGGCCTGTAGTTATAACTTTTCTCTTGACATATGCAAGACATCACCATCCCTGTAGAAGCCATTATTAGATGTACTAGTCATTATATTTTGTTGTTGCAGAAGTACTATGAAGATTCTATGTTCAATAAAGCCTAGAGATAAGGCCTGTGTTTCTATCACAACAATACTTAAGAGCAAATAGCATAGTTTGTACGTCTTTATCTTCAGGACCTTTATTTTTAAGCATTTTTCGGCATTTTGGCAGCCAGTTATAAGGCAAGTCTTAAAGGCAAGAGTTATGGGCTTCTTTCTCACAAATTGCTGGAAGCTGAACGGAGATTGCTGCACTTTTGACATCATCACCATGCTCAAGAGCATCATCCTGATTACATATATTTATTAAACTTGTCAGGATCTGTTCAAGATGCTCAATTTTTTTCTGGAAAGTTGTTATAATATGAGGAAGGTCAGGCGAATCCAATGCCTCTCCGGAGGATGGCACTTCTGGGTTAGTGCTTTCTTTAACACCTATCACCTTAACAGGTACCATGGTTACATTAGTGTTCTCTGTTTCATCATTCATTGCAGGTAGGTCCTGTGCATCTGACTCATCTCCAATTTCCTGGGAGGTTACCTGTGTGGTGTCCGTCTGACTGTTGTAGTTGTGTGTATTGGGAGAAATGACAAACTCATCCCCATATTCAGGTGTAGCCATAGGTATCTGTAGTGGCAGACCAGTAGTTCCATATGTGCTAGCAGGGATGGCTAGCTCCTCCACAGCTGGTGTGTGTGATGGCATTCTGGTATCACCAGAATCCTTTGCAGTGAGGTGGGGTTCTTGCACACTTTGCAGAGGTTCAGTCTCAGATCTGGCTGTGGTAGACTGGACGGCCCCATCCTCAGTTACCATTAAAGGACTGTTATCAGGTTTACATCGAAGGTTGTTTGGGTTCTGACTGCAGTCCTTGTGGGAGACTGTAACCCCAACTTCTTTACAGTTAATACACTTAAATTTTCGGCTGTCAGGGCCTACTGTGCATTCTTTAGTGGAATGTTTCCCAGCACACTTACCACACCAAGAATGTAGTATTCCACAGTCTACTGCAACATGGCCATAGTGCTGGCATTTGTAACACCTACGTTTAGGGGGTAGGTACACTTCGATGTTTAGGAAACGTAAACCATGCACCCAGATATTCCGGGGGAGGGGCACAGGACCTACCCAACTGGCAATAATTTGGGATTTTCCTTTAAGTCTTTTAGGCTTGACGATATGCTCACTTAGAGTCAGATGGGATGGGTCCATGCAGAGAGGGTATCCAAAGATTATGATACTAACCCATTTTTTAAAGTGGTGAGTGTCTGATGGAGGTCGGAGCAGCTTAATATCCCCATAAGGTGTACTAAGTAGATCATTGATCAGCTCTTTATTCTGTTCCACAAACACAAAGTTGTGTGTGTTTTTCCTAAATTGGATCCTTGAGTTAGGATGCTTGTTTACAGCTTCCATTAGCCATGCACACTTAGCAGGCAGCGGGGTGTTGTCAGGGAAGTTCAGCTTAACACATTCTTCCTTTGAAGAAAGACTTCTTGCAGCCTCTGTGCACCAAGGACATTTAGTATCACATTGTGTACGAGTCAAGTGAGTCTGACTACGTCGAGGAGGTGCGGGATTACCAAAACTGTTGTCCAGAGGGCTGAGGAAGGGTTGTTGAGGTGGTTCGGACATGTAGAGAGAATGGAGCGAAACAGAATGACTTCAAGAGTGTATCAGTCTGTAGTTGAAGGAAGGCGGGGTAGGGGTCGGCCTAGGAAAGGTTGGAGGGAGGGGGTAAAGGAGGTTTTGTGTGCGAGGGGCTTGGACTTCCAGCAGGCATGCGTGAGCGTGTTTGATAGGAGTGAATGGAGACAAATGGTTTTTAATACTTGACGTGCTGTTGGAGTGTGAGTAAAGTAACATTTATGAAGGGGTTCAGGGAAACCGGCAGGCCGGACTTGAGTCCTGGAGATGGGAAGTACAGTGCCTGCACTCTGAAGGAGGGGTGTTAATGTTGCAGTTTAAAAACTGTAGTGTAAAGCACCCTTCTGGCAAGACAGACAGTGATGGAGTGAATGATGGTGAAAGTTTTTCTTTTTCGGGCCACCCTGCCTTGGTGGGAATCGGCCAGTGTGATAATAATAAAAAAAAAGAACAGTGATGTGGTAAGTTGTAAAAAAGAAGATAGATCCTTTAGATATTAAACACAATTAAGACTATGAGGTAGGATGGTAGTTGAATACAACAATGACAGTCAAAAGTAGTTGGGGTATTAGAATTTTAGAATTTTAGGGGGGCACAAATTTATGACAATATAACACTAACTGTGGACTGTGGGTATTATCTGCACTTTACTCTGATTCTGTTAGTCCAGCCTCACTTAGGAATGTTTTAAGGTCATGTTCTGTAGAGATGAAGTATCTCTTTCCAGTGGGCTGTTTCCTAACTGCGATTTTTCCATCCCTCACAAAGCACTGGTGGATTTTTTGGGCATAGCGTAATTTTCGTAGCCGATAAAGAAGGTTTTGTCTTGTTTTGGTAAGGCACTCATTGATGTAAACATCAGTTTTCATAGAAATAGATGTTTTTAGTAGGTTGTTTCTTTGTAGGCTAGTTTGGAATTTTAACAGCACTGTTTTTTTACCTGCTTGGATGGTTGAAGTTAGACCGGAGTCTGCTTGACGAGAGTGGCTGGAAGGCACTCGTGTCCAGGGTCTGCTGTTGGGGCTCGTGGAAGGTGAACTTGATTTAGACTTAGCGCCTACCTTCGCCGGCAGGAGGATGTTGGAACTTATTCAGTCCGAGAAGTCCCAACGGGGAAAAGCACACCATTTGAGGGCCCTTACACCCACCCGAAACACAAACACACTTACCCGGGTTGGCGAAGGTGGTTGGAAGGTACTTCTTAATTGATAGATTTACCCTTCAAGAAAGAAGTAGGTAGTTTATACTGTTAGTACACTAATATTAGGATTATTGAGGCAACTGTAGATAATAATAATGTAGAACTAAGACCTTAACATAGGTAGTAATAGGCCGAATGTAGGCAAACACTAGGTTATGTAAGCTAGGGGAGAACTGGCAGCCCAAGTTTGAACGACGAGGCGTGGGTCTCGAAAACGCCAGAGCTTCCTTCTAAGACTAGACACCATCTGAACAACACGTGCCGTGATCAACAGGCAGCGCCCCCACGTGTCTTCACATATTAGACCTGGGGAAATCTGGTGGAGGCACCTTGACATACCGAAGATGTCCTCCTCTGTCAGGCACATACAGTAAGACAAGACCTCCCTTTTTCTTAGGATCCTGGCCAGTGTCTGGGGAAAATTGCGAATGAGTCGTGCTGTGGCCTTTGTGCAGCCGGCATTCATGACCAGTACGTAATTTTGTCTCTTGTCAACCTAGAAGCTAGTGTCCGTTTCTGCATAGTTATACTAGGGGATACACACCCCCTTGGATACAGGAATTTCTGAGGTGCAGGCAGGTCACTAATATCGACTGAATATTGGAGGAACTAAGGCTCCAGGTTGCACGTGGTTTCTGAGGGGAAGTCCAAAGGGGCTAAGCTTAGGGAGGTTGAAGACCAGAATAGACTCTACATCACCAAGTAAGTTAGTCCTTTAAACGTGCATGCAGGCAAGATTCTTGCAACATCATCATTTATGAAAATCTGTCCTATAAGCCACTTGTGAGGCTGAGGTATCGACCTCAGAGCTCGGTGTCAACAGAGCTTACCAGGGTAGGCGATTCACTTGGAGGCAGTCCAGACAAATTTTCACATGTAACATCGAAAGTGAGAGTGGAACATCGGGAAGATGGAGTGGAACATCGGGAAGATGGAGTGGAATATCGGGAAGCTGGAGTGGAACATCGGGAAGATAGAGTGGAATATCGAGAAGAGTGAGTGGAACATCGGGAAGCCGGAGTGGAACATCGGAAGATGTAGTGGAATATCGGGAAGACTGAGAGGAAGATCGGGAAGCTGGAGTCGATACTGAGTAAGTTGTCAGTGACTCTTATAAACCCAACAAAGAGGAAGGAGAACTTGTGTTGTTGGTGGGTGAGTGTGATAAAGTGAACAATAAACAGTGTTTGTGGTGTCTAACACAGGTGAGTAACACCTGCCTTTATTACAATACAACATTCATGTGTTAGATGATACATAGAGAGAGTTTGACCCATGAAATATAGTGTATTAATTAAGGCGCCAGACATGATCATATCTGTGTCTTGTTGACTGTCTCAGGTGTTGACTGTGTTACCTGCTCAGGTGTTGACTGTGTTACCTGCTCAGGTGTTGACTGTGTTACCTGCTCAGGTGTTGACTGTGTTACCTGCTCAGGTGTTGACTGTGTTACCTGCTCAGGTGTTGACTGTTACCTGCTCAGGTTTTGACTGTGTTACCTGCTCAGGTGTTGACTGTGTTACCTGCTCAGGTGTTGACTGTCTTACCTGCTCAGGTGTTGACTGTCTTACCTGCTCAGGTGTTGACTGTGTTACCTGCTCAGGTGTTGACTGTGTTACCTGCTCAGGTGTTGACTGTGTTACCTGCTCAGGTGTTGACTGTCTTACCTGCTCAGGTGTTGACTGTCTTACCTGCTCAGGTGTTGACTGTGTTACCTGCTCAGGTGTTGACTGTGTTACCTGCTCAGGTGTTGACTGTCTTACTGCTCAGGTGTTGACTGTCTTAACCTGCTCAGGTGTTGACTGTCTTACCTGCTCAGGTGTTTGACTGTGTTACCTGCTCAGTGTTGACTGTCTTACTGCTCGGGTGTTTGACTGTCTTACCTGCTCATGGTGTGACTCTGTTTACCTGCTCAGGTGTTGACTGTTAGGTGATCAGGCAGCAGCAGGTGTTAGGTGGTGATGCAGCAGCAGGTGTTAGGTGGTGAGGCAGCAGCAGCAGGTGTTAGGTGGTGATGCAGCAGCAGGTGTTAGGTGGTGAGGCAGCAGGTGTTAGGTGGTGAGGCAGCAGGAGGTGTTAGGTGGTGAGGCAGCAGGTGTTAGGTGGTAAGCAGCAGCAGATGTTAGGTGTGATGGCAGCAGGAGGTGTTAGGTGGTGAGGCAGCAGGTGTTAGGTGGTGAGGCAGCAGCAGGTGTTAGGTGGTGAGGCAGCAGGAGGTGTTAGGTGGTGAGGCAGCAGGTGTTAGGTGGTGAGGCAGCAGCAGGTGTTAGGTGGTGAGGCAGCAGCAGGTGTTAGGTGGTGAGGCAGCAGGCGGTGTTAGGTGGTGATGCAGCAGCAGATGTTAGGTGGTGAGGCAGCAGCAGGTGTTAGGTGGTGAGGCAGCAGGAGGTGTTAGGTGGTGAGGCAGCAGGTGTTAGGTGGTGATGCAGCAGCAGATGTTAGGTGGTGAGGCAGCAGCAGGTGTTAAGTGGTGAGGCAGCAGCAGGTGTTAGGTGGTGAGGCAGCAGGAGGTGTTAGGTGGTGAGGCAGCAGGTGTTAGGTGGTAAGGCAGCAGCAGATGTTAGGTGGTGAGGCAGCAGCAGGTGTCAGGTGGTGAGGCAGCAGGTGTTAGGTGGTGAGGCAGCAGCAGGTGTTAGGTGGTGAGGCAGCAGGTGTTAGGTGATCAGGCAGCAGCAGGTGTTAGGTGGTGATGCAGCAGCAGGTGTTAGGTGGTGAGGCAGCAGGTGTTAGGTGATCAGGCAGCAGCAGGTGTTAGGTGGTGAGGCAGCCCGGTCTGTGACCAGGCCGCCTGGTGGATCAGAGCCTGATCAACCAGGCTGTTACTGCTTGCTGCACGCAATCCATCGTATGAGTCACAGCCCGGCTGGTCAGGTACCGACTTTAGGTCCTTGTCCAGTGCCAGCTTGAAGACAGCCAGGGGTCTATTGGTAATCCCCCTTATGTATGCTGGGAGGCAGTTGAACAGTCTCGGGCCCCTGACACTTATTGTGTTGTCTCTTAACTTGCTAGTGACACCCCTGCATTACTTTAGGTGCTCAGGCAGCAGCAGGTGTTAGGTGCTCAGGCAGCAGCAAGTTTAAGTTAGTCGGAAGAATTACGTTTTCTCTAGTCAAACACTGGGGTTCAAACAAAACAAGACACCAGGATGAAACAACTCGAGAACAAAATCCTCAGTCTTGAACAAAAGTTATCAACACCAGGAATGACCAACTGTGACAAGACCATCCAAACAGTCATAGATAGCCATACCAAACAAATAATATCTCTTAATACAACAGTTGAAGAAGCAGTAAAAGAATGGAAGAACGACTTAGATAACCAGTTCAGTGACTACTTTGTAAGTAAGTAAGTAAGTTTATTCAGGTATACACAAATACAGTTACATAGAATTATCATACATAGCAGCATATGTGTAGAGAACCTAGGATAACCAAAAAAGTCAGACAGAGTTACTTATTTCCATTGGGGTCCTTTTACCTTATTATTATAATATAAAGGTTATAATATTTTCTTATTATTCTATAATGAAGATAACATCTTATTATCATACTAAAAAGACTATCTACTACACGAGGGTCATTAAGACTATCTACAATACGAGGGTCATTACTAGGAATAAGGTAAAATTTACACGTATGTTAGATAAAAAATAGAAAATCATTCCCCTCCCTTTCTGTAGCTACATTCATCAGACACCTTTTGGCACTCTTCTTGAACTGGTTCATGCTATGACTGGCTTTGACATGTGTGGGTAGTCTGTTCCATTTCTTTATTGCTGTACAATAAAAGGTGTTTGAAGCCTTGCCACTGACTGTGGGTACTACAAAGTTGTGCTCTCTCCCCCTAGTACTATGATTGCTTTGTTTCCCAACCTTGACAAAATTGACAGCAAGATATTCTGGACACTGTTTGTGAGCAATTTTATAAACATGATTTAGCTTCAGTTGTTTTACTCTGTCTTCAACATTCAGCATATCCAACTACTGTAATTCATCCTGGCCTACATGTTCTCTTGGTCCCAGCCCCAGGATGAATCTTACGATTTTGTTCTGGGTGATTTGCAGTCTATCTTTCAGTTTTTTTGTCAAGGCAGAGTACCAAGAAGAGCAAGCGTAATCCATATGGCATTGTATAAGGGCTAGACATAGGGTCCTGCGAGCCTCAGTAGGTAGACACTGTGCTTGTCTATACAGGAACTTCAGCCTGGCATTCGCTTTCTTTACTACACTGTTCCCTATCAATTCTCCTGACATGCATGGGTCAAAGGGGATTCCAAAATATTTTACTGATGAAACCAAAGTGATGGGCTCACCATTACATCGAACATTAAAGTTATTTACCCTTCTCAGTTTATGTTTCGTGCCAAAGAGAATGGCTTCAGTTTTCCCTGGGTGTAATGATAGTTTGTTGTCTACTAACCATTTGCTGCAGGATTCCAGTTCCAGTGTTAAAACATTAGCAATATCTTGTGGGTCTTTACCTGACACTAACAGAGCACTTTCATCTGCATACAGTAGGAGTTTGCACTTGACACTGATGGGCATATCATTGACATAACATAAGAATAATAAGGGCCCAGAATACTACCTTGGGGAACTCCACATGTTACGGCGGGGGTTCTGATTCTGTTTTGTTGATTTTGACTATTTGTCTCCTTTGCTAAGGTAGGACTTAAACCAGTCTACAGAACTTATACCGATAGCTTGAAGTTTATTACATAATATATTGTGGTTGACAGTATCGAAGGCCTTTGCAGGTCTAAGGTTACCATACCTATGAGGTTCCCTTGACATTTCAGTTCTCAGGTAATCCATCAGATTAATAAGGGAAGTGTCGGTTGAGTAGGATCTTCTAAAGCCCCGATTGATAGCTATGGAGAATGTTGTTGTCATTAAGGTATTAACTACTTGAGAATACACCGCCCTCTCAGAATTTTTAGATATTATTTCTGAGTATAGTAACAGGCCTATAGTTGCTTACATCAGCCCTACTATTTTTCTTGAAGATAGGAGTAACTCTCTGGTCTCCTTGAACCCCTCCGGTACGGTATTAGGGTGATTGATAGATTTATTATGTGAGCAATAGGGATTGACAGTTCAGAAGCACCATCTTTTAGGAACTTAGACAGGGATGTTATCAGGGCCTGTGCTCTTAGTTGGGTTTAACCTGCTTAGTTCTTTTGGGAAAAAAGTCATGAGATACACTTACTAGTTGACAACTGTTTGGGGTTACCCCTTTATTGGAAATAGTATGTTTGAAACTTATCAGAGTCTGTGTTAAAGGTATTTGATGCAGCGGGTGGTTTATTTACTAGTGTTGATGCAACAGATGTGTATAGAATTAAAGCAATTTGCCACTTAGATGTTTCATGGCATACCTCAAAAATCGATAGTGGTACTATGTTAGACCTATCTACGGTTTATGGCTATACCCCAAATGTTTTAGTTGTTGCCAGAGCTTTCTGGGTTATGCTTATATTCTTCAATTTTGAGCAATAGTGCTTTCCCTTTGTTCCTTTTATAAGTCTCTGTACTCTGTTCCTCACCCTTTGGAATTCATTTAGTGCTGCAATATCCTGTCTGTTTGTTTTTAAATCTTTTTAGCAGCTGGTCTCTGAATTTCATTTTATCTAATATCTCAGTTTTCATCCAGTTCAGTTCTTCGTTTAATCCTAACCTCTTTAACTGGTGCAATATTATCAAGGAGGGTAGTGAACATTGTTTTGAATTTTTCCCAGCATCGTTTACGTCCGTGCAACTTGTTATCTCTGTCCAGTCACAATTTGTAGCCTACTTACCAGTGTTTCTTTTACTGTAGTTTCTAGTTGACCTCATTTTATTGTCCTGTGTAGGCCTATCCATCCCTAGTGATTTTCCTGGTGCAGTAAATAAATGAAATGATCACTAAGACCTGGGGTAATGGCGCCTGACTGACTAATGTTCTCAGAGCGGATACAAAGTATGTGGTCAATTTGGGTGGCTGAGAACTGTGTGATCCGGGTTGGAGTATTAATTAGTTGAGTGTAACTATTTAATCCTAGAATTTGCTTATACCTTTTGCATACCCGTTATTTTGCTGCTGAAAACAAAATATTGAAGTCCCCCAGTATTTTTGTCTCGCAATTGTTTTCAACTCCGGACAAGACTCTGGAAAAGTCTTCTAAAAAAGGTCCTGGGAGGAGGGCGGTAACTAGTTCCTACTAAGATGGGTTTGGTCTTAGGAAGCAGCACTTCAAACCATAGAATCTCCAGTTTATTGTTATTTAAATCAGTCTTGGGTTGTAAGCTAATTTCATTTCTAATGTAGGCACATACTCCACCACCCTTTCTGTTCCTATCTAAGCGTTTTATTTTGTAACCTTCTATTTTGCCCTCGTCGTCAGTCACCGTATCATCCAACCAAGATTCAGAGATGGTTATAACGTCGCCCTAATTTTGTTTAGCTAGAATCCTAATCTCTGCCAATTTTGGAAGAAGTGATCTTTCATTGACATGAATAAAGTGAAGGACTGTTTTCATAAAACAATCATAATCATCAATATATGGCAATGGGTCATTTGTATTAAAATTAGGTAAATCAATGTCATCACTGCTAAAGGGTTAACTGTGCCAAAGTGCATTTGTTACACACAAAAATGAATTCTGGCCCCCGTTGTTATAATTGTACATACATCCATCATGCACCCACCACTTACACATTTTACATAAAGTGCCTTTTCTGTTTTTCATGCGTACTTTAGTACAGTCTATGCACCTGTTTGGTAGTGTTTGAGATAATAATGGCTGTATTGTCTCACATTGACTTATGTATGCATTACATATGGAGTTAAGGTTAACATTCCTAGCTACTAGACCGTCATTATCGCCGTCATTTATCTGTCTGTTTTGGGCCCCTGCACAATATTTGAGGTCCTGGAATTAATTTGGATATCACCACTTAAGAGCGCTACAATAAGAGCTGTGTGCCACTGTTTTTGTTTGAGTATGCGGTGTTGCCACACCTTGCAGCGATAGTGACATTTACTTTTCTGGTAGGATGGAACTGTTGGGCTTTTACGTCCAGGGCGCTGTTTTCTCCTTCACCTTTTCCAACCCCCATGACTGATTTCCCTTTTTCATGGGAAATTTAGAAGAAATATAAATATAATTATGGCAGCCTGTACCCCCCCCTAATGCCTGCCATTTTCACTCTTCACTCTTTTTCTCATATACAATAATATTTATTTCTCTTTTCCAGTCCCTAGTTACACTTAGTATCTGCTTTAGCAATCACCACTGAATACTAGTAAAATTTCCTCTTCAAAACCCTCTTCACTGCTCACTTTTCCCTTAATTCACAAAACCCTTACAGTTTAAACCCCCCATTACACACTCCCTTCCCATCTCACTTCACTGTCTGGCTTCCTCAATTAAACTTCTAACTCCCTTTCCATTCTGGTAGATCAGAAAGGTTTAATCCATGGTTTTATCCTTCCAAATCCCCCTCAATTTCCCTTTAAACGAGGGTTGTTGGGGTTGTTGTCTCCTGACCTGTTCTGCTGACTCAGCCATTTTTTAAAAACAAGAGGGGAGTAAAGCCACCTACAACCTGACTTCCTTGAGTTTATAGATATATTTGGCGTTTCTGTTATGATTCTCTCACTGTACACTGGTCAGCTGAATATAGGTCAGCTACTAAAACATTAAAACCCTTTACTGTTTAACTATTCCCCTTCTTTCTCACGACTGGCCTGAGGAATAATCCGACCTATAATCTTGGAGTTTTTTTACTCTTTATTTGACGATGTCTCCTGGGGTTTTCCCCCTCGTTAGCACTGGTACAGGTGATATGATGGTGGCACAGATATGATATACTGTCAAAAGATGGGAACGTCAGTAAAGATGAGAATTTCACTTTGCTAGTTGTACGTATGGCAGTAGCGGGTGTTTGGATGCTGGTCAGCCATGTTTAAATGCTTAATTCTTTCCCTCGTTGGCACTGAAGAAAAAAAGTCCTACAGACCTGTCATTTCCTTGGAGATTAGTTGATCAGGTTTTCTGCCATGTTGTCTTCCCGTTAAACACTGGTGGGAGTTGAAAATGGAGGTCAGTATATTCATTGTAGTGGAAAACGTCTCAAAGTCTGGTTCACGTCTGGCAGCAGGTCTGGTACTTGAATGCCGGTCCCTTTTTGTATATTTTAGTCCATTTCGTTGTCGTCACCGTCATTTTTATGTCACTATAGGTTCCTTGCATGTTGTTGCAGGCGTACTTGCAAATTGGCCATCACGGGATTCGGATAGGCCCCAGGGGACGGCAAAATAAGGAGCGGCCTTGTGCTGCTTTCTGCGGCTGCAGTTAACCCACTTTGCCTCCAAGAAGATAAAACTGAACAAGATAAAAATATTGGACGCAGTAATATTAACAGTCCACTTTTTCCCAGTGATATGAACCCCAAAAGAACAGTAAAGAAATTACTCTGCAGATCATAAAGGACCAAACAAATGTTATTGTATCAGAGTCAGAAATAAAAGAAGCCAGGTTACTAGGATCCCCATTTTAGAAAAAATGTTAAGCTTGATCCCACTCACATGACAGGAAAAAAGACTTAATTATTGCATCTATTAAAGTAAAAAAAGAGGTATACGTAAAACAAGTGTCTTAAACCAAAAAACGTCCCCAACCTCCTGTATAGAGTCAGAAAACTAAGCGGGAGAATAATGACACAAAACACCAATGCTTCACACGGGATGGGAAAATTCTTGTTAGGAAAACAAATGTAGGTCAACTGTACACAATCACGAACGAGAATGATCTATCACGATGATCTCAGGAATACTGATCTTACAGAGAATAACTAAATGTCCAACCTAAAAGCCTACGTAGTGTAGTGTATGTTTTGCTCCATTATTGTTCAAAATTCATTGTACAATCTCTTAGTAATTAAATAATCAACAACCTCATTTTGTGATTTTACTAGTAAGCATAAGTCACCTTATCTAATTTTCTTATTTACTATTGTTTGCTTAAATATTAGCAGAATTGATACTTTCTCTGTCCATATTACTACCTCATATTTTTTTAAATACTATCAATTGATATTACTCTAAAATTAATAATTACCATTTTTACTATCAATACAATTTACTCTTAACATTTTTGACATCATTTAATAACCATTACTTGTCTAATTACCTTAACCTTACCTTAACTTGTTTTGTAATCATTATTACTTACTAAAATTTTATTAAACACCATATTTACTACCAGTCAATTTTACTTTTTACATTAAACATTATTTTATACTTTTCATAATATTTTGTTGCCAAATTTCAAGTTTGTATATTCAACTCCAACCTTTATATTATCCTTTGTACCTGTGTACCTGTGTACCTGTCTACCATCTTACTATCATATTATAACCAAGACATTGCCATTGTTATTTTTTACTTATTATTCTTTTGGTACTCTAATTTGTGAATTTTATTTTGTCAATTTAAGTCTAGTTATACTCCTGATCTTGTCAACAACCTATACCAGACCCTAGTACAATTGCAAGTACCATTTCAATTTGTATTTTTATATTATAAGTTTATATTATAATTCCTACTCTAAGATTGTTTTCATATCTTAGTGACTATATTGTGTGTGCAATTAGTGTATATTTCAATTATATTATTGTTCAAGGCCCTTAACTATCTTTTGCTAACTGGTACCAACTACCTCATATATTTTTTTTTTTCTACTTTTTTTTTATTCTTTTGCTACTTTAACTTGTATATTTTATCTTGTCAATTTAAATCTAGTTATACTCTAATTATTGAAACAACTTATATAACACCTTAGTGCAATTACAACTAAGAGTCTTGTGTCTTTTTTATATCATTAGATTACACTCAGTTGTACTATAGCTCATTCTAGCTCAATACATAGTCAATACCAAATTCATTATATTAGACCATAGTGTAATTACTAGTGAGAGACTGGTGCTATTTTTAATTTGTATTTTTATATTATTAGATTAAACCTAGTTGTACTATAGCTCATTCTAGCTCAATACATAGACTATACCAAAGTCATTATATTAGACCTGAGTGCAATTACAAGTGAGAGTCTTGTGCTATTTTTAATTAGTTTTTTTTTATATTATTAATTTAAACCTAGTTGTACTTTAGTTCATTCCAGCACAACACATAGACAACACCAACTCCATATTGTATTTAGTGACTATACTCTACATGACCAAAATGCTATAGCTATATACTTGTCCAAACTTCCCACCACTACAGATATCAGTACTAAAACTCAACACACAACTCAGGATATAAATAACCATAATTTAAACCTAGAAGATGATTGATCACGTTGACCCTGATCTAAACCTCCATAATCGGACACACAACCAAAACCTATTGGAAAGTAAATGCCTTTACTACAGAGCATCACAAGCCAGCACTATCTTAAACAATGCTAAAAGTCTATCAGTACTTAACTACAACATTAGGTCCTTAAGCAAACATTCTGATGACCTCCTGGCACTCCTTGAATCACTAAAGACACCCTTCTCCTGCATTATTCTTACTGAGACCTGGCTTAAGCAGGACACAATAGATATCTGCCCACTACCAGGATACAGAGCAATCCACAACTGCAGACCATACCAAGTTGGGGGTGGTATTGCAATCTATTACTCTAACCAGTTATCTTGCATTAGCACCACTTGCTTTAGTGATGAATATGGAGAATACATTTTTGCTAATTTTACTGTAAAAAACCTTAAGACGCCTATAACAATCGGTGCCATTTACCGGATACCACACTCAAACATCCCAAATTTCAGTGGGATATTAAAGGAACTAATAACAAACAAACAAATGAATAAGCACCACCTTCTCTTAGCTGGAGACTTCAACATCAACCTTGGCCTACTAGATGATCAGCCTGTAACTGATTTCATCAACAATATGAACAACACACTTCTCATACCAACAATAACTAAGCCAACCAGGCTCACTGAAACAAATGCAACCATAATAGACCACATATGGACAAATATACTAGCCCCCCTTAAATCAGGGATAATCACAGATAGCACTACAGACCACTACCCTACCTTCCTCTTGACAAACATTAGTAAACCACCACTTGAATACAACAAAGTTTCATTTAGACTCCATGATGAGGCTTCAATAAAGAAGTTCACAGCTGACCTAGACACTATTGACTTGCCTACAGAATTCTCCAAGGCCAATGGTACTGATGACTGGACAGACATTTTTCTTAACAAATTACTTAGACTATACAACAAACATTGTCCTATAAAAACGAAACAGATCACAAACAAACGGCTTGGTTGCCCATGGCTAACCAAGCACCATTCTGAAATCCATTGATAAGAAACACCAATATGAAAAGCAATATAGACAGGGCCTAATACACAAAGATATTCTTAAACACTATTCATCAGTCCTCACCAAAGTAATAAAGAAAGCCAAACAACTGTACTACTCCAGTAGATTCACTGACACAAGATGAGATATAAAAAAGACCTGGAAAACACTCTCTCAGATTCTAGGGACCCACAAACTGAAAAAAAACAAGAATATTGTCCTAACTAAACCTAATGAAACAGCACTGCATGCCACTGACACAGCTAACAAGATAAACGACTTCTTCTCAACCATAGGTTCTAATCTCACCAATAAAATCCCATGTACCAGTGCCCTTGCCGGGGACTACCTAGATGGGAATTTCCCAAATTCCTTCTATCTTGCTCCAACTGAGCCCACGGAAGTCACCAAGATTATAAAGTCACTTAAAAATAACTCAGGGAATCTGTCTTGTCCCACCATTATTTTACAAGAGAGTGGCCCATGTCCTCTCGCATGCTATCTCATTACTTTTTAACAAGTCACTAGAAACTAGCACCTTCCCGAAACTACTCAAGACGGCAAGGGTTACACGAATACATAGAGGTGGTGGCCCTACAGATTTAAACAACTATAGGCCAATATCAAACTTACCATTGCTATCAAAAATCTTTGAGAAACTCATGCACGGGAGACTATATTCACTTATAACTGCACAAAACATACTCAACCCCTGCCAATTTGGATTGAGGAAAAATAAAAGCACTAACGATGCAATCATAAAAATGCTAGATCTGCTTTACACAGCATTGGAAAATAAGGAATATCCACTAGGAATTTTTATTGACCTAAGAAAAGCTTTTGACACAGTAGACCACGGCATCCTACTCCACAAACTTGACCATTATGGTATAAGAGGCCATGCGCTTGCATATTTCAAATCTTACCTTACTAATAGGTATCAGTATGTCACCATTAAAGACACAGCATCAACAACACAGCCACTTGATACTGGAGTTCCGCAGGGAAGTGTCCTTGGTCCCCCTGCTCTTCCTCATATACATCAATTATCTTCCAAACGTATTTCAACACCTGAACCCCATTCTCTTTGCTGACGACACGACTTATGTCATCTCTCAACACCAATGCCACCCTCAACACCATTGTTAATAAGGAGCTGATCAAAATATCGACTTGGATGACAGCCAATAAACTTAGGCTTATCACTGACAAAATCTACTACATTATGTTTGGTAGCAGAGCAGGAGATGCGCAAATTAACATTAAGATCAACAACTCTCTAATTGCCAGGCATAATGAGGGCAAATTCCTAGGCCTATACCTCGACAACAACCTGAACTTCAGCACCCATATCCAACACATAACCAAAAAAGTATCCAAAACGGTTGGGATCCTCTCCAAGATACGATACTACGTGCCGCAAACTGCCCTTCTCACACATATAGCATTCACTTATATATCCATACCTCATCTATGCTATCTGTGCTTGGGTTCAACTGCAGCAACACACCTAAAACCAATAATAACCCAACAAAAAGCCGCAGTAAAAATTATCACTAAATCCCATCCCTGGCAACACACCCCCCCCCACTCTTCATAGATTTAAACTTGCTCCCTGTTCAGTACTTCCACACTTACTACTGTGCAATCTACATCTACAGGACCTTAAATTCCAATATTAACCTTGACCTAAAATGCTTTCTTGATAGTTGTGGCAGAACCCACAGGCACATACACCAGACACAAACATCTCAATGACATTCCCTGTGTCCGACTAAACCTTTACAAAAATTCAATGTATGTCAAAGGCCCTAAAATCTGGAACACCCTACCTGAAAATTCTAGACTGCAGACACATTCATCACCTTCAAAACTACCATCAGAAAACATCTTATCTCCCTGATACACCCGTCAACTAATTACATGAATACCACCTGGTGGTTCACACTTACACTCACTCACCCATTTGAACATAAACAGAAATATCAATCTCAATCTCAAAATAATGAATCTTAACTAGTCATAAGTTGGCCTGTGATACTCCAATACTGAAACTATGTATATGCCAAAACAAAAGCATTCACATTGCAAACTCACAAACTAGTATTTAGTCACTTAGCCATAATACCAACTTACCTCATAATTTTGTAATAGTTTAAACTTAAGATTTAATTCAAGTCTGCCCGAAATGCCTAGCCATGCTAGGTGTTCTAGTGGTACATTCTGTAATTATTATTTTACTACATGTAAACCACACAATAACCAAATTGTGTAAACTCAGCATTGTAATCCTTATTGAGAATAAACTCTGAATTTTGAATTTGAAAGTTACATAATAAACAATAAGTAAGTCAACTGTGTGAAAAACAGTTAAGATTTTGTTTGGATTTTTAACCCCGGTGTGTATCATTGAGGACTGTCTGTCTTATTTACACCGTCCTCAATGTTGTCCCCCAGGATGCCACCCACACCAGTCCACTAACACCAAGGTACCTACTTGCTAGGTGAACTGGACAACAGGTATAAGTTCTGCCCACTGGGAATCGAACCTGGACCCTCAGAGTGTGAAGTGAGAACCTGCCAGCCAGGCCATGGAAGATAAATTAGGAATAAGGTTGACCCGTGACCTGGTGAGGGTAGAAACTTTAGAAGTGTTTTCCTACACTAGGTGTCCTGTTTGCCTAGCAAGTAGGTTGTGTGTTAGTGGACTGGTGTGGGTTGCATCCTGGGACAAAACTGTCCTTATTTGCACAAAATGCTCTGCATAACAAGTGGCTTTTTATATTGTAGTTTGTCACTGATGTCAACTATGATCTGTATACCTTGTACATGTTTCTGGGTAGTAAATAAAGATTACTATTATTATTATTAAATTTTTATTATTATTATATTATTATTATTGTTATTATTATTTATTAATTATTATATTATTTTTATTATTATTATTATTATTATTATTCTTTATTCAGTGTATTTTATTTAGCTCTTTCTAAACTGGTTTATATAAAGAATGTTTTTAACATGAGTAGTAAAAATAGTACTTAATTTTTTTGTACAGCAGATATCATCCAGTGAACACTTGGTATTGAATTATGTCACTGACATTGTAAACAAAGATGTACTAAGTCGATGGCAGAGGTTAAATTAACCTCGGCTGGTTTTGTTAGCTAAGGTGGCCCTTGGCCTGGTAGGCAAAGCTCTCGCTTCACACATTGAAGGTCGGTGGTTCGATTCCTGTCAAGAATGGTAATATTGGGTGTGTTTCCATACACCTGTTGTTCCTGTTCACCCATCAGTAAAATGGGCACCTGGGTGTTAGTTGATGGGTTTGGGTCGCATACTGGGACAAAATTGATGTAATTTGCCTGAAATGCTCAGCATAACAAGCGGCTCTCAACATAGATGTATGTTATTGATGTCAGCTATGGTCTGTATATCTTGTATGTGTTCTTGTTGAAATAAAGATATTATTATTATTATTATTATTATTATTATTATTATTATTATTATTATTATTATTTGTTTATTTTTTTTTACCATTTGCACAAAAATAGTTATTTTAGTTACAAATTCTAAATGTAATTTAGTGAATATTTTTTTTTTTTATTATCACACTGGCCGATTCCCACCAAGGCAGGGTGGCCCGAAAAAGAAAAACTTTCACCATCATTCACTCCATCACTGTCTTGCCAGAAGGGTGCTTTACACTACAGTTTTTAAACTGCAACATTAACACCCCTCCTTCAGAGTGCAGGACCTGTACTTCCCATCTCCAGGACTCAAGTCCGGCCTGCCGGTTTCCCTGAACCCCTTCATAAATGTTACTTTGCTCACACTCCAACAGCGCGTCAAGTATTAAAAACCATTTGTCTCCATTCACTCCTATCAAACACACTCACGCATGCCTGCTGGAAGTCCAAGCCCCTCGCACACAAAACCTCCTTTACCCCCTCCCTCCAACCTTTCCTAGGCCGACCCTACCCCGCCTTCCTTCCACTACAGACTGATACACTCTTGAAGTCATTCTGTCTCGCTCCATTCTCTCTACATGTCTGAACCACCTCAACAACCCCTCCTCAGCCCTCTGGACAACAGTTTTGGTAATCCTGCACCTCCTCCTAACTTCCAAACTACGAATTCTCTGCATTATATTCACACCACACATTGCCCTCAGACATGACATCTCCACTGCCTCCAGCCTTCTCCTCGCTGCAACATTCATCACCCATGCTTCACACCCATATAAGAGCATTGGTAAAACTATACTCTCATGCATTCCCCTCTTTGCCTCCAAGGACAAAGTTCTTTGTCTCCACAGACTCCTAAGTGCACCACTCACCCTTTTCCCCTCATCAATTCTATGATTTACCTCATGTTTCATAGACCCATCCGCTGACACGTCCACTCCCAAATATCTGAATACATTCACCTCCTCCATACTCTCTCCCTCCAATCTGATATCCAATCTTTCATCACCTAATCTTTTTGTTATCCTCATAACCTTACTCTTTCCTGTATTCACTTTTAATTTTCTTCTTTTGCATACCCTACAAAATTCATCCACCAATCTCTGCAACTTCTCTTCAGAATCTCCCAAGAGCACAGTGTCATCAGCAAAGAGCAACTGTGACAACTCCCACTTTATGTGTGATTCTTCGTCTTTTAACTCCACGCCTCTTGCCAATACCCTCGCATTTACTTCTCTTACAACCCCATCTATAAATATATTAAACAACCACAGTGACATCACACATCCTTGTCTAAGGCCTACTTTTACTAGGAAATAAATTCCCTCTTTCCTACATACTCTAACTTGAGCCTCACTATCCTCGTTAAAACTCTTCACTGCTCTCAGTAACCTACCTCCTACACGATACACCTGCAACATCTGCCACATTGCTCCCCTATCCACCCTGTCATACGCCTTTTCCAAATCCATAAATGCCACAAAGACCTCTTTAGCCTTATTTTATTTTATACTTTTTAATTCATACAACAATATACATCATGGAACATGTAATAATTTAGTCAATATTTTATACTTTTTAATTCATACAACCAATGTACATCATGGAACATGTAATAATTTCCTGTGCAAATTATTATTTTTGAACTGTGTATAAGGAAAATGAGCTCATTATTTTCTGGTTAAGTTATGTAACCTAACCAAATGTTACTTAGCTTAACCTAGTCTAACCTAACCTTACCTAAAGTAAATGATGCCTAACCTAACATAACCCTACCAGACCAAACCTAGCCCAACATTACTGATTATTGGAAATATATCACAAAATAAAAATTTGCACAAGAAATACTTGTACAGTAGGGCCCTGCTTTACAGTGTTTGGTTTATGGTGTTCTGCTAATACAGACATTTCAAATTATGACCTAAACTTGCTATACGGCTCCTCCCACCTGACTTTCAAATATGGTCACTGCGCCCCACCTGGTTTGTTCGCATTCTCTGTACTCACCTAGTTGAGGTTGCAGTGTAGACAGCCTGTACTGTCAGAACACACAGCCTAGCCGTCTGCTCTGACTAGTTCATATTTCGCGGCATTTTAGGTGCTGCCATCTGTAGGCTCACCCACTTCAGTGGGAGGCTGAGCCCACCGTCTCTCACTCCTAGGCCGACCGACTTGACAGACACAAGTGCTCCCCCTCCATGGACTGGCTTGCGGTCACTCCCTCACATTGCCCGTTGTGTACTCACTCCTACCCAATTAAAGCCAAACTAGTCCACGGCCGTATCATTGCTACCTACGCTACCTTTATCGGCACTAAACCGCTGTTCAGCAGTAAGAACAGCAATAACAGTGGTGACAGCGGAGTCAACGGCATTGTGAGCCTCTTCAGGGTGGAGGGGTCAACACCATCGGTCGACGCCAATCAACATCATCGGTCGTCATCCAACGCACCTGCTGGCCTAAAGAGTTATCTGTTATTCCCAGCGGCTTGACGGGACCTGAGATAGATCTTCGTCCTAGATTTTTCCCACAAAATCTGGACATAGGCGTCACGGCGTCATCTCCAGCCTTAGCAGTCACGTGTTCACCTCATCACCCTCTCTACAGCCCTTCAACACTCTCCAGCACCATTCTCCTGCCTCCTACAGCGTCCCTACGCCCTTCTCAGCTACAAGAAGTAGAGGTGAGGTCGTTTAGTGTGTTGGCTTCGTGTGGCTCCACGCGTGACCACGAGGCAGCTCTGGGGTTGGTTTATACCCTAATCAGTGTGTAAACACACCAGCCTCCTCTACAGCCTTCTCTGCTACGCAACGACGTCCATCTCGCCGTCCATGTGTGTTGTGTTCTTCCCAGTTTCCTCCAAGAAGTTCTACCTGGCTTAACCACGTGGGAACCCAGTTGGCTTAGCCCCTAAGCCAGCTCAGTTCAGCGTCTACAGTAGCTCGTGACTCATAGTGTCTACAACTACTCAGCGTCTACGTATCTCCAGCCAGTGCAGTTTTGTTTTTTTGTGTTGCCCAGTTAAATTTTTTTTTTCTTTCCCTTGCTGTTACATTCCCAGTTCATCACCAGTTCTGTTTTCCCCAGTGATTTGTTACAGTAAAACTTACTCGTCCCAGTTCAAAGTTTCACTTAAGCTTGTTTTTAGCACGTTCGAGTAGTGCAGTAAATGTTTTGTTCTCCGTGTGCTGAAGCCGCAGTCAGTCAGCGCGCCCAGACACGCTTGCCAGTGTAAACAAACCACGCACAGCTGTGGTTCACGCTGAGTAGCCACGTTTGTCTCATATCTTATACCTCCACAGAGTAACCCCGGTCTTCCTGTTCTTCCAAAGTCCATTCTGATAATTTTTCCTACGACATTGAAGCCCCATAGCAGTATACAAATGCTACGAGGCGTGTAGTGTTACTAGAGCATCACTGAAAGTTTCAGGACCTGCAGCACCCAGTACCTTCGTCCATCTCCTGCACTCAAAGTTAAGTAAACAGTGACTTACCTAGCATTTCCTAATATTTTGTGACATTATTTAACTGTCCTGCACCAATACAGTTACAGTTACTGAAGCCATACTTCAGTAAATTGTTCAGTTTGTCATCAGTGCACATTTTGCCACTTACCTGCAGCTTCTTAAATTTTGTAAATTTATTTTGCACTCCTACATTTTTAAATTCCAGTATTTTATTCTGCTTCTTGCACCTCAGTTCTTGATTTAAATTGTTCAGTGTTAACCATTTATACAATTTACCTCTCACACACAGTTTGAAAGTAATTCCTGTGTGCTGTTAATTCTGTTAGTTGCACCTGCAAGTTAGCCACAGATTGTTGACAACCCTGCACTGTTTTGTTTGTTAGTGTGTTTTTTTTTTCTTTAATAAGTGTAATCTTCAAGTACTTAAGTATTAGTTTATTCTACCTGCAGTGATACAATCTGTGCCTAGCCCATTAAACTTTTCTCCTGTTTCCCCATTTATTTGCTCTACATATATTCTATGTTTTATCTGTGAATATTCACCAATGTGCATTACATTTTGTTATTTTGTATACCAAAGTCATTGAGTGTATTTTTGGAAACCTGCTTATTTATTATTAATTGCCAAAATTACTTGTGAAGTTCATTAATTTTGACCTAGAGATTGTGAAATTTTTGTTTTCACCAGTGTACACCTTGCTAACACCAGTGTACACCCTGCTAACACCAGTGTACACCCTGCTAACACCAGTGTACCCCTGCAAACACCAGTTAACCTTGCCATATTCTTGAATTTATAATTTGCATTTTTATTAATTTTATTTTGTGTGCAATATAGCATTTCTTGATATTGTGTATTTTTTTTTCTGTGATTTTTGGCACTATTCCATACTCTGATATCTTTGCTGTGCCAACTTCCCTTTGTGCAAGTGAATTACTTTTTCTTTGCATTCAAATTTGCAACTGCCAGCACCTGCAATATTTTTAAACTGTGCTTGCAACACAGTTTAGTGTTGTGTAGTACCTGATTTATTTTAATTTTTGTGCAATTTTTGCTACCAGTGTTTACAGTTCAACTCCTTTTCATAAATTTTGTTGCCAGACTCCTGGGAAATTTTTGGACCATCCTTAGCTTCATTTTGTGCACTTCCCTGTAGTTCATTACTTGCATACATCTCTATTTTGTTTTTTCAGAGTGTACCACTATTCTTTTTTTTGTTGTTGTGGTTTTGCTCAAATTATTTCCATCACTAAGCAGTTTACCTAGTACCGTGGTGCTGTGTTCTCTCTGACTCTGTGTTGAATTGTAGCCAGTGCATACCATTTCTTGCTCTGACCTTTACCCTCTTCGTGACATGTTTTGCATTTGAACAATTGACGTCATGACTAAGACACGCAGTGGCCATGCCGTTAGTCCAGATTCTGCTGGTGCTAGCAATGGTGCCTCAGCCAGCGTGAACATGCGGCAGGGCATCGAAGCCCCGCGACATTTGGGTTTCAACTTGTGGCTCAAGCCTCGACCACCAGTGGCCGGCTCATCGTCCATACCCGACCCTTATTTTTGACGGTCGTTCCAATATTTTTAGAGCCATGGCTGCAGTCAGTCGAGACGACTTTTTCAGGCTCTATTTGATAGTCCCACGGATAAAACAGTACATTCGTGCTGCTGTTGCAGCAGTGGATCTCACCCAGGATGATATAGGTGCCTTTGTGCGGCTCAATCGAGTTTGTAAGATTCAGTCTTGGGGCGAACTTAAGGAGGAATTTAGCATTTTTTTCGGCGTGGGTCCCCAAAACGCCATTACATTGACATCATTACCAGCGTCTTGGCCGAATGCCCAATACCGGCACGAAAGCCCCTGGTTTTGCATTTGCCGGTTTGAGCAAGCCGCCAAAGACTTACTGATGCCATCAGCACCACTAAGTGGGTGAATGGTGACAACTGTATTAAAGCTGAAGACATCATCCCAAATGCTGGCTGTAGGCATCATGCGGAGGGATGCCCCCCCTAACCTCCGAGGTGCCATTGATGCGCTAGGACTCGGCCCTCAGACACGACGTCCTGGGTGGCATATGATGCCATTGACGTGATCAAGCCGCCAGCCGAGCAAGGCAAGGTTTGTCGCTTTGCGGATGATCCTATACCCATCCTTCTGGCGCTGTCCACAGTGACCCCGCGGTCGCAGCCGGAAGTCACTTTTGCCGCTGCTGTCAGACAGCCAGCCCACAAAGTTTCTAACCCCAGTCCACAAAACACGCGCCTAAGTAAAAATTTTGACCACAGTAACAACAGTCAGTCTCATACAAAAAGGCAGTCATCGACTTCCTGGACCAGGGCGAAACGTCGCCAGCAGACACCACCCCCAACCTCACTCGCCAAGCGTGTAGTGACTTGTATCAACTGTGGCAAACGAGGGCACTACCGATCGGAGTGTTACAAACCTAAGCCCCCGAAAGTAACCTAACCGCCCCCCCACGCTCAGTACAAAGTAACCATAACCGTCCCCACGCTCAGTATCAAAGTAACCGTCACCGCCCCCCATGCTCAGTCTCGCGAGGGAGTCTGTATGTACCACAATACTTCCAGTTATACCTCCCATGAGTGTCACAAGCTGCGAAGTATGCTGTCAGCTGAGTGGAGCAAGCAGTCGTCGCGCAATGCACGTGCTCGTAGAAGCCCTTCCACTAGTTCGGGGGAAGAGGCGTGTCCGCAAAACCAGCGAAAGACACAGTAACCCTGTCGGAGTCGCTGTATTCCGTCCCTGTCCCGCAATGCTTTTCGCCGCCCTGGCAGTGATACGCTTGCCAACAGTGAGGAAACAGAGTGTCTTGACGTTGTTGCCGAGACTCGTACCGTACCTTCCAGGTCGAGCCTCGTTAACAAGCGTCGAGCCTCGAGCAGCTGTGACTCCGGGGATTTCGTCGGCCTGTCATGCATTCATTTTCGGCATGACAACCCGTGTGGACCGCTCATCGAGTCCACTGTCCACCATAAGCCTGTCCAGCTTTTCCTAGATACAGGTTCGGTGGTTAACATTGTCCGCTCCACTTTTTTCGGAGACATTGGTCTTCACGCGGCCATGTTGACAGAGCCGTCTGCCATTCAGACCTTGAGAGGAGTCTCAGGTAATCCGCTGACGGTTCATGGTCGTACGACGTTAGAATTTGTGGTCCAGGGTCACAAGCTGTCCACAAAATTCTTAGTCATAGATGGTATTGTTTTCCATGGTAAACCTGCTCATAGGGTTCCAAAACCATGGCAGACCTTAGGATCCGCTTAGATCCAGCTGAGTGGAAAGCAGAATTCAGCGGAGTGGATGTGCCTTTCTGGGGCGTGCGCTTAGGATCCACTACGTGCTACTCTGTCTCAGAGTATGCACAGTGCCTAGAATCGTTGGAAACCGGTGGTTTCCATAGCACATTTCCCCGGGGTCGATCTCTTGCCTGATCGACCTCGTATTAGAGCTCGTTGCCCATCCCTCCTGGCCATCATTGCTTAGTTACCAGTGAAAACCCAGTCTGGGGACTCCAGTCTAACCTTCACTCTAACTCTGACGCTGTTGTAGAGACCAGCAGTTGTCAAGCCGCAGTATCCCTGTCGGCAGGCGACTGTCTGACATCGTGTCATGGCATCAGCGAGCAGATTTTACTGCTTGTACAAAGTATGACTCACTTTGTCAGCTAACTCGCTCACTCCTGTTACGGTGTACGTGAACAGAGCTTTTGAAGAGACCATGTGCTGGGTTGACAACGACACGTGCTGAGTCAAGGGCCTCTCCCTTAAACCCATCCTTGCACACAGTGCAACGTGGTAAGTTGCAAGTCCTTGTTGTCAACATGCACAGTCGAGAATTTTCCCTGCGGAAGAATACTTCACTTGTCGACCTTGTCAGATTCCCTCTCCCGGTGAGAGTGGAGGGTGAAAGCCCCCAGCTGACTTCCTTTGTGAGTGCACTTCTCCCAGGCGAGTCTGCTGTGACTCTTCCAACACCCGGCAGTGCAGGAAGATGATCTAGCTTTGACAGACTATCCTAAAAGAGGTCCCAAAACTTCTCCAGGTTCTCAATCGTGCACGTTCTGCAGTCGCACTAGATGGTGAGTCAATGGGTTTGACCCCACTGATCTCTCACTGTATTCCACTTGGCAAAGGTACTAAACCCATTTACGTACCTGTGTATCGCCTGCCACATGAGCAAAGAGTCTTCGCCGAAGAACTCATTACACAAATGCTCCGTGATGGAGTTATTGAGGAATCCACTTCCCCATGGAATGCTCCCCTTATTCTGGTCCCCAAGAAGGACGGAATCTGGCGCCCTGTTATCGATTACAGGAAACTGAATGCATGTACCATCCCAGACCGCTTTTCATTGCCAGTTCTGAACGATCTGTTGCAGAACATCGGCGATAATAAGGTCTTTTCAACTCTTGATCTTCTTAAGGGTTCTGGCAGATCCCCCTCGATGATGAGAGCAGAGAGTTGACAGCTTTCTCTACTCCAACTGGTCATTATCAGTTCAGGAGGATACCCTTCGGCTTAGGCGGAAGCCCAATCACGTTTAGTCGTTTGATGACGATAATTTTCAGTACCCTCCTAGGTGGCACGCTCATGGTCTACCTGGATGATCTCATAGTCATGTCGCAAGATGTCCCGTCACATCTTGAGAAACTTGACAGGGTATTGGACAGGCTAGCTCAGGCAAATCTTAAGGTAAAGCTCTCCAAATGTCATTTCCTCTGGAAGGAAATAAAATTTCTGGGTCACGTAGTGACTCAGAATGGCATAAAGATGGACGAGTCTAAAATCTCGGCCGTGCAGAAATTCCCCAGACCCATGACGGCGGATGCAGTCCGGTCCTTCATAGGCCTGGCGGGTTTCTACTGCACCTTATCGCAGGTTTCTCCACCATTGCTGCACCCCTGACACGCTTACCCCAAGAAGGATGCCCTTTTGAGTGGACGTTGTGTTTCGGGAATGAGATTTTGTCATTCTTAAAGAACAAGTTAACATCAGCCCCAACCCTTAGATTCCCTGATTTCACCCAAGGCATTTACCTTGACGACTGATGCCAGCAAAGTTGGCATCGGTGCAGTCTTGTCACAGAATCTAATGGTAAGCAACAGCCTTTTGGGCCTAGGCTAGCCGTGTCCTTACTAAAGGGAAGTCAATTTCAGTGACAGAGCTAGAAGCTTTAGCCATTTGTATGGGCCCTGAGTCATTTTCGGTATATCATCTATAAATTATCCTATCAAGATTTACACAGATCATTTCCCCTTATTGGCCCTTTTTGCGAATAAGAACCTCTCGGGAAAGCATGCTCGGTGGTTCCTCACGTTCAATGACTACAACCCTGAAATTTGCTATGTCCCGGGTAAGCAAAATGTTGTAGCTGATGCCCTGTTGAGGCAATAGCATCTGAGTGTCGGCAATTCGTTCTCTGTTGAGGATCTCGATAGAGCCCAACGACAGGACCCTGTGTGGTCTCCAGCCCTTCGTTTCCTGACCAAGGAGGACGTTGACTTACAGGTCAAGTCTCCCGTTCCACTGAAGGTTTTGGGGGTCAACCAAGGAGTACTGTGCCGTGTTGCACAGCTTGTGGACCCCGGCAGAACCATGTACCAACTGGTGATACCAGAGTCCTTTGATACCAGCTACTCTTAGGTTTGATCCCAATGTCCCGGGTGTAGCGCACCCCCGGGAAGGGACCGCAGTATCAAACAGGCACGAATGAAATATTTCGGGCCTAAGATGGCAGCGGACATTGCCAAGCATGTACACCAGTGTGTTGTTTGCCTACAAGCACAAGGGTACCATTACAGGTCCTAACCCCATTCTAAAGTATCCCATTAACAAAGGAGCCCTGGGAGAAAACTTCTGTCGACCTGTTGACGAACTTCTCGACCTGGGAGAAGGGAAATAAGCACCTGCTTGTAATGGTAGATAACTTGACACGGACGGGAAAAATTAGTACCCATTCTGATAAAACCCCCCGAAACGGTCGCTAGTGCTTTCCGTGAGTATGTTGTTCTTCGTCATACTTGCCCACGTTTCCTTCTGTCAGACAATGGGTCTGAGTTTATAAAAGGCATAATGCAGGATCTTTGCTCCAGATTCAACATTCATCAAGCGCCATACTCCACGCCACCCTGCGAGTAATGGTCTTGCTGAACGTACAAATTGCAAAGTCCTTTGGGGGTGCTCAGAGTAACCATTAACCCAAGTTGTACTACATGGGATGAGGCTATCCCGATGTTTATGTACATTAAATTCCTCCCTCAACAGCTCGATCGGTGAGAACCTCATTTTGCTTTGTATGGCTTACAACGCTTACCATATGAATTCTGTTTGCTCCCACCTGACCCCAAATTACCCATTACTGATAACCCCAGTGTAATAAAAGATGAGGCAACGCAAGCTTGTCTTCCAGCGGGTTTCGAGAGAAACCTTATGAAAGCTACTGATAGGTTCACGTCCCGAGGCAATGCCCACGCCAAGGAAAGCAAAGTGGAACCAGTTGCAAAGTTATGTTGCTCAAAACCCCGTGCAGACCCAGGTATGCACAAACTTGTCCCAAAGTTTGTGGGTCCCTACCGTGTCCTTACGACAGCTCCGTGGCAATAAGTTCGAGGTGAGGGAGATTGTACGGGAACTATCAAGGAAGCCCCTCTTGATCACATGAATTATGTGGACCATTTTGCAGGCCGAAGCAGAGCTGGAGGCGCGTGCGTTGGGAACGCCACGATCAGACTAATGCTAGGGACAACCCATCTATCCCTTTTTCCCACTACTACTGGTACGGAAGATGGCCCAGTAAGGCTCCATACTTATGGCCTGCGAACCAGGACAACGTACATTTCTGTGACTTGACGTACCTATGACTTTTCTGACTCCTACGCTAGTTATGCTAATTGTTTGATTGCAGAAATGGGTTTTAAATGCACACACATTGTATAGCAGTCGATAATGGAGTCAGGGTGGACAACATCATGTAATTAGTAAATACTTTTAGAAGGGTACCCAAGTGTAATGAATTCCATGGATATAGTATTATTGTAGGTATGTGCACCAGTGTTTTTATAACAAAAAAGGAAAAAAAAAAGCCTGTATTATGGTCAGGGCAGTGCTGCCCTCTGAGTCACATGTCACACCTTAGGAAATGCTACTGTCAGTCATTGTTTGCAGATGTGAGGGTGCAACAACGTTCGTAGACGAGTGGTCAACTGATGTTCAGCCCTGCGGACAACCTGTATATAGAAGATTTTAGTTCCAGTGCTGACGTCTCCGGACTCTCTCCTCGATGAAACAGTGCGGGCAAACCAGTTTTCTCTTCCCCTGGATGGGAGAGTTTTTTTTTGCCTGTTGCATTTTTATGTCCATTTTTGATTTACTAGTGAGCGAAAGCCAGTCCCTCTCTGGGGTAGCTAGTGTACGTAATTCCTTTATACCTACGGGCCCACCAGTATTGTCCAGTCGGGACGACGCGAGGTGCGTGGCCGAGCAAATGTAGACAGCCTGTACTGTCAGAACACAGCCTAGCCGTCTGCTCTGACTAGTTCATATTTCGCGGCATTTTAGGTGCTGCCCTCTGTAGGCTCACCCACTTCAGTGAGAGGCTGAGCCCACCGTCTCTCACTCCTAGCCCGACCGACTTGACAGACACAAGTGCTCCCCCTCCCACAGACTGGCTTGCGGTCACTCCCTCACACTGCCCGTTGTGTACTCACTCCTACCCAATTAAAGCCAAACTAGTCCACGGCCGTATCATTGCTACCTACGCTACCTTCATCGGCACTAAACCGCTGTTCAGCAGTAAGAACAGCAATAACAGCAGTGGTCGAGTCCAAGTTCCTGGCCTCGCCTCTTCACTGGTCGCTGACCAAAATTTTGAGTATTTAATGGTTATTGCATTCATTGTATGTATTCTGTTAATTATACTTATATGTATCTATACATAAATATACTTACACACTGGAGGAGGCAGTTAGGGTAAGATATAAACAACTATTGGAGGATAGATTGGCAAATGAGAGCATAGGCAATGGGGTCGAAGAGGTATGGGGTAGGTTTAAAAATGTAGTGTTAGAGTGTTCAGCAGAAGTTTTTGGTTACAGGAAAGTGGGTGCGGGAGGGAAGAGGAGCGATTGATGGAATGATGATGTAAAGAGAGTAGTAAGAGAGAAAAAGTTAGCATATGAGAAGTTTTTACAAAGTAGAAGTGATGCAAGGAGGGAAGAGTATATGGAGAAAAAGAGGGAGGTTAAGAGAGTGGTGAAGCAGTGTAAAAAGAGAGCAAATGAGAGAGTGGGTGAGATGTTATCAATAAATTTTGTTGAATATAAGAAAAAGTTTTGGAGTGAGATTAACAAGTTAAGGAAGCCTAGAGAACAAATGGATTTGTCAGTTAAAAATAGGAGAGGAGAGTTATTAAATGGAGAGTTTTGAGGTATTAGGAAGATTGAGGGGAAAATTTTGAGGAAATTGTTTAATGTTGATGAAGATAGGAAGCTGTGATTTTTGTGTATAGGGCAAGGAGGAATAACATCTTGTAGGAGTGATGGAGAGCCAGTTGTGAGTGTGGGGGAAGTTCGTGAGGCAGTAGGTAAAATGAAAGGGGGTAAGGCAGCTGGGATTGATGGGATAAAGATAGAGATGTTAAAAGCAGGTGGGGATATAGTTTTTGAGTGGTTGATGCTATCTTACTACTGTGCAATCTACATCTACAGCACCTTAAATTCCAATATTAACCTTGACCTAAAATGCTTTCTTGTTAGTTCCGACAGAACCCACAGGCATAACACCAGACACAAACATCTCTATGACATTCCACGTGTCCGACTAAACCTTTACAAAAATTCAATGTATGTCAAAGGCCCTAAAATCTGGAACACCCTGGCTGAAAACTCTAGAACTGCAGACACATTCATCACCTTCAAAACTACCATTAGAAAACATCTTATCTCCCTGATACACCCCGTCAACTAATTACACGAATACCACCTGGTGGTTCACACTTACACTCACCCATTTGACCATAAACAGAAATATTAATCTCAATCTTAAAATAATGAATCCTAACTAGTCAAAAGTTGGCCTGTGTTACTCCAATACTGAAAGTATGTATTGTGCCAAAACAAAAGCATTCACATTGCTAAACTCACAAACTAGTATTTAGTCACTTAGCCATAATACCAACTTACCTCATAATTTGTAATATTTTAAAGATAAGAATTAATCTAAGTGGGTTCTCTATCACCTCCTGGAGAGAGTTCTGGAGGTCAATGCTCCCGCGGCCCGGTCTGTGACCAGGCCTCCTGGTGGATCAGAGCCTGATCAATCAGGCTGTTAGTGCTGGCTGCACGCAAACCAACGTACGAGCCACAGCCTGGCTGATCAGGAACCGACTTTAGGTGCTTGTCCAGTGCCAGCATGAAGACTGCCAGGGGTCTGTTGGTAATCCCCCTTTTGTATGATGGGAGGCAGTTGAACAGTCTTGGGCCCCTGACACTTATTGTATGGTCTCTTAACGTGCTAGTGACACCCCTGCTTTTCATTGGGGGGATGGTGCATCGTCTGCCAAGTCTTTTGCTTTCGTAGTGAGTGATTTTCGTGTGCAAGTTCGGTACTAGTCCCTCTAGGATTTTCCAGGTGTATATAATCATGTATCTCTCCCTCCTGCATTTCATTAAATACAGGTTCAGGAACCTCAAGCGCTCCCAGTAATTGAGGTGTTTTATCTCCGTTATGCGTGCCGTGAAGGTTCTTTGTACATTTTCTAGGTCAGCAATTTCACCTGCCTTGAAAGGTGCTGTTAGTGTACAGCAATATTCCAGCCTAGATAGAACAAGTCACCTGAAGAGTGTCATCATGGGCTTGGCATCCCTAGTTTTGAAGGTTCTCATTATCCATCCTGTCATTTCTCTAGCAGATGCGACTGATGCAATGTTATGGTCCTTGACGGTGAGATCCTCCGACATGATCACTCCCAGGTCTTTGACGTTGGTGTTTCGCTCTATTTTGTGGCCAGAATTTGTTTTGTACTCTGATGAAGATTTAAATTTTCCCCGTGTTTGCCATATCTGAGTAATTAAAATTTCTCATCGTTAAACTTCAAAATTTTTTTCGCAGCCCCCTGAAAGATTTGGTTGAATGTCCGCCCCGAGCCTTGCAGTGTCTGCAATGGAAGACACTGTCATGCAGATTCGGGTGTCATCTGCAAAGGAAGACACGGTGCTGTGGCTTTACATCCTTGTCTAAGTCAGATATGAGGGTGAGGAACAAGATGGGAGCAAGTACTGTGGCTTTGGAACGAGCTTTTCACCGTAGCTGTCTCGGACTTTAAATCTGTTGACTACTACTCTCTGTGTTCTGTTAGTGAGGAAATTATTAGATCCCTCGACCGACTTTCCCGTTATTCCTTTAGCACGCATTTTTGTGCGCTATTACGCCATGGTCACACTTGCGAAGGCTTTTGCAAAGTCTGTATATATTACATCTGCATTCTTTTTTGTTTTTCTAGTGCACCTAGGACCTTGTCGTAGTGATCCAATAGTTGAGACAGACTGGAGCAACCTGTTCTAAACCCATCTTGCCCTGGGTTGTGTAACTGATGGGTTTCTAGATGGGTGGTGATCTTGCTTCTTAGGACCCTTTCAAAGATTTTTATGATATTGGATGTTAGTGCTATTGGTCTGTAGTTCTTTGCTGTTGCTTTACTGCCCCCTTTGTGGAGTGGGGCTATGTCTGTTGTTTTTAGTAACTGTGGGACGACCCCCGTGTCCATGCTCCCTCTCCATAGGATGGTAAAAGCTCTTGATAGGGCTTCTTGCAGTTCTTGATGAACACGGAGTTCCATGAGTCTGGCCCTGAAGCAGAGTGCATGGGCATGTCATTTATCGCCTGTTCGAAGTCTTTTGGCATCAGGATAACATCAGATAGGCTTGTGTTAACCAAATTCTGTGGATCTCTCATAAAAAAATTCATTTTGATCTTCGACTCTCAGTCTTGTTAGCGGCATGCTAAAAACTGAGTCATATTGGGACTTGAGTAGCTCACTCATTTCCTTGCTGTCATCTGTGTAGGACTCATCTTGTTTAAGTAGGGGCCCAATGCTGGACGTTGTTCTCGACTTTGATTTGGCATAGAGAAAAATACTTTTGGGGTTTTTTTCGATTTCATTTATGGCTTTTAGTTCTTCGCGATTCCTGACTCCTAATAAGATTCCTTAGCTTAAGTTCGATGCTTGCTATTTCTCTGGCCAGTGTCTCCCTATGCCTTTCAGATATATTGACCTCTTTTAGCCGCTCTGTTATTCTTTTCCGTCGCCTGTAAAGTGGGCACCTGTCCCTTTCTATTTTACATCTACTCCTCCTTTTTCTTTGAGGAATAAGCCTTGTGCATACATCGAGCGCCTCCGAGTTAATTTGTTCTAGGCATAAGTTGGGGTCTGTGTTGCTTAGTATATCTTCCCAGCTTATATCGGTTAGGACTTGGTTTACTTGGTCCCACTTTATGTTTTTGTTATTGAAGTTGAATTTGGTGAATGCTCCCTCGTGACTAATCTCATTATGTCGGTCTGGGGCTCCGCGCATACATGTCTGAACCTCAATTATGTTGTGATCTGAGTATATTATTTTGATATGGTGACATTTCTTATCAGATCATCATTGTTAGTGAAGATGAGGTCTATTGTATTCTCCAGTCTAGTAGGCTCTATTATTTGCTGGTTTAAATTGAATTTTGTGCAGAGATTTAAAAGCTCGTGTGAGTGTGAGTTTTCATCAGAGCTGCCTCCTGGTGTTATTACTGCAACAATATTATTTGCATTATTCCTCCATTTTAAGTGCCTTAAGTTGAAATCTCCCTGGAGCAAGATGTTGGGTGCAGGAGCTGGCAGATTTTTCCAGACTTTGGTCAATTTTTAACATCTGTTCCTGGAATTGCTGGGATGTTGCATCCGGAGGCTTGTAGACTACCACAATAACTAGGTTTTGGTTCTCGATCTTTACTGATAAAACTTCCACTACATCATTTGAGGCATTCAGCAGTTCTGTGCACACAAGTGACTCTGCAATGTACAGGCCAACCCCCCCCCCTTTTGCCTGTTCACTCTGTCACATCTGTATAGGTTGTAACCTGGGATCCATATTTCGTTGTCCAAGTGATCCTTTATGTGGGTCTCAGTGAAAGCCGCAAACATTGCCTTTGCCTCTGCAAGCAATCCACGGATGAAAGGTATTTTGTTGTTTGTTGCTGGTTTTAGACCCTGTATATTTGCAAAGAAGAATGTCATCGGACTGGTGGTATTGTTGGTAATGGGTTTTTTTTTCCGGCATTAGTATCTGTATCTGTTGGTTTGGAATGGAGGCCATCGACTGTGGTTCCACTCCAGGAATGACTGGATTTGGTGTACGATTTATGCCATTTCCTGCCAGTTTTTTTTCTTCCTGGCACTAAAAAAACTCTCCCTCTTGAGTGGCTGTGGCTACCCAGGTTTTCCTATGGCCTGGATGTTTTGTATCTTTTTGACCCCTTTAGATGGTGTGCCTGGCAATTTAAGTTATAGCACAGTCTTTCCTGTACTGAAGAGGGACACATTTCAGGGTGAAAAAGCTTACAGGAAGTGAGTTTGCATTTTCCTGTTGTTATATGGGCACGGCATTTTCAAGGGTGGTCATAGTTGCACGTCCCATCTGTTTTTCCAGATTTCCCATGCCTGCAGATACCAAGTGCATAGTATGTGCACAGGCTTGGTTTCCATTTGCCTTGGGTTTCTGTGACTGTATTCCCTGTTGGTGCATGTTTGCCTTGGGTTTCTGTGACTGTATTCCCTGTTGGTGCATGTTTATCTGTCTTATTCCTATCCTCCCTAGCACCAACAAAGGAGCTCCCAACAGTTGTTTTTGGTAATATATCCTCACTATTGCTAGTGGAGTCCTCTTGTTTGCTCTTTCCTGTGGTAT
Organism: Cherax quadricarinatus; assembly: GCF_026875155.1. NCBI lineage: Eukaryota > Metazoa > Arthropoda > Malacostraca > Decapoda > Parastacidae > Cherax > Cherax quadricarinatus. The sequence goes on from NC_069457.1 coordinate 28,689,662, forward strand.
TTCTAGTTTGCAATATTGGTTTTATCTTATCTTTGACTACACTTGATTCCCCACTACAGCTCCTGTCTCCCATGAGGTCATTTATATGCATTCCATCCTGTGTACAATTCCCGACTTCCTGGACAAAATCTCCAGCTTCACCATTACTGTCTACCAGGACAGCACTATCAGCCCCACATTTACTGACAACCAGGATATCACCTCCAGCCTTACAGTTTCTGTCTACATGACCAGCATCAAGGGCAGTACCATCCAGCCCAGACTTTTTATGTTCCCATCTGTTGTAGAAAACTTCCAGGTTGTCTATGAAAGCAGCTTTGATGTTATCCTCTTTTAATACCAATGTGATATTAGTCCACAGATTTATCTCATTTGGACATACCCAAAAACACTTCCCTGTTTTAATACTTCTTGTAGCTAGTTCATGGATATTTGCACAAGGGGTGTGACACCAATTTCCACAAAAATGACAATTTATCCATGTGGAAGCCCGTTTGTTTGATTGATTGCAGACTACACTGGCTTCATAATGATTTGAATGGTTGAATTACTGTAATTCTACTAGTCTGCCCGAAATGCCTAGCCATGCTAGGTGTTCTAGTGGCCCCCTCTGTATTTAGTATTTTACTACATGTAAACCACACAGTAACCAAATTCTGTAAACTCAGCATTGTAATCCTTATAGAGAATGAACTTTGAATTTGAATTTGAAAAAAAATGTATGGAAGAGGGTGAGGTACCTAGGGATTGGCAGAGAGCATGCATAGTTCCTTTGTATAAAGGCAAAGGGGATAAAAGAGAGTGCAAAAATTATAGGGGGATAAGTCTGTTGAGTATACCTGGTAAAGTGTATGGTAGAGTTATTATTGAAAGAATTAAGAGTAAGATGAAGAATAGGATAGCAGATGAACAAGGAGGCTTTAAGAAAGGTAGGGGATGTGTGGACCAGGTGTTTACAGTGAAACATATAAGTGAACAGTATTTAGATAAGGCTAAAAAGGTTTTTGTGGCAATTATTGATTTGGAAAAGGCGTATGACAGGGTGGATAGGGGGGCAATGTGACAGATGTTGCAGATGTACGGTATAGGAGGTAGGTTACTGAAAGCAGTGAAGAGTTTTTACGAGGATAGTGAGGCTCAAGTTAGAGTATGTAGGAAAGAGGGAGATTGTTTCGCAGTAAAAGTAGGCCTTAAACAAGGATGTATGATATCACCGTGGTTGTTCAATATATTTATAGATGGGGTTGTAAGAGACGTTAATGTGAGGGTCTTGGCAAGAGGTGTGGAGTTAAAAGATAAAGAATCACACATGAAGTGGGAGTTGTCACAGTTGCTCTTTGCTGATGACACTTTGCTCTTGGGTGATTCTGAAGAGAAGTTGCAGAGGTTGGTGGATGAATTTGGTAGGATATGTAAAAGAAAAATATTGAAAGTGAATACAGGAAAGTGTAAGGTTATGAGGATAACAAAAAGATTAGGTGATGAAAGATTGGATATCAGATTGGAGGGAGAGAGTATGGAGGAGGTGAATGTATTCAGATATTTGGGAGTGGACGTGTCAGCGGATGAGTCTATGAAAGATGAGGTGAATCATAGAATTGATGAGGGGAAAAGGGTGAGCGGTGCACTTAGGAGTCTGTGGAGACAAAAAACTTTGCTCTTGCAGGCAAAGAGGGGAATGTATGAGAGTATAGTTTTACCAATGCTCCTGTATGGGTGTGAAGCATGGGTGATGAATGTTGCAGTGAGGAGAAGGCTGGAGGCAGTGGAGATGTCATGTCTGAGGGCAATGTGTGGTGTTAATATAATGCAGAGAATTCGTAGTTTGGAAGTTAGGAGGAGGTGCGGGATTGCCAAAACTGTTGTCCAGAGGGCTGAGGAAGGGTTGTTGAGGTGGTTCGGACATGTAGAGAGAATGGAGCGAAACAGAATGACTTCAAGAGTGTATCAGCCCTGTAGTGGAAGGAAGGCGGGGTAGGGGTCGGCCTAGGAAAGGTTGGAGGGAGGGGTTAAAGGAGGTTTTGTGTGCGAGGGGCTTGGACTTCCAGCAGGCATGCGTGAGCGTGTTTGATAGGAGTGAATGGAGACAAATGGTTTTTAATACTTGACGTGCTGTTGGAGTGTGAGCAAAGTAACATTTATGAAGGGATTCAGGGAAACCGGCAGGCCGGACTTGAGTCCTGGAGATGGGAAGTACAGTGCCTGCACTCTGAAGGAGGGGTGTTAATGTTGCAGTTTAAAAACTGTAGTGTAAAGCACCCTTCTGGCAAGACAGTGATGGAGTGAATGATGGTGAAAGTTTTTCTTTTTCGAGCCACCCTGCCTTGGTGGGAATCGGCCAGTGTGATAATAATAATAATAATAAACTGTGCTGGCATGCAGGTACACATTAAAATCACTAAGAGTCTCTCTGCTCTTGAAGATGCCATAATAATAATAATAATAATAATAATATTAATAATAATAATCATAATAATAATCTTGGTGCATTAAATGTTGTATATAGAAATATCCATTAATCCGTCTATGATATTTTTTTCAAAATTATATAAGAAGCCTTAGATAACACACAAGTATGATACATACTGAAACAGTATAAAACTTGACATAAATATGAGATGTGTTTACCAAGCAACTTGTAGCAGTGTCTGAAGAATTATGTTTTCTCGAGTCCAATACTAGTTACTGGGGGATAAGTGTAGAAAAATATTCCTTTCGTATGCCGTGACTAACTATTTACGACCCTTGAGGGTTTAGCGCTTCTTTTTTATGATGATAATAATAATAATAATAATAATAATAATAATAATAATAATAATAATAATAATAATAATAATAATAATAATAATAATAATAATATTCACTGTACAAATGGTGTGTTGCATGAGAATGGGAGTGTTGCTGTTTGTATATTCTTCTGTACTAACTTGTACAACTTGTACACAGTGTAAGAGTATGTGTATTGTGAGGTAATTATTATTATAATAAAAACAAATATTGTGAGGCAAAAGTTTTACAAACGTATTTTAATGAACTAAATTGGGCACATATTAATATGCATTTATTTTACCTGACCTAGTGATCCCCCACCACCCGTTCAGTTTGTGATTTTATATTATCTGAACTCTGTGTATCTCATTCTCTCTCATTTACTGTTTTGTTAACTAGTTGGCTCTTGTTGACAATGGTGTCTAAGCTTAGTTGTGATAAAAAGAAGAGTCGTAAGCCTCTTACTTTAAGTGCCAAGTTAGTGAGCTGACTTTTTTGGGTTATCCCAGGTTCTCTGCACATATGCTGCTATGTATGATAATCTATGTAACTGTATTTATGTATACCTGAATGAATTTGTTTACTAACAAGGTATGTGGATGACTGAGATAGCACGTCAGCTTGGTTTGGCTCATCAGACAGTACAGTTGTGAACAATAAGGAGAAAGTGCTGCTGGAAATTAAAAGTGTTACACCAGTGACCACTAGTAAGTTTATTCAGGTATATATAAATACAGTTACATTTAGCAGCATATGTGTAGAGAACCTGGGATAACCCAAAAATAAAATGAGACAAAGTGACTTATTGCTGACATGGGAAAAACTTTTATACTGCCACTTATCTCTCACATATTCATATTAATTTTATAAGGTAAGTAACAGGTTTTACTGTGAGTATTTGATTTTTTATTTTGTTTTTTAATTTATAGTTCTATTCCTGACTTAATATATGTTAGTGTAAACCTGTTATCTAGCATTTATAATAATTTACAAGTGGAAAAAAAGTGTTCCACTTAATGGCGATTTCTGCTTTATGGCGGTAGCCTGGAACCTAACCTGCTGTATAAGTGGGGCCTTACTTTATAATTATTCCATGATATTCATAGGTTGTATGTATTGAAAAATGTAAAAAGATATTTGTGTGCAGCCTCTCCTCACTGAGTGATGTTCTTGTTTACCGACGACACAGACTTACACCGGACTCTGACCAATTTGCATTCTCTATTCTTTTTAATGCAATTTACAGTACACTACTGTATAAACGAATACAAATACAGTAGAGCTTGTTTTATGGCATTCTGCAAATACTTCAAATATTTCAAATTATGACCAAAACTTGCTATATGGCTCCTCCTATCATTCTAATATGGCGTATCCCACTCAAGTTATTTACCATCTCCGTGAGCACATCTGTCTATTATGTCTCGAAACTTTCCAAAATTTCAAGTATTTTAAAGTTATTGCATACAGGTCTCCCTCAACATTCACGAGGGTTAGGTGGCCCAACATATTGTAGGGAAATATATTACAGTACTGCTTCCTTAACTTGTTGAACAATGAACAATCATAAAATACATGAGAATGTTGTAAAATATTATTTTAAATACATAAATGTTATGGCTTAATTACATGTATGTTATTAAATACCACTGCCTCAACCACTGCGGCGCACTGCTTGTATTTTGGTAAAGCTTCTTTCTTCAATTCTATTGTATTTCTCAATTTCTTTACCAAAGGGCTGGCACTAGCAAGTTTCTTTGGGCCCATGGTTAATTATGTAGCAGTCACACTCAGTCTACAAGCACCAAACACAATGAATTATTGTGAAATGTTTGGAAGAGCACGGAGGCTAATGCTCACTCCAGCATAAACAAAGCCGCACTGATCATGTGTCAACCATTTCTTCCACTGCTGCTTCAACCTTCGTATTTTTGTACAATTTCCTTCTTCAATTCTATTGTATTACTATTATTATTATTATTATTATTATTATTATTATTATTATTATTATTATTATTATTGTTATTAATACGATAGAACTGAAGAAGAAAATTGTACAAAAATACAAGGGTTGAAGCAGTAGTGGAAGAAGTGGTTGACACATTGTCAGTCAGTGTGACTTTGTTTATGCCGGAGTGAGCATTAGTCTCCGTGCTCTTCCAATCATTTCACAATAATTCATTGTGTTTGATGCTTGTAAATTGAGTGCCACTGGAGTGGTTGAGGCAGTGGTTGAGACATTGGAAGAGGCAGTGGTAGAGGCAGTAGTAGTGTGAAAATTTGTCTGGACTGCCTCCATGTGAGTTGTCTACCCTGGCAAGCTCTGTTGACACCAAGCCCTGAGGTCGGTACCTCAGCCTCACAAGTGGCTTATAGGACAGATTTTCATAAATGACTGATGTTGCAAGAAATCTCGCCTTCGTGCACATATAAAGGACTAACTTTCTTGGTGTTGGAGAATCTATTCTGGTCTTCAACCTCCCTAAGCTTTAGCCCCTCTGGACTTCCCCTCAGAACCACGTGCAACCGGGAGCCTTAATTACTGCAATATTCAGTCAATATTAGTGACCTGCTTGCACCTCAAAATTTCCTGTTTCCAAGGGGTGAAAATCCCTTAGACAGAAAGGACACACTTCTAGGCTGACAAGAACGCCGGTACATACGGGTCATGAACTCCCGGGCTGCACAAACCCCACAGCACTACCCCCACCGCAATTTTCCCCCCAGACACGGGCCAAATCGAGTAGAAAAAGGAGGCTTGTCTAACTGTATGGGCCTGCAGAGGAGAACCACAGTATGTCGAGGTGCTTCCCCCCGTTTTCCCCCCAGGTCTGTAGTGACGACACGTGGGGGCATCACCTGCTGACATGGCACTTGCTGTTCCGAGGTATCTATCCTAGAAAAAAGGGCACTCCAGTCTCAAACCGGCCCCATATTCAAATTTTGGGCTCCTGTTCCTCTGGCAACAAAACCAGTTTTTGCCTACATATCTCCCTATGTCCATCTGTCTGCCCAGTCACCAAAAACCATTGCCCCTTGGAGAATTCTGTAGGCCCATCAACGTCTCTAGGTCAGCAGTGAAATCCTTATTGAGCCTCATCATGGAGTCTAAATGAAACTTGTTGTATTCCATGGTGGTTTACTAATGTTTGTTAAGGAAATTTAGATAGGGGGTCTTAGTGCGCTGTGATTACCCCTGTTTTAAGGGGCTAGTAAATTGGTCCATAGTGGTCTTTTAAATGGTTGCACTGTCTCAGTGAGCCTGGTTGGTTTTTTATTATTTTGGGTATGAGAAGTGTGTTGTTCAATGTTATGAATCAGTTAAGGTGATCATTTAGGGGCCCAAAGGGTTTTGATTTTGAATCTCCAGCTAAAGAAGGTGTGCTTATCATTTATCGTTTGTTATTAGGCCTTTAATTTCTCCCCTGAAATTTGGGATGTTGTGTGGGTATCCGGTAAATGGACCTATTATTATAGGCTTCTAAGGTTTTTTCATTTAAATTTAGCAAAAATGTATTCCCAAATTCTCACTAAACAAGGGGTCTAATACAAGATAATTGGCTAGATTTAAACCATTGAAATACCACCCCAAAACTTGGTATGGTCTGCAGTTGGAATTGCTGTGTTTCTTGGTAGAGGTAGGTATCTATTGTGTCCTGCTTAAGCCATGTCTCAGTAAGATAATGCAGGAGAAGATTTTTTTTTAGCAACTCAAGGAGGCCAGGAGGTCATCATAGTGTTTGCTTAAGGACCTGATTTGTAGTTAAACTGCTAGACTTTTAGCATTGTTTAGGATAGTGCGGCTTGTGATGCTGTGTAATAAAGGCAGTTACTTTTTTCCAATAATTTTTGGGATTTGGGTGTTAGTTTAAATGGAGGTTTAGTCAGGGTTGTGTTTCATCATCTTCTAGGTTTAAAGGGTGGTTATTTATATCCTGAGTTGGGGTTTGATTCTAGTAATGATATCTGTAGTGGTGGGAATTTGGACAAGTATACAGTGGACCCCCAGAAATCGAAGGCATCGTAATGTTAAATCCGTTAACTACTTTCTTTAACGCAAAATTTTGCCTCGGTTCCTGTTAAAAATCCCGGTAAACGCGATTCGTCAAGACACTCCACAGGGCCTAACTGCCCCGTGCGTACCAGTGTTTACAAGCGAGCCGTCAGTGGGCTAGCATCTAAGCATATATTCTGTACTTTCCCATATTATACAGTGTTTTGGGGGCAGATTCTGGAAAATAAGTTACAGGGGGCCCCAAGAAAGCTTCTAGGGGAAACCCTTCGAGAAAAGGGAGTAATAACTATTGAAACTTTGAAACAATAATTGCAAAGTACGAGAGTGGAGTCTGGGTCGGACGCCGGTTGTATACGAAACCCCAATCAACCATCGCTATTTATAGTGGCCGAAAACGCATAAAGAAGCTGTTCTTGCAAAGGTGCAACTGTGATTACGAAACAGCGACCCAGGTGTAGAAGAGTTGAAGACTGTTTTTGGGTGTGATAAAAAAAAAACATTTAGGAAGTAGCATCTCTCAAACCATCATTTGTGAAAAGGCTAAATGGTTGCATGACAATTTGGTAAAGAAATTACTTGCAACTAGTGCTGATGTGAGTGAATTTAAGCCAGAAAAAGGTGGTTTAAAGATTTAAGATTTGTAGTGGCATACATAGTGTGATTAGGCATTGTGAGGCTGCAGGCCTCTATGGACAGATACGTTGTGCGACAGAAATCCAGTGACTCTCAAGCTTGTCCTAGTGGCATTAAAAAAGAAGGAAGAAAACCACAGAAAAGGACTTGCTACCCAAAGGTCTAAGGAAGGGGATTCCCCTTCTAAACACTAACACCATCAACACTCTTCCCTCCTCCCATCCCATCAATCATCACCAGATCCTCAATAAAGGTAAGTGTCAGTTTGTGTGTATTAAAATTAACATTTCATGTGGTAAAAATTTTTTTTTTCATATTTGGGTCTTGAAACGGATTAATTTGATTTCCTTTTTATTTTTATTGGGGAAATTCGATTGGTTTGGATAATTTGTTTTACGAAGAGCTCTAGGAAGGGGATTTCCCCTGGGGTTCCCACTGTAAGCTAAAGCACTTTGGTCTGTAGAGTAATAGTCACTAAATACACATAAAATTGATTTTTTGTCAAAATGTTTGTGCGAATGAGCTAAAATACAACTAGGTATAAATAATAAATAAAACTAAGCCCAGCTCTCACTTGAATTTGCACTAGGCTAAATTTGATAAATTAACACTTTGTCCTAATTTGCCATGTGTCTAATTTACCACATGTCGGTTTCCTGAACCTTCATCTACAAAGGCTAATATAATGAATTTGGTATTGTCTATGTATTGAGCTAGAATGAGCTATAGTACAACTAGGTTTAATCTAATAATATAAAAATGGCACAAGACTCTCACTTGTAATTGCACTAAGGTCTTATATAAGTTGTTTACAAGAACTAGAATATAACTAGATTTAAATTGCCAAGATAAAATACACAAGTTAAGGTAGCAAAAGAATAAAAAAATATAAAAATGAAAATGGCAATGACTTGGTTAGACTATACAACAACCATTGTCCTATATAAACGAAACGGATCATGAATAAATGGCTTGGTTGCCCATGGCTAACCAGCAGCATTCTGAAATCCATTGATAAGAAACACCAATATGAAAAGCAATAAAGACAGGGCTTAATATGCAAAGATATTCTTCAACACTATTCATCAGTTCTCACCAAAGTAATAAAGAATGCCAAACAACATAATATTTCCCAGCAGATTCAACTGACACTAGAGAGATAAAAAAAAAGCCCTGGAAAACACTCTCCCAGTTTCTAGACCCACAACTAAAAAAGACAAGATATTGTCCTAACTAAACTAATGAAACACCACTGCACCCACTGATAACTAACAAGAAAAACGACTTCTTCTCAACCATAGATCTAATTTTCCCAAATAAAATCCCATGTACCCAAGCCCATGCCGGGGTCTACCTAGATGGAATTCCCAAACCTTTTATCTTGTACCAACTGGCCCAGGGAACCCAAACCGAGTTTAAATAAAGTCACTAAAAATAACTCAGGGAATCTGCCCTCATGTCCCACATTATTGTAAAAGCGGGGCCCATTCCTTTTGATGCTATTTCATTACTTTTAACAAGCCACAGAAACAAAACACCTTCCCAAATACTCAAGACAGCAGGTTCACCAATACATAAAGGTGGTGACCCTTCAGATTTAAACAACTAATAGCCAATATCAAAATTACCATTGCATCCAAAATCTTTGAGAACCCAAATGCACAGAGACTTGAATATTTTAAAACAGGCACAAACATACTCAACCCTCCCAAATTTTTGGATTCAGAAAATAAAAGCACTAATGATGCAATTATAAAAATGCTGGATCACTTAACACAGCTTTGGGAAAATAAAGAACACCCTAGAATTTTTTTTGACCTAAAAAAGCTTTGGGACACAGTAGACCGGGGCATCCAAACTCCACAAACTTGACCATTAGGATAAAGGCCATGCACTGCATATTTCAAATCCTACTTACAATGGTATCAGTATAAAAGACCAGCATCATCAACAGGGCCCCACTTGATACTGAGTTCTGCAGGGAAGTGTCCTTGGTCCCCGCTCTTCCTCATATACATCAATGATCTTCCACAAAACCCCAACCCACCTGACCCCATTCTCTTTCTGATGACACGACTTTTTCATCCTCAACCTAACCCTTCCACCCTCAACACCAAGTTAACGGGAGCTTCTCAAAAAAATTATTTGGGATGAAGCCAATAAATTTATGCTTAACACTGACAAAACCTACTATATTATTTTGGTAGCAGAGCGGGTTTTGCGAAAATTAACTTTAAGACGCAAAACTCTAATTGCCAACATAATTAGGCAAATTCCTAGGCCAATACCTAAACAGCAACCTGAATTTCAGCACAAACCAAAAAAGTATCCATAACAGTTGGGATCCTCTCCAAGATATAATACTACGTGCCACAAAATGCACTTCTCACACTATACCATTCACTTAAAATATCCATACCTCACCTATGCTATTTGTGCTTGGGGATCAACTGCAGCAACACATCTAAAGCCAATAATAACCCAACAAAAAGCCACAAAAGAAATAATCACAAATCCTATCCCTGGCAACACCCACCCCCCACTCTTCATAGATCTAAACTTACTCCCTGTTCAGTACATCCACACTTGCTACTGTGCAATCTACATCAAAACAGGACCTTAAATTTCCCAAATTTATTAATTTTTACCTAAAACGCTTTCTTCATAGTTGTACAGAAACCCACAGCATAACACCCGACACAATATCTCAAAGACATTCCCCGTGTCCGCTAAACCTTTAAAAAAAATTCATTATGTCAAAGGCCCAAAATCGAACACCCTACCGAAACTCTAGAACCCCAGACATTCACACCTTCAAACTACCATTAAAAAAATTTACTCCCTGATAACCCCACAACTAATTACATGAATACCACCTGGTGGTTAACACTTACACCCACTCACCCATTTGACCAGAAACACAGAAATATCAATCTTAATCTTAAAATAATGAATCCTAACTATCATAATTGGTCGTGAACTCCAACACTGAAACATGTATTGTGCAAGACAAAAGCATCACATTGCTAAACTCACAAACTAGATTTAGTCACTTAGCCATAATTGCAACTTACCTCATAATTTGTAATATTTTAAAGTTAAGAGTTAAGCTAAGTCTGCCCGAAATGCCTAGCCGTACTAGGTGTTCTAGTGGACCCCTCTATAATTAGTATTTTACTACATGTAAACCACACAATAACCAAATTCTGTAAACCCAGCATTGTAATCCTTATAGAGAATAAACTTGATTTGATTTGATTTGATTTGATTTATTTACTACCTATGTTAAGGTCTTAGGTCTACATTATTATTATCTACAGTTGCCTCAATAGTCCTAATATTAGTGTACTAACAGTATGAACTACCTACTTCTTCCCTGATGGGTAAATCTATCAATTAAGAAGGACCTTCCAACCACCTTCACCATCCCGGGTGAGTGTGTGTTTTTTGGGAGGGTTTAAGGGCCACCCCAACTCAGCTATTTATCCATGACAAGTTGGGATCTTTGTACGCCGTATCTGTCCTGTGGAACTTTAGGACCAAATAAATTTCCATATCCTTTCACCGGCGAAGGTAGACACTAAGTCTAAATCAAGTCAGCCTCCCGCGGGCCCCCACAGCAGACCCTGGACATGAGTGCTGTCTGGCCACTCTCGTCGAGCACACTCTGGTCTAACTTCAACTATCCAGTTTTCCCCTCGTGGACCTCTGGGGGTGTAAACTTGTTGGTTCCGGTGGTCTTAGCACCCTTTTTTTCAACTTTAACATCTTTCGTAATCTTGACTGAGCGGCTCCGTACATTCCCACCCAGTGGCCCACATGCCCTGGTAGCCTTTCCTCCCACTGATAAGACTTTCCCTGGATTTAATGGCAATCTATCTCCCTCTTTGCGTACCCTGTAAAAGTGTTTTCCCAAGGTGGCCGAGTGTTCTTCACTCCCTACCTGGTTCAGCTTCCCTGGCAGTTCATTGTGTATACCGATACTCATTATCACTACTCCCCCAGCTGTCATGGGGACACCTTCTTCCCTCTCTGGCGTGGCAGGGAATTCAGGTGGAATCCTGCCGCCTATGATGTGTCCTACTGGAGATCTGTATAAACCAATTCCTTCCCTAAACTTCCGTCGTGTAGACAGGAAGCCATCTATCTGATTGGCTCCCACCAGCCAGCTTAATGCCAAGGTCTTTCAATTGCTTGCCTGCTGCAGCAAGACCTCTCGCCGTGGGTAACGTCTCTACCACCAAGGCTGTAATGTCTCTGCGATGTCCACCTAATTTGACTGTGACATCCACTACATCATAAGATTTGGGTGGGACCTGCCTTATAACCCCTCCCAATGTCTTACTAACTGTCCTGGTGGCCTTCAACTTTAATTTAGCCACCAACTTCTTTGTTATTAAGGATACTTGTTCTCCCAAGTCAAAGAGTAATCGGGTTGTTTCAGACCTGTGCCTATTCACAACCTTTGCCATGACTGTAGGTAGGGCAGCACCTCCGTGATTCTCACTCGGATTATAGACTTCACTCCCACTATTCACACTGTTACTACGGTGGGTTGGTACGTGGTGGTGAGATAAAAATTGTGTGAGTGCAGGAAATCCTCTCATTGTCTGCAGTAAGAGCTGCAAAAAGCAAACGTGTTCATTGAGATTTAGCCATGGATTACACCCCCTATCAGATCATCATGGCTTTCATTGTTGCATTTCTTGCCTTCTGGTTCTATATAACCTGTGCGGAATAATGTGGCAAGTGAGAAAGATGTCTGTGGCTGATTTATCATTATTTGAGGCTGTGACTGATTTCACTGGCCAACAAAGTTTGCAGTTCATGTTAAAAATGTGTTTCTAATTTTGGGACGTTGAATTCAAATCTGAACTTTGGTTTTGATCACATATATTCCAGATGGGTTGTTAGGGGAAGTCACGCGCTGTTGAACTCCGTCAAAAATGACTTTCCTGAAAGTCCCAAGTGGGAACAGAGGGCGGGAAATAAGCGTGTGCAACCATAAAGTGATATACTTCCTTGTGAACCAACATAAAAGGAATGTCAGTTAACACCAAATAGAAAAATATGGATTACAGTGTCATATGGAGAGTGCCGGTTAGAACAACGGTTACTCTGGAAAAAAGCCTGACCGGCACTAGCGAACTATTGCCAGATGTCGACACAAGTGGAAATAAACAAACAGATATTGAACTATCTATAAATAATATGGCGAGTGAAAAAGTATATATATGTGTAGTGACATAGTGAAATAAATTGAAGATACGAGTAATCTAAATTATCCCCAGTATGGCGTAAAATGTATGGTGTTGCATATAGGAATATTTACAAGCAACTGGCGCTAGCGAACTATTGCCGGAGGTCCAGAGAAGTGGAAATAATGGAGGAATATTTACTACAGTCAAAAGTAATGAAACGAGTGATGATAGCATTGAGGTGCAGGGAATCACAGTATACATAAATTAAGCATACAATCAATGAAAAGGCATAAGTCAACTGTGTGACAGGTTTTTTCCCCGTTACCTCTCCTAAGTTTACTGCTGTGGGAGTGCAGGGGAAAGTTACTGTAGGCCTAGTGCTGTGTGAACAATATAACCATCCCAGTGTAGTACAGTGAAAAGAAAAGTGCATTTTGAATAAATAAATTGTATATCCTTGAGATAACCAGTGCACAACACAGTGATAAAATACCAGTGATAAAATAAAAGGAAATAAAACAAAAAACAATTGTGAAGTGTGGCAGTGGTGGGTAAATCTACTTGTCCTGGTGTTGACATGTGACAAGTGATACAAGAAGGTACGAGTTACCACATATAATGAATAGATGAAAATGATATAAATAGGCAGTGATATAGTAAACTGAACTTATGGATAAGAGTTAATCCTTTTAATCCTAAGTGTAGTGTAAAACTATGGTATAATTATATGGGAACAAGTTGAAAGTGCCACCCGCACCAGACCTCCAAGCCCCCTCCTCGTGCCCCCACCCTATTCCCCGGATCCTACCCCACCCATCCAACAATCCCACCCACGGCCTCCCCTCCTTGCACCCTCACTTCTTTCCACAGACCCCTATCTCCCAGCTAACCACCCTACCGGACAGCCCCCTCCTCCTGTTGTCCCTACCCTCTCCTCAAGGATACACACTACCAAGCCCATCCCACTGCCCAGCCCATCCCACCACCCAGCCCATCCCACCACCCAGCCCATCTCACCTACCAGCCACCCCACCACCAGCCACACATAATAAATACACCATCCACCACATTCACCTGTTTAAAAGTAATCATGGCCAGGAATAAAGGATGTTGTATATGTATAAAAATCTTTGGGAGAAACATGAGGGGCATTGATTGTGAAATATGCGATAAAACATCACATATATCATGTACAAAGCTTCATGCAACCATGACAAATGACCAAAAACAAGAAAGTCGTTTCTGGATTTGCCCAGTGAAAGGGACAGCTGGTGAAGCAGAAGAGAGGGACTGAAAAGTGAAAACCTAGAAAGCATAAGGAAGTTTCTAAGGAGCTTGCCAGAGTTATACAAAGAGTGGAAAACAGGAGAAAAGGAACAAGAAAAGGAGGAAAGTTCAAATAGAGGTAAAAACCAAGGAGTGAAAATAAGGGCAAGAGTAGAAAATGTCATACAGAAAGTTGGAAAAGGAAACAGGGATACATAACGTAGTGGAAAGGGGAAGGGAGGATGAGAAAACTAGAACAGGAACAAATGAAAACGAGCAAAGGGAAGAAATTAGCCTATAAGAAAGTGAACAAGGGAACTCAGATCAGGTATCAGAACTTGGGAATGACACAGAATCAATAAATATAGGTAGAACATTTGCAGTTACTATGCTAAAGGTATGTGCCTGTACGGCAAAAATTGTTGGAATAAACACACCAGAAATGTGCGAACATGTTGAGGAAGGGAAAGTGTCGATTCAACAAAGAGTGCAGGTACTTCCATCCAGTAATGTGTAAAGCTTCAACGCAGTCCAGAGAATGTTATGACCTGAGCTGCCCAGACCATCATGTAAAAGGAACGCAGTGCTACAGAGTTAGCAGAGAAAGGGAAAATGAACAGCATTCTCCTTTAGACAAGAGAAAAGCTCGAAACAAAGGAAGAGACAAACAGGGGGAATGGTACAGAGAGGACAGGTGGGCAGTAAAATGGGGTGTACCAAACCAGGCATCAGCCCGTCAAGGCCAAATAAGCAAACAAGCACGAAGCCAGTACTGGAGAAACAAGGGGAGTGTACACCAGGGGACATACCAGGTAGTACACCACCAGTGGTACTAATGAAACACAAAGCGAGACAAAACATCCCACTTGGTAATTCCTGCTTCATATTTGCAAATACAATACAGGGTTTGAAATCAAATAAAAATGGCAGAGTTAGTTATGTCAGTGGGCTCCTGACAGAAGCAAATGCCATATTCAGAGTATTTACAGAAACACATACAAGGGATGTTTTGGACAGAGAGATAAAGATAGAAAACTACATGTATAGATGTGATAGAATCAACAGGTCACAGGGAGGAGTAGGAATCTATGTAAAGGATACTTTCTGTTGCACAGAAGTGCTGAATTCTATGAATGATATAGTAGAAATTCTAGGCATTAAAGTTGAAAATAGGAATTTGGTAATTATACTAGTATACCTAGTATACCATCGGCAACTGCTAAGGAATTCACAGATCAGTTAAGTAAGATAGATAGCTATCTGGATAGGCTAGAAAGTCCACACCCAAATATTTTACTCCTTGGAGATTTTTTAAACTCCCTCATGTAAAATGGAAGATGGCACAACGTAATGTTATACCAGAAATATCCCCGGGAAGCATCCTGGCTCAACAGGCACATACCAGGGAAATAATGAGGTTTTGTGAAAAGTACTCTTTAAACCAACAGGTAATTGATCCCACTAGAAATGAAAATACCCTGGATTTGACATTCACAAACAACGAGGATCTGATCAGAGACATAACAGTTTCCAAAACTATTTACTCTCATCATAACATCATAGAGGTTGAAACTAATATTAACTCAGGGGTAGGAAACTTCATCACTAAAGTTGGAGATGGGATGTTCTGTAAGTTTAATTTTAACAACCATAGAATTAACTGGAAAAAATAAACCAAGAGCTATCAGACATACCCTGGGAATCAGACATGAGCACCCTAAATCCCCACCAGTGCCTAGACAAGCTGAATGCAGAAGCATACAAGAGGATTCGTAGTAATCCTCCTGTTGTGAGTCCCCAGGTTAAGAGGGGAGCTTGGTCAGTGGCCGGGCAACATGGAACCAAGCTGAAGTTTAAGAAAACGGTTGGAGAGGCAGAAACAACGAGAAACCAGAAGACTGCCGTGGAAACTTCCAACTCATTCTCGGTGCTACCTGACGAATGTGAGTGTTCTACTGGGAATGCCACAACGAGCACCAAGGAAGCATTGGCAGACGTGAGTGAGACATCCCTAGAAACCCCAACGAAGACCATCGAGAACGTCATGACGAATTCTACAAGTGGTGTAATGCTACCTGGCGAATGTGAGTCGACTACTCGGAGCATCACGACGGACGACGCAAAGGAAGGTAAAAACATTGTTGTTGTTGGGGATAGCCAGATTAGGTACATGGATAGGGCATTCTGCTTGAAGGACAGGAGTAGGAGGCAGAGAGTGTGTTTTTCCTGGGCAGGGATGAAGGATATGTTAGCCGTCTGGATGACATCATGAGAGGTAATGGGAGCAATCCTATTATCTGTCTCAGTGCTGGAGGCAACGATGTTGGCAGACGTAGGAGTGAGGACCTGATTAGCAAGTATAGGTCAGCAATAGATATAATTAGGAGGAAGGGTGGGAAACCTGTCATATGTGGCATTTTGCCAAGGAGAGGAGTTGGAAATGAATGGTGTCCAGAGCAATTTGGGTGTCAATTACTGGCTGGACAAATACGTAAGGAAAATGCGGTAACATTCAATTGACAACTGGGACCTTTTCTATGGCAAAAATGACATTAGCCAGGGATGGGGTTCACTTATCTAGGTGTGGGGTGGGAGCACTGGCCAACGCAGTGGAGGGAGCTTTTTAGGTCTTAAACTAGGAATAGTTAGTGGTATGGGTTTCTGCAGGAAAACTGTGAAGTCTCAGGGTAGAAAATATGAGTACTAGGAGAACTAAAATGGGCAAAAGGGGTGGATATCGGAAAGCCAGTGGCACTAATTGACAAGGACAGTAATGGGTTTAGTGAATAACAGAAAGGAGCAGGAATGAAAAGAGAAAGGAGGGCCCTTAAGTATATATTACACAAATAGTCGCAGTGCTAGGAATAAGATGGCCCGAGTTGAGACAGTTGCTAGTGCAGGTAACATAGATGTATTTGCCATTACTGAGACTTGTTTAATTCAAAAAGTCGGACATGCCTGCAGAATGTCACATTCGGGGTTTTCAAATTGTTCCAAGAGATAGAAGTATCGGGAAGGGGGGGGTGGCATTGTATGTCCGAGATCGCTTGAACTGTTCCCTTTAAAAGGGGATTAAGTCTGAAGTAACACATACAGAGTCTGTTTGGATAGAATTTTCAGAGGGGGATGAAAAATTAACTTTAGGTGTGATATACCGTCCCCCAAATTTAGATAGGGACCAGGGAAGACTACTATGGGAGGAAATTGTTAGGGCCACAAGGCACGATAATGAATTAATTCTAGGAGATTTAACTTTAGTCATATTGATTGGAATTTCTTTACTGGAATTTAGAATCATACGACTTCTTAGAAGTAGTTCAGGATTGTTTTTTTGAAGCAGTTTGTGACAGAACCTACAAGGGGTAATAACCGCTTGACTTAGTTCTGGCAAACAATGAATCCCTTGTTAATAATTTAGAAGTTTCAGAAGAAAATGGGGGCTAGCGACCACAAATCAATTACATTTAGAATTGAATGGAAGTATGATAGTAGGGGTAACTCAGTAACATCCAGATTTTCGCTTAGCAGATTACGATGGGCTTTGAGAACACTTATCATCTGTTGACTGGGGTAACGAAGAGAGCTATCAATATGACGTTTTCTGAACACAATAAAATGCTGCTCAAAGAACATTTATCCCTTATAAAGAAATTAGATCAAATAGAAATGACCCAAAATGGATGAATAAAAGGCTAAAATATCTACTAGGGCATAAGAAAGGAATTATAGGCGAAATCAAAAGAGGCGAGGGTTCATTTTATGAATCAGTATATGACACTAAGAGACATTAAAAAGGGGATAAGAAAAGCTAAAAGGGACTATGAAATTAAAGTTGCTAGGGATTCTAAAACTAACCCAAAAATTTTTTTTTTCCATAAAATAGAACAAAAGTCAGAGATAAGATAGGTCCCCTTAAAAAAAACTATGGGAAACTTATGACAAAGAGAATGAAATGTGCTCGTTTTTTAAATAATTATTTTCTCCTGGGTTTTTTAACACGGGAAGACACTAATAATTTTCCCGGGTAATTAATTTTTATAGTGGGCCAAAGAAGATAAATTATGTAACATCATAGTCACTATGAAAGGGTTTTGTGAAGCATATAGACCGACTGAAGCAAAAAAAGTCACCGGGTCCTGATGAGGTTTTTTAAAGGGGTTCTAAAGGAATGCAAGATGGAGGTCTGTGAACCATTGACTAATATTTTTAATTTAATCTCTTCAAACAGGTGTAGTGTCCTGATATGTGGAAGATGGCTAATGTAATTCCTTTTTTTAAAAACAGGGGACAAGTCGTTACCGTCAAATTACCCCCCAAAATAAGCCTGACCTCAATTGTAGGCAAATTACTAAAGTCAATTATGCTCAAATTATAAGAAGCCATCTCGATAAGCATAGCTTGATTAATGATACTCACATGGATTCACAAGGGGCCGGTCTTGTCTAACTAATTTTTTTATTTTTTCTTCAGTAAAGCTTTTGAGGCTTTGACCACGATAAAGAATTGATTTTATTTATTTAGATTTTAGTAAGGCATTTGATAGAGTTTCCGCACCAAAGACTGTTGAAGAAAGTAGCAGCTCAGGGCATTGGGGAAGAGTGCTCTCGTGGATCGAATCAGGGCTCACAGACAGGAAGCAAGAGTGTCCATAAATGGGGTTAAATCCGAGTGGGGATCAGTAACAAGTGGCGTCCACAGGGATCAGTCTTGGGCCCTTTTGTTGTTTATAATATATATCAAGATCTTGATGAAGGAATTAGTAGTGATATGAGCAAATTCGCCGATGACACAAGATAGGTAGGAAAAATTGATTCAAACGTAGATTTTTGGGGAAAACTCAGAGGATTTAGACAAACTCTACTCTTGGTCAAAAAAGGGGCAGATGCAGTTCAATGTAGAAAAATGCAAGGTTCTGAAGCTCGGGAGTGCCCATAACCCTAGCACTTATAAGTTAAATGGATTTTAGAACTTAGCCATACAGATTGCGAAAAAGGACTTGGGGGTTATGGTAAGCAGCAACCTTAAACCAAGACAGCAATGCCTAAGCGAACGTAATAAGGCAAATAGATTACTGGGATTTATATCAAGAAGTGTAAGCAACAGAAGTCCAGAGGTCATTCTGCAGCTTTATACATCATTAGTAAGGCCCCACCTAGATTATGCAGCTCAATTCTGGTCCCATATTAAAAGAATGGACAAAATTCGTTTAAAAAAATTCAGCGTAGGGTGACTAAATTAATACATAGCATTAGAAATCTTCCTTATGAAGAAAGATTGAAGACTCTTAAGTTACATTCACTTGTTAGACGAAGAATGAGGGGAGACCTGATCGAAGTGTATAAGTGGAAGATAGGTATTAATAAAGGGGATATTAACAAGGGCTTGAGGATATCTCTCCAAGAGAGAACCCGCAGTAATGGATTTAAATTAGATAAGTTTAGATTTAGAAAGGACAAGGAAAGTATTGGTTTGGAAATAGGGTAGTTTTATAGTGGAACAGTCTAACCCAGTTGGGTATTGAGGCTAGGACTTCGGGTAGTTTCAAATTTAGGTTGGATAAGTACATGAGTGGGAGGGGTTGGATTTGAGTGGGACTTGCACATCAGAGCTTATTTCTTGGGTAGCATTGAAAATTGGGTTGGTCAAGTGTTTGTTAGTGGGATGAATTGTAAAGGACCTGCCTAGTATGGGCCAACAGGCCTGCTGCAGTGTTCCTCCTTTCTTATGTTCTTATGTTCTTATGTATGAAACATGTACCATTGAGGAAACCCAAAGGAAGATCAGATATAGAGAGGGAGTGTAGGAGATGGTACAGAAGAAGAAAATGGGTTACTGTACTGCTTAAAAACAAATATGCTACAACAGAGGAAAGATAGACTTAGCAGAGAGATCACTGAATTAGAGCAAAAACTTAAGATGTCATACCTCACAGAAGAAGTACAAAGGGAACAAAAGGCCATACAGGATATTGCAAGAAACCCAAAATATTTCTATTCCTATGCAAAATCCAAGCTAAGAACTACCTGTAGAATTGGACCACTACTGAGAGGAGACTCGTATACTGACGATGAACAGGAAATGAGTGAAATCCTAAAAGAACAGTACGAGCCAGTGTTCAGCAACCCACTAAATGACAGCAAGGTAGAAAATGCAAAAATATTTTTCACTCCAGAAGAAGGCCGCTCAGACCAACTAACTGACATTAGTACAAATCCCAATGATTTTGGAAAAGAAATGGAAAACATGCCCACTCACTCAGCACCTGGACCAGATTCATGGAATGCTCTATTTTTAAGGAAGTGCAAAGTACCACTAGCACGAGCCCTCAGTATTCTTTGGAGAAAGAGCTTAGATCTAGGTGAAATACCAGAGGCCTTAAAGAGTGCAGACATAGCTCCTTTGCATAAGGGAGGTAGTAGAGCACTAGATAAAAATTACAGACCATTAGCCCTAACCTCTCACATCATAAAAATCTTCAAAGATGATAAGACAGCAGGTTTCAAATTTCATTTGGGCCAGCGCAAACCCAAAATAACCTGAACCAGCATGGTTTTAGAGCAGGACGATCATGTCTGTCACAGCTTCCGAACCTTTATGACAGAAATTTCGGGGGCACTGGAAGACGACCAAAATGCAGATGTGATTTACAAAGGCATTTGACAAATGCAATCATGGAGTGATAGCACACAAAATGAAGACCATGGGCATTATGGGGAAGGTAGGCACTGTTCTGGCACCTCTGCTGTTCCTCATCCTCATTGCACACATAGACAAAAACACCCAGCACACTTTTGTATCTCATTTGCAGATGACACTAAAATAAGCATGAAAGTCAGTACGGTAGAGGACACTGAAAAAGTACAGGAAGACAAACAGGGTTTTCCAGTGGGCAGTGGAAAACAGCATGACATTCAATGGTGATAAGGTCCAGCTGCTTAGGTATGGAAAGAATGAAGAACTCAAAAGGAGCACTATATACAAAACTCAAGAGGGTCACCAGATAGAATGTAAGGAACACGTAAAAGACCTAGGAATAATTATGTCAGCGGACCTTTCTTTTGAAGATTGAGACACTTATGCAGCATATGGGAATCTTTATTCAGGAAACGTTTCGCCACACAGTGGCTTCATCAGTCCAATACAAAAAAGGAAGGCGTAAGGGGAAAAGGGAAAGGTAATCAGTTTCCC
>NC_069457.1:28711233-28737045 GCF_026875155.1 Cherax quadricarinatus
AAAGGTATGAGGAAACAAAAAGATTGGGTATGAAAGTTGGTTTCAATTGGGGGGGAGAGAGTATGGAGGAGGTGAATAAAATTCAGATATTTTGGGAGGGGGACGAGTCAGCGAGAGTTATGAAAGATGAGGTGAATCATAGAATTGATGGGGGGAAAAAAGGGTGAGCGGTGCACTTAGGAGTCTGTGAGAAAAAAAACTTTGCTCTTGCAGGCAAAGAGGGGAATGTATGAGAGTATAGTTTTACCAATGCTCCTGTATGGGTGTGAACATGGGTGATGAATGTTGCAGTGAGGAAGAAGGCTGGAGGCAGTGGAATGTCATGTCTGAGGGCAATGGGGTGGTGTTAATATAATGCAGAGAATTCGTAGTTTGGAAGTTAGGAGGAGGTGCGGGAAATTGCCAAAAAACTGTTGTCCAAGGGCTAGGAAGGGTTTTTGAGGTGGTTCGGACATGTAGAGAGAAATGGAGCGAAACAGAATGACTTCAAAAAGTGTAATCAGTCGGGTAGTGGAAGGAAGGCGGGTAGGGTCGGCCTGGGAAAAAGGTTTTGGGGAGGGAGGGGTTAAAGGGGGTTTTGTGTTGCGAGGGGTTTTGGACTTCCAGCAGGCATGCGTGAGCGTGTTTGATAGGGGAAATGGAGACAAAGGGTTTTTTAATACTTGACGTGCTGTTGGAGGGGTGAGAAAAAGTAACATTTATAAAGGGGATTCAGAAACCGGCAGGCCGGACTTGAGCCCCTGAGATGGGAAGTACAGTGCCTGCACTCTGAAGGAGGGGTGTTAATGTTGCAGTTTAAAAACTGTAGTGTAAAGCACCCTTCTGGCAAACAAGTGATGGAGTGAATGATGGTGAAAGTTTTTTTTTCGACCCACCCTGCCTTGGGGGGAACGGCCAGTGTGATAAAAATTAATAATTAATAAACTGTGCTGGCATGCAGGTACCCCATTAAAATCACTAAGAGTCTCTCTGCTCTTGAAGATGCCATAATAATAATAATAATAATAATAATATTAATAATAAAAAATCATAATAATAATCTTGGTGCATTAAAGTTGTATATAGAAATACCATTAATCCGTCTATGATATTTTTTTTCAAAATTATATAAGAAGCCTTAGATAACACACAAGTATGATACATACTGAAACAGTATAAAACTTGACCATAAATATGAAAATGTGTTTACCAACCACTTGTAGCAGGGGTCTGAAAAAATTATTTTTTTCTCGAGTCCAAAAACTAGTTACTGGGGATAAGTGTAAAAAAAATATTCCTTTCGTATGCCTTTGACTAACTATTTACGACCCTTGAGGGTTTGGGCGCTTCTTTTTTTTATAAAATAATAATAATAATAATAATAAATATAAAAATAATAATAATAATAAAATAAAAATAATAATAATAATATATTCACTGTACAAATGGTGTGTTGCATGAGAATGGGAGTGTTGCTGTTTGTATATTCTTCTGTACTAACTTGTACAACTTGTACACAGTGTAAGAGTATGTGTTATTGTGAGGTTTAATTATTATTTTAATAAAAACAAATATTGTGAGGCAAAAGTTTTTTCAAACGTATTTTAATGAACTAAATTGGGCACATATTAATATGCATTTATTTTACCTGACCTAGTGATCCCCCACCACCCGTTCAGTTTGGGGATTTTTATATTATCTGAACTCTGTGTATCTCATTCTCTCTCATTTACTGTTTTTTAACTATTGGCTCTTGTTGACAATGGTGGGCTAAGCTTAGTTGTTATAAAAAGAAAAAGTCGTAAACCTCTTACTTTAAGTGCCAAGTTAGTGAGCCCGACTTTTTTGGGTTATCCCAGGTTCTCTGCACATATGCTGCTATGTATTGATAATCTAATAGTAACTGTATTTTTTGTATACCTGAAAGAATTTGTTTTTCTAACAAGGGATGTGGATGACTGAGATAGCACGTCAGCTTGGTTTGGCTCATCAGACAGTACAGTTGTGAACAATAAGGAAAAGTGCTGCTGGAAATTAAAAGTGTTACACCAGTGACCACTAGTAAGTTTATTCAGGATATATAAATACAGTTACATTTTGCAGCATATGTGTAGAGAACCTGGGATAACCCAAAAAATAAAATGAGACAAAGTGACTTATTGCTGACATGGGAAAAACTTTTTATACTGCCACTTATCTCTCACATATTCATATTAATTTTATAAGGTAAGTAACAGGTATACTGTGAGTATTTGATTTTTTATTTTGTTTTTTAATTTATAGTTCTATTCCTGACTTAATATATGTTAGTGTAAACCTGTTATCTAGCATTTATAATAATTTACAAGTGGAAAAAAAAGTGTTCCACTTAATGGCGATTTCTGCTTTATGGCGGTAGCCTGGAACCTAACCTGCTGTATAAGTGGGGCCTTACTTTATAATTATTCCATGATATTCATAGGTTGTATGTATTGAAAAATGTAAAAAGATATTTGTGTGCAGCCTCTCCTCACTGAGTGATGTTCTTGTTTACCGACGACACAGACTTACAACCGACTCTCTGACCAATTTGCATTCTCTATTCTTTTTAATGCAATTTACAGTACACTACTGTATAAACGAATACAAATACAGTAGAGCTTGTTTTATGGCATTCTGCAAATACTTCAAATATTTCAAATTATGACCAAAACTTGCTATATGGCTCCTCCTATCATTCTAATATGGCGTATCCCACCCAAGTTATTTACCATCTCCGTGAGCACATCTGTCCATTATGTCTCGAAACTTTCCAAAATTTCAAGTATTTTAAAGTTATTGCATACAGTCTCCCTCAACATTCACGAGGGTTAGGTGGCCCAACATATTGTAGGGAAATATATTACAGTACTGCTTTCCTTAACTTTTGAACAATGAACAATCATAAAATACATGAGAATGTTTAAAATATTATTTTAAATACATAAATGTTATGGCTTTAATTACATGTATGTTATTAAATACCACTGCCTCAACCACTGCGGCGCACTGCTTTGTATTTTGGTAAAGCTTTCTTTCTTCAATTCTATTGTATTTCTCAATTTCTTTACCAAAGGGCTGGCACTAGCAAGTTTCTTTGGGCCCATGGTTAATTATGTAGCAGTCACACTCAGTCTACAAGCACCAAACACAATGAATTATTGTGAAATGTTTGGAAGAGCACGGAGGCTAATGCTCACTCCAGCATAAACAAAGCCGCACTGATCATGTGTCAACCATTTCTTCCACTGCTGCTTCAACCTTCGTATTTTTGTACAATTTCCTTCTTCAATTCTATTGTATTACTATTATTATTATTATTATTATTATTATTATTATTATTATTATTATTATTATTATTATTGTTATTAATACGATAGAACTGAAGAAGAAAATTGTACAAAAATACAAGGGTTGAAGCAGTAGTGGAAGAAGTGGTTGACACATTGTCAGTCAGTGTGAACTTTGTTTATGCCGGAGTGAGCATTAGTCTCCGTGCTCTTCCAATCATTTCACAATAATTCATTGTGTTTGATGCTTGTAAATTGAGTGCCACTGGAGTGGTTGAGGCAGTGGTTGAGGCATTGGAAGAGGCAGTGGTAGAGGCAGTAGTAGTGTGAAAATTTGTCTGGACTGCCTCCATGTGAGTTGTCTACCCTGGCAAGCTCTGTTGACACCAAGCCCTGAGGTCGGTACCTCAGCCTCACAAGTGGCTTATAGGACAGATTTTCATAAATGACTGATGTTGCAAGAAATCTCGCCTTCGTGCCACATTTAAAGGACTAACTTTCTTGGAGTTGGAGAATCTATTCTGGTCTTCAACCTCCCTAAGCTTTACCCCTCTGGACTTCCCCTCAGAACCACGTGCAACCGGAGCCTAAATTACTGCAATATTCAGTCAATATTTAGTGACTGCTTGCACCTCAGAAATTCCTGTTTCCAAGGGGTGTAAATCCCTTAGACAGACAAGTGACACTTAACCCTAGCTCTAGCCAGACAAGAGACCCGGGTACAAACTGTTCATGAACTGCCGGCTGCACAAAGGCCACAGCACTACTCACTCGCAATTATTCCCCCAGACATTGGCCAGAAACGAGTAGAAAAAGTGGAGGTCTGGTCTAACTGATGGGCCTACAGAGGAACATCTACAGTATGTCGAGTGCTATCCACCCGATTTCCCAGGTCTAGTATGTGACGGACACGTGGGGGCATCACCTGCTGATCATGGCACTTGCTGTTCCGAGTATCTAGTCCTATAAAAAGGGGCACTACAGCTCAAACTCGTGCCCCAGTATTCAAACTTGGGCTGCCTGTTCCTCAGGCTAACATAACCTAGTGTTTGCCTACATTATCTGCCATGTCCAGTCTGTCTGTCCAGTCCACCAATACCATTGCCCTTGGAGAATCTGTAGGCCCATCAACAGTCTCTAGGTCAAGCAGTGAAATTCCTTATTGAGGCCTCATCATGGTAGTCTAAATGAAACTTTGTTGTATTCCACAGTTGGTGGTAACTAATGTTGTTTAAGAGGAATGTAGGATAGTGGTCTGTATTGCTGTCTGTGATTACCCCTGATTTAAGGGGGCCAGTATATTGGTCCATATGTGGGCTATTAGGTTGGGGACTTTGTCTCAGTGAGCCTGTTGTTTTAGTTATGTTGGTATGAGTAGTGTGTTGTTCATATGTTGATGAAATCATTTACATGCTGATCATTTAGAAGCCAAGGTTGATGTTTGAAGTCCTCAGCTCAGAGAAGGTGGTGCTTATTCATTTATCTGTTTGTTATTAGTGCCTTTAATTTCTCACTGAAATTTGGGATTGTTTGTGTGGGGTATCCGGTAAAAATGGCACCTATTATTATAGGCGTCTTAAGGTTTTTTTCAGTAAAATTAGCAAAAATGTATTCCAATATTCATCACTAAAGCAAGTTGTGCAAATAAAAGAATAATTGGCTAGAGTAATACATTGCAAAAATAACCACCCCCAACATGGTATGGTCTGCATTGTGAATTGCTGTGTTTCTTGTAGAGGGTAGGTATCTATTGGTGTCCTGCTTAAGCATGTCTCATAAGAATAATGCAGGAGAAGGAAGTTTTTTAGCAACTCAATGGAGTGCCTAGGGAAGGCATCATAGAGTTTGCTTAAGGACCTGATGTTGTAGTTAAGAACTGCTAGACTTTTAGCATTGTTTAGGATAGTGCTGGCTTGTGATGCTGTGTAATAAAGACAGTTACATTCCAAAAGATTTTGATTGGTGTTAGATTATGGAGGTTTAGATCAGGGTCGATGTGATCATTCATCTTCTAGGTTTAAATTGTGGTTATTTATATCCTGAGTTGTGTGTTGAGTTCTAGTAATGATATCTGTAGTGGTGGGAAGTTTGGACAAGTATACAGTGGACCCCCAGTATACGAAGGCATCTGTATATGTTAAATCCGGTATACGATACATTTTAACGCAAAAATTTTGCCTCGGTTCCTGTTAAAAATCCCGGTATACGCGATTCGTCCGAGACACGTCCACATGTGGCCTGAACTGCCCCGTGCGTACCAGTGTTTACAAGCGAGCCAGTCAGTGTGCTAGCATCTAAGCATATATTCTGTACATTCCATATTATAACAGTGTTTTTGGTGCATGATTCTGGAAAATAAGTTACCATGGGCCCCAAGAAAGCTTCTAGTGCCAACCCTTCGAGAAAAAGGGAGCTAATAACTATTGAAACTATTGAAACAGATAATTGCAAAGTACGAGAGTGGAGTGCATGGGTCGGAGCTGGCCAGGTTGTATACGAAACCCCAATCAACCATCGCTACTATAGTGGCCAGGAAAACGGCAATCAAGGAAGCTGTTCTTGCAAAAGGTGCAACTGTGATTACGAAACAGCGACCACAGGTGTTAGAAGATGTTGAGAGACTGTTATTGGTGTGGATAAATGAAAAACAGTTAGGAAGTAGCATCTCTCAAACGATCATTTGTGAAAAGGCTAAATGGTTGCATGACAATTTGGTAAAGAAATTACTTGCAACTAGTGCTGATGTGAGTGAATTTAAGGCCAGCAAAGGTTGGTTTGAAAGATTTAAGATTTGTAGTGGCATACATAGTGTGATTAGGCATTGTGAGGCTGCAGGCCTCTATGGACAGATACGTTGTGCGACAGAAATCCAGTGACTCTCAAGCTTGTCCTAGTGGCATTAAAAGAAGAAGGGAAGTAACCACAGAAAAGGACTTGCTATCTCAAGTCCTAATGGAAGGGGATTCCCCTTCTAAACACTAACACCATCAACACTCTTCCCTCCTCCCATCCCATCAATCATCACCAGATCCTCAATAAAGGTAAGTGTCAGTTTGTGTGTATTAAAATTAACATTTCATGTGGTAAAAAATTTTTTTTTTTCATACTTTTGGGTGTCTTGCACGGATTAATTTGATTTCCATTATTTCTTATGGGGAAAATTGATTTGGTTTGTGATAATTTTGTTTTACGATGAGCTCTCAGGAACGGATTAATATCGCAAATCGGGGGTCCACTGTATAGCTAAAGCACTTTGGTCATGTAGAGTATAGTCACTAATACACATAATGAAGTTGATGTTGTCTATGTGTTGTGCTGGAATGAGCTAAAATACAACTAGGTATAAACTAATAATATAAAAATACAAATTAAAAATAGCACCAGACTCTCACTTGTAATTGCACTAAGGTCTAATATTGATAAATTAGACACATGTGCCTAATTTAGCACATGTGTCTAATTTATCAACATGTCGGTTCTCTGAACCATTCATCTACAAAGGTCTAATATAATGAATTTGGTATTGTCTATGTATTGAGCTAGAATGAGCTATAGTACAACTAGTTTAATCTAATAATATAAAAATGGCACAAGACTCTCACTTGTAATTGCACTAAGGTCTTATATAAGTTGTTTACAAGAACTAGAATATAACTAGATTTAAATTGCCAAGATAAAATACACAAGTTAAGGTAGCAAAAGAATAAAAAAATATAAAAATGAAAATGGCAATGACTTGGTTAGACTATACAACAACCATTGTCCTATATAAACGAAACGGATCATGAATAAATGGCTTGGTTGCCCATGGCTAACCAGCAGCATTCTGAAATCCATTGATAAGAAACACCAATATGAAAAGCAATAAAGACAGGGCTTAATATGCAAAGATATTCTTCAACACTATTCATCAGTTCTCACCAAAGTAATAAAGAATGCCAAACAACTATAATACTTCAGCAGATTCACTGACACTAGAGGAGATATAAAAAAGACCTGGAAAACACTCTCCCAGATTCTAGGGACCCACAAACTAAAAAAGACAAGAATATTGTCCTAACTAAACCTAATGAAACACCACTGCATCCCACTGATACAGCTAACAAGATAAACGACTTCTTCTCAACCATAGGATCTAATCTTGCCAATAAAATCCCATGTACCAATGCCCATGCCGGGGTCTACCTAGATGGGAATTTCCCAAATTCCTTTTATCTTGTACCAACTGGGCCCACGGAAGCCACCGAGATTATAAAGTCACTTAAAAAATAACATCAGGGAATCTTGTCTCATGTCCCACCATTATTGTACAAGCGAGGCCCATGTCCTTTTGCATGCTATTTCATACTTTTAAACAAGCCACTAGAAACTAGCACCTTCCCGAAAACCTACTCTCAAGACAGCAAGGGTTACACCAATACATAAAGGTGGTGACCCTTCAGATTTAAACAACTATAGGCCAATATCAAAATTAACCATTGCAACCAAATCTTTGAGAAACTCCATGCACAGGAGACTTGATATATTTAAAACGGCACAAAACATACTCAACCCCTGCCAATTGGATTAGGAAAATAAAAGCACTAATGATGCAATTAGAAAATCTGGATCAGCTTTACACAGCATTGGAAAATAAAAGAACATCCGCTAGGAATTTATATGACCTAGGAAAAGCTTTTGACACAAGTAGACCAGGCATCCTACCCCACAAACCATGACCATTAGTTATAGAGGCCATGCACTTGCATATTTCATCCACCTTACAAATAGGTATCAGTATTAAAGACACAGCATCATCAAAAACATTGGCCACTTGATACTGGAGTTTCTGCAGGGAAGTGTCCCATGGTCCCCGCTCTTCCTCATAACATCCAATGATCCTTCCAAACAATCCCAACACTGAACCCCATTCCTTTTCTGATGACAACTACTATGTTCATCTCTCACCTAATCCTTTCCACCCTCAACACCAATGTTAACGAGGAGCTTCTCAAAATATTGACAGGATGACAGCCCAATAAACTTATGCTTAACACTGACAAACCTACTATATATGTTTTGGGTAGCAAGCAGGAGTTGCGCAATTAACCTTAAGATCGACACACTCTAATTGCCAGACATAATGAAGGGGGCAAATTCCCTATGCCTATACCTCAACAGCACAACCTGAATTTCAGCACATAACAAAAAAGTATCCATAAACATTTGGGAACCTCTCCAAGTATGATACTACGAGCCACAAATGCACTTTCTCACACTATACCATTCAACTTATATATCCATTACCAACCTCACCTATGCTATTGTGCATGTGACAACTGCCAGCAACACATCTAAAGCCAATAATAACCCAACAAAAAGCCACAGTAAGAATAATCACTAATCCTATCCCTGGCATCACCCACCCCCACCCCCCCCCACTCTTCATGAGATCTAAACTACTCCCCTGTTTTCAGTACATCCACACTTGCTACTGGGCAATCTACATCTACAGGACCTTAAATACCAATATTAACTTGACCTAAAACGCGTTTTCTTCATAGTGTGACAAGAACCAACCCCCACAGGCATAACACCAGACACAAATACCTATGACATTCCCCGTGTCCGACTAAACCTTTACAAAAATTCAATGTTATGTCAAAGGCCGCCTAAAATCTGGAAACACCCTACCTAAACACTAGAACTGCAGACATATTCATCACCTTCAAACTACCATTAGAAAACATTTTTATCTCCTGATACCACCCATCAACTAATTACATGAATACCACCTGGTGTTGAAACACTTACACCCCATCACCATTTGACCAGAAACACAGAAATATCAATCTTAATCTTAAATAATGAATCGTAACTAAGTCTATACGTTGGTCTGTGATACTCAACACTGAACTATGTATTGTGCCAAGACAAAAGTTCACATTGCTAAACTCACAAACTAGATTTAGTCACTTAGCCATAATTGCAACTTACCTTCTAATTTGTAATTTTTAAAGTTTAGAGTTAAGCTAAGAGTCTGCCGCCCGAAAATGCCTATCCGTAGTAGGTGTCTAGTGGAACCCCTCATATAATTAGTATTTTACTACATGAAAAACCACACAAATACCAAATTCTGTAAACCCAGCATTGTAATCCTATAGAGATAAACTTGATTTGATTTGCTTTGATTTTGATTTATTACTACCTATGTTAAGGTCTTAGGTCTACATTATTATTATCAACATTGCCTCAATAGTCCTAATAATAGTGTACTAACATATGAACAACCTAATTCTTTTCTTCCTGATGGTAAATCTATCAATTAAGAAGGACCTTCCAACCACCTTCACCCACCGGGGGAGTGTGTTTTTATGGGAGGGTGTAAGTGCCACCCCAACTCACTATTTATCCATGACAAGTTGGATCTTTGTACGCCGTATCTGGTCCTGTGAACTTTAGGACCAAAGTAAATTTCATATCCTTTCACCGGTGAACCATACGGCGAAAGGTAGACAGCAAAGTCTAAATCAAGTCAGCCTCCCCGGGCCCCCACAGGCAGACCCAGACTTGAGTGCAGTCTGGCCACTCTCGTCGAGCACACTCCCAGGTCTAACTACACCTATCCAGTGTTTCCCCCTCGTGTACGCTCCTGGGGGTGTAAACTTGTTTGTTTCCGTTTGGTCTTAGCACCCGTTTTTTCAACTTTAACATCTTTCGTAACCTTGACTGAGCGTCTCCGTACATTCCCACCCAGTGGGCCCCACATGCCCTGGAAGGCCTTTCCTCCCACTGATAAGACTTTCCCTGGATTATTGCAATCATCTCCATCTTTCGTACCCTGTAAAAGTGTTTTCCCAAGGCGGCCGAGTGTTCTTCACTTCCCTAAACCTTTGTTCATCTACCCTGGCATTTCATTGTGTAACCGATACTCATTATCACTACTCCCCCAGCTGTCATGGGACACCTTCTTCCCTCCTGTCGTGGGCAGGAATTCAGGTTGAATCCTGCCGCCTATGATGTGTCTACTGGAGATCTGTATAAACCATTCCTTCCAAACTTCCCGTCGTGTAGACAGGAAGCCATCTATCTGATTGGCTCCCACAGCCAGCTGTAATGCCCAAGGTCTTACAATAGTGCTTGCCTGCTGCAAGCAAGACCCTCTACCGCCGTGGGTAACGTCCTACTCACCAAGGCTGTAATGTCTCTGCGATGTCCACCTAATTTGAACTGTGACCCATCCACACATCATAAGATTTGGTGGGACCTGCCTTATAAACCCTACCAATTTCTTACTACTGTTCCTGGTGACCTTCAACTTTAATTTAGCCACCAACTTACTTCCTTTCTTTATTAAGGATAACTTGTCTCCCAAGTCAAAGAGTAATCGGGTTGTTTCAGACTGTGCCTATTCACAACCCTTTTGGCCAGACTGGTAGGTAGGGCAGCACCTCCGTGATTCTCACTCGGATTATAGGCTTCACTCCCACTATTCACACTGTTACTACGGTGGGTTGGTACGTGGTGGTGAGAAAAAATGTGTGAGTGCAGGAAATCCTCTCATTGTCTGCAGTAAGAGCTGCAAAAAGCAAACGTGTTCATTGAGATTTAGCCATGGATTACACCCCCTATCAGATCATCATGGCTTTCATTGTTGCATTTCTTGCCTTTTGGTTCTATATAACCTGTGCGGAATAATGTGGCAAGTAAGTAAGATGTCTGTGGCTGATTTATCATTATTTGAGGCTGTGACTGATTTCACTGGCCAACAAAGTTTGCAGTTCATGTTAAAAATGTGTTTCTAATTTTGGGACGTTGAATTCAAATCTGAACTTTGGTTTTGATCACATATATTCCAGATGGGTTGTGAGGGGAAGTCACGCGCTGTTGAACTCCGTCAAAAATGACTTTTTCCTGAAAGTCCCAAGTGGGAACAGAGGGCGGGAAATAAGCGTGTGCAACCATAAAGTGATATACTTCCTTGTGAACCAACATAAAAGGAATGTCAGTTAACACCAAATAGAAAAATATGGATTACAGTGTCATATGGAGAGTGCCGGTTAGAACAACGGATACTCTGGAAAAAAGCCTGACCGGCACTAGCGAACTATTGCCAGATGTCTACACAAGTGGAAATAAACAGATATTGAACTATCTATAAATAATATGGCGAGTGACAAATATATATATGTGTAGTGACATAGTGAAATAAATTGAAGATACGAGTAATCTAAATTATCCCCAGTATGGCGTAAAATGTATGGTGTAGCATATAGGAATATTTACAAGCAACTGGCGCTAGCGAACTATTGCCAGAGGTCCAGGAAGGGTTTAATGGGGGAAATATTTTCATCAAAAGTAAAAAAAAGAGTGATGGTAGCTTTGGGGTGCAGGGATCACGTTACATAAATTAAGCAAAAATAAATGAAAAGGCAAAGTAAAATGTGTGAGGGTTTTTTTCCCCGTTACCTCTCCTAAGTTTAAATGCTGGGGAGTGCAGGGGAAAGTTACTGTAGGGCCCAGTGCTTGTGAACAATAACCTCCCCTTTTCCAGGAAAGAAAATGATTTTTAATAAATAAATTTTTTAAAAACCCCCCCAAAAAAGTGAAAAACAGTGATAAAATAAAGGGGAAAAAAAAAAAAAATAAAAAAAAAAAAGTGGGGTTTCCTTTTTTTTTCTCTTTTTGGGTTTTGGGGGGGAAAAATATAAAGAATAGATTAAAAAATAAATAGAAAAAGGGTATAAAAAACATTATTAAAGAACTTTTAAAGGTTAATTTTTAAATTTTTTTGGAGTAAAAAAATGGAAAAGGGAAAAATTTTCCCCCCCCCCCCCAAAACCCCCCCCCCCTCCCCCCCCCCCCCCCCCCCCCCCCCCCCTCCCCCCCCCCCCCCCCCCTCCCCTCACCCCCCCCCCCCCCCCCCCCCCCCACCCCCCCCCCCCCCTTCTCATTTTTCCCCCCCTTCCCAAAATCCCCTACCAATTTTCCCCTGGGGGAAACCCCCCCCACCCAACCCCCCAACCACCCCCCAAAAAACCCCCAACCCCCCCCCAAAAACCCCCCCCCCCCCCCCCAAAAAAACCCCCCCCCCCCCCCCCCCCCCCCCCCCCCCAAAAAAAAAAACTTTCCCCCCCCCTTATTTTGGGCCCCAAAAACCCCCCCCCACCCAAACAAAACCCGGGAATTTTGGAATTTTCCCCAAAAAGGGCCTTGCAAAAACTTTAAAAAAACCCCAAAAACAAAAACAAACCCCTTCCTTTCCCAAAATAAAAAGGGGAAAAAAAACAAAAAAAAAAGCCCCTGAGGAAAACCAAAGGGGAAAAAAAAAAAAAAAAACCAAAAAAGGGAAAAAAAAAAACCCCCAAATTTTTTAAAGGGAAAAGGTTGGGAAAAAGAAAGGAAAAATAAAAATCGGGAAGAAAATTGCCTTAAAAAGGAAAAAAAAAATATAAAAAATTTTAATGACAAGGCAAAAAAAAAGGGGTTCGGATTTCCCCCAGTGAAAGGGACAGCGGGTAAGCAAAGGAGGGACTGAAAAGAAAAAACCCAGAAAGCATAAGGAATTTTCAAAGGGGCTTGCCAGGTTATACAAAGAGGGAAAACAGGAAAAAAAAGGAACAAGAAAAAGGAGGAAAGCTAAATAAAAGGTAAAACCAAGGGTGAAAATAAGGAAGATAGAAAATTCAAAGAAAGTTAAAAAGGAAAAAAGGGATCATAACTTTAAATTGGAAAGGGAAGGGGATGAGAAAACAGAACGGGAACAAAAAAAAACGCGAGCAAAGGGAAGAAATTAGCCTATAAGAAAGTGAACAAGGGAACTCAGATCAGGTATCAGAACTTGGGAATGACACAGAATCAATAAATATAGGTAGAATATTTGCAGTTACTATGCTAAAGGTATGTGCCTGTACGGCAAAAATTGTTGGAATAAACACACCAGAAACTGTGCGAACATGTTGAGGAAGGGAAAGTGTCGATTCAACAAAGAGTGCAGGTACTTCCATCCAGTAATGTGTAAAGCTTCAACGCAGTCCAGAGAATGTTATGACCTGAGCTGCCCAGACCATCATGTAAAAGGAACGCAGTGCTACAGAGTTAGCAGAGAAAGGGAAAATGAACAGCATTCTCCTTTAGACAAGAGAAAAGCTCGAAACAAAGGAAGAGACAAACAGGGGGAATGGTACAGAGAGGACAGGTGGGCAGTAAAATGGGGTGTACCAAACCAGGCATCAGCCCGTCAAGGCCAAATAAGCAAACAAGCACGAAGCCAGTACGGAGAAACAAGGTGATGTAACTCCAGGGACATACCAGGTATACACCACCAGTGGAACAAATAAACACAAAGCGAGACAAAACATCCCACCTTGGTAAATTCCAGTTTTCATATTTTGCAAATTTACAGGGTTTGAAATCAAATAAAAATGGCATAGTTAGTTATGTCAGTGGGCTCCTGACAGAAGCAAATGCCATATTCAGAGTATTTACAGAAACACATACAAGGGCTTGTTTATGGGACAGAGAGTAAAGATAGGAAACAACAAATGTATAGATGTCATAGAATAAATAGTCATAGGGCGGAGTAGAATCTATGTAAAGGATAACTTTTCTTGTTGCAATTAGAATGCTGAATTCTATGAATGATAGAGTAGAAATTCTAGGCATTAATGTTGAAAATAGGAATTTGGTAATTATCCTATTATACCTAGTATACCATCGGCAACTGCTAAGGAATTCACAGATCAGTTAAGTAAGATAGATAGCTATCTGGATAGGTTAGAAAGTCCTACACCAAATATTTTACTCCTTGGAGATTTTAATCTCCCTCATATAAAATGGAAGATGGCACAACGAAATTGTTATACCAGAAATATCCCCGGGAAGCATCCTGGCTCAACAGGTATATACCAGGGAAATAATGAGGTTTTGTGAAAAGTACTCTTTAAACCAACAGGTAATTGATCCCACTAGAAATGAAAATACCCTGGATTTGACATTCACAAACAACGAGGAACTGATCAGAGACATAACAGTTTCCAAAACTATTTACTCTCATCATAACATCATAGAGGATGAGAAACTATTATTAACTCAGGGTAGAAACTTCATCACAAAAGTTAGAGGATGGATTTCGTAATTTAATTTTTAACAACCTTAATTAAAGGAAAAAATAAACCAAGAGCTTATCAACATACCCTGGAATCAGACATGAGCGCCCTAAAATCCCCACCAGAGCCTAGACCAGCTGAATGCAGAAGCATACAAAGTTATGTATGAAAACATATACCATTGAGAAACCCAAGAATATCAGATATAGAGAGAGTGGTGGGAGATTGGTACAGAAGAAAATGGGTTACAGTACTTGCATAAAAACAAATATGCTACAACAAGGAAAGATAGACATAGCAGAGAGATCACTGAATTAGAGCAAAAACTTAAGATGCTTACCACACAGAAGTAACAAAGGGAAACAAAGGCCATACAGGATATTGCAAGAAACCCCAAAATATTTCTATTCCTATGCAAAATCCAAGCTAAGAACTTACCTGTAGAATAGGACCACTACGAGAGGAGACTCTATACTGACCGATAACAGGAAATGGAGTGAAATCCTAAAAGAACAGTAAGACCAGTGTTTCAGCAACCCACTAAATGACAGCAAGGTTCGAAATGCAAAATATTTTTCACTCCAGAAAGAAGGCCGCTCAGACCAACTTAGAACTGACATTATTACAAATCCCAATGCTTTTTGAAAAGAAATGGAAAACATGCCCCACTCACATCAGCACCTTGACCAGATTCATGATGCATCTATTTTTAAGGAAGTTGCAAAGTACCACTATCACGAGCCCTCGGTATTCTATTGAGAAAGATCTTAGAATCAAGGCGAAATACCAGAGGCCTTAAAGAGTGCAGACATAGCATCCTTTGCAAAAGGGAATTGTAGTATAGCCTAGCTAAAAATTACAGACCATATCCATAAACCTCTCCACATCGATAAAAATCTTCGAAAAGTGATGATACTGTAGGTTACAAATTTCAAGACCACATTAACCAACATATCCCGAACTAGCATGGTTTTTAGAGGAGCGACGATCATGTCTGACACAGCTTGCTGAACCATATGACAGAATTAATGGAGGCACTGGAGACGACAAAATGCAGATGTGGAATTTACAAAGGCATTTGGACAAATGCAATCATGGAGTGATAGCACACAAAATGAAGACCATGGGCATTATGGGGAAGGTACGCACTGTTCTGGCAACTCTGCTGTTCCTCATCCTCATTGCACACAGCAGAACAAAAACACCAGCACACTTTTGTATCATCATTTGCAGATGACACTAACATAATCATGAAAGTCAGTACGAAGAGCCACTGAAAAAGTACAGAAGACAAACAGGGTTTGTCCCAGTGGGCAGTGGAAAACAGCATGACATTCCATGGTGATAAGGTCCAGCTGTTATATGTAAGAAAAGATTTGAAAAACTCAAAAGGAGCAACTAGGGTATACAAAACTCAAGAGGGTCACCAGATAGAATTAAGGAACACGTAAAAGACCTAGAATAATTATGTCAGCGGACTTTTAGGGTTTTAAAGACCATAATAAGACATAGAACATGACAAGCCGAGGAAGATGACAGGCTGGTATGAGAACTTTCAAAACAAGGGAAACCATGCCGATGGTTGACACTTCAAATCACTAGAGTGCTCCCGTCAGAATATTGCTCAGTGCTGACGGCCCCGTTCAGGGCAGAGAAATATCGGAGCCTGAAACACATACAGAGATCGTTTTAACCGTTCTCACATTGGAGCCTAAAGCACCTAAACTACTGGTAATGCTCCAGTCCTTGAATATGTACTCATTAGACGGAGAGAGAGAGGTAGCATGATAATATATACCTGGAAGGAACTCGAAGTGGCTTAGTCCCAAATCTGCACACTGCCAAAACAACATAC
Source organism: Cherax quadricarinatus (assembly GCF_026875155.1). Taxonomy (NCBI): domain Eukaryota; kingdom Metazoa; phylum Arthropoda; class Malacostraca; order Decapoda; family Parastacidae; genus Cherax; species Cherax quadricarinatus. The sequence continues at coordinate 28,727,463 of NC_069457.1, forward strand.
TGGGGGGAAGTGAGAGATATGATGAAGTGTAAAATAAACCCATAGGAGCAGGGGTGTGGTGGGGACAATAAGGAACACTATCAACATCCGGGGTCCCAGTCATTTCAACATCTTACCAGAAGATATCAGGAACACAGCTGGAAACAAGTGTTGAAAGCCTAACAAGGAAGAAACTAGACAAGTAACTTCACCAGTGCCTATTACAACCCTGGATTCCAAATGGCCTGTACCCCTGGTGTAATGGGAGCAAATAAACACAGTAGAAAAAGTTTTTACTTATATTATCCTTCAACCAGTTTTAGAAACAGCATATGTTAACACTATGTACAGTGATAAGTAATGTGAACACCACGGTAACAAAGCAGAAATAGAACCTACAAGATAGCACCGTGTTCAAACAACCAGCTCTAGAATGGGAATGACAAGGGCATACAGGAGAGTGGTACCCCACATAAACCCCTTTCGATTGCCAAAAACCATCTTCTTATTGGCTAAAGAACCGGTCACTAGTTGAACGACGGGACCCCCCATCAACTCTTAGCAACCTGGTTCGCTGGTTGGGTAGATAGCCTTAAAAGAGTGTGTGAACATATGCTCTGAATAAAGGTTACGTAACTCTTTGCATGCCACAGTGCCAGATCAACAGCTGTGATGGATATGTATGGCATTGGGCTTCCAGCAGCAACAGCCTGGTTTGACCCAGGCGAGCACCAGACGAGCCTGGCCCCATGGCCAGTGCTAAGAGTAGAAATACTCTCGAAAATTCTTCAGGTATAGCAAGGTAAAGGGACCATTTCAGGCTCAGACTTCACATTCATCTTACTTGAGAGATACCCTACTAGCCTGGGGTTCTCTTAAATTATTGGGAGATAGTGCATGCAGTAAGGTGCTTACCTTTTGCAGCAGATTCGACACTCACTGAGCTGGGTGTCACATTCTCTGCAAAGTGTTCCCCCAGCAACTTTGAAGCAGATCTCAACTCCTTTAGTCTCTGTTGCCCTGCTGCCACAGTGGTTTGTATACTCCAGCAACTCATGCTAGCGTGATCGCCTTTTCGCATGAACACTCATATTCTTGCATGAGTGCCTCTGAGGTTCTGCATATAGGTCTTGCCTTAGACACTATTAAAACCCAGAGATCCCGATGTCCTGTTATCCTGGGTGTAAATGGACCAAAATAAACACAGCAGAAAGTTTGACTTGCATTATCCTTCCACCAGCATATGTACACGTATGTACCGTGATAAATATAGTGCACTCCACATAAGCAAGGCAGAAATAGAAGCCACAAGAAGAAGCAGTGCTTCAACCAGCCTCTAAATGGGTATGACAAGAAGCATACAGGAGAGTGTACCCACACCACTGCGATTGCCCAAAACCATCTTATTATTAGCTGGAACCTGGTCTCTAGTTGAACAACGGGGCCCCATCGTCAACTCTAGTCACCTGGTTTGCTTGTTGAGGGAGATAGCCTGTAAATGAGGGTGTGTACATGCGCCGAATAAAGGTTATGTACTCTTTGCATGCCACACTCCCACCCCGAGAAGGCTCAGGATTAGGCTGCCACCTCCCAGTGGTAATGGTGCCGCCATGGCACAAAATAATGGGACCGCCTTTCCTCTCCACCATCCAGCTCTTAGATAGAGCTCAGCTTTTCTCGTGAGACAGCAGTCAGTCGGGCTAGCATAGGTCCAAGATACAGGCGGACGGTAGCCCGCATCCCCTCACTAAAAAAAAAACCCACACCAGGGGATAAAAAAAAGAGCGTGGAAAGGGTTACCACAAGTAACTTAACATCCTAACCTAAGTAAATAATGGTATTAGACTCTAGATAAAGAGTCTGCCAACATATTTTCTTTGCCGGCAATATATTTAATTCTGATGGAATAGGGTTGCAGTCGCATAGCCCAACGCATGAGCCTTGTGTTGTGGTTCTTCATGGCTTGGAGATATACTAGAGGATTGTGATCACTGTAGATGGTGACCACCTGCGATGTCTGGCCCACATAAACATCGAAATGCTCCAAAGCCAGTACCAGCACGAGGGCTTCTTTTTCAATGGTAGAGTAAGCCCTCTGATGTGGCTGGAACTTACAATAATAAGCTACAGGCTACAGCTCCTCATTCTCGTTTTGTAATAGTACTGCCCTAACCCCAGACTCACAAGCATCAACCTGTAATGAAAAAGGTTTGGAGAAGTCTGGAGACAAAAGAATTGGTGCAGTACACAATAATCTTTTTGCTTTGTCAAAAGAATTTTGACAATCTGGGGTCCAATTAAAGGGAACTTTGTGACTGGTAAGAGAGCTAAGAGGGGCTACAATATCTGAGAAATTCTTACAGAGTCTTCTGTAAAATCCTATCATGCCTAGGAAACGTTGAAGAGATTTCCTATCATGAGGAACTGGATAATCTTTAATAGCAAGAACTTTAGCAAGTTTAGGAGCAGCTTTACTACTACCGACTTCATGGCCTAGAAAAGTGACAGTGGCCTGGCCAAAGGAAGATTTAGATAAATTAACTGTTAAATGGGAACTCTGAAAGGTCTCAAAAAGAGCCTTAAGTCTAAGTAGGTGTTGATCCCAAGTATCAGACACCACAACATCATTTAGGTATGCTGCCGTGCCTTCAAGTCCTCTAATAGCCTTATGGATAAGTTTCTGGAATGAAGAGGGGAAGTTTTTCATTCCGAAGGGGGTAACTGTATTGATAATGACCTCCTGGAATTACGAAGGCAGAGATTTCCTTCGCCTTATCCGTCAAAGGCACCTGATAGTAACCTTTAAGGAGATCTAACTTGGACACAAAAGTAGCCTTACCCACAAAGTCAATTACATCATCCAGACGAGGAAGAGGGTAAGCATCTGTGATTGTGACCTCATTCACCTTTCGGTAGTCTGTACACATACGAAGCCCTCTTATCAGCCTTCTTAACAAGGATGCACGGCGAAGCCCATGGACTCGATGACTCTTCCACTAAACCATGCTCTTGCAGAAATTCTACTTCCTGCTGAAGTAGCCTCTGCTTTTCAGGATTAGCTCTGTAGGGGGAGAGTTTAATTGGTTTAAAGTTTCCCACATCTACATCATGATAACCTAATGTACATTTTTTCGGCACATCCGAAAAAATATTAGTATATGATTGTAGAAACTCAGTTAAATTTGTTGCTTGGTTTTCAGATAATCCCTCCATTAAAGGGCTAGGATCCTTAAGGAGGACAAAATTTGAAAGTTTAATATTAATTTCAGAGATAGAGTGCAAAGAATCAGAGTCGTCCTCAGAGGTAGAGGACAGAGTCATTACTGGGACTTTATCTGGTGTATGAAAAGATTTTAATTGATTGATGTGGTAAATTTTGGTTTTTGAGGTCTTATCAATGGGAGCTACCACATAATTTACATTAGATAATCTACTTAAAATTTGCATAGGTCCCATAAATCTAGCTTTCAAGGTGTGGCCAGGTATAGGTTCCTGCTCCAACATTTTGTCTCCTGGATGGAAGGAGCAGAATTGTGCACTTCTGTCATACCTCTGTTTCATCTTACTTTGAGCTGTCTTTAGGTTAGCCTTGGCTAACTGACGTGCCACCTGCAACCTTGAAGACGGGTTGTAGAGTGTTGAGCTAAAGTCGTCTCCCATCCATCCTTCTTTGAGCACTCGAAGAGGACCTCGTACATTGTGCCCAAAGATCAGCTCAAACGGACTATACCCTGTAGACTCTTGCACCGTTTCTCGTACTGAGGACAGCAACAGTCTGTAGGAAAATGCATGCAAGAAGTTCTCATCATGGTTTTTAACGTCTGATAGAATCTCTCCAAGGCGCTTGGGATCTGAGGATGATAGGCAGTGGATAAATTGTGGATTATCCCTAACCTAGTTAATGCTTCCCTAAATGATTTTGGCAGTGAGTTAGTACCATGATCAACTTTGAATAGTTTTAGGAATGCCAAAACAAGAAATAAATTAGGTTAAAGCTTGTTAGAATAGCTTTAGTATTAATAGTTGACACATGGGAATGCTTCAGGAAATCAGGTTACTTTATCCATAAACGTAAATAAATCTTATTCCCTACTTTGACCTAGAAGTGGACCTACACAATCTAATTAAATCTCAAAAGGATCTCCATCATGCATGTATAGTTTGGAGAGGTGCAGGTTTAATGCAATGTCCTTGGGTTTTCCCACTTGCAGACTTCTCGTCAACACCTAATATGATTCTTCAAATCTTGTCCTTTAATTTTGGCCAATAAAATTTTTTTTTGCGATTCTTTACAAAGTTTTATAATTCCTAAGTGACCTCCTAATGAAGAACTATGAGCTATATTTCCAATATTTGAGTTCACATTTTGTTGGAACGCACTAACCATCAGACAATTCCGGCCCCTCTATCTCCTTACCAGTCTCAGTGCGATCAAAAAATCGTTTTCAAGTTAATGCTTGACTGGATGAATCCAAAAGGAATTTACCCATTGCTGCTGAAAGTGATTTTTAAAGAAGGTTCCTTTCGTTGTTTCCTACCCGAAGGACAGTCCCTCGGGCAAAGGAAACAGATATCCTGGCAAACCTGCAAACCTGGGAATAGGAAGGCATGATAGGGGTCGTCCACCTGATCTACGAGGCTCTGGCCAGTTTTTCCTTCCCCTCATAAAACAAATTGGCTATTCCGAGATCGGAGTCGTCCAAGATCGGTCAACATTCACGCCAACAACCCATGGGATTTGCCCGAGTTATGGCCAGCACCGAGAAGAATTAATCATTATAGGTTTAGGACACACACTAACAGTAGAATGTTATACCCCAGTATGACAATGCCATCTTTCAAGGGGGAATCCCTTGGAGACACCCACAGTCAAGTACCCAGTGTAATATTTGCACTACAATAAATTTTATGCAAAAGGGACAGAATATATAGCTCCAAATTCTTCCAATGAAACTGAGGAATTCAAGGAAGTTTTCTTTGAATGGGTAATATTTCCTTCTCTTATAAGTGAGCAATATGCCTCCAGTATCTCATAAATGGTTTTAACTTCAGTTGTTTCTGGAGTTTTCCGAAGGAGAAATAAGACTAACAATAAAAAGGGCCATCCCTTAATCTACTTCTCTCCGGGGAACATGTACTAGGGATATTAGAGATTTTCCCCGATGGGTTGGGGCTTGTGGGGGCAGTTGGGACGGATTGACCTACTTTGTTACAGATGAAGCAGTACGACAGGCTTGCCCTTTACTCCCTGCGGACATTGCAACTGGTGTTGCTCTGCTGTGGGGGGGGGGTTTTAGGTCTCTCTGGATACTGTTGTCGAGATGCACCATGTTGATCGTTTGTCTCTCAGCAGGTGGACCATAAGTGAGAACGTGTATCACAGGTGACTTAGTTTGCTGATGTAGATGTTCTCCCCTTCGGCTGGCACTGGTCATCCCGAAGGTTTACAATCTCTGCTCATGCCATCTGTTGAAAATAGACTGGACAGCTCGACAAGGAGCAAGTTAGTTCGAAGGTATCAAGACAACCTTGCTGCCTCCAATGCAGTAGTTAAGTTCACGAATCCTGCAGAAAGACACGAACCTCTGGTCCCCACCACACAGACTGTCCAGCAGGTTGTCCCAATCAAGAATAAGTTGTACCAGCTCCTCAAACTAGGTGACACCACTTGCTTTATATACCAAGTGGTAAAAGCTTTGGTTTTGCTTTCTCTAAAAATCCACCAGGGATTGACCAAGCTGCCGCCTGCAATAGTTTTAAAAAGCTACATTCTTAGCTGGATAACATGTATATGCTCCCAACACTGTGGTCTTCAGAAAAATCTGTCATTTAACACTGACGTAAATTCCTGTTCCTTACCAAACACTGCGTATGAAGCAAAGATGCCCACTGCTGTTCCTCCACCTCAAGGCTCGATCCCTGATTTTCGGAAGCTTTCGCAAAACTTGTATCCTGTTCGGCCTCATTGAAGCAGGAACAAGCTGAACTGCTTTCTTAAACTAAAATCAATATCAGAATACAAAAACTGCCTCCTTTCTCTATCCTTATCAAATTCTTTCTCTTGCTAAAGCTCACTGGTATCCCTATCACTCAAAGATTGATATTTCGCCACTCCAAGTGCCAACGACGCTGATTCAACGCTCGAACAACCCTGCAGCACTATACAGACCATTTGCTCCGTTTTGTGTATCAACATTCCTCCAGCGAGAACATAGTATTTTTGCCGCAAGCTCCTGTAAGGGAGAGTCTGATGTGCCCTCTCTTCTTCCCGAAGTTTTGGTCAGCAATTCAGTGAATGCAGTTCGCAGCTGTGAGCGTGCGTTTAAATTAATGCCAATGGAACTAGCAATTTGCCAACAACGCTATAGGGACAATTTAGGTAGTTATACAAGTATATGCCAACACCAGATTCTGACACGTCAATGTGGCAAAAGTTATTCGCTATGCACAGTACTATTGCAGAATACCCCAATGAAACACGTTAAATTGCAGAACATGCTTACTATGCCAATACGATTGCAGAAAACGCAAAACAAGTGGACACGCAATAGCCAAAGTTGACTGCAACTGACACGCAAAATTTGTAAAGCAATGCCAGAGAGCAAGCTACATACGTTCTACAAGATTGACCGGTAGCGAAGCGAGCACACCGAACAAGCTAGTAGCGACTGAGTTGAACGATCACACAATAGCAAGGCTGACCATAAAGCAACTGAACACGCAAAATTTGAAAGCGTTGGCAAAGCTAATGCAAATGCCAGACAGCAAGCTGCACAATTGTTCCCTGCTATGAGCTTCCACCCTAACGCACAACCGTTTATCAAGCCAGCTCCCATCCTCTCGAGACAAGGCTAACCCATATTACAACCCAGTGGAGTCAAAGGCTGTATTTCCGGGTATAAAGGAGCAAAAAAAACACAGCATAAAAAATTTTGACTAATTTCCCTCACCAACAATACGTATACACTATGTACAGTGATAATTATAGTGCACTCCAAGGTAATCAAGGCAGAATAGAAGCCACAAGAAAGCTGACCGTGCTTCAATGCAGCTCTAGAAAGGGAATGACAAGGCCAGACAGGAGAGAGGTTACCCACATAACCCTCTGCGATGCCAAACACATCTTATTTTGGCTGAACCTGGTCACTAGTTGAACAACGGGGCCCCATCGTCAACCTATATTCACCTGTTTCGCTGGTTGTTGGAGATAGCCTGTAAATGAGGGTGTGTACATAAGCCGAATAAAGGTTACATTCTCTTTGCATGCCACAGACACCTCTTTACCATAGTAAACTCCCATGTTGTCGTATGAGCTTTAGACTGATCTCTTTGAGATCTTTGAAAGACTGTGTTTTAATGAGGTGATGGTGTGACTCTTCACTCACACCTATACTCAAATAGAACTGAGATCTCCCAACCTCTCAACAATTTTGTTGTATCGTGATCCTGTTCCTTCCGATATTTCAAGTGTAACTCCAATGCACTGTAGTGCATCCAGTTTCCTTTGAAATCACCTGACTGAAGCACCAATCTGAACGTACCCCAATCATGTAAATCTTAAGACTAATTGTCAACGTCATTACTTCGATTTTGGAACTTCTCTGGCTCTGAAGGTCCATGGCAACGAAGCCTCTAGTCCAACAACCAAAAAGTAAATCAACCTTTATCTCCTCATGTTGCCAAACATGTCCATTAAAATGGTCTTTGCATGTTGGGTAATAGTGATCATGTGGTTTGGAAAAGCCAGACAAAGTCCCAGGTTTTACACCCTTGAGCTAACATAAGAACATAAAAATGAGGAACACTGCAGGAGGCCTGCTGGCCCATACTAGGCAAGTTCATTTACAATTCATCCCACAAAACAAAACATTGCCCAACCCAATTTCATGCACCCAAGAAATAAGCTCTGAATGTGAAAGCCCACTCAAATCCCAACCCATCCCAACACAATGTACTTATCCAACCTATATTGAAACAAACCCAAAGTCCCAGCCTCAATAACCCCAACCTAGTAGACTGTTCCACTCATCAACTACCCTATTTCCAAACCAATACTTTCCTAGGTCCTTTCTAAATCTAAACTATATCTAATTTAAATCCCATTACTGCGCGTTTCTCTCTTGGAGAGACATCCTTTAAGGACGCTTATTAATATCCCCTTTAAAAATACCTATCTTCCACTTATACACTCGATCAGTCCTCCCCTCATTCTTCGTCAAACAAGTGAATTTAACTTAAGATCTTATCTTTCTTCATAAGAAGATTCTGATGCTATGTATTAAATTAGTCCTCCAACGCTGAATGTTTTCTTAAGCAATTTATGTCTCCCATTTGTAATACGGAGACCAGAACTGTAGCTGCATAATCTAGTGAGCCTTACTATGATGTATAAAGCAGCAGTATTACCTCTGGACTTCTGTTGCTTACACTTCTTGATATAAATCCCAGTAATCTATTTGCCTTATTACGTACGCTTAGGCATTGCTGTCTTGGTTTAAGGTTGCTGCTCACCATAACCCCCAAGTCCTTTTCGCAATCTGTATGGCTAAGTTCTACATCATTTAATTTATAAGTACTAGGGTTATGGGCACCCCCAAGCTTCAGAACCTTGCATTTATCTACATTGAACTGCATCTGCCACTTTTCTGACCAAGAATAGAGTTTGTTTAAATCCTCCTGAAGTTCCCTAACATCTACGTTTGAATCAATTATCCTACCTATCTTTGTGTCATCGGCGAATTTGCTCATATCACTAGTAATTCCCTCATCAAGATCATTGATATATATTATAAACAACAACGGGCCCAAGACTGATCCCTGTGGAACGCCACTTGTTACAGATCCCCACTCGGATTTAACCCCATTTATGGACACTCTCTGCTTCCTGTCAGTGAGCCATGACTCGATCCACGAGAGCACTTTTCCCCCAACGTGAACGTAAATACTGTAATTTGACGGCATCTGACAAATCGTCTCTCTCATCTATCTGGGCTTTAAACTGATCCCAGAAAGCAATGTACTCTGTTAAGGTTCCATCGAATGTTGATAAATTCAACTGGGGCGATCTGGGCAACACATTAACAGGCGTGCTGCTGTTTGTGCTCCCTGAAATATTTGCTGCCCCTGCTGTACCGGCCTTCAATGTCTTTTCATATTTGCGACCTAGCTGCCAGGGAGTGTGGACGTGCCTCATACCTCTCTGCTGACAGTCTAGCAAGCTATCCGGTGACGTCATGGTATTCAGCGTGAGGAGGCGGGTGAATACCGTTGGTATACAGCTTGTTCGGGGGGCGATTACGCCTGAGAATGAACAAGTTTTGCTACCTAAGATTATCCGTGACACTTATGGTATTGCAGACAAGGATTTGTATGGTGTGGCATTAAATGGCGCATACCGGATATTTGTAAAACTACTCTACAAGCCAGTGTACGAGCAGCTGGTTGAGCAGTTCCAAGATCTCTGCGTAGATGTGTCCCCTGACGTGCATGTGCGTATGGTGGATGTCTCTCGACAATATACGTGGATGAAACTGCGCAATGTGCCCTTCGAGGCCGATGCAACAGATCTCCGCAGTGTTTTCAGAAGATACGGAGTGATACACAT
>NC_069457.1:28737545-28794103 GCF_026875155.1 Cherax quadricarinatus
CAGGAAAAGGGGAAATGGCATGGCTGGGCTGGCTGACCCCCCCCACAGACTGGCTTGCTGGCTTGGTTAATTTGGCAAACTCGGGTCCAATCCTCAGAAGTAATGCAAATAAGCAAATAAAACACTAAGACACAGACTCACCATAACTAGGAAGCAACAGGCTGTTGGGTGCTTGGATGTGGGCTGGTTTTGGAAGCACCCGTCTTGGGGCGCTTAGACGCCGGGTCATCGAAATGGCGCCTGCGTTGGAGATTAGATGGCTGTAGTTAAACACACTGGTTGGATGGTAACACTATATTGCAGAGTGTGAGAAAGGGAGGCCCAGCCTGCTTGTCCTATCACCTGCTTGGATTACCGGGAACTGAGAAGATCCCAGGTGCCAAAGGCTAACAACAGCATCACGTGACGTCATACAAAGAGTCACTAGCCTAGCAAACGGGTCGTGTAGTAATACATATGGATGGTGCTAACTATGATACTCAGATAAGCTATACAACACACGTAGGGGATCAGCAAACTATGCTGGACAATTGGACGGTGACATCAATGTTTACCTTGAACACTGCAAAGAATCAAACGTTTCTGCTACTGCTAATAATAATAATAATAATAATAATAATAATAATAATAATAATAATAATAATAATAATATGATGATGATGATGATGGAATTGAAGAAGGAAATTGTACAAAAATATGAGGGTTGAAGCAGTAGTGGAGGAAGTGGTTGACACATCGTCAGTCAGTGTGACTTTGTTTATGATGGAGTGAGCATTAGTCTACGAGCTCTTCCAAACATTTCACAATAATTCATTGTGTTTGGTGCTTGTAGATTGAGTGTGACTGGAGTGGTAGAGGCAGTGGTTGAGGCATTCGCTGAGGCAGTGGTTAAGGCAGTGGTTGAGGCAGCAGTTGAGGCAGTGGTTGAGGCAATGGTAGAGGCAGTGGTAGAGGCAGCAGCTGAGGCAGTGGTTGAGGCAATGGTAGAGGCAGTGGTAGAGGCAGTGGTAGAGGCAGCAGCTGAGGCAGTGGTTGAGGCAATGGTAGATGCAGTGGTAGAGGCAGCAGCTGAGGCAGTGGTTGAGGCAATGGTAGAGGCAGCAGCTGAGGCAGTGGTAGAGGCAGCAGTTTAGGCAGTGGTTGAGGCAATGGTAGAGGCAATGGTAGAGGCAGTGGTAGAGGCAGCAGCTGAGGCAGTGGTTGAGGCAATGGTAGAGGCAGCAGCTGAGGCAGTGGTAGAGGCAGTGGTAGAGGCAGTGGTAGAGGCAGCAGCTGAGGCAGTGGTATTTAATAACATATATGTTATTAATAATAATAATCATACATGTCATTATTAATAACATGTAATTATTAATCTTATTGTTGTTATTATTATTATACATTATATTATTAATAATAACATGTATGTTATTAAATAACTGCCTCAACCACTGCTCAACTGCTGCCTCAACCACTGCCTCAACCACTGCCTCAACCACTGCCTCAACCACTGTTTCAACCACTGCCTCTACCACTGCCTCTACCACTGCCTCTACCACTGTCTCTACCAATGCCTCTACCAATGCCTCAACCACTGCCTCTACCACTGCCTCTACCACTGCCTCAACCACTGCCTCAACCACTGCCTCAACCACTGCCTCTACCACTGTCTCTACTACTGCCTCTTCCCACTGCCTCTACTAATGCCTCTACCACTGCCTCTACCACTGCCTCTACCACTGCCTCTACCACTGCCTCTTCCACTGCCTCTTCCACTGTCTCTTCCACTGCCTCTAACATTGCCTCTACCAATGTGTCTACCACTGCCTCAACCAATGCCTAAGCCACTGCCTCAACCATTACCTCAACCACTGCCTCAACCGCTGCCTCAACCACTGCCTCTACCACTGCCTCTACCACTGCCTCAACCACTGCCTCTACCACTGCCTCTACTGCTGCCTCAAACACTGCCTCTACCACTGCCTCTACTGCTGCCTCAACCACTGCCTCTACTACTGTCTCTACTTGTGGAAATTTATTCAGTCCTAAAGTTCCACAGGACAGATACTGCGTACAAAGATCCCAACTTGTCAAGGATAAACAGCTGAGTTGGGGTGGCCCTTAAACCCTCCCAAAACACACACTCACCCGGGTTGGTGAAGGTGGTTGGAAGGTACTTCTTAATTGATTGATTTACCCTTCAGGGTAAAGATTATTGAGGCAACTGTAGATAATAATAATGTAGACTTAAGACCTTAACATAGGTAGTAAATAAGCCAATAATATAGGCAAACACTAGGTTATGTTAGCCAGTGAGAACTGGCAGCCCAAGTTTGAATACTGGGGCACGAGTTTGAGACTGGAGTGCCCTTTCTTCTAGGACTAGACACCATTGGAACAGCAAGTGCCGTGATCAGCAGGCGGTGCCCCCACGTGTCTTCACATACTAGACCTGGAGAAATCGGGTGGAGGCACCTCGACGTACCGTAGAAGACCTCCTCAGTCAGGCCTATACAGTAAGACAAGACCTCCTTTTTCTACTCAATTCTGGCCAGTGTCTGGGGAAAATTGCGAGTGAGTCATGCTGTGGCCTTTGTGCAGCCGGCAGTTCATGACCAGTACGTACCGGCATCTCTTGTCAGCCTAGAAGCTAGTGTCACTTTCTGCATAGTTAGTCTAGGGGATTCACACCCTCTTGGAATCAGGAATTTCTGAGGTGCAAGCAGGTCACTAATATTGACTGAATATTGCAGGAATTAAGGCTCCCGGTTGCACGTGGTTTGAGGGGAAGTCCAGAAGGGCTAAAGCTTAGGGAGGTTGAAGACCAGAATAGATTCTCCATCACTAAGTAAGTTAGTCCTTTATGCATGCATTCAGGCGAGATTTCTTGCAACATCAGTCATTTATAAAAACTGTCCTTAAACCCTTTGGGCTGAGGACTGACCTCGGGGCCGGGTGTCAACAGAGCTTCCCAAAAGAGACACTCACATGGAGGCAGTCCAACAAATTTTGGGCAAGGGGTCCTTTGAACCATGATTGGAATAGCGGGTTAAAAATTAACATAGCAGGGGGGGCACAGTTAGGAACCATTTTAACGAGTTAGTTAAGTTACACAGAAGCTAGGCCCAACTGACTATACAAAGAAATTATTATTTGCAGAAAATACAGGCGGCCCGGGAGGCTAGGGGAAACTTTGAATTTAATTATTTACAGTGATTACAAGTACCCAAGTAGGAGACTTTTGTTAATTTTTTAAATGGATTTGCAAGGTGGCCACAGTTAGGCTAACCCCCTTTTCAAAATTTCAACCGTTATAGTGACTAGGACAGATTTAGCCTAGTTTTTTTTACATGGTTCTAAAACCAGGTTTTTGGCTATAGCACACTACAGGTTAGGATTTACCTATCCAAAACCACCAGACTGAGTAAGCTGGGCACAGTAGGCCAAGCATTTACATACATTATTTATTTACTCTTTCACAATTTAATTTTTTTTTTTTTATTTTTTATTTTAAAAGGACACAGTACAAGATTAAAAAAAAAAAAAGAACACAATAATTAACCGGGGTTTAAAAACAATGACCTACCATCAACCCCATAGCATACCACAAGTGTACATTCATATTTATTAAAGGATAACCATACCGAACAATAAACGAACAGATAACACCCTCAGAAAAAACACAACAAATTTTTAAACCCACAAAAACATGCCTGTTATAATACCACATAATACTTCCCGCAAAAAGCAGGAAACCTTAACAAATAAAGAGCGGAGACTCCACACCGAACAAAAAAAAAATTTGCAAAAACCAAAAACCAAAAATTTTTTTTTTCTGGTCCACATAAATCCCCCACAAATCTGACAATTAGACCCCTTGCACAAAGTGCACAATAAATATTATTTAACATACAAAAATTAAAATTATACAGAACATTAATTTAAACATTAGGCAAACCAAAGCCTACAATAAACATTACATTGGTACATATCACAATGAAACTCCCCACATAAACACTGGGCAGGAAACACCCTGAAGTAAAAGACATAACATTATATACGCAAGTACAACCCATACAACTAACAAAATCCTAACATAAGGTATCAAAACTGTCTAGTTACAGTACATAAAATCCTTATCTCCCTATTTGAAACACTAGTACATCATTGCTGATTTTTTTTTTTTTTTTTTTTTTTTTTATAATAAACAGTCTAACAGATAATATATAAACAAATAATTAGCATATAATTATAATTCTCATTGCCTAAAGACTCGCCGCACTTACTCGTGCCGGCACATCTACCCACCCCCCCCCCTTTTCCCTATTATCAATGTTATTATACTGAGCGTTATCATGGGAATAAAAATTCCTCATGCACATACAGTAGTCATAATTAAAAATATTGACATACAAGTTCGTACATGTTCCATCCTTGTTTTTTCCCCAATAATTCCATTGAACAAAACCAGTTAACAATCTCACAGAAACCCCATTAAGGGCATCTCACAATAAAATTGTCCACTCCTAACCTAATACCTCACTATTCATTATAATTCATATATCATTACATAACATGATTAGGTACATAGAAAAAGGTGTCATTATATGTGATTATAAAATTGACTAAGCCAAAGATCATGATTTCATATATAAACATAGCAGAAAATTTTTCCCACAAAGCAACTGTGCAGGGTCACAGCACTTCACAAACATAAGTTATACAACGATCAAGTTAACATGTGTGCTTATCTTAACATCATTCTGCTCTAAACCCGAAATCCCAAGGTTTAGTCATCATGGTTTTTAAGGTTATCCTGTATGCAGTGAACATAACCATAGATTCCAAATCCTCATTCATCTCCCTTCCACTCTATTCATAACCCTCCCACCATCCACACTACAAAGAAGCCTAAACCAACCCACCCTCATGTATCCCCCGGTAGGAGATCAACTCTTTGCCCGCCCCCTGGGTTCATGAGGAGAAGGCCCCCCACAGTGAGATTCCGGTAACCCTCCGAAAAGCTAACTACCCACCTCCCACCATAGACTTGCCTATTCCTACACATAGTTCTATAAAATCTCGCTGCTAACGCTTTTATCCTCAACTCTCCCCTAACCTCCCTCATCCCCCAAGATACATGTAAATAATCCATCATAACATACATTAAGGCTCTACCCACATCACCCGGCACCCCAGTTACATCCAACATTAAGGCCCGTAGGAATGGCCATTGCCCCCCCCCCCCAAAAATCTGATAACTCTCACCATCCATAACCTCACCCCCTCCAAAGAGGGACAAAAATATACCGCATGAAAGGCCGTTTCGATGTCCCCACAATGCAAGCATGAATCCTCTCTCACAAGATCCATTTTATATAACACATCCCTAGAGGCCAATATTCCCATCAGAAAACGATATACTAACTCTCGTACCCTCGCTGGTATTCTAAGCAAGCCAAACTGCCTCCATATGCTTATCCAGTCATATGTTGGATATACAGCAAGTCCCTGTAAGACACCCTTGCCTACCACAGCACCCACCATTCGTTTGACCTTTAACGTGGACACCTGTTTAACATGTAATAAAACCCTCAACATATCCTCACAATACCTCAAATCCCTTCCACACCACCATCTTCGTGCATCCTCCATTACCCTACCTACCCTGACTCCTCTATTCCCCCCAGTCCGGATATATCTTTGTTTAATATATAAAGCCATTACTCTATGACCCAATGACATCAGGCCAAGACCCCCACGTCTCCCTCCGTCATCACCACGTCCTTGCTCAACCATGCCCTCCCAAACCCCCACACATACCTTAGAACCTTCCTCTGGATTTCTGCAATATCCTCTGCTCTTAAAGGGAACACCTCAGCCACTCCCCACACCTTACTGTACACCAGAGAGTTGACCACTAAAACTCTCTGCTGTAATGTTACGTCCCTAGCCCTTAAGCCTCCTAGCCTACCCAAAACCCTGCTCGTAACTAATTCCGAATTTATCTTCCTACTCTCCTGCACTTCCGCCATGTACCATATTCCACAAACCTTAATTCTGTCCACTACTGACCATCCCAACCCCTCCCCCAAGCCCCCTCCCACCCAATCCCCCACCTCTAATAGTCTCGACTTCATTAAATTAACTCTCATACCCGTGGCGTCCCCAAAAATCTGAATGATTCCACCAACTTTCCTTAGATCTTCCTCATGCCTTACCAGCACAGTAGTATCATCTACGTACCCCACAATCCCCCCCCCGCCCACCCCCCCTAATCCATGTTCATTCATCACCTCATCCACCAGCCCATAAAATGGATTCTGTACGCAGGCAAACAATAATTGAGAGAGTGGACAGCCCTGCCTCAAACCTCTCTCCATCAGTACTGGGTCCCCCAACTTACCATTAACCTGTACCCTAATAACTGCTCCCTCATACAAGGTTTGCACCCATCTCACCACCTTCTCCCACAAACCCAGCTGTTCCAAACAAACTTTTAAGAAATCCCTATTCACACAATCATACGCATTAGCCCAATCTAATCCAAGTATTCCCCCTCCGGTGCAGTCCTCAATAAAATCCCTTATGTGACTATGCCCGTCCCTCATACTTCTTCCCGGAATGCCCAACTGTCCCCCATGTACCACTGATCCTAGAACCTTCTTCAGTCTATTGCCCAGAATTTTAGCATAAATTTTATAATCTGCACACATTAAGGATATTGCTCTATAATCATTCAATACTTTCCCATCCTTCTTCTTCGGCACCAACACAACGATCCCTGTTTTCTGGGTCTTCCCCATCCTCCCACTGCTCCACATATGATTCAAGACTTCCACTAAACCCATACCTAATGCATTCCCAATAAACTCTATAAAAATCATTCGGTATTCCATCAATGCCCGGCGTCTTACCCTGACTCATCCCGTAAACCGCCTCCCCCACCTCCTCCTCACTAATACTACCCTCCAGCAATTCCCGTTCCTCTTGTCCCAATACAATAGTATTCTGCATAACCCCAAATACCTCCTCACTGACAACTTCCTTGTTCCTCCTCCATTTCTCCCTAAACCAATAATCAGCATAACCACTAATATCATCTGTATCAGTAAGACCTTGACCCACCACATAACCCCCCCCCCCCATCAGCGACCACTAGATGCGCTCTGGTAGTCACCATCTGCCTTTCCCTAAATTTTCTCAGGACATAACCTGATGGTCGATCACCCTTTAACACCTCCTCTAATCCTGCCCTAACTCTAATCGCGCTAAACCTTTCATTATGTAATCCTTCAATCCTACTCCTTAAGCCATCCACCTCACCTCTCACATCTTCCCTTCCCCCCCCCCCGTCGTAAACAGCATTCAGCTGTCCCTCCAGGTAGTTTTGCAAACCATATCTCCACCTTGCCTGTTCCTTTCCACGTATCCTAAAAAACTCTGCTATTGCTGTCTTTGCTCGCATCTCCCACCAGTCAAGCAAATCCATCCCACCATCCCTACCCTCCCAGCAATGTCTCCACCATTCCTCAAAGGATGAGCCTTCATCCCCCTCCTGCAGAAGCCTCACATTCAATTTCCAATACCCAGCATATATGTGAACTATACCATCCACCCGCAGATCAGCTATCACTGCCCTGTGATCCGAAAAACCGACATCAAAAGCCCTCACTCTCTCCACACCAATCCCCTGCATCACATATATCCTATCTAACCTCGCCCCATAATTCCCACGAATAAACGTGTGCTCCACCCCATACTCCCCCCTGCCCACCACATCTACAACACCTACATCCCTTAGCACATCCCGTAGCGCACCCAAAACACATCCTGCCCCCCTCGGCGTCACATCCCCATACCTAATCACACAGTTCCAATCACCTCCAATTACAGTTATGGAAGGTAAACCCCGCAAATAATACATCAAAACATCACGTACAAAATCAACTTTGACTCTAACATTGTTACATGCCGGCATATATACACCAATGAAACATACTCTCCTCACCCCCCAGTGCCCGTCTACCCTTACAACCCTCCCCCCTCCCCCCTCCTCCCAAACCCATGACACGCAATGGGCTGGTCTCCTTTACAGCTACTGCTACCCCTCCTTTTAATTGCAAAGCATTACTGACAAACATTTTATAACCCCTCAAACTCAATTCACTCCCTAACCTATGGTTATGCTCCTGCAAAAAACATACATCCACATCAAACCTTCGTAAAAACCCACTCTAACCAAACCTTTTTACCTCAGATTTAAGCCCATTGACATTTATTGTGACACACTTGAATTTGCTAGAAGAGGGGGCTTACCCCTATGCCGTTGTATCTTACTCACTTCACCTTTCTCAGTACCTGTACCATTTTTATCCTTTTTTCTAACCTGTCCTCCAGCCCCTCCTTGCCCCCCCCACTGATCTTCCCCGGTACACCCCCTCCCCTGCCTACCTTTTCCCCTACCTCTTCCCGGGTCTCTGCCCAGGTGTTAAAACCTCATCGAGGTCAAAAGCACCCGCAGTCCTTTTTCGTGAGCTCTCACTCACACACAAATCTACCTCCTGCACGTCCTCCTGATGGACTTCCACCACCACTTCCATGTCCTCTCTGGCATTCCTCGAACCCTTCACCTGTTCCTGCTGCTCAACCATCAGCTGTATCTCACTTGACTTCTCAGGACCATCCTCCCCGGCCACCGTCTCGTCGAAGAACTCCTTCAGCACCGCATCCAGCAACTTCTCCTGGGTAGACTCTTCCACGGCCACCCGTCCCTCAGGCGATGGGGGCCCCTGCCCTGTCACCTCCGGGAGGGTAACACAGGTACCGACCGTCGATACTTCCCGTTCTACCTCCTCACTCCATCGACCACTCGTCACTGGTTCCTCCTCTCTCAACTCAGGCATCAACTCACAAGGTCTCTGCTCCACTGCCAACGTACCAGGAGCCCTGGTAGGCTGCCTTCTAGGACAGTGAGCTGCCATATGGTCATATGAGCTACATAGTCGACAGGTCTTTCTCTGGCCGGCATAGTGTACAAAAACCTGCGTCCTGGACTCCACCAGCATGACGTAGGACGGTATAGGCCTAGCCAACGTCATTTTGAGGGTATAAGAGCCCTCAGGTCGTCCCTTATATGGCCCTTCTGTCCATACTCCCATCGTTGCCAAATGAACTTTACCGTAGGTGTTGAAAACCTCCTGTATACTATACGCCGTCGCCTCGAAAGGGACATTCCTCACCTTCACCCACGTATAGTACCTGGATACGTCATGCATAACAACGTCCACTGCCGAGTTGACCGTCACCTTCCTCTCCTGGTACTCTTCAACAAGTTTGTCGTAGACGCCGGTACGATTCAGTTTCAGGAAGACTCTGGTCATCCCATTTAAGGCAACACCATATACTTCCTCGTTGGGGACGCCATAGGCGTCCCTGATGATAGCAGGTAGCAATGTATGCATCGTTGCTCCAGTCAACGTGCCACGTACCAGCTGTATACAAACAGTGTTAATCCGCTGTCCCACTCGGTACGCCATTTTGTCTTCTAGTTGCTAAAGGTCACCACCAGAGGGCAGGTGTAGCTACTAGGCGTGCGTCCTCTCTCCCCGGAGGTCGAGAGACGAATGATAAAGTTGAATTGTTGAATTTATTTGTGCTAACCAAGTGATTTTTAATTTGTATACTGCATTTTCATTGTGTGATTTTCATTGTCTTTGACTCATTTTAATGTGGGATTTGTGATTTGTATCAGAGACTAGCTTAAGTCCTGTAATTGTTTGCTGACATTGTACAGGAAATTTCTAGGTTAAGCTTTCACATTGATATACATTTCAGTTGGGTTTGAGAGCTAACAGTGTACATTTTAATTCAGAGTCAATATAATAAAGGGAGTTGTTAAGCTTGTTGAGAAGCCTTGGGACTTGTTCATTCTTGCCTAATACTGTTCATACTGTGGGGTGGGCTAATTGAAGTACAAATTAGTACCATGCTCTTAACTAAACCTCGGCTATGGCGGGTGAAGATGGAGTACCAGCTGTCTCAGCTGTAAGCCAATTAAAGCGGTCTATGGGAGCCTATAAGTGACGCCTGAACAAATCACGTGAGGAGTGTCGTATGGCCAGGCAAGATCAGGATGTAGACTGTGAGGAACTAGAGAGTTGCCTAAAACTTTTGGAGGAAAGGCTGGTGGCCTTTGAGAGATCATTTATCCTTTATGAGACAGAGGCCTATGCTGCAGGTGAGTCTGACTATACAGTCGAGTTAGCTCGGAAGGACTATGACGAACAAAGGGCAGAGTGTTAAGCAGAGATGAAGCTCTGCAGACAGCTAATAAAGACATTTTTTTTTTTTTATATTTTATTTAAAACACGACATTACAAAAATATAATATGTAAAACTCATTTAAGTCCATAAATTCACACAATCCTCCCTACAGCTAATATTACACACCACACTTACAACTCCGTGTGGGTACCACCCCCCCCCTCCCTGCTCCCTCATCCTATCACTTAACCCAAACCTGTTGAAGCTACTCAACAGAATTACATGATATATATATCACAACAAACATTACATTGCTACAACATAAAAGGCATGTAGCACACATAAGTATTTCACTACAGGAAAGACACCTATCCTAAAAATTATCACCAACACAAACGTGTTTGAAGCCTCAACCCCCCCCCTTGCATGTCCCACCCAAACCTATTCACAACCAAACATACAAATTTTACAGTAAAGAAAAAGAATACAACATCGTAACACATTGATACAGTACATGTATATACACCCATTTCACAAATATCCTCAAGTAATTACAAAGGGTCTGTCCTTGTGCAAACAAGAGGCCTCATAACAGCAGGTCCTGCATAAGTAACACTACCAGTGTTTTTATACATTGTGTATGCATAGGTATAAAATACATACCTAATACTTGACATAGAACATAAAATGCTCCTCAAACCTCCACCATACAGACCCCCACCCACTATCATACAACATATAGTCCAAGATTCATACACACAGCAGCAGCACATGCCACCTCAACCGCACCAGCGTACCTTAGGCGCACACAGGCGCAGGCAGCAAACACCTCTAACCAGAACCTAACACTACTCACATTCCACAATTTGCAGACACATCTGAACAGCACATATCAAGCCACTTTCATCCTAACACTGGGCACATGCCCCTCTCTCAAGGAGCACGCTATCTGGTGCTCCCAGACACACACGCCATTAACCGTCGCTGCCATCAAGCAGCAGACCTCATCACACCTTCCACGACTATTCCCGCCCCTGTCTAAACCCCCCCTCACACCTGGCTAAGGTTTCCTCCCTCGCTGCCCCACTTGTACTTTTGCATGCCCACTTGGGCCCTGGGGGCCACGTTTGCCATGCTCTCCACGCACGACACCCGTGCCACCTGGCACCACCAGCTGTCGCTGCTCACCTCCACTAGCACACCGCCCCCCCCCCATCTACCGATGCTTTCTTCCCTGTTCGTTGAGCCGGCGTCAGGACGTCGTCAGAGTCCGACATTGCTGCAGCCCTCTTCCTTGTCCCAGCATCCTCCTCCATGTTTGTGACCGGATCGTCCACACGATGTACCTCCACCACCACCTCGTCTCTGCCTTCTGACGAGGGGTCACCACGTCCCCGCCAGCCCCACCAGCACCAACAACCTCCTTCTGCTGCTGCTCGACCGCCACAGACACGATCTCCGGACTGGCCGTCGTCACAGCCGGGGAGACCACATCCGTAGATGAGAACATGGTATGCAAAACAGACGCTATTGTCGCATCCAAGTCCTCCACTGTCCACCGTCACCTGTCTTCCCCGGAAGCCTGCTGTACCACCGGCGATGCAGGTGACTCGAGAGACGACAGCTCCAGATTCGACACCAGCACTGGCTCCTCAATCTCCTCACTCCAAAGCCGACCGTGGCCACATCTCCTTTTCGTCCACGTATGGGAGCTCCTGCCCATCGTCATTCGTTGATCCACCGGCTGGCCTTCTGGCCTGCCCGGCGCTGCCCACACTCTGCTGCCAATGATCATATTCACCGCAGAGGGACACGTCCGTCGTTGACCAGCATAAGACACCATGACCTGTGTGCGGAAGTCTCAAGGTACACATACGATGGTATGGCCTGGCGTAGAGACATCTTGAGGGTAAACGAACCGTCTGGGAGACCAACATATGCCCCAGCCACCGCATGCCTTGTTTAGCCATGTGTATCACTCCGTATCTTCTGAAAACACTGCGGAGATCTGTTGCATCGGCCTCGAAGGGCACATTGCGCAGTTTCACTCCACGTATATTGTCGAGAGACATCCACCATACGCACATGCACGTCAGGGGACACATCTACGCAGAGATCTTGGAACTGCTCAACCAGCTGCTCGTACACTGCTTGTAGAGTAGTTTTACAAATATCCGGTATGCCGCCATTTAATGCCACACCATACAAATCCTTGTCTGCAATACCATAAGTGTCACGGATAATCTTAGGTAGCAAAACTGTTCATTCTACAGGCGTAATCGCCCCCCGAAACAAGCTGTATCCCAACGGTATTCACCCGCCTCCTCGACGCTGAATACCATGACGTCACCGGATAGCTTGCTAGACATGTCAGCAGAGAGAGTATGAGGCACGTCCACACTCCCTGGCAGCTAGGTCGCAAATATGAAAAGACATTGAAGGCCGGTACAGCAGGGGCAGCAAATATTTCAGGGAGCACAACAGCAAGCACACGCCTGTTAATGTGTTGCCCAGATCGCCCCAGTTGAATTTATCAACATTCGATGGAACCTTAACAGAGTACATTGCTTTCTGGGATCAGTTTAAAGCCCAGATAGATGAGAGAGACGATTTGTCAGATGCCGTCAAATTACAGTATTTACGTTCACGTTGGGGGAAAAGTGCTCTCGTGGATCGAGTCATGGCTCACTGACAGGAAGCAGAGAGTGTCCATAAATGGGGTTAAATCCGAGTGGGGATCTGTAACAAGTGGCGTTCCACAGGGATCAGTCTTGGGCCCGTTGTTGTTTATAATATATATCAATGATCTTGATGAGGGAATTACTAGTGATATGAGCAAATTCGCCGATGACACAAAGATAGGTAGGATAATTGATTCAAACGTAGATGTTAGGGAACTTCAGGAGGATTTAAACAAACTCTATTCTTGGTCAGAAAAGTGGCAGATGCAGTTCAATGTAGATAAATGCAAGGTTCTGAAGCTTGGGAGTGCCCATAACCCTAGTACTTATAAATTAAATGATGTAGAACTTAGCCATACAGATTGCGAAAAGGACTTGGGGGTTATGGTGAGCAGCAACCTTAAACCAAGACAGCAATGCCTAAGCGTACGTAATAAGGCAAATAGATTACTGGGATTTATATCAAGAAGTGTAAGCAACAGAAGTCCAGAGGTCATACTGCAGCTTTATACATCATTAGTAAGGCCTCACCTAGATTATGCAGCTCAGTTCTGGTCTCCGTATTACAAAATGGACATAAATTCGTTAGAAAACATTCAGCGTAGGATGACTAAATTAATACATAGCATCAGAAATCTTCCTTATGAAGAAAGATTGAAGACTCTTAAGTTACATTCACTTGTTAGACGAAGAATGAGGGGAGACCTGATCGAAGTGTATAAGTGGAAGATAGGTATTAATAAAGGGGATATTAATAAGGTCTTAAGGATGTCTCTCCAAGAGAGAACGCGCAGTAATGGATTTAAATTAGATAAGTTTAGATTTAGAAAGGACATAGGAAAGTATTGGTTTGGAAATAGGGTAGTTGATGAGTGGAACAGTCTACCTAGTTGGGTTATTGAGGCTGGGACTTTGGGTAGTTTCAAATCTAGGTTGGATAAGTACATGAGTGGGAGGGGTTGGATTTGAGTGGGACTTTCACATCAGAGCTTATTTCTTGGGTGGCATTGAAAATTGGGTTGGGCAAATGTTTTGTTAGTGGGATGAATTGTAAAGGACCTGCCTAGTATGGGCCAGCAGGCCTCCTGCAGTGTTCCTCCTTTCTTATGTTCTTATGTTAGCTCAAGGGTAAAACCTTGGACTTGGTCTGGCTTTACCAAACCACTGTCACTAATTACCAACATGCCAAAGACCAATTAAAGGACATGTTTGGCAACACTGAGGAGATAAAGGTAGCTATACTTTATTGGTTGTTGGATCTAGAGGCTTGTTGCCATGACCATCAGAGCCTAGAGAAGTTCCAAATCGAAGTTATGAGTTTGACAAATAGTCTTAAAGATTTACATGATTGGGGTACGTCAGAATGGTTCATCAGTCAGGTGATTCAAAGGAAACTGGCTGGCACTACAGTGCATGAGTTACACTTAAAATATCGGATGAACAGGATCACGATACAACAAATTGTTGAGAGGTTGGGAGATCTCATTTCTCATTTGAGTATAGGTGAGTGAAAAGTCACCACCATCACCACATAAAAAACCAGTCCCTTCAAAGATCTCAAGAGATCAGTCTAAAGCTCATACGACTAACATTGGAGTTTTTCTATGGTAAAGAGGTGTCTGTGGCATGCAAAGAGAATGTAACCTTTATTCGGCTTATGTACACACCCTCATTTACAGGCTATCTCCCCCAACCAGCGAACCAGGTGACTAAGGGTTGACGATGGGGCCCCGTTGTTCAACTAGTGACCAGGTTCCAGCCAATAATAAGATGGTTTTGGCAATCGCAGAGGTTATGTGGGTACCACTCTCCTGTCTGCCCTTGTCATTCCCATTCTAGAGCTGATTGAAGCACGGTCTGCTTTCTTGTGGCTTCTATTCTGCCTTGCTTACCTTGGAGTGCACTATACTTATCACTGTACATAGTGTACGTATTGCTGGTGAGGGATAATATAAGTCATAACTTTTCTGCTGTGTTTATTTTGCTCCCTTTATACCCAGGAAAACAGGCCATTTGGACTCCTGGGTTGTAATATGGGTAGCCTGTCCGAGAGCTGGAGCTGGACTTAGAGAAACGGTTGTGCTTAGGGTGAAGCTCATAGCAGGAACATTGTGCAGCTTGCTGTCTGGCATTGCATTAGCTTTGCCAACGCTTTACAAATTTTGCGTGTCAGTTGCTTTATGGTCAGCCTTGCTATTGTGTGATCGTTCAACAGCTCGCTACTAGCTTGTTCAGTGTGCTCGCTTCGCTACGGTCAATCTTGTAGAACAGTATGTAGCTTGCTCTCTGGCATTGCTTTACAAATTTTGCGTGTCAGTTTGCAGTCAACTTTGCTATTGCGTGTCCACCTTGTATGCGTATTCTGCAATCGTATTGTGCATAGCTAAGCATGTTCTGCAAATTAACGTGTTACATTGGGGTATTCTGCAATCGTACTGTGCATAGCGAATAACTTTTGCCACCTAGACGAGTCAGACATCTGGTGTTGGCATATACTTTGTATAACCTACCTAAATTGTCCCTATAGCGTTGTTGGCAAATTGCTCGTTCCATTGGCATTAAATATAAACGCACGCTCACAGCTGCGCAACTGCATTCACTGATTGCTGACAAACTTCGGGAAGAAGAGATGGCACATCAGACTCCTCCCTCTACAGGAGCTAGGGCAAAAACTACTATGTTCTCGCAGGAGGAAGATGATACACAAACGGAGCAAAATGGTCAGTCTAGTGCAGCAGGGTTGTCTCGAGGTGAATCAGCGTCGTTGGCACTTGAGCTGGCGAAAATCAATCTTGAGCAGACTAGGGAACAGAGAGCATTCGCAAGAGAAGAATTTGATAAGGAAAGAGAAAGGAGGCAGTTTTTGTATTCTGTAAATGATTTTAGTTTAAAGAAAGCAGTACAGCTTGTTCCCTGCTTCAATGAGGCCGAACCAGAACAATTTTTCGAAAGCTTCGAAAATCAGGCTCGAGCCTTGAGGTGGCCGGAACAGCAGTGGGCATCTTTGCTTCATACAGCATTGTTTGGTAAGGCACAGGAATTTACGTCAGTGTTAAATGACAGATTTTTCTGAAGACCACAGTGTTGGGAGCATATACATGTATCCCAGCTAAGTATCGTAAGCTTTTTAAACTAAGCAGGCGGCAGCTTGGTCAATCCCTGGTGGATTTTCTGAGACAGCAAACCAAAGCTTTTACCACTTGGTATAAAGCAAGTGGTGTCACCTAGTTTGAGGAGCTGGTACAACTTATTCTGATTGACAACCTGCTGGAGTCTGTGGGACCAGAGGTTCGAGTCTTTCTGCAGGATCGTGACTTAACTACTGCATTGGAGGCAGCCAGGTTGGCTGATACCTTCGAAACTAACTGCTCCTTGTCCGAGCTGTCCGTCTCTTTTCAACAGCCTGGCATGAGCAGAGATTGTCAACCTTGGAGAATGAAGTGCCAGCCGAAGGGAGAACATCTACATCAGCCAACTAAGTCACCTGGTGAGCCACGCTTCTCAACTTATGGTCCACCTGCTGAGAGACAAACTACTCAACATGGTGCATCTCGACAACAGTATCCAGAGAGACACCAGCCAGAGCAACACCAGTTGCAATGTCCGCAGGGAGTAAAGGGCAAGCCTGTCGTCTGCTTCCTCTGTAACAAAGTAGGTCACATCCGTCCCAACTGCCCCCACAAGCCCCAACCCATCGGGAAAATCTCTAATATCCCTAGTAACATGTCCCCGAGAGAAGTAGAAAAAGGGATGGCCCCTTTTTATTGTAAGTCTTATTTCCCTTCAGGAAAACTCAGAAACAACTGAAGTTAAAACCTTTAGAGATACTGGAGCATATTGCTCACTTATAAGAGAAGGAATATTACCCCATTC
Source organism: Cherax quadricarinatus (assembly GCF_026875155.1). Lineage (NCBI taxonomy): Eukaryota > Metazoa > Arthropoda > Malacostraca > Decapoda > Parastacidae > Cherax > Cherax quadricarinatus. The sequence continues at coordinate 28,754,345 of NC_069457.1, forward strand.
AAAGAACACTTCCTTGAATTCCTCAGTTTCATTGGAAGCATTTGGAGCTATATATTCTGTCCCTTTGCATAAAATTTATGTAGTGCAAATATTACACTGGGTACTTGACTGTGGGTGTCTCCAAGGGATTCCCCATGAAAGATGGCATGTCATTACTGGGTAATAACATTACTACTGTTAGTGTGTGTCCTAAACCTATAATGATTAATTCTTCTCCGGTGCTGGCCATAACTCAGGCAACATCCCAAGGGTTGTCTGGCGAGAATGTTGACCTATCCTTGGACGACTCCGATCTCGGAATAGCCACTTTGTTTTATGAGGAAAACTGGCCAGAGCCTCGTAGATCAGGTGGACAGACCCCTATCAAGCCTTCCTATTCCCAGGTTGCAGGATTGCCAGATATCTGTTTCCATGCCCGAGGGACTGTCCTTCCGGGAGGAACAACGAAAGGACCCTTCTTTAAAATTCACTTTTCAGGCAGCCATGGGTAAATCCTTTTTGGATCATCCAGTCAAGCATTAACTTGAAAACGATTATTTGATCTGCACTGAGACTGGTAAGGAGATAGAGGGCCGGCAATTGTCTGATAGGTTAGTGGTTCCAACAAAGTTTAGAACTCAAATATTGAATATAGCTCATAGTACTTCATTAGGAGGTCACTTAGGAATTACTAAAACTTTGTAAAGAATCGCAAAAAAATTTTATTGGCCAAAATTAAAGCAAGATTTGAAGAATCATATTAGGTGTTGCCGAGAATGTCAGCAAGTAGGGAAACCTGGACATTGCATTAAACCTGCACCTCTCCAACCTATACCTGCTGATGGAGAACCTTTTGCAGATTTAATTAGATTGTGTAGGTCCACTTCCTAGGTCAAAGTCGGGAAATAAGTATTTATTTACGATTATGGATAAAGTAACCAGATATCCTGAAGCAATTCCCATGTGCAATATTAATACTAAAGCTATTCTAAAGCTTTAACCAAATTTATTTCTTGTTTTGCATTCCTAAAACTATTCAAAGTGATCAAGGTACTAACTTCACTGCCAAAGCATTTAGGGAAGCATTAACTAGGTTAGGGATAATCCACAATTTATCCACTGCCTATCATCCTCAGTCCCAAGGCGCCTTGGAGAGATTCTATCAGACGTTAAAAACCATGATGAGAACTTCTTGCATGCATTTTCCTACAGACTGTTGCTGTCCTCAGTACGAAAACGGTGCAAGAGTCTACAGGGTTATAGTCCGTTTGAGCTGATCTTTGGGCACAATGTACGAGGTCCTCTTCGAGTGCTCAAAGAAGGATGGATGGGAGACGACTTTAGCTCAACACTCTACAACCCGTCTTCAAGGTTGCAGGTGGCACGTCAGTTAGCCAAGGCTAACCTAAAGACAGCTCAAAGTAAGATGAAACAGAGGTATGACAGAAGTGCACAATTCTGCTCCTTCCATCCAGGAGACAAAATGTTGGAGCAGGAACCTATACCTGGCCACACCTTGAAAGCTAGATTTATGGGACCTATGCAAATTGTAAGTAGATTATCTAATGTAAATTATGTGGTAGCTTTCATTGATAAGACCTCAAAAACCAAAATTTTACCACATCAATCAATTAAAATCTTTTCATACACCAGATAGTCCCAGTAATGACTCTGTCCTCTACCTCTGAGGACAACTCTGACTCTTTGCACTCTATCTCTGAAATTAATATTAAACTTTCAAATTCTGTCCTCCTCAAGGATCCTAGCCCTTTAATGGAGGGATTATCTGAAATGCAAGCAACAAGTTTAACTGAGTTTCTACAATCATATACTAATATTTTTTCGGATGTGCCAAAAAATGTACATTAGGTTATCATGATGTAGATGTGGGAAACTCTAAACCAATTAAACTCTCCCCCTACAGAGCTAATCCTGAAAAGCAGAGGCTACTTCAGCAGGAAGTAGAATTTCTGCAAGAGCATGGTTTAGTGGAAGAGTCATAGAGTCCATAGGCTTCACTGTGCATCCTTGTTAAGAAGGGTGATAAGAGGGCTTCGTATGTGTACAGACTACCGAAAGGTGAATGAGGTCACAATCACAGATGCTTACCCTCTTCCTCGTCTGGATGATGTAATTGACTTTGTGGGTAAGGCTACTTTTGTGTCCAAGTTAGATCTCCTTAAAGGTTACTATCAGGTGCCTTTGACGGATAAGGCGAAGGAAATCTCTGCCTTCGTAATTCCAGGAGGTCATTATCAATACAGTTACCCCCTTCGGAATGAAAAACTTCCCCTCTTCATTCCAGAAACTTATCCATAAGGCTATTAGAGGACTTGAAGGCACGGCAGCATACCTAAATGATGTTGTGGTGTCTGATACTTGGGATCAACACCTACTTAGACTTAAGGCTCTTTTTGAGACCTTTCAGAGTTCCCATTTAACAGTTAATTTATCTAAATCTTCCTTTGGCCAGGCCACTGTCACTTTTCTAGGCCATGAAGTCGGTAGTAGTAAAGTTGCTCCTAAACTTGCTAAAGTTCTTGCTACTAAAGATTATCCAGTTCCTCATGATAGGAAATCTCTTCAACGTTTCCTAGGCATGATAGGATTTTACAGAAGATTCTGTAAGAATTTCTCAGATATTGTAGCCCCTCTTAGCTCTCTTACCAGTCACAAAGTTCCCTTTAATTGGAGCCCAGATTGTCAAAATTCTTTTGACAAAGCAAAAAGATTGTGTACTGCACCAATTCTTTTGTCTCCAGACTTCTCCACACCTTTTTCATTACAGGTTGATGCGTGTGAGTCTGGGGTTGGGGCAGTACTATTACAAAACGAGAATGAGGAGTTGTAGCCTGTAGCTTATTATTGTAAGTTCCAGCCACATCAGAGGGCTTACTCTACCATTGAAAAAGAAGCCCTCGCGCTGGTACTGGCTTTGGAGCATTTCGATGTTTATGTGGGCCAGACATCGCAGGTGGTCACCATCTACAGTGATCACAATCCTCTAGTATATCTCCAAGCCATGAAGAACCACAACACAAGGCTCATGCGTTGGGCTACGCGACTGCAACCCTATTCCATCAGAATTAAATATATTGCCGGCAAAGAAAATATGTTGGCAGACTTTATCTAGAGTCTAATACCATTATTTACTTAGGTTAGGATGTTAAGTTACTTGTGGTAACCCTTTCCACGCTTTTTTTTTATCCCCTGGTGTGGGGTTTTTTTTTAGTGAGGGGATGCGGGCTACCGTCCACCTGTATCTTGGACCTATGCTAGCCCGACTGACTGCTGTCTCACTCTGAGTTTAGGGTTTGGCTTTTGGTCACGAGAAAAGCTGAGCTCTATCTAAGTTGTATGGTGGAGAGGAAAGGCGGTCCCATTATTTTGTGCCATGGCAGCACCATTACCACTGGGAGGTGGCAGCCTAATCCTGAGTCTTCTCGGGGTGGGAGTGTGGCATGCAAAGAGTACATAACCTTTATTCGGCGCATGTACACACCCTCATTTACAGGCTATCTCCCACAACAAGCAAACCAGGTGACTAGAGTTGACGATGGGGCCCCGTTGTTAAACTAGAGACCAGGTTCCAGACAATAATAAGATGGTTTTGGGCAATCGCAGAGGTTATGTGGGTACCACTCTCCTGTCTGCTCTTGTCATTCCCATTCTAGAGCTGGTTGAAGCACAGTCTGCTTTCTTGTGGCTTCTATTCTGCCTTGCTTACTGTGGAGTGCACTATAATTATCACTGTACATAGTGTACATATTGCTGGTGAAGGATAATGCAAGTCAAAACTTTTCTGCTGTGTTTATTTTGGTCCCTTTACACCCAGGATAACAGGACATCTGGACTCCTGGGTTTTAATAGTGTCTAAGGCAAGAACCTCTAAGCAGAACCTCAGAGGCACTCATGCCAGAATATGCGTGTTCTGCGAAGGCGAACACGCTAGCATGAGTTGCTCGGAGTATACAACACTGAGCAGCAGGCAACAGAGACTAAAGGAGTTGAGACTCTGCTTCAAATGTTGTGGGGAACACTTTGCCAGAGACTGTGACACCCAGCTCAGTGAGTGTCGAATCTGCTGCAAAGGTAAGCACCATACTGCACTATCTCCCAATAATTTAAGAGAACCCCAGGCTAGTAGGGATATCTCTCAAGTAGAGATAGAAAGTGAGTCTGAGCCTGAAATGGTCCCTTTACCTTTGATATACCTTTGAAGAATTTCGAGAGTATATCTACTCTCTTAGCCTGGCCATGGGCCAGGCTCGTCTGGTGCTCGCCTGGTCAACCAGGCTGTTGCTGCTGGAAGCCCACTGCCCCACATATCCATCACAGCCTGGTTGATCTGGCACTGTGGCATGCAAAGAGTACGTAACCTTTATTCAGCGCATGTACACACACTCATTTACAGGCTATCTCCCCCAACCAGCGAACCAGGTTGCTAAGAGTTGATGATGGGGTCCCGTCGTTCAACTAGTGACCAGGTTCTAGCCAATAAGAAGATGGTTTTGGCAATCGCAGAGGTTATGTGGGTACCACTCTCCTGTCTGCCCTTGTCATTCCCATTCTAGAGCTGGTTGAAGCACGGTCTGCTATCTTGTGGCTTCTATTTCTGCTTTGCTTACCGTGGAGTTCACTATACTTATCACTGTACATAGTGTACATATTGCTGTTCTAAACTGGTGAAGGATAATATAAGTAAACTTTTTTTACTGTGTTTATTTGCTCCCATTACCCCCCCGGGGTAACGGGCCCATTTGGAATCCTGGGTTGTAATGGGCCTGGTGAAGTTACTTGTCAGTTTCTTTTTTTTTTAAAGGCTTAAAACACTTGTTCCAGCTGGTTCCTGATTCTTCTGGTAAATGTTGAAAAGTCTGGGACCCCCGGATGTTGATAGTGTTCCCTTTTTGTCCCCACCACCCCCCCTGCTCCTAGGGGTTTTTTTAACTTCCTCCCTATCTTCACTCCCATTATTTGTTATGGCAGTGTGCAGTTTGGGGGACTAAGCCCTCGAGTCCCTTTCCCAGGTATATTTATCATGTACTTCTTCCTCCGCTCAATGGTACATATTCAAGACTTGCAGGCATTCCCAGTGTTTTTTTCTTTACTGGCCAATGTGAGACGTAAACGATCTCTGTTTTGTTTAGCTCCCCTATTTCTCCCCCCTGAACGGGGCCGCAAAACACTGAGCAAAAATTCTGAGGGAGCACTAGTGTTTGAAGGTCACCCGGCATTGTTTCCCTTTTTTGAAAATTCTATACCCAGCCAGATCTTTCCCGCTGTCATATCTATGTCTTTTTATGGTCTTTAAAGAAAGTCCGCTGACATAATTATTCCCGGGCTTTTACGTGTTCCTACATTCATCGGTGACCCCTTGGTTTTGTATAAGTGCTCCTTTTTTTTTTTTTAGTTTTTCAATCTTTTCATCCTAAAAAGCTGGACCCTTTACCATTGAATGTCTGCTTTTTCCACTGCCCCCTGGAAAAAAGTTTGTCTTCCCTGTACTTTTTCAGTGTCCTTTCCCTACGATTTTATGTTATTTTAGTGTCATCTGCAAATGATGATACAAAAGTGGTGGGGGTTTTTGTCTGGTGTGCAATGAGGGTGAGGAACACAGAGGTGCCAAACAGTCCTACCTTCCCCCTAATGCCCCTGGCTTATTTTGTGTGCATCACTCCAAAGATTGCATTTGTCAAATCCTTTGTAAATCACATCTGCTTTTGGGTGTTTTCCAGTGCTCCATAATTCTGTCAAATGGTTGCACTGTGACAGACATGACGTCCTGCTTAAAACCATCTAGTTCGGGAAATTTTTGTTATGCTGGTCATGAAATTTGAAAATACAGTCTCATCACTCTTTGAAGATTTTTATGATGTGAGAGGTTTATGGCTATGGGGTGTAATTTTTAGCTAGTGCTCTCTACCCCCTTTTTGCAAAGGAGCTAGTTGCACTTTTAAGGCCTCTGGGATTTCGCCCAATCTAAGCTTTTCTCCAAAGAATACCGGGGGCTCGTGCTAGGGGGTTACTTTTGCACTTCCTTAAAAATAGGGCTTTCCCCATGAATTGGTCCGGTGCTGGTGGTGGGCATGTTTTCCATTTCTTTTCCAAAATCATTGGGATTTGTACAAATTTCTTTTAGTTTTTTTAGGGGGCCTTTTCTGGAGTGAAAAATTTTTTTGCTTTTTCCCTTTGCTTCATTTAGTGGGTTGCTGAACACTGGCTCATACTTTTTTTTTAGGATTTCACTCATTTCCTGTTCATCTCGTTCGGTCTCCTTCAGTAGTGGCCCAATTCACGGGTTGTTCTTAGCTTGGTTTTTCTAGGAATAGAAAATTTTGGGTTTCTTGCAATACCCTGTTCCCTTTTGTTCCCTTTGTACTTTTTTGTATTTTTTTTTTAAAATTTTAAAGGGTTTTTTTTTTTCTAATTCAGTGATCTCTTGCTAAGTCATTTTTCCCTTGTTGTAGATTTTTTGTTTTTAAGCAGTACAGTAACCCATTTTCTTCGTACCATCTCCCCCACCTTTTAAATTCTGATTTTCCCTTTGGGTTTTCCCTCAAGGATATTTTCATACATATTTTGTATGCTTCTGCATTCAGTTGTCTAGCCTGGTGGGGATTTGGGGTCGCCATGTCTGTTTCCCCCGGGGTTTTTTGATAGCTTTTGGTTTTTTTTTTTAGTTAATTTATGGTTTTTAAAAATTTAAAAATTACAGAACCCCCATCTCAAACTTTAGTGATGAAGTTTCCTCCCCCTGAGTTAATAATAGTTTCAACCTCTATGATGTTTGATGAGAGTAAATGTTTTAAAAACCTTTTATGTCTCTATCAGTTCCTCGTGTTTGTAAAAGAAAAATCCAGGGTTTTTCTTTTAGTGGGATCAATTACCTTTTGGGGTTTAAAGAGTAATTTTTTCACAAAACCTCATTATTTCCCGGGTATAACCGTTGAGCCGATGCCCCCGGGGGATTTTTGGTAAAAAACATTTCGTTGTCCCATTTCCTTTTAATAGGGAGATTAAAATCTCCAAGGAAAAAATATTTGGTGTAGGACTTTTAAACCTTCCGTAGCTATCTATCTTATTAAACTGACGTTTTCCTTGCATTGCCGTGGTATCTAGGTTTAATAGGATAATTCCCAAAATTCCCTATTTTCAAATTAAGCCTAGAATTTCTACTCTTCATTCATAGAATTCGCACTTCTATGCAACAGAAAGTATCCTTTACATGATTCCTACTCCTCCCTATACTATTGATTCTATGACATTATAATGTTGTGTTTCCTTCTTTACTCTGTCCAAAACATCCCTTGTATGTGTTTCGAAAAAATACTCTGAATTGGCATTTCTTCGCGGGAGCCCATGACAAAAATAACTATGCCATTTTTATTTTTGATTTAAAAACCCTGAAAATTTGAAAATATGAAACAGGAATTACCAAAGTGGGGTTTTGTCTCGCTTTGTGTTTCTTATACCATTTGGGGTGTACTACCTGGTATGTCCCCTGGTGTACCTCCCCTTGTTTTCCCCCAGTACTGGCTTCGTGCTTTTTTGCTTATTTGTTTGACGGGCTGATCCCGGGTTTGGTCACCCCCCATTTTACTGCCCCCCTGTCCTTCTGTACCTTCCCCCTGTTTTCTCTTCCTTTTTTTTCGAGCTTTTCTCTTGTCAAAAGGAAATGCTTTTCATTTTCCCTTTTTCTCTGCTAACTCTGTACACTGGTTCCTTTTACATGATGGTCGGGGGCACTCAGGTCAAAATTCTCGGGCTTTGAAGCTTTACAACATTTGGATGGAAGTACCTCCCACTCTTTTTAAATCGACACTTTCCCTTCCTCAACATGTTCGCACAGTTTTGGTGTTTTATTCCAACAATTTTTGCCTAAGGCACTCCCTTTAGCATAGTAACTGAAAAATATTTCCCTTATTTTTTGATTCGTGCATTCCCAAGTTCTGATACCTGTTTGATTCCCCTTGTTCACTTTTTATAGGCTAATTTTTCCCTTTGTCGTTTTTTTTTTTTCCTTTTTCTAGTTTTCTCTCCTCCCTTCCCCCCCTTTCCACTACGTTATTTCCCTGTTTCCTTTTCCCCCAACTTGCTCTGATGACATTTTACCTTGCCCTTATTTTCACCCCTTGGTTTTTCCCCTCTATTTGAGTTTCCTCCTTTTTTTTTCCCTTTTCTCCTTTTTTTTCCCTCTTTGTATAACTCTGGCAAGTCTTAGAAATTTCCCCTTATTTCTTTCTTTATTTTTTCACTTTTCCAGCCCCTCTTCTGTTCACCAGCTGTCCTTTCCCCCTGGGGCCCAAATCCAGAAACGACTTTCTTTTTTTTGGTCATTTGCATGGTTTCTGAACTTTTTACATTATATATGTGATGTTTTATCACATATTTCACAAATCAAGCCCCTCTGTTTCTCCCCCAAAAATTTTTATACTATAAAAAAATCCTTTATTTTCCCGGCCTGTTATTTTAAACAGGTGAATGTGGGGGATGGTGTATTTATTTGTGTGGCTGGTGGTGGGGGGGCTGGTAGGGGAGATGGGCTGGGGGGGTGGGATGGGCTGGGGAGTGGGTGGGCTGGGCGTGGGATGGGCGGGAGGGGTTTTCTTTGGGGGGAGGGTAGGGGCAACTGGAGAAAGGGGGGTGTGCGGGGAGGGTGGTTTTGCTGGGAATAGGGGCTGTGGAAAAAAAGTGAGGGTCAAGGGGGGAGGGGCCCTGGGTGGGTTGTTGGGGGGGTAGGATCCGGGGAATAGGGTGGGGGCACGGGCGGGGGCTTGGAGTAGGGTGCAGGGTGGCCCCTTTCAATTGTTCCCTATAATTTACAAGTTTTAACTACACTTAGGATTAAAAGGTTAACTCTTATATAAGTTCAGTTTCTATATCACTGCCTATTTTATCCTTTTCATCATTATTAATGTGGTAACTCGCCTTCTTGTATCACTTTTCACATGTCAACACCAGGACAAGTAGATTTTTCCCAAACCCCTGCCACATTTACAATTTTTTTTGTTTTATTTCCTTTTATTTTTATCACTGGTATTTTATCACTGTGTTGTGCATGGTTATCTCAAGGATTACAATTTATTTATTCAAAATGCACTTTTCTTTTCACTGAGTACATGGGTGGTTATTGTTCACAAGCATAGGCCTACAAAACTTTTCCCCTGCCCCCCCACGCAGTAACTTAGGGAGGAACGGGGAAAAAAAAACCCCGTCCACAGTGACTTATGCCTTTTCATTGATTGTATGCTTAATTTATGTATATGGATTCCGCACCTCAATGCTCCATCATTTGTTTTATTTCTTTTGACTTAGTAAATATTCCTCCATTATTTCCCCTTCTCTGGACCTCCCGGGAAAAGTCGCTAGCGCCCGTTGCTTGTAAATATTCCTATATGCTACACCCCCCATTTTACCCATACTGGGGATAATTTAGTTACTCGATTTCAAATTTTTTTCCTATGTCACTACACAAATATATATTTGTCATGCCCAATTTTTTATAGATAGTTCAATATCTGTTTATTTCCACTTTTGTCGACATCTGGCAATAGTTTTGCTAGTGCCGGGCGGCTTTTTTCCAGAGTAACCGTTGTTCTAACCGGATCTCCAATGACACTGAATCCATATTTTTTCTATTTGTGTTAACTGAATTCCCCTTTTTGTTGGGTTTACAAGGGAAATATATCACTTTATGGGTTTCACACGCTATTTCCCGCCCTTGTTCCCATTGGGGGCTTTCAGGAAAAATCATTTTTTTCGGGGTTCAAAAAAGCGCGTGATTCCCCCACAACCCACTGGAATATATGTGATCAAAACCAAAGTTCAATTTTAATTCAACCCCAAAATTAGAAACACTTTTTAACATGAATCAAACTTTGTTGGCAGTGAAATCGTCACAGCCCCAAAAAATGATAAATCAGCCCCAGACTCTTATTTCTTCCACATTTTTCCCCACAGGTTATATAAACCAAAAAGGCAAGAAATGAAAAATGAAAGCCATGAGATCGATAGGGGGGGTAATCCATGGCTAAAACTCAATGAACACGTTTTCTTTTTGCAGCTCTTTCTCAACAATGAGAGGATTTTCCCGCACTCACACATTTTTTTCACCCCACGTACCAAAACCCCCCGTAGTAACAGTGTGAATAGTGGGAGTGAAGCCTATAATCCGAGTGAGAATCACGGAGGTGCTGCCCTACCTACAGTCATGGCAAAGGTTGCGAATAGGCACAGGTCTGAAACAACCCCATTATCTTTGATTGGGAGAACAAGTTCCTTAATAACAAAAAAGTTGGGGCTAAATAAAAATTGAAGGCCACCAGAACATTAGTAAGACTTGGGAGGGGTTATAAGGCAGGTCTCACCCAAATCTTATGATGTAGTGGATGTCACAGTCAAATTAGGTGGACATCGAGAGACATTACCCTTGGTGGAGAGACGTTTTCCCCCGGCAGAGGGGCTTCTGTAGAGGGAAAAATTGAAAGCCTTGGCATTAATTTGGGGGGGTGGGGGCCACAGGTAGATGGCTTCCGTTCACGACGGAAGTTTAGGGGAAAGGGAAATTTGGTTTATGCAGACTCCATGGACACATCATGGGGGAGGATTCCCCCTGAATTTCCCTGCCCCCCCAGGGGAGGGAAGAAGGTGTCCCTGATAGCTGGGGGAGTGTTATAATGAGTATCGGTTACACAAAGAACGTCAGGGAAGTGAACCAGTAGGGAGGAAGAACACTCGGCCCCCTTGGGAAAACACTTTTTTCAGGGGGAGTAAAGAGGGGAAAAGATGCCATTTAAAACCGGGGGAAAATTTTCAGTGGGGAGGAAACAAAAGGCATGTGGGGGCCCCTGGGGGGGAAAGTACGGAGCCCCCTCAGTCAAGATTAGAAAAATTTTAAAGTTGAAAAAAAGGGTGCCAAGACCACCGGAACCAACAAGTTTACACCCCCAGAGGTCCACGAGGGGAAAAGGGAAGTTAAAAAGTTAGACCGAGTGTGTTGACGAGAGTGGCCGACAGCACTCAGTCCAGGGTCTGCTTGGGGGCCCGCAGGAGGCGGGACTTGATTTAGATTAGTGTCTACCTTCCCCGGGTGAAAGGATATGGAAATTTTTTTTGGTCCTAAAGTTCACAGGACAGATAGGCGTACAAAACCCCAACTTGCTGGATAATAGTGATTTGGGGTGGCCCCTTAAACCCTCCAAAAACACTCACCGGGATGGGAAGGTGGTTGGAAGGTCCTTCTTAATTGATAGTTTTTACCCACGGGAAGAAGTGGGTAGTTCATACTGTTAGTACAAAATATTAGGACATGAGGAAAACGTAGATAATAATAATGTAGCCCTAAGACCTTAACATGGAGAAAATAAATCAAATCAAATCAATTTTATTCTTAAAAGGATTAAAAAGCGGGTTTCAAAATTTTGGTTATTGTGGGTTTTACATGTAGTAAAATACAAAATTATAGAGGGGTCCACTAGAACACCTAACGGTAGGCATTTGGGGCAGACTTAGCTTAACTTTAACTTTAAAATATTAAAAAATTATGAGGAAAAGTTGCTTAGGCTAAGTGACTAAATCTAGTTTGTGATTTTAGCAATGTAATGCTTTTTGTCTTGGCACAATACATATTTTCAGTTTTGGGAGTATCAAGACCAACTTATGACTATTTTGGTTTCATTATTTTAAGATTAATTTTTGATATTTCGGTTTTTTTCTGGTAAAATGGGTGATGGGTGTAAGTTTTAACCACCAGGGGTATTCTGTAATTATTTGAGGGGGTGTATCGGGAGTAAAATGTTTTCTAATGGTAGTTTTGAATTTTGTGAAATGCCCTGCATTTTCTAGAGTTTCGGGGGGGTTTCCAGTTTTTAGGGCCTTTGACTACTTAAATTTTTTGAAAAGGTTTAGTCGGAAACGGGGAGTTTTCATAGAGATATTTGTGTCGGGTGTTATGCCTGTGGGTTCGTCACAACTATAAGAAAGCGTTTTAGGTAAAGGTTAATTTTGGGAATTTAAGGTCCTGTAGATGAGTTGCAAGTAGCAAGTGTGGATGTATAACGGGGAGTAAGTTTAGATCATGGATGGGGGTGGGGTTGCCAGGGATGGATTTAGTGATTATTCTTACTGGGGCTTTTTTTTTGGGTTTATTTTTGGTTTTAGATGTTTCTGCAGTTGACCCCAAGCACAAAAGCATAGGTGAGGTTGGATAAAAGTAATGGTAAGTGTGAGAAGTGCATTTTGTGGCACGTAGAATCATATTTTGGAGAGGATCCCAATGTTATGGATACTTTTTTGGTTATGGCTGAAATTCAGGTTGCTGTTGGGGTAAGGCCTAGGAATTTGCCCTCATTATGTTGGCAATTAGAGTGTTGTCGATTTAATGTTAATTTGCGAAACCCCTGCTCTCTACCAAACATAATTTTGTGGTTTTGTCAGTGTTAAGCATAATTTTAAATTTGGCTGTCATCCAAGAAATTTTGAGCAGCTCCTCGTTAACATTGGTGTTGGGGGTGGCAAGTTTAGGTTGAAGATGACAAAAGTCGTGTCATCAAAAAAGAGAAGGGGGGTTCAGGTGTTGGATATTTTGGAAGATCATTGAGATATGAGGAAGAGCAGGGGACCAAGGACACTTCCCTGCAAAACTCCGATCAAGTGGCCTTTGATGATCTGGTCTTTAATACTGATATCTATTGTAAGGTGGTTTGAAAATGCAAGTGCATGGCCCCTTTTCCCTAAAAGGTCAAGTTTGTGGAGAAGGATGCCCTGGTTACTGTGTCAAAAAACTTTTTTCCCAGGGCAAAAAAATTCCTAGGGATTTTTTTTTTATTTTCCAAAGCTGTGTAAAGCTGATCAGCATTTTTTTTAATTTTCATTAGTGCTTTTATTTTTCCTGAATCCAAAATTGGCAGGGGTTGAGTTTGTTTTGTGCCGTTTTTAAATAAAACAAGTCTCCGTGCATGAGTTTTCAAAAAATTTTTGGGTAGCAATGGTAAGTTTGATATTGGCCTATAGTTGTTTTAAAAAACTGAAGGGTCCCACCTTTATGTTTGGTGTAAACCCTTGCTGTCTTTGGGTTTTTGGGGGAAAGGGGAGTTTCTAGTGGGTTGTTAAAAAAAAAATGAAATAGCATGCAAAAGGAATGGGCCCCCCGCTTGTACAATAATGGTGGGACATGAAAGATTCCCGAGTTATTTTTTAAATGACTTTTTTAATTCGGTGGCTTCCGTGGGCCCCGTTGGGACAAGATAAAAGGAATTTGGGAAAAATTTCCCCTCTAGGGGAGACCCCGGGATGGGCAATTTGGGACATGGGATTTTTATTTGGGAAAAATTAGATCCCAGGTTGAGAAGAAATCGTTTATTTGTTAGCTGTATCAGTGGGAGCGTGGTGTTTCATTTGGGGTTTTGTTAGGACAATTTCTTGTTTTTTTTAGTTTGTGGGTCCCCCAGAATCGGGAGAGTGTTTTCCGGTCTTTTTTATTCTCCTCTAGTTCATGAATTCTGGAGTATTATAGTTGTTTGGTTTTTTTTTTACTTTGGTGGGAAATGATGAATAGGTTGAAAAATATCTTTGATATTAAACCCTGTCTTATTGCTTTTCTATTTGGGTTTTTATCAAAAGGATTTTTGAATGCTGTGGTTCCTGGGAACCAAAACCCTTTATTCTGTCCGTTTGTTTATATAGGACAAAAGGTTGTTGTATGTTAACCAATCATTGCCATTTTTTATTTTTTTTATTTTTTTTTTTTCTTTTGCTACCTTAACTTTTGTATTTTATCTTGGCAATTTTAAATCTAGTTATATTCTAGTTCTTTGAAAAAAAACTTATATAAGCCTTAGTGCAATTACAAATGAGATCTTGTGCCATTTTATATTATTAGATTAAACCTAGTTGACTATGTCATTCTAGCTCAATACTAGACAATACCAAATTAATTATATTAGACCTTTGTGATGAATGGTTCAGAAAAACCCCACATGTTGATAATTAGACCATTGTAAATTAGGCACATGTGTCTAATTTATCAATAAAAGACCTTGTGCAATTACAAGGGAGTCCCGGTGTTTTTTTAAATTTTTATTTTTATATTATTAGTTTATACCTAGTTGTATTTTGCTCATTCCCCGCACAACACATGACAACTCAAATTCATTATGTGTATTATGATATACTCTACAGACCAAAAATGCTTTAGCTATACGTGGGGCCCGATTTTCGATTTAATCCGTTCCTGAGAGCTCATCGTAAAAAAAAATTTTTCACAAACCAAAATCAATTATCCCCATAAGAAATAATGGAAATCAAATTAATCCGTGCAAGACACCCAAAAGTATGAAAAAAAAAAATTTTTATCACATGAAATGTTAATTTTAATAAACAAATCACTTCCTTTATTGAAAATCTGGTGATGATTGTGGGGTGGGAGGAGGGGGAGTGTTGATGGGGTTATGTTTTTGAAGGGGAATCCCCTTCCATTAGGACTTAAGATAGCAAGTCCTTTTCTGTGGTTACTTCCCTTCTTCTTTTAATGCCACTAGGACCAGCTTGAGAGTCACTTCCTGTTTTTCATTTATCCACACCAATAACAGTCTCTCAACATCTTCTAACACCTGTGGTCGCTGTTTCGTAATCACAGTTGCACCTTTTGCAAGAACAGCTTCCTTGATTGCCGTTTTCCTGGCCACTATAGTAGCGATGGTTGATTGGGGTTTCGTATACAACCTGGCCAGCTCCGACACATGCACTCCACTCTCGTACTTTTCAATTATCTGTTTCTTCATTTCAATAGTTATTAGCTCCCTTTTTCTCGAAGGGTTGGCACTAGAAGCTTTCTTGGGGCCCATGGTGACTTATTTTCCAGAATCATGCACCAAAAACACTGTTATAATATGGAATGTACCGAATATATGCTTAGATGCTAGCACACTGACTGGCTCGCTTGTAAACACTGGTACGCACGGGGCAGTTCAGGCCACATGTGGACGTGTCTCGGACGAATCGCGTATACCGGGATTTTTAACAGGAACCGAGGCAAAATTTTTGCGTTAAAATGTATCGTATACCGGATTTAACATATACAGATTGTTGCAACCCCTGAATGGGTTACAATGATTATTATGTATATATGTAATGTATATTACCTTTTCATTTAATTTTATATTGCTTATATTTGCGATAATAGCTAAATCGTAAATATATTGCTTTATATTCTTATTTGACTTATGTTGTTAGGATGTATATAAAATGTGCTCAGTTAGGCTTGATTGTCAAACTACTGTAATTATCGCTTGTCGCTCGTTATACTGCCGGCTTCTGAGCTGCGCTGTCCACGTAGCTATCACGTGATCGAGGGGGGGTGTCCTCACCTCTCGTGAAATTGTCAGTCTGCTGGAGACTCGCTTGGTGGTTGGACAGATTGTCTGTCTCATTATTCTTTTTAGTTCTGTAGAACTTTGTTCACAGAACATTGTATAGACTTAGTGATTTTCGACGTTGTACTGAGGTTGTGTGTCACATTGACACTCTGAACATCTCAGGTCCCGAGCTATAGCTTCTGACCTAATTTTGTACTGGTTCCTGTGTATTGTCACAGTCACAGTTTTTCCTATGTTGAACATAGATTCAGTATTATGGGAGTTTTGTAACTTTTGTGGAGGATCTGCAGATGGTCCCTACTTAGTGTCGATATATTATTTCCCAGTTCCTGATTCTGTGTCACAGTCGCTTGATATTGCATTGCTATTGAGCTTAGCATTCTTTGTTGTTCAAGCAGACTGTTCGGGTTGCCAGTCGGTCAAGAAGTTAGTTTATTTGAGGACTTTGTCAGTCACTTGTTTAAGTCTTATTCGAGTCTTGAGACATAGCTAACTACTTAAGAGCACTTACACGCATACACTTACTTGTACATATTTGT
Source organism: Cherax quadricarinatus (assembly GCF_026875155.1). Classification (NCBI taxonomy): domain Eukaryota; kingdom Metazoa; phylum Arthropoda; class Malacostraca; order Decapoda; family Parastacidae; genus Cherax; species Cherax quadricarinatus. Next base: position 28,770,240 of record NC_069457.1, read on the forward strand.
AATATCTTATTAAATGTTAATGTACCTGATGGTACTTAAGAATTATAAATGTGATATGTGCTTTCAGCACAATAATATTGAACTCGAGAGATTGATTTTATTTTGATTGCTGTGATTTAATTTACTTTGATAATATACCTCTAGACTTAATAAATTTATTAAATTTTAATTTCTCTAGTTAGTAGCCTACCAGTTGTAATCCTAAAGCGCTATTGAACCATACTGAAGTTTAATGGATAATTGGACAAGGATACTGACTACTTGTTACGAAAACCCAGTAACAGGCTGGATGCTAGAAGGGCAGTCCTTTCTAGTATTCACTGGAGATCTCTAAGCTTTTAGAATCGCGTTTTTTGTAACACAGATGCCTTCGTATACTGGGGGTCCACTGTATACTTGTCCAAACTTCCCACCACTACAGATATCATTACTAGAACTCAACACACAACTCAGGATATAAATAACCACAATTTAAACCTAGAAGATGAATGATCACATCGACCCTGATCTAAACCTCCATAATCTAACACCCAATCAAAACTTATTGGAAAGTAACTGCCTTTATTACACAGCATCACAAGCCAGCACTATCATAAACAATGCTAAAAGTCTAGCAGTTCTTAACTACAACATCAGGTCCTTAAGCAAACACTATGATGACCTCCTGGCACTCCTTGAGTTGCTAAAAACATCCTTCTCCTGCATTATTCTTACTGAGACATGGCTTAAGCAGGACACAATAGATACCTACCCTCTACCAGGAAACACAGCAATTCACAACTGCAGACCATACCAAGTTGGGGGTGGTATTGCAATCTATTACTCTAGCCAATTATCTTGTATTAGCACCACTTGCTTTAGTGATGAATATTGGGAATACATTTTTGCTAATTTTACTGAAAAAAACCTTAAGAAGCCTATAATAATAGGTGCCATTTACCGGATACCCCACACAAACATCCCAAATTTCAGTGAGAAATTAAAGGCACTAATAACAAACAGATAAATGAGCAAGCACCACCTTCTCTTAGCTGGAGACTTCAACTTCAACATTTGCCTACTAGATGATCATCCTGTAACTGATTTCATCAACAATATGAACAACACACTTCTCATACCAACAATAACTAAACCAACCAGGCTCACTGAGACAAGTGCAACCATAATAGACCACATATGGACCAATATACTAGCCCCCCTTAAATCAGGGGTAATCACAGACAGCACTACAGACCACTATCCTACATTCCTCTTAACAAACATTAGTAAACCACCACTGGAATACAACAAAGTTTCATTTAGACTCCATGATGAGGCCTCAATAAGGAATTTCACTGCTGACCTAGAGACTGTTGATGGGCCTACAGAATTCTCCAAGGGCAATGGTATTGGTGACTGGACAGACAGACTGGACATAGGCAGATAATGTAGGCAAACACTAGGTTATGTTAGCCAGAGAGAACAGGCAGCCCAAGTTTGAATACTGGGGCACGAGTTTGAGACTGGAGTGCCCTTTCTTCTAGGACTAGATACCTCGGAACAGCAAGTGCCATGATCAGCAGGTGATGCCCCCACGTGTCGTCACATACTAGACCTGGGGAAATCGGGTGGAAGCACCTCGACATACTGTAGATGTTCTCCTCTGTCAGGCCCATACAGTTAGACAAGACCTCCTTTTTCTACTCGATTCTGGCCAGTGTCTGGGGAAAATTGCGAGTGAGTAGTGCTGTGGCCTTTGTGCAGCCGGCAGTTCATGACCAGTATGTACCGGCGTCTCTTGTCAGCCTAGAAGCTAGTGTCACTTTCTGTCTAAGGGATTTACACCCCCTTGGAAACAGGAATTTCTGAGGTGCAAGCAGGTCACTAATATTGACTGAATATTGCAGGAATTAAGGCTCCCGGTTGCACGTGGTTCTGAGGGGAAGTCCAGAGGGGCTAAAGCTTAGGGAGGTTGAAGACCAGAATAGATTCTCCAACACCAAGTAAGTTAGTCCTTTATATGTGCACGAAGGCGAGATTTCTTGCAACATCAGTCATTTATGAAAATCTGTCCTATAAGCCACTTGTGAGGCTGAGGTACCGACCTCGTGGCTTGGTGTCAACAGAGCTTGCCAGGGTAGACAACTCACATGGAGGCAGTCCAGACAAATTTTCACACTACTACTGCCTCTACCACTGCCTCTTCCAATGCCTCAACCACTGCCTCAACCACTCCAGTGGCACTCAATTTACAAGCACCAAACACAATGAATTATTGTGAAATGATTAGAAGAGCACGGAGACTAATGCTCACTCCGGCATAAACAAAGTCACACTGACTGACAATGTGTCAACCACTTCTTCCACTACTGCTTCAACCCTTGTATTTTTGTACAATTTTCTTCTTCAGTTCTATCGTATTAATAACAATAATAATAATAATAATAATAATAATAATAATAATAATACAATAGAATTGAAGAAGGAAATTGTACAAAAATACGAAGGTTGAAGCAGCAGTGGAAGAAATGGTTGACACATGATCAGTGCGGCTTTGTTTATGCTGGAGTGAGCATTAGCCTCCGTGCTCTTCCAAACATTTCACAATAATTCATTGTGTTTGGTGCTTGTAGACTGAGTGTGACTGCTACATAATTAACCATGGGCCCAAAGAAACTTGCTAGTGCCAGCCCTTTGGTAAAGAAATTGAGAAATACAATAGAATTGAAGAAAGAAACTTTACCAAAATACAAGCAGTGCGCTGCAGTGGTTGAGGCAGTGGTATTTAATAACATACATGTAATTAAACCATAACATTTATGTATTTAAAACAATATTTTACAACATTCTCATGTATTTTATGATTGTTCATGGTTCAACAAGTTAAGGAAGCAGTACTGTAATATATTTCCCTACAATATGTTGGGCCACCTAACCCTCGTGAATGTTGAGGGAGACCTGTATGCAATAACTTTAAAACACTTGAAATTTTGGAAAGTTTCGAGACATAATAGACAGATGTGCTCACGGAGATGGTAAATAACTTGGGTGGGATACGCCATATTAGAATGATAGGAGGAGCCATATAGCAAGTTTTGGTCATAATTTGAAATATTTGAAGTATTTGCAGAATGCCATAAAACAAGCTCTACTGTATTTGTATTCGTTTATACAGTAGTGTACTGTAAATTGCATTAAAAAGAATAGAGAATGCAAATTGGTCAGAGTCCGGTGTAAGTCTGTGTCGTCGGTAAACAAGAACATCACTCAGTGAGGAGAGGCTGCACACAAATATCTTTTTACATTTTTCAATACATACAACCTATGAATATCATGGAATAATTATAAAGTAAGGCCCCACTTATACAGCAGGTTAGGTTCCAGGCTACCGCCATAAAGCAGAAATCGCCATTAAGTGGAACACTTTTTTTCCACTTGTAAATTATTATAAATGCTAGATAACAGGTTTACACTAACATATATTAAGTCAGGAATAGAACTATAAATTAAAAAACAAAATAAAAAATCAAATACTCACAGTATACCTGTTACTTACCTTATAAAATTAATATGAATATGTGAGAGATAAGTGGCAGTATAAAAGTTTTTTCCCATGTCAGCAATAAGTCACTTTGTCTCATTTTATTTTTGGGTTATCCCAGGTTCTCTACACATATGCTGCTAAATGTAACTGTATTTATATATACCTGAATAAACTTACTAGTGGTCACTGGTGTAACACTTTTAATTTCCAGCAGCACTTTCTCCTTATTGTTCACAACTGTACTGTCTGATGAGCCAAACCAAGCTGACGTGCTATCTCAGTCATCCACATACCTTGTTAGTAAACAAATTCATTCAGGTATACATAAATACAGTTACATAGATTATCATACATAGCAGCTTATGTGTAGAGAACCTGGGATAACCCAAAAAAGTCAGCTCACTAACTTGGCACTTAAAGTAAGAGGCTTACGACTCTTCTTTTTATCACAACTAAGCTTAGACACCATTGTCAACAAGAGCCAACTAGTTAACAAAACAGTAAATGACAGAGAATGAGATACACAGAGTTCAGATAATATAAAATCACAAACTGAACGGGTGGTGGGGGATCACTAGGTCAGGTAAAATAAATGCATATTAATATGTGCCCAATTTAGTTCATTAACATACGTTTGTAAAACTTTTGCCTCACAATATTTGTTTTTATTATAATAATAATTACCTCACAATACACATACTCTTACACTGTGTACAAGTTGTACAAGTTAGTACAGAAGAATATACAAACAGCAACACTCCCATTCTCATGCAACACACCATTTGTACAGTGAATGATATTATTATTATTATTATTATTATTATTATTATTATTATCATAAAAAAGAAGCGCTAAACCCTCAAGGGTCGTAAATAGTTAGTCACGGCATACGAAAGGAATATTTTTCTACACTTATCCCCCAGTAACTGGTATTGGACTCGAGAAAACGTAATTCTTCAGACACTGCTACAAGCTGTTTGGTAAACACATCTCATATTTATGTCAAGTTTTATACTGTTTCAGTAAGTATCATACTTGTGTGTTATCTAAGGCTTCTTATATAATTTTGAAAAAAAAATATCATAGACGGATTAATGGATATTTCTATATACAACATTTAATGCACCAAGATTATTATTATTATTATTATTATTATTATTATTATTATTATTATTATGGCATCTTCAAGAGCAGAGAGACTCTTAGTGATTTTAATGTGTACCTGCATGCCAGCACAGTTTATTATTATTATTATTATCACACTGGCCGATTCCCACCAAGGCAGGGTGGCGCGAAAAAGAAAAACTTTCACCATCATTCACTCCATCACTGTCTTGCCAGAAGGGTGCTTTACACTACAGTTTTTAAACTGCAACATTAACACCCCTCCTTCAGAGTGCAGGCACTGTACTTCCCATCTCCAGGACTCAAGTCCGGCCTGCCAGTTTCCCTGAATCCCTTCATAAATGTTACTTTGCTCACACTCCAACAGCACGTCAAGTATTAAAAACCATTTGTCTCCATTCACTCCTATCAAACACGCTCACGCATGCCTGCTGGAAGTCCAAGCCCCTCGCACACAAAACCTCCTTTAACCCCTCCCTCCAACCTTTCCTAGGCCGAACCCTACCCCGCCTTCCTTCCACTACAGACGGATACACTCTTGAAGTCATTCTGTTTCGCTCCATTCTCTCTACATGTCCGAACCACCTCAACAACCCTTCCTCAGCCCTCTGGACAACAGTTTTGGCAATCCCGCACCTCCTCCTAACTTCCAAACTATGAATTCTCTGCATTATATTAACACCACACATTGCCCTCAGACATGACATCTCCACTGCCTCCAGCCTTCTCCTAGCTGCAACATTCATCACCCATGCTTCACACCCATACAGGAGCATTGGTAAAACTATACTCTCATACATTCCCCTCTTTGCCTGCAAGAGCAAAGTTTTTTGTCTCCACAGACTCCTAAGTGCACCGCTCACCCTTTTCCCCTCATTAATTCTATGATTCACCTCATCTTTCATAGACTCATCCGCTGACACGTCCACTCCCAAATATCTGAATACATTCACCTCCTCCATACTCTCTCCCTCCAATCTGATATCCAATCTTTCATCACCTAATCTTTTTGTTATCCTCATAACCTTACTCTTTCCTGTATTCACTTTCAATATTCTTCTTTTACATATCCTACCAAATTCATCCACCAACCTCTGCAACTTCTCTTCAGAATCACCCAAGAGCACAGTGTCATCAGCAAAGAGCAACTGTGACAACTCCCACTTCATGTGTGATTCTTTATCTTTTAACTCCACGCCTCTTGCCAAGACCCTCACATTAACTTCTCTTACAACCCCATCTATAAATATATTGAAGAACCACGGTGATATCATACATCCTTGTTTAAGGCCTACTTTTACTGCGAAACAATCTCCCTCTTTCCTGCATACTCTAACTTGAGCCTCACTATCCTCGTAAAAACTCTTCACTGCTTTCAGTAACCTACCTCCTATACCGTACATCTGCAACATTTGTCACATTGCCCCCCTATCCACCCTGTCATACGCCTTTTCCAAATCCATAATTGCCACAAAAACCTCTTTAGCCTTATCTAAATACTGTTCACTTATATGTTTCACTGTAAACACCTGGTCCACACATCCCCTACCTTTCTTAAAGCCTCCTTGTTCATCTGCTATCCTATTCTCCATCTTACTCTTAATTCTTTCAATAATAACTCTACCATACACTTTACCAGGTATACTCAACAGACTTATCCCCCTATAATTTTTGCACTCTCTTTTGTCCCCTTTGCCTTTATACAAAGGAACTATGCATGCTCTCTGCCAATCCCTAGGTACCTTACCCTCTTCCATACATTTTTTTTCAAATTCAAATTCAAAGTTCATTCTCTATAAGGATTACAATGCTGAGTTTACAGAATTTGGTTACTGTGTGGTTTACATGTAGTAAAATACTAATTACAGAGGGGCCACTAGAACACCTAGCATGGCTAGGCATTTCGGGCAGACTAGTAGAATTACAGTAATTCAACCATTCAAATCATTATGAAGCCTGTGTAGTCTGCAATCAATCAAACAAACGGACTTCCACATGGATAAATTGTCATTTTTGTGGAAATTGGTGTCACGCCCCATGTGCAAATATCCAAGAACTAGCTACAAGAAGTATTAAAACAGGGAAGTGTTTTTGGGTATGTCCAAATGAGATAAATCTGTGGACTAATATCACATTGGTATTAAAAGAGGATAACATCAAAGCTGCTTTCATAGACAACCTGGAAGCTTTCTACAACAGATGGGAACATAAAAAGTCTGGGCTGGATGGTACTGCCCTTGATGCTGGTCATATAGACAGAAACTGTAAGGCTGGAGGTGATATCCTGGTTGTCAGTAAATGTGGGGCTGATAGTGCTGTCCTGGTAGACAGTAATGGTGAAGCTGGAGGTGCTGTCCTGGGAGACAGTAATGGTGAAGCTGGAGATTTTGTCCAGGAAGTCGGGAATTGTACGCAGGATGGAATGCATATAAATGACCTCATGGGAGACAGGAGCTGTAGTGGGGAATCAAGTGTAGTCAAAGATAAGATAAAACCAATATTGCAAACTAGAAATACCACAGGAAAGAGCAAACAAGAGGACTCCACTAGCAATAGTGAGGATATATTACCAAAAACAACTGTTGGGAGCTCCTTTGTTGGTGCTAGGGAGGATAGGAATAAGACAGGTAAACATGCACCAACAGGGAATACAGTCACAGAAACCCAAGGCAAACATGCACCAACAGGGAATACAGTCACAGAAACCCAAGGCAAATGGAAACCAAGCCTGTGCACATACTATGCACTTCTTATCTGCAGGCATGGGAAATCTGGAAAAACAGATGGGACGTGCAACTATGACCACCCTAGAAAATGCCGTGCCCATATGACAACAGGAAAATGCAAACTCCCTTCCTGTAAGCTTTTTCACCCTGAAATGTGTCCCTCTTCAGTACAGGAAAGACTGTGCTATAACTTAAATTGCCAGGCACACCATCTAAAGGGGACAAAAAGATACAAAACATCCAGGCCATGGGAAAACCTGGGTAGCTACAGCCACTCAAGAGGGAGAGGTTTTTTAGTGTCAGGAAGAAAAAAAACTGGCAGGAAATGGCATAAATCGTACACCAAATCCAGTCATTCCTGGAGTGGACCCACAGTCGATGGCCTCCATTCCAAACCAACAGATACAGATACTAATGCCGGAAAAAAAACCCATTACCAACAATACCACCAGTCCGATGACATTCTTCTTTGCAAATATACAGGGTCTAAAGCCAGCAACAAACAACAAAATACCTTTCATCCATGGATTGCTTGCAGAGGCAAAGGCAATGTTTGCGGCTTTCACTGAGACCCACATAAAGGATCACTTGGACAACGAAATATGGATCCCAGGTTACAACCTATACAGCTGCGACAGAGTGAACAGGCAAAAGGGGGGGGGGGGTTGGCCTGTACATTGTAGAGTCACTTGTGTGCACAGAACTGCTGAATGCCTCAAATGATGTAGTGGAAGTTTTATCAGTAAAGATCGAGAACCAAAACCTAGTTATTGTGGTAGTCTACAAGCCTCCGGATGCAACATCCCAGCAATTCCAGGAACAGATGTTAAAAATTGACCAATGTCTGGAAAATCTGCCAGCTCCTGCACCCAACATCTTGCTCCAGGGAGATTTCAACTTAAGGCACCTAAAATGGAGGAATAATGCAAATAATATTGTTGCAGTAATAACACCAGGAGGCAGCTTTTGATGAAAACTCACACCTCACACGAGCTTTTAAATCTCTGCACAAAATTCAATTTAAACCAGCAAATAATAGAGCCAACTAGATGGAGAATACAATAGACCTCATCTTCACTAACAATGATAAATCTGATACGAAATGTCACCATATCAAAACAATATACTCAGATCACAACATAATTGAGGTTCAGACATGTATGCGCGGAGCCCCAGACCGACATAATGAGATTAGTCACGAGGGAGCATTCACCAAATTCAACTTCAATAACAAAAACATAAAGTGGGACCAAGTAAACCAAATCCTAACTGATATAAGCTTGGAAGACATACTAAGCAACACAGACCCCAACTTATGCCTAGAGCAGATTAACTCGGAGGCGCTCGATGTATTCCTCGAAGAAAAAGGAGGAGTAGATGTAAAATAGAAAGGGACAGGTGCCCACTTTACAGGCGACGGAAAAGAATAACAGAGCGGCTAAAAGAGGTCAATATATCTGAAAGGCATAGGGAGACACTGGCCAGAGAAATAGCAAGCATCGAACTTAAGCTAAAGGAATCTTATAGGAGTCAGGAATCGCGGGAAGAACTAAAAGCCATAAATGAAATCGAAAGAAACCCAAAGTATTTCTTCTCCTATGCCAAATCAAAGTCGAGAACAACGTCCAGCATTGGGCCCTTACTTAAACAAGATGAGTCCTACACAGATGACAGCAAGGAAATGAGTGAGCTACTCAAGTCCCAATATGACTCAGTTTTTAGCATGCCGCTAACCAGACTGAGAGTCGAAGATCAAAATGAATTTTTTATGAAAGATCCACAGAATTTGGTTAACACAAGCCTATCTGATGTTATCCTGATGCCAAAAGACTTCGAACAGGCGATAAATGACATGCCCATGCACTCTGCCCCAGGGGCAGACTCATGGAACTCCGTGTTCATCAAGAACTGCAAGAAGCCCCTATCAAGAGCTTTTACCATCCTATGGAGAGGGAGCATTGACACGGGGGTCGTCCAACAGTTACTAAAAACAACAGACATACCCCCACTCCACAAAGGGGGCAGTAAAGCAACAGCAAAGAACTACAGACCAATAGCACTAACATCCAATATCATAAAAATCTTTGAAAGGGTCCTAAGAAGCAAGATCTCCACCCATCTAGAAACCCATCAGTTACACAACCCAGGTCAAGATGGGTTTAGAACAGGTTGCTCCAGTCTGTCTCAACTATTGGATCACTACGACGAGGTCCTAGATGCACTAAAAGACAAAAAGAATGCAGATGTAATATATACAGACTTTGCAAAAGCCTTCGACAAGTGTGACCATGGCGTAATAGCGCACAAAATGCGTGCTAAAGGAATAACGGGAAAAGTCGGTCGATGGATCTATAATTTCCTCACTAACAGAACACAGAGAGTAGTAGTCAACAGAGTAAAGTCCGAGGCAGCTACGGTGAAAAGCTCTGTTCCACAAGCCACAGTACTTGCTCCCATCTTGTTCCTCATCCTCATATCTGACATAGACAAGGATGTCAGCCACAGCACCGTATCTTCCTTTGCAGATGACACCCGAATCTGCATGACAGTGTCTTCCATTGCAGACACTGCAAGGCTCGAGGCGGACATCAACCAAATCTTTCAGTGGGCTGCAGAAAACAATATGAAGTTTAACGATGAGAAATTTCAATTACTCAGATATGGCAAACGAGGAAATTAAATCGTCATCAGAAGTACAAAACAAATTCTGGCCAAAAAATAGAGCAAAAACACCAACCCGTCAAAGCCCTGGGAGTGATCATGTCGGAGGATCTCACCGTCAAGGACCATAACATTGCATCAGTCGCATCTGCTAGAAAAATGACAGGATGGATAATGAGAACCTTCAAAACTAGGGATGCCAAGCCCATGATGACACTCTTCAGGTGACTTGTTCTATCTAGGCTGGAATATTGCTGCACACTAACAGTACCTTTCAAGGCAGGTGAAATTGCTGACCAAGAAAATGTACAGAGAACCTTCACGGCGCGCATAACGGAGATAAAACACCTCAATTACTGGGAGCGCTTGAGGTTCCTGAACCTGTATTCCCTGAAATGCAGAAGGGAGAGATACATGATTATATACACCTGGAAAATCCTAGAGGGACTAGGATTTTCTAGTAGCGAACTTGCACACGAAAATCACTCACTACGAAAGCAAAAGACTTGGCAGATGATGCAACATCCCCCCAATGAAAAGCAGGGGTGTCACTAGCACGTTAAGAGACCATACAATAAGTGTCAGGGGCCCAAGACTGTTCAACTGCCTCCCAGCATACAAAAGGGGGATTACCAACAGACCCCTGGCAGTCTACAAGCTGGCACTGGACAAGCACCTAAAGTCGGTTCCTGATCAGCCAGGCTGTGGCTCGTACGTTGGTTTGCGTGCAGCCAGCACTAACAGCCTGATTGATCAGGCTCTGATCCACCAGGAGGCCTGGCCACAGACCGGGCCGCGGGGGCAATGACCTTCGGAACTCTCTCCAGGAGGTGATAGAGAACCCACTTAGATTAATTCTTATCTTTAAAATATTACAAATTATGAGGTAAGTTGGTATTATGGCTAAGTGACTAAATACTAGTTTGTGAGTTTAGCAATGTGAATGCTTTTGTTTTGGCACAATACATACTTTCAGTATTGGAGTAACACAGGCCAACTTATGACTAGTTAGGATTCATTATTTTAAGATTGAGATTAATATTTCTGTTTATGGTCAAATGGGTGAGTGTAAGTGTGAACCACCAGGTGGTATTCGTGTAATTAGTTGACGGGGTGTATCAGGGAGATAAGATGTTTTCTAATGGTAGTTTTGAAGGTGATGAATGGGGTCTGCAGTTCTAGAGTTTTCGGGCAGGGTTTTCCCAAAGATTTTAGGGCCTTTGACATACATTAAATTTTTTGTAAAGGTTTAGTCGGACACGAGGAATGTCATAGAGATGTTTGTGTCTGGTGTTATGCCTGTGGGTTCTGTCGGAACTAACAAGAAAGCATTTTAGGTCAAGGTTAATATTGGAATTTAAGGTGCTGTAGATGTAGATTGCACAGTAGTAAGATAGCATCAACCACTCAAAAACTATATCCCCACCTGCTTTTAACATTTCTATCTTTATCCCATCAATCCCAGCTGCCTTACCCCCTTTCATTTTACCTACTGCCTCACGAACTTCCCCCACACTCACAACTGGCTCTCCATCACTCCTACAAGATGTTATTCCTCCTTGCCCTATACACGAAATCACAGCTTCCTTATCTTCATCAACATTCAACAATTCCTCAAAATATTCCCTCAATCTTCCTAATACCTCTAACTCTCGATTTAATAACTCTCCTCTCCTATTTTTAACTGACAAATCCATTGTTCCAGGCTTCCTTACTTGTTAATCTCACTCCAAAACTTTTTCTTATTTTCAACAAAATTTGTTGATAACATCTCACCCACTCTCTCATTTGCTCTCTTTTTACACTGCTTCACCACTCTCTTAACCTCTCTCTTTTTCTCCATATACTCTTCCCTCCTTGCATCACTTTTACTTTGTAAAAACTTCTCATATGCTAACTTTTTCTCTCTTACTACTCTCTTTACATCATCATTCCATCAATCGCTCCTCTTCCCTTCCGCACCCACTTTCCTGTAACCACAAACTTCTGCTGAACACTCTAACACTACATTTTTAAACCTACCCCATACCTCTTCGACCCCATTGCCTATGCTCTCATTGGCCCATCTATCCTCCAATAGTTGTTTATATCTTACCCTAACTGCCTCCTCCAGTGTGTAAGTTTATTTATGTATAGATACATATAAGTATAATTAACAGAATACATACAATGTATGCAATAACCATAAAATACTCAAAATTTTGGTCAGCGACCAGTGAAGAGGCGAGGCCAGGAACTTGGACTCGACCACTGCTGTTATTGCTGTTCTTACTGCTGAACAGCGGTTTAGTGCCGATGAAGGTAGCGTAGGTAGCAATGATACGGCCGTGGACTAGTTTGGCTTTAATTGGGTAGGAGTGAGTACACAACGGGCAGTGTGAGGGAGTGACCGCAAGCCAGTCCGTGGAGGGGGAGCACTTGTGTCTGTCAAGTCGGTCGGCCTAGGAGTGAGAGACGGTGGGCTCAGCCTCCCACTGAAGTGGGTGAGCCTACAGAGGGCAGCACCTAAAATGCCGCGAAATATGAACTAGTCAGAGCAGACGGCTAGGCTGTGTGTTCTGACAGTACAGGCTGTCTACATTTGCTCGGCCACGCACCTCGCGTCGTCCCGACGTGACAATACTGGTGGGCCCGTAGGTATAAAGGAATTACGTACACTAGCTACCCCAGAGAGGGACTGGCTTTCGCTCACTAGTAAATAAAAAATGGACATAAAAATGCAACAGGCAAAAAAAAACTCTCCCATCCAGGGGAAGAGAAAACTGGTTTGCCCGTGCTGTTTCATCGAGGAGAGAGTCCGGAGATGTCAGCACTGGAACTAAAATCTTCTATATACAGGTTGTCCGCAGGGCTGAACATCAGTTGACCACTCGTCTACGAACGTTGTTGCACCCTCACATCTGCAAACAATGGCTGACAGTAGCATTTCCTAAGGTGTGACAAGTGACTCAGAGGGCAGCACTGCCCTGACCGTAATACAGGCTTTTTTTTTTCTTTTTTGTTATAAAAACACTGGTGCACATACCTACAATAATACTATATCCATGGAATTCATTACACTCTGGGTACCCTTCTAAAAGTATTTACATAATTACATGATGTTGTCCACCCTGACTCCATTATCGACTAGCTATACAATGTGTGTGCATTTATACCCATTTCTGCAAGCAAACAATTAGCATAACTAGTGTAGGAGTCAGACAAGTCAGTAGGTACGTCAATGTCACAGAAATGTACTGTTGTCCTGGGTCGCAGGCCATAAGTATGGAGCCTTACTGGGCCATCTTCCGTACCAGTAGTAGTGGGAGAAGGGATAGATGGGTTGTCCATAGCATTAGTCTGATCGTGGTGTTGCAACGCACGCGCCTCCAGCTCTGCTTCGGCCTGCATATGGTCCACATACTTCATGTGATCAAGGTGGGCTTCCTTGATAGTTCCCGTATCAATCTCCCTCACCTCGAACTTATTGCCACGGAGCTGTCGTAGGACACGGTAAGGACCCACAAACTTTGGGACAAGTTTGTGCATACCTGGTCTGCACTGGGTTGAGCAACATAACTTTGCAACCTGGTTCCACTTTGTTTTCCCTTTGGGCGTGGGCATTGCGCTCAGACGTGAACCTATCAGTAGCTTTCAAAAGGGTTCTCTCGTCCCCCGCTGGAAGACAAGCTGCATTGTCCTCATCTTTACTACAACCTGGGGTTATCATTATCGTAAGTAGGTCTAGGTGGAGCAAACAGAATTTCATATGGTAAGCGCTTGTCATAGCCATACAAAGCAAAATGAGGTGTCTCACCGATCGAGCTGTTGAGGGAGGAATTTAATTTTACACTGAACATCTGGGATAGCCTCATCCCATGTAGAAACAATTTGGGGTTAAGGTTACTCTGAGCACCTCCAGGACTTTGCGATTTGTACGTTCAGCAAGACCATTACTCGCAGGGTGGCGGTGGAGCTACTGGCGCTTGATGAATGTTGAATCTGGAGCAAAGATTTGCATTATGCCATTTATAAACTCAGACCCATTGTCTGACAGAAGGACACTGGGCACGTATGACGAAGAACAAATAACTCCAGGAAAGCACTAGCGACCGTTTCGGCGGTTTTAATCAGGAATGGGTACTAATTCACTGAAACCGTGTCAAGTTATCTACCATTAACAAGCAGGTGCTTTTTTCCCCTTCTCCGAGGTCGAGAAGTTCGTCAACGGGTCGACAGAAGTTCTCTCCTGGGGCTCCTTTGTAATGGGATACTTTAGAATGGGTTAAGGACCTTAATGGTACCCTTGTGCTGTAGGCAAACAACACACTGGTGTACATGCTTGGCAATGTCCGCTGCCATCTTAGGCCAGAATATTTCATTTGGCCTGTTTGATACAGCGGTCCTTCCCGGGGTGCGCTACAACTGGACATTGTGGATCAACCTAAGAGTAGCTGGTATCATGGACCTGGTATCACCAGTTGGTACATGGTTCTGCCGGGGTCCCCCAGCTGTGCAACACGGCACAGTACCCCTTTGGGTTGACCACCAAATCCTTCAGTGGAACGGGAGACTTGACCTGTAAGTCAACGTCCTCCTTGGTCAGGAAACGAAGGACTGGAGACCACACAGGGTCCTGTCGTTGGGCTCTCTCGAGATCCTCAACAGAGAACGAATTGCCGACACTCACAAATTTGCTATATGCCTAACAGGCATCAGCTACAACATTTTTGCTTACCTGGGACATAGCAAATTTCAGGGTTGTAGTCATTGAACGTGGGAACCACCGAGCATGCTTTCCCGAGAGGTTCTTATTCGCAAAAAGGGCCAATAAGGGTAAATGATCTGTATAAATCTTGATAGGATAATGATAGATGATATCCCGAAAATGATCAGGGCCCATACAATGGCTAAAGTTTCTAGCTCTGTCACGAATAATTTGACTTTCCGCTTTGGGTAAGGAACGGCTAGCATGGGGCAATAGGCTGTTGCTTACCATTAGATTCCTGTGACAAGACTGCACCGATGCCAACTTTGCTGGCATCAGTCGTCAAGGTAAATGCCTTGGTGAAATCAGGGAATCTAAGGGTTGGGGCTGATGTTAACTTGTTCTTAAGAATGACAAAAGCTCGTTCCTGATCACACGTCCACTCAAAAGGGGCATCCTTCTTGAGTAAGCGTGTCAGGGGTGCAGCAATGGTGGAGAAACCTGTCCAATACCCTGTCAAGTTTCTCAAGATGTGACGGGACATCTTGCGACATGACTATGAGATCATCCAGGTAGACCATGAGCGTGCCACCTAGGAGGGTGCTGAAAATTGTCGTCATCAAACGACTAACGTGATTGGGCTTCCGCGTAAGCCGAAGGGCATCCTCCTGAACTGGTAATGACCAGTTGGAGTAGAGAAAGCTGTCAACTCTCTGCTCTCATCATCGAGGGGGATCTGCCAGAACCGTTGAAGAAGATCAAGAGTTGAAAAGACCTTATTATCGCCGATGTTCCCTGCAACAGATCGTTCAGAACTGGCAATGGAAAGCGGTCTGGGATGGTACATGCATTCAGTTTCCTGTAATCGATAACAGGGCGCCAGGTTCCGTCCTTCTTGGGGACCAAAATTTGGGGGACATTCCATGGGGAAGTGGATCCTCAATAACTCCATCACGGAGCATCGTGTAATGAGTTCTTGGGCGAAGACTCTTTGCGCATGTGGCAGGCGATACGCAGGTACTAAAGGGGTTTAGTACCTTTGTCAAGTGGAATACGGTGAGAGATCAGTGGGGTTAAACCCATTGACCCCCATCTAGTGCAACTGCAGAACGTGCACGATTGAGAACCTGGAGAAGTTTTGGGACCTCTTCAGGATAGTCTGTCAAAGCTAGATCATCTTCCTGCATGGCCGGGTGTTGGAAAAAGTCAGCAGCAGACTCGCCTGGGAGAACTGCACTCACAAGGAAGTCAGCTGGGGCTTCACCCTCCACTCTCACCGGGAGAGGGAATCTGACAAGGTCGACAAGTGAGGTATTCTTCCCCAGGGAAATTCTCGACTGTGCATGTTGACAACAAGGCTTGCAACTTACCACGTTGCACTGTGTGCAAGGATGGTTCAAGGGAAGGCCCTTGACTCGCACATGGGCGTTGTCAACCAGCACATGGTTTCCTTCAAAAAGCTCTGTTACGTACACCCTAACAGGATGAGCAAGTTAGCTGACAAAGTGGGCGTCATTTCTTTTTACAAGCAGTAACTCTGCTCGCTGATGCCATGACACGAGGGCCAGACAGTCGCCTGCCGACAGGGATACTGCGGCTTGACAAAATGCTGGTCTCTACAACAGCGTCCAGAGTTAGAGTGAAGGTTAGACTGGGCGTCCCCAGACTGGGTTTCACTGGTAACTAAGCGCTGATGGCCAGGAGGTGATGGGCAATGAGCTCTACTACGAAGTCGATCAGGACAAGAGACCGACCCCGGGGAGAATGTGCTATGGAAACCACCGGTTTCCAACGATTATAGGCACTGTGCATACTCTGAGACAGAGTAGCACATAGTGGATCCTAAGCGCATGCCCCAGAAGGGCACATTCACTCCGCTGAATTCTGCTTTCCACTCAGCTGGATCTAAGCGGATCCTAAGGTCTGCCATGGTTTTGAACCCTATGAGCAGGCCACCATGGAAAACAATACCATCTATGACTAAGAATTTTGTGGACAGCTTGTGATCCTGGACCGCAAATTCTAACGTCGTACGACCACGAACCGTCAGCGGATTACCTGAGACTCCTCTCAAGGTCTGAATGGCAGACGGCTCTGTCAACATGGCCGCGTGAAGACCAATGTCTCGGAAAAAAGTGGAGCGGACAATGTTAACCACCGAACCTGTATCTTGGAAAAGCTGGACAGGCTTATGGTGGACAGTGGACTCGATGAGCGGTCCACACGGGTTGTCCTGCCGAACATGAAGGCATGACAGGCCGACGAAATCCCCAGAGTCACAGCTGCTCGAGGCTCGACGCTTGTTGACGAGGCTCGACCTGGAAGGTACGGTACGAGTCTCGGCAAAAAACGTCAAGACACTCGTTTCCCCACTGTCGGCAAGAGATCACTGCCCAGGGGGGCGAATGCATTGCGGACAGGGACGGAATACAGCGACTCCGACAGGGTTACTATTCTTTCGCTGGTTTTGCGGACGCGCCCTTCCCCCAAACTAGTGGGAAAGGGGTTCTACGGGGCACGTGCATTGCACGACACTGCTTACTCCACTCAGCTGACAGCATACTTCGCAGCTTGTGACACTCCCTGGGAGGGATGACTGGAAATATTTTGGTACATACAGACCCCTCGCGAGACTGAGCAGGGGACGGTGACGGTTACTTTGATACTGAGCGTGGGGACGGTTATGGTTACTTTGATATGAGCGTGGGGAAAGGTTATGGGTTTCTTTGCGGGGACTTAGGTTTGTAACACTCCGATCGGTAGTGCCCCCGTTTGCCACAGTTGAAAAGTCACTACATGCTTAGCGGGTGAGGTTGGGGTGGTGTCTGCTGGGGGACGTTTCGCCCTGGTCCGGAGTCGATGACTGCCTTTTTGTATGAGACTGATGTTGTTACTGTGGTCAATATTTTTACTTAGGCGCGTGTTAGTGGGGTGGGGTTAGAAACTTGTGGGCTGGCTGTCTGACAGCAGCGGGAAAAGTGGACTCCCGGGTGAGACTGCGGGGTCACTGTGGACAGCGCCGGAAGGATGGGTATAGGGTCATCCCAAAGCGACAAACCTTGCCTTGCTCGGCGGCGGCTTGATCGCGTCAATGGCATCATATGCACCCAGGACGTCGTGCTGAGGGCCGAGTCCTAGCGCATCAATGGCACCTCGGAGGTTAGGGGGGGCATCCCTCCGCATGATGCCTACAGCCAGCATGGGGATGATGTCTTCAGCCTTAATACAGTTGTCACCATTCACCCACTTAGTGGTGCTGATGGGATCAGTAAAGTCTTGGCGGCTTGCTCAAACCGGCAAAATGCAAGCCAGGGGGCTTTCGTGCCGGTATTTACATTTTGGCCAAGACGCTGGTTTAAAGATGTCAATGTAATGGCGTTGGCGACTACGCCCCAAATAAGCCTAAATTCCTCCTAAGTTCGCCCCCCAAAACTGAATCTTACAAACTCGATTGAGCCGCACAAAGGCACCTATATCATCCTGGGTGAGATCTACTGCTGCAACGCAGCACGAATGTCTGTGTATCCGTGGGACTATCAAATAGAGCCTGAACAGTCGTCTCGACTGACTGCAGCCATGGCTCTAAAATATTTGAACGACCGTCAAAAAAAAAGGGTCGGGTATGGACGATGAGCCGGCCCACTGGTGGTCGAGGGGTTGAGCCACAAGTTGACCAACTGTCGTGGGGCTTCGATGCCCTGCCGCGTGTTCACGCTGGCTGAGGCACCATTGCTAGCACCAGCAGAATCTGGACTAACGGCATGGCCACTGCATGTCCCTTAGTCATGACGTCAATTGTTCAAAATGCAAGCAGGGCACGAAGAGGGTAAACAGGTCAGAGCAAGAAATGGTAATGCACTGGCTACAATTCAACCAGTCAGAGAGAACACAGCACCACGGTACTAGGTAAACTGCTTAGTGATGGAAATAATTTGAGCAAAACAAAAAAAAAAAAAAAAAGAAATAAAGGTACACTCTGAAACACAAAATAAAAAGATGTATGCAAGTGAATGAACTACAGGGAAGTGCACAAAATGAAGCTAAGGATGGTCCCAAAAATTTCACCAGGAGTCTGGCAAAAAATTTATGAAAAAGGAGTTGAACTGTAAACACTGGTAGCAAAAATTGCACAAAAATTTAAAATTTAAAACAGGTACTACACAACACTAAACTGTGCTTGCAAGCAGAGTTTAAAAATATTGCAGGTGCTGGCAGTTGCAAATTTGAATGCAAAGAAAAAGTAATTCACTTGCACAAAGGGAAGTTGGCACAGCAAAGATATCAGAGTATGGGATAGTGCCAAAAATCACAGAAAAAAAAATACACTGTATCAAGAAATGCTATATTGCACACAAAATAAAATTAATAAAAATGCAAATTATTAAATTCAAGAATATGGCAAAGGTTAACTGGTGTTAGCAGAGTGTACACTGGTGTTAGCAGGGTGTACACTTGTGTTAGCAGGGTGTACACTTGGGG
The DNA here is from genome assembly GCF_026875155.1 of Cherax quadricarinatus. Lineage (NCBI taxonomy): Eukaryota > Metazoa > Arthropoda > Malacostraca > Decapoda > Parastacidae > Cherax > Cherax quadricarinatus. The sequence continues at coordinate 28,789,441 of NC_069457.1, forward strand.
TTAGCAAGGGTGTACACTGGTGTTAGCAGGGTGTTACAACTTGGGGTTAGAAAGGGTGTTACACGGTGTTGCAGGGTGTACACTGTGTTAGCAGGTGTTAACACTGGTGTTAGCAGGGGGTTTCACTGGTGTTACAGGGTGTAACAATGGTGAAAAAAAAAATTACAACTTAGGCAAATTAATGGGATACAAGTAATTTTGGCAATATGTAAATGCAGGTTCCCAAAAATACACTATGACTTGGGTTACAAAAAGCAAAATGCAATCACATGGTGATTTCACAGATAAAATGGAATTATGTAACAATAAAGGGGAAACGGGGGAAAAGTTTAATGGGTAGGACATGATTGGGATCCTGCAGGTGAATAAATAATAAGAAAAATAAATTTCTCGGTTTTAGGAAGGTTTCCCCCCAATAAACCCAAAAAAATAGTGCGTCAATCAAAAGGACTGTTAAAAATTACAAATTTCCATGGGGTCCTTAACTGTAGATGCGACAAAAATGCGACTAAACCCAGGTACCTATTTCTTCAGGTGAACAGAAACAAGGTGTAAGGAGTGTCGAAATTTTCACCCGGCGGAAATCGAACCCGGCCTCCTTGTGTTAAGCGGGGCTTTCAAGGCCAGGCACATAAGTTCTTGGAAAAGATACCACTTATTAAAAAAAAGAAAAACTTAAAAACAAAACGTTTTCAGGGTTTTAAACAATCTGTGACTAACTTGCAGGTGCAACTAACAAAATTAACAGCTACGGAATTAAAAACGGTGAGGGTAAATTGTATAAAAGTTTAACTGAACAATTTAAATCAAAAACTGAGGTGCAAGAAGCAGAATAAAATCTGGAATTTAAAAATGTGGATGCAAAAAAATGTACAAAATTTAAGAAGCTGTAGGTAGTGGAAATGTGCACTGATGACAAAACTGAACAATTACTGAAGTATGGCTTCAGTAACTGTAACTGGTTTGGTGCAGGACAGTTAATAATGTCACAAAAATAAAGGGAAACTGGTAGTCATTTACTTAACTTGGGGCAGGGGATGGACGAAGGTACTGGGGGCGCAGGTCCTGAAAACTTTCCCGTATGTTCTAAACACTACACGCCCCGTGCATTTGTATACTGCATGGGCTTCAATTCGTAGGAAAAAAAATTATCAGATGGACTTGGGGAAAACCAGGAAGGACCGGGGTAACTCTGTGGGAGGTATAAGATATGAGACAAACGGGCTACTCAGCGTGAACCACAGCTGTGCGTGGGTTGTTACACTGGCAAGCGTGTCTGGCGCGTGCTGACGGCGCTTCAACCAAACAAAAAAAAAAACTGCACAGGCTGGAGGGTTGTAGACCTGATAGTTGTGACACTTTGAATCACGAGCTACTGTTGACGCTGAACTGAGCTGGCTTGGGAACCAACTGGGTTCCCACGTGGTTAAGGCCAGGTAGGGAAATTTTGGAAGAAACTGGGAAGAAACACAACACCATGGACGGGAGGGTGGCGTCTTTGCGTAGCGAGAAGGGTAGAAGGGGGGTTGGTATCCCACTGATTGGGTATAAACGGCAACCCCAAAGCACACTCGGGCAAAGGGGAGTGGGTGACAACGAAGAAAAACTAACGACCTCCCAACTCACTTCTGGGAGCTGAGAAGGGCAAGACCAGTAGGAGGCAGGAAATTGTTGAGAGTGGAAGGGCCCGTAGATAGGTTGATTTTAGCGTTGAAACCTGGAAACTGCTAAGCTGGAATGACGCCGTGACGCTAGTCCAGAATTTTGTGGGAAAAATCAGACGAAGATCTATCTCAGGTCCGTCAAGCGTGGAGTAACAGATAATCTTTATTAGGCAGGGCATGGATGACGACGGAAAGTGTGATTGGCGTCGACCGTTTGGTGGTTTACCCTCCACCTGAAGAGGCTCACAATGCCGTTGACTCCGCTGCACCACGTTATTGCTGTTCTTTCTGCTGAAAAGTGGTTTAGTGCCAATGAAGGTAGGTAGGTAGCAAAAGATACGGCCGTGGACTAGTTTGGCTTAATTGGGTAGGAGTAGTACACAACGGGCAGTGTGAGGAGTTTACCGAAGCCATCCGTGGAGGGGGAAGCATTTTGGCTTTTCAAGTCGGTCGGCTAGGAGAGGGCGGTGGGCTCAGCCTCCATGAAGTGGGTGAGCAACAGAGGGAGCACCTAAAATGCCCGAAAATGAATAGTCAGAGAGACAGCTAGGGTGTGTTTTCTGACAGTACAGGCTGTCTACACTGCAACTCAACTAGGTGAGTACAGAGAATGGAACAACAAGGTGGGGGCCAGTGACCTTTTGAAAGTCAGGTGGGGGGAGCCGTTGCAAGTTTAGGTCATAATTTGAATGTTGTATTAGCAGAACACCAAAACCAAACACTGTAAAAACAGGGGCCTACTGTGAAGTATTTCTTTCAAAAATTTATTTTGTGATATAATTTCCAATAATCAGTAAAGTTGGCTTAAGGTTTGGTCTTGGGAGGGTTATGTTTGGTTAGGCATCATTTACTTTAGGTAAGGTTAGGTAGACTAGGGTTTAAGCTAAGTAACTTTGGTTAGGTTCCATAAAAAAAATTAACCAGAAAATAATGACTCATTTTCCTTATACACAGTTCAAAAATAATAATTTGCACAGGAAATAATTACATGTTCCATGATGTAAATTGGTGTATGAAAATAAAAAGTATAAATTTTTGACTAAATTATTACTGTTCCATGATGTTATTGTTTTATGAATTAAAAAATAAAAATAAAAAAAAGGCTAAAGGGGGGGTCTTTGTGGCATTTATGGATTTGGGAAAAAAGGGTATGACAGGGTGGATTGGGGAGCAATTTGGCGATGTTGGGGTGTATGGGTAGGAGGTAGGTTACTGAAAGCAGTGAAGAGTTTTACGAGGATAGTGAGGCTCAATTTAGAGTATGTAGGAAAGAGGGAATTTTTTTCCCCAGTAAAAGTAGGCCTCAGACAAGGATGTGTGATGTCACCGTGGTTGTTTAAAAATATTTATAGATGGGGTTGTAAGAGAAGTAATGCGAGGGTATTGGCAAGAGGCGTGGAGTTAAAAGATAAAGAATCACACATAAAGTGGGAGTTGTCACAGTTGCTCTTTGCTGATGACACTTGTGCTCTTGGGAGATTCTGAAGAGAAGTTGCAGAGATTGGTGGATGAATTTTTGTAGGGTATGCAAAAGAAGAAAATTAAAAGTGAATACAGGAAAGAGTAAGGTTATCAGGATAACAAAAAGATTAGGTGATGAAAGATTGGATTCAGATTGGAGGGAGAGAGTATGGAGGAGGTGAATGTATTCAGATATTTGGGAGTGGACGGTCGCGGATGGGTCTATGAAACATGAGGTAAATCATAGAATTGATGAGGGGAAAAGGGTGAGTGGTGCATAGGAGTCTGTGGAGACAAAGAACTTTGTCCTTGGAGACAAAGAGGGGAATGTATGAGAGTATTTTTTTACCAACACTCTTATATGGGTGTGAAGCATGGGTGATGAAATGTTGCAGCAGGAGAAGGCTGGAGGCAGTGAGATGTCAGTCTGAGGGCAATGTGGGGTGTGAATATATTGTAGAGAATTCGTAGTTTGGAAGTTAGGAGGAGGTGCGGGATTACCAAAACTGTTGTCCACAGGGCTGGGGAAAGGGGTTGTTTGAGGTGGTTCGGACATGTAGAGAGAATGGAGCGAAACAGAATGACTTTTAAGAGTGTATCAGTCTGTAGTGGAAAAGGGAAAGGGGGGGTAGGGTCGGCCTAGGAAAGGCTGGAGGGAGGGGGTAAAGGAGGCTTTGTGTGCGAGGGGCTTGGACTTCCAGCAGGTATGCATGAGCGTGTTTGATAGGAGTGAATGGAGACAAATGGTTTTTAATACTTGACTTGCTGTTGGAGTGTGAAACAAAGTAACATTTATGAAGGGGTTCAGGGAAACCCGGGAGGCCGGACTTGAGTCCTGGAGATGGGAAGTACAGTGCCTGCACTCTGAAGGAGGGGTATTAATGTTGCAGTTTTAAAAACTGTAGTGTAAAGCACCCTTCTGGCAAACAGTTTATGGAGTGAATGATGGTGAAGTTTTTCTTTTCGGGCCCCCCTGCCTGGTGGGAATCGGCCAGTGTGATAAAAAAAAAAAAAATATTTACTAAATTACATTTAGAATTTGTAAAATAAAATAACTATTTTTGTGCAAATGGTAAAAAAAAAAAAAACAAATAATAATAATAATAATAATAATAAATTTTTTATTTCAACAAGAACACATACAAGATATACAGACCACAGCTGACATCAAAAAACATACTTCTATGTTGAGAGTCCCCTTGTTATGCTGAGCATTTTAGGGAAATTACATCAATTTTGTCCCAGTATGCGACCCAAACCCATTAACTAACACCCAGGTTGCCATTTTACGAGGGTGAACAGGGGCAACAGGGTATGGAAACACACCCAATATTACCATTCTTGACAGGAATCGAACCAACGACCATCAACGTGTGAAGCGAGAGCTTTGCCTAAACCCGCCAAGGGCCACCTTAGCTACAAAACCGCCGAGGTTAATTTAACCTCTGCCCACGACTTAGACATCTTTTTTACAATGCAGTGACATAATTTAAACCAATGTTCCCGGATAAACTGCTGACAAAAAAAATTTGGTGCTA
>NC_069457.1:28794603-28819651 GCF_026875155.1 Cherax quadricarinatus
TAAAATTTTAATTGATTGATGTGTAAATTTTGGTTTTTGAAGTCTTATCAATGGAAGCTACCACATAATTTACATTAGATAATCTACTTACAATTTGCATAGGTCCCATAAAATCTAGCTTTCAAGGTGTGGCCAGGTATAGGTTCCTGCACCAACATTCTGTCTCCTGGATGGAAGGAGCAGAATTGTGCACTTCTGTCATACCTCTGTTTCATCTTACTTTGAGCTGTCTTTAGTTAGCCTTGGCTAACTGACGTGCCACCTGCAACCTTGAAGACGGGTTGTAGAGTGTTGAGCTAAAGTCGTCTCCCATCCATCCTTCTTTTGAGCACTCGAAGAGGACCTCGTACATTGTGCCCAAAGATCAGCTCAAACGGACTATACCCTGTAGACTCTTGCACCGTTTCTCGTACTGAGGACAGCAACAGTCTGTAGGAAAATGCATGCAAGAAGTTCTCATCATGGTTTTTAACGTCTGATAGAATCTCTCCAAGGCGCCTTGGGACTGAGGATGATAGGCAGTGGATAAATTGTGGATTATCCCTAACCTAGTTAATGCTTCCCTAAATGCTTTGGCAGTGAAGTTAGTACCTTGATCACTTTGAATAGTTTTAGGAATGCCAAAACAAGAAATAAATTTGGTTAAAGCTTTTAGAATAGCTTTAGTATTAATACTGCACATGGGAATTGCTTCAGGATATCTGGTTACTTTATCCATAATCGTAAATACTGATTTCCCGACTTTGACCTAGGAAGTGGACCTACACAATATAATTAAATCTGCAAAAGGTTCTCCATCAGCAGGTATAGGTTGGAGAGGTGCAGGTTTAATGGAATGTCCAGGTTTCCCTACTTGCTGACATTCTCGGCAACACCTAATATGATTCTTCAAATCTTGCTTTAATTTTGGCCAATAAAATTTTTTTGCGATTCTTTACAAAGTTTTAGTAATTCCTAAGTGACCTCCTAATGAAGTACTATGAGCTATATTCAATATTTGAGGTCTAAACTTTGTTGGAACCACTAACCTATCAGACAATTGCCGGCCCTCTATCTCCTTACCAGTCTCAGTGCAGATCAAATAATCGTTTTTAAGTTCATGCTTGACCGGATGATCCAAAAAGGATTTACCCATGGCTGCCTGAAAAGTGAATTTTAAAGAAGGGTCCTTTCGTTGTTCCTCCCGGAAGGACAGTCCCTCGGGCATGGAAACAGATATATCTGGCAATCCTGCAACCTGGGAATAGGAAGGCTTGATAGGGGTCTGTCCACCTGATCTACGAGGCTCTGGCCAGTTTTCCTCATAAAACAAAGTGGCTATTCCGAGATCGGAGTCGTCCAAGGATAGGTCAACATTCTCGCCAGACAACCCTTGGGATGTTGCCCGAGTTATGGCCAGCACCGGAGAAGAATTAATCATTATAGGTTTAGGACACACACTAACAGTAGTAATGTTATTACCCAGTAATGACATGCCATCTTTCATGAGGAATCCCTTGGAGACACCCACAGTCAAGTACCCAGTGTAATATTTGCACTGTACATAAATTTTATGCAAAGGGACAGAATATATAGCTCCAAATGCTTCCAATGAAACAGAGGAATTCAAGGAAGTGTTCTTTGAATGGGGTAATATTCCTTCTCTTATAAGTGAGCAATATGCTCCAGTATCTCTAAAGGTTTTAACTTCAGTTGTTTCTGAGTTTTCCTGAAGGGAAATAAGACTCTTACAATAATAAGGGGCCATCCCTTTTTCTACTTCTCTCGGGGACATGTTACTAGGGATATTAGAGATTTTCCCGATGGGTTGGGGCTTGTGGGGGCAGTTGGGACGGATATGACCTACTTTGTTACAGAGGAAGCAGACGACAGGCTTGCCCTTTACTCCCTGCGGACATTGCAACTGGTGTTGCTCTGGCTGGTGTCTCTCTGGATACTGTTGTCGAGATGCACCATGTTGAGTAGTTTGTCTCTCAGCAGGTGGACCATAAGTTGAGAAGCGTGGCTCACCAGGTGACTTAGTTGCTGATGTAGATGTTCTCCCTCCGGCTGGCACTTCATTCTCCAAGGTTGACAATCTCTGCTCATGCCAGGCTGTTGAAAAGAGAGACGGGACAGCTCGGACAAGGATCAGTTAGTTTCGAAGGTATCAGCCAACCTGGCTGCCTCCAATGCAGTAGTTAAGTCACGATCCTGCAGAAAGACTCGAACCTCTGGTCCCACAGACTCCAGCAGGTTGTCAATCAGAATAAGTTGTACCAGCTCCTCAAAGGAGGTGACACCACTTGCTTTATACCAAGTGGTAAAAGCTTTGGTTTGCTGTCTCAGAAAATCCACCAGGGATTGACCAAGCTGCCGCCTGCTTAGTTTAAAAAGCTTACGATACTTAGCTGGGATACATGTATATGCTCCCAACACTGTGGTCTTCAGAAAAATCAGTGTCATTTAACACTGACGTAAATTCCTGTGCCTTACCCAACAATGCTGTATGAACTAACGATGCCCACTGCTGTTCCAGCCACCTCAAGGCTCGAGCCTGATTTTCGAAGCTTTCGAAAAATTGTTCTGGTTCGGCCTCATTGAAGCAGGGAACAAACTGTACTGCTTTCTTTAAACTAAAATCATTTACAGAATGCAAAAACTGCCTCCTTTCTCTTTCCTTATCAAATTCTTCTCTTGCGAATGCTCTCTGTTCCCTAGTCTGCTCAAGATTGATTTTTGCCAGCTCAAGTGCCAACGACGCTGATTCACCTCGAGACAACCCTGCTGCACTAGACTGACCATTTTGCTCCGTTTGTGTATCATCTTCCTCCTGCGAGAACATAGTAGTTTTTGCCCTAGCTCCTGTAGAGGAAGGAGTCTGATGTGCCATCTCTTCTTCCCGAAGTTTGTCGGCAATCAGTGAATGCAGTTGCGCAGCTGTGAGCGTGCGTTTATATTTAATGCCAATGGAACGAGCAATTTGCCAACAACGCTATAGGGACAATTTAGGTAGGTTATACAAAGTATATGCCAACACCAGATGTCTGACTCGTCTAGGTGGCATAAGTTATTCGCTATGCACAGTACGATTGCAGAATACCCCAATGTAACACGTTAATTTGCAGAACATGCTTAGCTATGCACAATACGACTGCAGAATACGCATACAAGGTGGACACGCAATAGCAAAGTTGACTGCAACTGACTGCAACTGACACGCAAAATTTGTAAAGCAATGCCAGAGAGCAAGCTACATACTGTTCTACAAGATTGACCGTAGCGAAGCGAGCACACTGAACAAGCTAGTAGCGAGCTGTTTTTTTTTTTTTATATTTTATTTAAAACAATACAATACATTAAATAGATAAAAGAACACATTATCAGGTCTTACACAGAATTATAAATTCATTAACAAAGCACACAGACATTTAACTTTGTGCTAACACAAACTGTCCCTCATCCCCAATGCATTTTATTTTATTTAAAAGTACATCACAGCACATAAAAAATAACAAACAGGCTTTATCTGCCAACAAATGTAATAAACTTTCCATGGCCATATAATACCACATACAGATATAATTATACATCATGTAACAAAAATTATCTAATGAAAACACCAACAGTAACCAAAGTAAGGAGAGAATTGATACATACTTCCGTACTAACGACAACAAAAGTAAAACAAGATATTCTGTACTATGACTGAACGTCATAAGGTACAAACTCAAAAGGGCACAGTATGTTACATAACCGTAGCCTGCAAACTAAAACCCCCTTCCCTAGACAGAACCCCCCCCCTTCCCTATACAAAACCCCCCCCCTATCTGAAAAGTACAACATAAAATCAGACCCACAAGAGAGCACAATAAAATTAAGTTAACCCTAACACATCTATAATGCATATCCAAAAGCATGAATCTTACGACACGTAAGAATATGAAGCATAAAACACAATGATACATCTGTTCCCTAAACTTGTAATGGTAAAGGATATAACTGCCTCACGGCTTACAAAACAAACTGCAAGTGCAATAAGTACATTATGTAAATATAGAACAGTTTGATTTCTAACATTGGTTAGAAAGTATTTCCTATAGTCAAATTACATTAACAAGATCCGTCCACATCATAATCACACGACAAACGATGCTGTACAATATAATGGTAATACACCTACACACAAAGTATTGACGATGGTTTTATACTCAGACACAACACATTATACATTATTAAAGAACTTGTCTAACTTGGTGTATATACAAATGGCAAAGCACACATGGTAAGTATATAGACTGCATAATAACATGTTAAAAAAACCAACACACACAATAACACACACACACAAGCACACTCATACACGTCAACATAGACATAGGTATTAATGGATCGACGACGAAAACATCCAATTACATGCAATATCATATATTACATGTAATAGGAAAACACGTCTATACAAATACCAATGATTGGTATACAAGAATAAAAAGGGCATCACATTGGAGACATACATACAACATTGGAGACATATATACAACATTAGAGACATACATACAATTAAACGCAGCTGACCAGCCCGTAAGATTACCCACTGAACAAACACAAATTATCTCAAATCCTTTAACTCTAACGCTCTGTATGCAGACGGGAAATCTTCCTCCCATTCCCCTCATATACTAACTGATTCGACACTTAGTTCTAAGAATTGTTCCCGCTAAAACCTGGATTCTGCTATTACCTTCAACATCTCATAGCCCATGACACATATATATAAATCGCTACGACATACGACACTGCACGTTGTACACAGATGTCGACCCCACCCACATCAAAACTCAACGCCCTAATTACAGACAAACCTCCCCCCCCCTACCATTCGTAAAACCCTGCTTAACCACGCACGTACTATACCTAAATTTTCACAGAAATACACAACGTGAAACGCTGATTCGTCCTCCCCGCACACTGAACAACTCCGGTCCTCCTCTACACGCCTATTAGACAACAACCACCTTGGACGGCAGAATCCCGTGCAAAAATTTAAAAACCACTTCGCGTACTCGAGGAAGAGATGTAACTGATGAACTCGCTTCCATATATCACACCACGCATACATGGGGAACATTCCTTGAACTCTCACCTCAACTTTCACCATACCCACTCTTTCCAAAGTACTCAATTTAACGCTCCGCACGTCTCGCATGCACAGTAACACACGTAGCATCGTATCGCACTTGATTACATCTGCCCGTCTCCACCACCTGCGCAGGTCACGATACATTTTCTGTTAAACCACCATGCCTGCCACCCAGTCGGAGAAAACGACTTTTTCATGTAACAAGCAATGACTCGGTCTTTTAAAGGAACAAGACCTAACCCTCCTTGACGCATTGGTGTCTCTACCACCGCTCTTGTGAGCCAGTCGCACCCTGAACCCCACAGAAATCTATAAACTCTATTTAAAAGATGTTTGATATCCCCCTTTATTAGTGGATACAGCGCAGCAACGTGCCAAACTTTACTATAAAGAAGAACATTAATTACTATCGCTCGCTGGTGTAGGGTTAAATGTCGTGGCCTTAGACTATTTAAACGCCTCAAAACATTATTTACCACCCTCCCCGAATTACACGCCCTCGTCTCATCAACCTCTCTCATATACTGTATACCACATATGTTAACACAGTCAACCACCGTCCACGTCTCTATACCTACCTCCTCTCTCGCCCAATCTCCCAACTTCATAATCTTTGATTTTTTCTTATTAACTCGCATTCCTGTTGCTCTACCAAATATATCTACAAATCTTCCTACACAACTCAACTGCTCCCTCGTACGTACTAGGACAGTTGTATCATCTACATAACCTACTATGGCAGGTCGATCACTACTCGAACCCCACGACGAATCTACACCCCGCCCACAAACTGTCCAATAAAAAGGGTCCTGCATGCAAGCAAAGAGCATTTGAGACATAGGGCATCCCTGTCGAATGCCTCTATTCAATTTGACTAAGTCTCCTAACTCCCATTAATTTGTACTCTAAACCCAGCACCATTAAACAAAGAGCGGGCCCACATGATGATCTCATTACCAAACCCCTGCCATCTCATAAACTTCCACAGCACATCCCTTTCTACACTATCAAAAGCAGCTTGCCAGTCTAAAGCCAAAACACCACCCCCGCCCCTCGTTCCGCATTCCTCGACAAACTCCCTGATATGCCCATGACCATCATACATTGTCCTACCTGGCACGCCTAACTGACCCTTATGTATTACCTTGTCAAACACTTTCTAATCCTATTCATTAAAATTTTTGCATATAATTTATATCACTACACATTAGTGATATTGGTCGGTAATCCTTGAGTGATACGGGTATGTCACATTTTTTAACTAACACCAAAACCGCCGTACTCTGAGACATACCTAAACGACCCCCCCCTTCATCGCATTGAGTAAACGTAACCAGAAAAGTCCGTATGACCTCCCAATGTTGAATATAAAATTCACATGGAATGCCATCAATACCTGGCGCCTTACCCTTGCACATTCCCTGCAAGCCTCCCACACCTCAGCTTCAGTTATAGGCCCACCCATGAGAAAGCAATCATTATCATTCAACTCACATCGTACATTCTGCCCCAATTCCCGTATTGCAATCCACGCTTACTTCTTTATTTAGCATTTGATATTAAACCATTTATCAACGTAATAGCTTATTCCTTCAGTTGTTGTTACAACCTGACCCTCACTATACCCTTCAACGCCATCCTGAACCACTAAACTCACGATTTCGGTCGCCTTCCTCCTTTGTGTCTGACTACGTAAGACACAAGCGGACGGCTTATCACCCCACACAGCCTCCTCAGCTCCACTCGAAATACGCGCCCCATCAAAAACCGTATTTTTCAGCTTCTGGATGTGATCTTTTAGATTGTCAATCTCGTCCACAGGGTAAATTCCAGATACCTCCCCTTGCGCATAACAGTGCTGTAAAGAACCCTCCAGGTACCTCAAAAATCCATACTCCAATCGAGAGGCCTCCTTACCCCGATGTACATAAAAATCCTTAATGCGAGGCTTCATAACCTCGTCCCATTGTCGCACTAAATCACTACCTTCCAAGGATCTACTCCCATAGACGTCCATAAGTGCGTGAAGAGTGTCTTATCTTCATCACTTTGAAGTAAACGTATTTAACTTCCAATATCCTTTAAAACGAGTCGGGAGACCTCTCCAGTCGAGCTCTACGAGAACACCGCGATGGTCGGAGAAATACACATCTAACACACGCACTTTGGTTACAACTACGCGCCGAGACACATATACCCTGTCTAAGCGCGCAGCATAGTCCTTACCGCACGAAAGTGTGCTCAATCCCTAAGTCACTGCTTCCACTTACATCCACCAACCCCAGCCCAGACAACAAATCACCCAAAATAATCGAACAATAACCCGCTCCCCTCGGTTCTACGTCTTTACGGCGCACCACACAGTTCCAGTCGCCACCAACTACTGTTATATCAGCAGAGATCTCAAATAGTACACAAGAACGTCGTTAACAAAAGTATTTTTAATATTAACATCATGTTCAGCTGGCCCATATACTCCTACAAAACCCACCCGTTGAGTACCCCACTCACCTATGACGCGTACCACGCGACCTCCCCCCCCTTCCTCCCAATGTTTCATCACGAACGGGCTGGTCGCTTTTATCAACACAGCCACACCACCTTTCAAACGACTCGAGTGAGCCATATAAACATCATAACCATCTATCGCAAACGAACTTCCAACTTTATGGTTATGTTCTTGCACGAAACATACATCTACTGCAAAGCGATGCAACCACTCATGTACCTGCACTTGCCTTCTGTTATTTTTCATACCATTAACATTTATGGTTAACACCTAACTTTGCTAACGGTGGCTTTCCTCGAGGGACCACCACACCCCTTTTCCCTTTATGTTGACTAACGCCAAAGGCGCCACCTTTACCTTGTACATTCTTTGTTATATTACTCGCTGTCCTGGAACCACGCGACGCCCCACCCCGTGACTTCCGACCACGTCTTCTTCCCTGAGCGCTGTCCAGGGGTCAAGACATCGTCGGAGTCGGGCGGGTAGCCGCACGCCTCCTAGAAACAGCATCCTCAACTTTATCAGGACCTGTAATGTTCTCCTTGTGAACTTCTACCGCAACAGTATGAACTCTCGGACCTTCTACCTCACTCACGTTAATTAACTGATCGACGTCCTTTAACTGTGGTCTGCCCTCATCTGAACACTCCAACGCAGGCACACACGGCACAGAATCATACTCCTGCGAAGCTAAAGGCGCTCAATGTCGATATCAATGTTAGCGTCCATTCAGCATCCTCTCTTGCTTGAGGGCTCTCACGTCCACCATATTACTACCACATCGTGTTGACCGTACCAGGTAGAGTCACGCAGGATGACTCCACGGGCATGGCCCGATCCACCTCATCACTCCACGATTTCAGGCGCGGTAAGTCCTCGATTACTTCATCTGCCAAATTCCGTCGAGGAGCCTCACCATCCAACGATGACCACTTCCTGAGGGCGCTGGCGCTTGACGCATTGTGCAGCAATGTGGTCCAATGCTCCGCAAAGGCGACAAGTTCGTCTCTGACCAGGATACGTAACGTACACCTGGGTACGGAACTCCTCTAGGTTTATGTACGAAGGTATTGGTTGGCGCAGGGACATTTTTAACGTAAACGACCCTTCCTGTAAACCAGCAAAGCGGCCATCAGACCACCGACACATAGTAACCTGGTGGATCGTCCCATAGCATTTGAAGGCGTCACGTATGTCAACTTCGTTAGCCTCAAAAGGCATGTTTCGCACACGTACCCATGTATAGTAATGTAAACGTCGTGCAACTTAACTGTGACTGCTGGGGTTACTTGCTTGCTAACATCCTGATACTGGTTGACAATCTGCTCGTAGGTCTTGGTATCGCAAAACTTGACGAATATCCGTGATAGTCCATTTAAGGCAACGCCACACAGGGATTCACGCTGGATGCCATATACATCGCAGAAGATCATCGGCACCAACACATTAATCGATGAGCTGGGATCGTGCCCTTTATAAGGTCAATACACACAGTATTACTCTTCTTCGATAACCCGTCGCCATTGTTGTTGTCGTCTCAAAGCTCCTCCACCAGGTGTCGGGACTGAGGAGAGACAGCTGACGACCGCTCAGCACAGCGTCTGAGCAGGGAATGGTAGCGAGCTGTTGAACGATCACACAATAGCAAGGCTGACCATAACAAAGCAACTGACACGCAAAATTTGTAAAGCGTTGGCAAAGCTAATGCAATGCCAGACAGCAAGCTGCACAATTTTTCCTGCTATGAGCTTCACCCAAAAGCACAACCGTTTCTCTAAGTCCAGCTCCAGCTCTCGGACAGGCTACCCATATTACAACCCAGGAGTCCAAATGGCCTGTTTTCCTGGGTATAAAGGGAGCAAAATAAACACAGCAGAAAAATTTTGACTTATATTATCCCTCACCAGCAATACGTACACTATGTACAGTGATAAGTATAGTGCACTCCAAGGTAAGCAAGGCAGAATAGAAGCCACAAGAAAGCAGACCGTGCTTCAATCAGCTCTAGAATGGGAATGACAAGGGCAGACAGGAGAGTGGTACCCACATAACCTCTGCGATTGCCAAAACCATCTTATTATTGGCTGAATCCTGGTCACTAGTTGAACAACGGGGCCCCATCGTCAACTCTTAGTCACCTGGTTCGCTGGTTGGGGGAGATAGCCTGTAAATGAGGGTGTGTACATGAGCCGAATAAAGGTTACATTCTCTTTGCATGCCACAGACACCTCTTTACCATAGTAAACTCCAATGTTAGTCGTATGAGCTTTAGACTGATCTCTTGAGATCTTTGAATGACTGTGTTTTTATGTGGTGATGGGGGTGACTCTTCTCTCACACCTATACTCAAATGAGAAATGAGATCTCCCAACCTCTCAACAATTTGTTGTATCGTGATCCTGTTCATCCGATATTTTAAGTGCAACTCATGCACTGTAGTGCCAGCCAGTTTCCCTTTGAATCACCTGACTGATGAACCATTCTGACGTACCCCAATCATGTAAATCTTTAAGACTATTTGTCAAACTCATAACTTCGATTTGGAAACTTTTCTAGGGTCTGATGGGCATGCAACAAGCCTCTAGATCCAACAACCAATAAAGTATAGCTACCTTTTATCTCCTCTGTGTTGCCAAACATGTCTTTGGCATGTTGGTAATTAGTGACAGTGGTTTGGTAAAGCCAGACCAAGTCCAAGGTTTACCCTTGAGCTGTGAACGTAAATACTGTAATTTGACGGCATCTGACAAATCGTCTCTCCCCATTGTTCGCATCGCTATTGGGCCGTGCGGACAGGCTGCGCAGGTAGCTCCCGAATCATTTGGGTTGCTGTGCAGTTTTTCTATTCGTCGCTCAACTCTTGAGTAGAGAGGACGTACTTGGAACTGCGCTCTGACCCCTGGTGGCAGGTGACAGTTTTTTTTTTTTTTTTTTTTTTTTCATCATGGCGGAGAGTGGCCGCAGACGCGCTTTGAACACTATCTTTTTGGGAAATTTTGTGGGGGGTTTTGGCTTACTGCCCAGAAAAACCAAAAAGGTTGCTGCCCGTTTTGGGGGATACGTAGGGTTCGCTAATGAAGATCTTTAGGGGAGTCTCACTGAAGGGTTTGTAGCAGAAATTTTTCCTTCAATTTTCCGACTGAGCATACTTATGACAACATGGGGGCCAAAGGGATCAGGACGTTTTTTAAAAACTTTTTACCCCGGGCGTTTGTCCGTCTTCAGACTTTTTTCAAGTTTTCTAAAACCTGGGTAAAGGGTTTCGTAATGTCCCTTTTTTCCGGGGGGAATGAAAGTGGTTTTTTTCCCGGGAAAAGGTTTTTGGGGCCCGATAGGGGAGACCAAAAGGCGATTTTGGGACTTTGGCGAGAGGGGCCCATGGGGGTTTTCCCTGGGGGGAAACTTTTTTTCCCCTGAAAATGCCCTAAGGCATCCTTTCCATCTTATGGGGGAATGGAGGATTTCCCGGACTCAGGTGAAAAACATACTCAGGTCGAGGCGTACGTCCCCGTTTTGGGGCTAGGGAACCACAGCCCCCCGACTTGTCCAACGAACGTGGGGGGAAACCTAAAGGGCTGAGGGGGAAAAATCTGAGGGTTTACGGCCCAAAAAAGACGTATGAAAGGGAAACCAAAAACGAAGCCTTTGAAAGGGGGGGCTGGAGTGGGGAAAGGTGGAGGGGGGAGGGGGCGTCGCCCGCCGAGTGATGACACTCATTTGGACTCGATGGGGAAGTAGGCTGGTGTCGGCAAAGGGAGTGGTGAGGGGGGCCCTGAAATTGCACCCCATTTTTTGGGAAGCTACAATTCAGGGGGCCCTGGACGGCTTACTGGATTTTCGGTAAAAGTTTGGTTTGGGAAATAGGTAAAATGTAGGGGTGAGGTGGGTGGCCTCAATGAAAAGGGTTTTTAGTGATGAGGGGAGGGGGCCCAGATTTGGCAGTGGGGTCCAAAAGGAAGATGCCCGGAGGAGGAGAAGCGTGGAAGCGTGGCCCCTTCGAAAAAGGGGAAAAGGGCTTTCATTTCCCTGTTTGGTGGGGATGTTTTGAGGCCTGGGCAAAGGAGGGGGAAAAAAAACCCTGGCAATCAATGCCAAAGAGAAAAGGGTTTAAAAAAATGTAGGGGCGTGAGAAAAGGTAAAGGGTGGGGGGAAGTGTGGGGGGCGGGGGGGGTTTCTCCCCGGGGTTCAAAATTGTGTTGGGTTTTTGTATAAGGGAAACCTCATTAGGGCCCCTTCAGGGGTTTTTTACTCTAAATGTATTGGGGGTGGGAAAGGGAGTGGGCAAATGTAAAGTTCTGGAGGGGTTTTTTGAGGGGAATTTTATGCCAGACTTGTGTTCTTGCAGGAGCATAAAAATAAATTTTTAGGGGAATTTTTAATTAACCCGGGTAACGTGTAAAATGGGTTGGGTCTCACACTGAAAGGTGGTGTGGCGGGTATTAATTAAGGAAGCCAGCCCCTTTTTTTGCATAGGGTGAGGTAGGGGAGGAGGGGGGGGTGGGGTTTGGGTCGAGGGTTTTGTGGGGGGGGGGGTTTGGCTGGGTTTCATTGGGGGGGTATGGGCCCGGGGGGAAGGGGATATGGCTGGGTTAAAAAATTTAAATTTTTTAGGGGGTCCTTTTCTATCATTTCAGGAACGCTTGGGGCCGGGGGTTAACAAAATTTTAAGGGGGGGATTGGAACTGTTTGTCCCACGTAAGGATGTAAAAGGGCCTTTGGGGGGGGGGGTTTTTTTTTTTCGGGGGTTTTTTGGGGTCTGTGAGAGGAGTGAATGTATGAGGGGGAGGGGGGTGAGCGGAGTGCGCAACGTTTATTAAGCTGATTATGGGCGAGGCTTGTCATTTTTTATGTATCGCGGGGGGTAGGGTGAGCAGTGTGGTGCGTTAATGTAAGTTTCTCTGATCATCGGGGGTACTGGTGGATTTAAATTGGGGGGGTTTTTGCCGAAGCGTTTCGGGGTTTTCTGGAGAAAAATTTTGGGTTATTGAAAACGGGGAGGGGGGGGAATCTTTTGCGACGCTTGGAAAATGGTGGGTGAGGGAGGGGGGGGGGGGTTGATGCATTGGGGGGGGGGACTGGGGTCGGTAAGGGAAAGGTGGGGGTTTTTTTATCAAAGGGGAAAGGAAGGAGGCAGTTTAAATTGGGTTTTTAAATTACCTTGAGGGTAAATTTACAAGAATGCTTATAGGAGGGGAGGGTGATACCGATGGGAATTTGAGGGTTTGAAACAATGGAGGGGGTATTCAAAATCGCAATTTTGGCTGCAAGGGTTGCGGGGGGCCTTGAGAGGTCTTATGGGGGGGAACCCCCCATCGGCGTAGTCTTGCGGGGCGGGGGAAACGTCGTGGGGAAAAACAGAGGTATGAGTTTGCGGACAGGACAATGGGGGGATATCGTCGGGGGCAGGTGTTTTTTGTCTACGAGGGTATGGGTTGGTTTATTGGGGTCGGGGGTACGAGAAGAATGGAAAAAAGTGGGGGGGGTTAAAATTGTGAGGCTTTGGGCAAATGGGCGAAGGGGTAAACTGTAACTAGTCTTAGAATCGATTGAGTTTTGGGGGGGCCTTATTTAGGAGGGGAAATTTGGGGACATGGGGGGGAAAGGGAGGGTAAAACGCCTGGTTTGATGGACCTTGTGATTTTTTTGGGAAAAGGGAGTGTTTGCATGAATTTTTAGTAGAGTTATTTTAAACCATGAAAACCGGGGGAGGTTGGGGGAACAGCAGAAACGGGGGGAGTGGTCATGGTCCCTAAAAAAAAGTTTGTGAAAGTTGCATGATACCGTTCAAACACCTTAATTTTGGGGGCGATTACAAGTCTTTGCTAAAGTTTGGGAAATAGGGGTTTAAAGGGTTCTTGCAATGTTTTGGACGAGGGTCAAATTTGGGGTGCCTGGGCGTTCGATTGTGTGGGGGAGGGGATTATAGTAGGTTTTAGATGAAAAAAGGGGGGGAAACATCAAGGGGGGGTTTGCATTAGATTGGCATGAGCGTATACGTGTGGAGCGGAGGTTGTGGAATTTATGCAATGGCGGGTTTGGGGGGGAAAACGTCAGGGTGGCAAGGTGTTGTATGAGAAAAACGGTTTTGGGTACAAGTAAATGATAGTTAGGTCAACCTGTTGGATGGAAAGGGGTTAAGGGGGGATCCCCCTTGTTCAGCTTCTCTTTGCATTACCCCAGGACCCGTTCTAAGGCTGTGCTTTGGGGGCGTACGGAAGGGGATGGGGGGGAGGGGTTCTGGGGAAACCCGGGGGATCTTTGGGGATTGTTATGACCCACAGTGCTTTTTTAGAAGTCTAAAGATTTATGGGGTTTAGTGATTGGGTGGAGAGTTTTGGCGGGCAAGGGGATGACGTTTAAATAGAGACAAGTCGATGTTATTGAGGGTGGGGATGGTTGGGTGGGGTTAAAAAGGTAAAGGGTTTTGGTCCCTGGTAAGTAGACAAAGGGGTTGTGGGTTTTTTCACTGGAAAAAATACCTGGAGGCACGGAAGGTGTTCGAAAGAAGCGTAGATAGGGGTTTTGGGGAGATTAGGGGGTTTGGGGTACAGGGGGGTTTGAAGGCTGGCTTCAGCGTGCTGATTGTGGTGAATGTGAACGGTATATAAGCTATGGCATGTCAGTATATATCCCTTTTGGAAACATGTGATGAGAAGCTTCTGTTGAAGATGTGTGTATCACTATTATATGGTTTCGGGTTGTGTTTGTTGTCGGGAGAGATTGTTGTTGTTTACCGGCACCCAGGGAGGGCTGGGGATAATGGAGCTGCATCTAAGGTTGTTTGGTTATTACTAAGCATAGTTTATTTGAGGAGGGCATAATAACAGGTACAGGTTTGGCAAGGGTGAGAAGGACTTGTGTAACTTGGGCGAGGGGAGGGATGGTTTCAGGTGTGTGAGGGAAGTGAGGTTGTTGTGTTATGCAAGGGGATCACTGCGGGGGTATAAGTAGGAAAACTGGGGGATCGGGTGGGTGGTGGGGAGGTATTGCTAGGGTTGGTGGTTTGTATACGATGTGGTGCATGGAGTGATATATGGGGCGCCTTGCAGGTTGCGATTGAAGGATGTGGTGCGGGGAGGTAATTTTAAATTTCTCCAGAATTTATTACAGTCGGGGGAGGTATTAGGTAATAGGCGTTGAAGGAGACAATGTTGTGAGTTTGGGGGTATGTACTCGTTTTCCATGCATAATATGTTGGTGAAAGGTGGGAACCATGGAAGGTGTGGTGTAGCAGGGTTTTACGTATTGGGGGGTGGGGTGGGGTAATTTCTGTTCCTACGGGAATTATGCTGGATGGTGGGGTGGGGTGCCGGAATAAATGCGATGGGTTATCTGGTAGGTAGTCCGGACGTCGGTAGACGTCGTGGGTTTTACGAATGCGCCGTGGGGGAGCGAATTAGGGCACTGGCAGCGATATTTTATTGGACTCAATAGGAGGATAAGGATAACAATGGGTTTAGATGGTATTCAAATTTTCAGATGGATTCGTAGCTTTAGAGTGGAGACTTAGGGCGAACATTTCTGGGAACTGACGAGGCTGGCTTCTTGAGGATGGCGCGGGCGTGATTGGTGCTTTTGAGGACATAAGGTGTAATGCTAGTTGTTGGGTCAAGTTATGCGTAGTGAGGGTTGAAAACTGTTAATGAGTAAGATGGACTTTAATAGTAATGTATGAAGTCTGGTACTTTGGGTGAATGGGAGCGTCTTGTGGCTTATCACTGGTGAAGGTACTTTATTTTGTGAATGTAATTTTTTTTTTTGTTTTTTTTTTTTTAACTAAAGTTCTTCCGTGTCCTTGAAGGTGTGTGGCTATGGTATGAAACAAGATTAAGAAAGCATCTGTATTAAGATAGTTATTTATTTCTTTTTTTTTGGTTTTATGGGATTTTAATTTTTATGTTTATTATTAATACGAGTAATCATGAAGTGAGGGTATGTTTCCTTAGACATATTATGCTGTATTATTATGTTGGATTTATATAAGCCTTTTTGGAGAGTTAGAAAGTGGCGATGTATACGCTGTATTCATTGTGTTTTTGTACGTTATAATTGTTTTTAACACATGGTATGCTTTGTCTGTCCTGGGTTATGCAAGGAATGTGGTTATGTATGGAAGCGTGTTCAAAATGTTCGTGTTTCATCCTGTGAATTAAAGTTATTTGTATGTTTAGGTTATGATGGTGAAAGGCAGATACAAGCTTGTTGGATATGGGGGGGGGGGGGGGGGGTGGTGGGGTAGGTTGGAGTTTAGGAAAAAATTGTTGAAAAGGTAAGGCAGGTCGGGGGGTTATAATGTGTGAATGTTAGATGGGTGAATGGGATGAGGTGTTGGTAGAATTTAATATTATTATTAAGGGGGGTGTGAGTTGTAAGGTATGTGGTTGGTGTTCTTTTGTTATTGGGTAATTTGTGAAAAAAGTAATGGAAATAGTGTAGTGGTGGTTTGTGTTTGTTTTTTGTGTTGTCGGTTTTTTAGTTTATAAGATGTGTAAGTATAATTTAGTTGATAGAGGTATAGCTATGTGATTATGAGAATTTATTTAGGGGTGTGGTGAGTGGGAGGGTGATGTTTAGTGCTTGTAGTTGTGTGATTTGGGGTGTTGGATGGATATTTTGGTGGGACTCTTAGATATTGGGTTTTTTATGTTAGGATGTATATATTAAGTGGTTGGATAGTAGGTGGTTTTTGGTTTGTTTTAGGTAGGGAAAACAAAATATTGAAATGTGAAAAAAGGGATATAAACCAAAGCATTGAAAATATATGAACAAAAACTGATTATAACGTTGACATAGATATGGAAAATTATAGAATAACATGTTAATATAAAAATATGGACCAAATATTAACTACAGATTAATAAGATATCCGAAGCTTTAAACGGTACCGAAATAGCTACATGTGTTTAGTGTAACGTTTCGCAAAATAACAGGCAAACCTTTATGAAACGTCTTCCTCAAATTAATCAGCCTTTGCCTTAATTC
Source organism: Cherax quadricarinatus (assembly GCF_026875155.1). NCBI lineage: Eukaryota > Metazoa > Arthropoda > Malacostraca > Decapoda > Parastacidae > Cherax > Cherax quadricarinatus. The sequence goes on from NC_069457.1 coordinate 28,811,214, forward strand.
ACTCTAAATAATATTAGACATGTAGTAGAAAAGAAGGTGGAAGCAATGAACAGTCCAACATTTAAAAGAATTTACCCTAACCTAAGAAAGTATTTCATCCTTATTATATAATGTCTAATCAACTCGAAAATTTACCACATACCCCTAACAAGTAGTTGGGGGGTGTACATGATACAACCTTGTATGTAACCATAAAGAGAAAAAAAAAGAACAAAAAAGGAAAAACCAACGTTTCACATTTCAAATCTGACTTCAATTTACATCATGAACATACATAAAATAAGTAATAAATCATGTTTGTACTTAATTGAACACAATCACTTTACACGGACAGTTAGAAGTATCCGTCAACGTTCAACCACTAATATCTTATCCCGATTCTTACAACTTCAGGGTTCGTAAAACTCTTAAACTACATCGTCTATTGGCACCAAATCAATTGTGCTTACAAAAATACCAATTGTAAATTAATCTGGTAATAAAAAGCCATTTGTCATTTACACATTGTATCAAAACATAAATGCGCATAGAAAATATGATGTATATCATTGAAAATGTTCGAGAAAATCATAGGTAGATTAACATGAAAAGGAAACTTACATACAATAACATACATATACTTACATATACTTATATATATACATATACATTTATATACACATACATACAAATACACATACATAGATACATACAGACAGACACCCATACACATAACATACACAAAAACACACACATCCATACAACACATGCATATATATAAACACATACACATACATAGCTTAATTCGATAATTCCAAAATAACTGTATTGTACTTGACATGACACTCGAACAAAAATGTTAAAATTGCACCCAAGACATAACTCATATAACATACAACATACTCATCATGCAACCCGCCCATATCTAGGAAACCAGCCCGTTTCGATCCCTTACCTGCAGTTCAACTCCCAAAATCCCGTAAAGTGTAAATTCCATAAACCTCACTAAATCCCTCTCCATCGCCCCCATACACCTCCTTATTTCTAGCACTTTACCGATAAAAAGTTGCTGTTATGCTTAATTCTTTCAACACACGTTCGCTCCTCTCATAGCCCAAGACAAATAAATATAATCTGTAATTAGATACCCTACCGCATTCTCACCATCTGATTCACCCACCTATGTCTAAGCTTAAAACCCTCACCACCTGCAAACCCCCCCCTCCCACAACCTTATTACCTACCCAACATACCCTTATTTAGTTCAATACATTCGCAAAAATACACTATAATGGTAACAGTCTCCCATCCACCACAAGCCTGTCATATCCCATCCTCCCGTATTTCTCAATGGAATAAAACCATTCCAGACGGTAAGATCCCATTAAAAATCTATACATTACTTCTCGTACTTTAGGTTTTAAACGTCATTTTGTTCACGCCCCCAGATATTTACGCAATACATACACGATAAACACCTTCTACCACTGCTACCACCGGCCTTACCTTCCACCCCATCACGGTTTCCCCAATTTAATAGGTGAAGGATCGGCTCATGTTATGAGGACCCGTACATTGCATCACCTATTATGAACTTCCCTACCCACCCACCAACGTGCACATATCCTGACTATCTTATGAAGTCCGCCTCCCTCGCCCCCTCTCCCGATTATAACTACTTTCAAATACACACTCATAATCCTCTTTTTCCACAGCTACAAGACCCAGCCCTCCACGGCCAACCGGAGAGTGACAACCGCTCTACCTAACCATTCGCTTCATAACCCCAAATGAATCTAAAAACGCGCTTTGTAACCTTGTATCTCACATACGAGTATCGGATATATTGCTGCTACATTCCTAAGTTTACTATATAATAGGACATTCCTTTGAAATTACTCTTGATGCAAAGTTAAGTTGCAGCTCGTAAACCACTGATGCCTTCATACACCATCTACATACGCACTGAATTTATTTGTTGTGCAACTTGATATCACTTACATAAACGATCCCACATATCATAATTGGTCCACCTTTTTCCACCTTTCAACTACGTCACATCCCTCACTTTAACCTACACCAAGAACCATAACTTCGTTTTCTTCCTTATTAATTGCCAGGCCAGAAGCCTTTTCAAAAACATTTACTAACTATCCACCCGAGCAATTCCCTGTTACCAACTACTAACAATCGTTGTGTCATCAACATATCCAACAATGCCAGTCCCCCCCACCCCTTTCGTCCCAACCCCAATTTTGCTGCCAATAAGACCCTAATTCCTCGAAACATGATCCTGTAACACGGCAACAAATATTGGAAAGGGACCAACCTTGACGTAGACCCCTGCACTAGCTGAATTGTTCTCACTAACCTTCCATGTATACCTGCACAGCAGGATGCTATCATGAGACATTAAATTTGGCCCATGATATAATTTCCTCTCCAAACACCCCTGCCATCTCATAATCTCCATAACGCATTTCCCTTTCTACACTATCATTATTCCGCCTCCATTCAAAAGCCCAAGACACCCCCCCACTCCCATTTTACTCTTTCTTCAATAAAACTTCTAATCAAAACAGCCCGTCATACAAATACCTTCGGCACCGCCATATTGCCCCTTATCGATCACTTGACCCAGGACCTTTTTATTCTTTTAGCTAACATTCCTTGCAAAAATCTATAAATCACCACAGACAATAAACGAAATAGCACGATAAAGTCCCTTATAAACGTTTAATGGCTCACCTTAGCACTAAAACGACCACTGCCATCGCTGCTGTGCACCCTAAAACCGATCCCGCCATATTAATTGAATAAAACTTACCAAAAAATTCCTTTTAAACGCTCAACAATATTGGAGATAAAAGTCACTTGGCAACCCATCAATACCTGTGCCTTTCCTAATTTTGCGCCCCATAAAGCTACCCATGTCTCGCACGCCGTTATCTTCCCTTCCAAAACGAATCGATCATGCTCTGTCCACTCACACTGCACAAACCTTCAATTGACTGTAAGCTATTCTCACTTATTCCACACTTTGCGTTTCAACTTAACCCACCATCAAATAACCCACCCATACCCTCCAGTCGTCGTCAACACCTGGTCCACTTTATAATCCTGCATACCTACCTAACAATCCAACCCTTTAACCATTCCTTGCGACGTGTGTGTTTGACTCCGCATCACACACGTCCGACGGCCGATCTCCCCACAAAAATCCTCAATCCCGCCCTTAAGCCTTCCCCATCAAACCTCTCATTTTCTAAATTCCGGATATTTTTCCTTCAGACTTCAATATCATAACAGAAAATTAGCATTAATATGTGCTAACATTCGCGCAACGCCCCCTAAACTATTTTTTGAAAACCGTATTGAAACTGATTATATCTCTTCCCTCTATTAATATTATATTCCTTAATACGTTTTTAGCTATTGTTTCCCACCAATTCACCATGGCAACATCCCCTGGAGCTTCTACCAACCACTAAACGACCACATATGTCCAAAAAAGACAAAAGACTATCCGCTTCCCATTAAATAACATTTACATTCAATTTCCAAATGATTGACCCTCTCCAGAGGCACAAACCCTCAATATCCACATCTTTCACCACTCCTCTATGATCGAAAAAAACCACATCTATCACATCCACCCTCCGCACAGAACCGCACAAAGGAGGCACGTACATTCGGTCCAACCTTCGCCGCATAACCCGTTTAATGAAGTATGGCTCACCATCCCTCCCACCCCCCACACACATCCTTTAACCCCACCCGGTCAATATATCCCCCAATAGACCCAAACAACTCCCCGCACCTCTTGGGCTCCCCATCTTACGACGTATCACGCAATTCCAATCGCCGCCTATTATTGCAAATTCGTAAACCACGTAAAAAATAGAACAGCACTCCGAACAAATTAGTTTTAATACTCACGGTCACACACAGCCGTCCATATTCACAAAACAAAACTAAGGGGAACCCTACCCCCATTTCCCATCCCCTAGAGTACCCATCCCCTCCCCCCTTCACTACGCCTACTATAAACGGGCTAGTTTCCTTTACCAATATTGCAGCCCAACCTTCAACGCGTCGCATGTTCCAGGACACATTATAACCGACTCATATCCACCTCCATAACCAGGCCTAAAATTAGTGTTTCCTGTAAAATACACATCCACACCTAGTCGCACCAAAACACATTAAACCTATTTAAGCACTCCTCTCAGCTCTCACCCTTATTATTATAGTAAAACCCATGAATTCAACAAATGGGTTTTCCTTTTGTCCCGCAAATTGACTTTACCCCCAGTTCGTTTTTGCAACACCTCTGATCCCCTCCCCCCCCCCCTTTGTTGGAATCACCTTTGCAAGCCCTTGATCCTTGGGTTCACCATTCCCTCTCTCTGTACCTCCACCCACTACTTTTTCCCATCTAAAGTCAGGAGTAGCAACATCATCAGAATCCGAGAAGCTGCAAGTCCCTCTTTCGTGGTCCCGCCCTCCACCTGCATTTTGACATCAGAATCACCGTCCTGATGCACCTCCACCTCTACTGCAGCACTACAATCCTGTAGCCTCTCCTCGTCGACAAACCGTCATCTAACCAACTCCTCATTCACAGCCTTCCCCAGAAACTGACCAGGTTCTACCACCATTATCAAAGACCGAAATTTCCTCTAAACAATCCATCCACTCCTTTACCAACGACGCCGCCACTTCTCACCATATTAGGTAGACTCTCCTCAAAACCTTATATAGAAAGTCCAATGACTGAGATTCGCCTGAAGCGTTACAACTGGCGATTCAAGCTCCTTTTCTTTGTCTACCTCCTCACACGTTCCATGAAAACCGTTGTTGGGCGGTGTACAATAGACTGTTTCTCGCTTAATCGCCTACCTCGTCCACTGGCTGCTGTTGCTGCTGATTGCTGCTGTGCTGTTGCGGCTGTTGCCGTTGCTTATGTGCCGGGAACCCACTTCGAGTCTCACACTGCCCGCGATTGGACATATGACCCACATAGCCGACACGTACTTGTTGCCCCGCATACGTTTACATAGACTATTCCTAATTCTTTTCAACACATATAGAAGGAATAGGGTTGCCGAAGATCCTTTTTAACTGATCGCCCTTCCTCCGCGCACATTGCATACGTCCAGTTGCCCATCTCCCTGCAGAGGCTACGTGAACCGTCCCATAAGTACGCAGTCATCACTGTACTAACAAAATCAGTCGCCTCAAAGGCACATTCCTTATTTTCACCCAGGGTGTAAAGTCAAAAAATAATAAAAGAGAATACATCATAAGTCTCCACCGACACAGCTGTTATTAACCTGTATGATGTCTCCTGATACTTGTCGACCACTGCCTCGTAACTGTGCAGACGTCCATCTTAACGAAGAATCTTGTCATTCCATTAATGCGACAACCACATTCTTCCTCCATTTGCTAATACCATAGGTATCGCGATGATCGCAGGTAAAATAAATCCATTTGGATCCTGTGACAGCACCACGGATCATCTCGAATGCAGACAGTGTTTTGATCTTCTTTCACTAATCCATTTCCATCGCCATGTTGGAGTAAATAAAGTCTCCACCACCCAACGCTAGCAGCTCAATCAGTGTAAACTGCGCAAAAAACAAACTCAAACAGGAGCGTCTGCGCAGCTCGTCCACACGGCTTGGAGGCGATGAGGACAATATCTCGAAGTGTATATAGCGACTGTCGCAATGTTGAGCAATTCATATGGTGTACTGTGGTTATGAATTCTCATTTGATACCTTTTGTTATGATGGTGGTTTTTCTATATATTTATTTTTTATGTTGTAATATTACGTTTTAAATAAAATATAAAAAAAAAAAAAAAAAAAAATCTTTAAGACTATTTTTCAAACTCAAAATCGATTTGAACTTTCAAGCTCGATGGTCATGGCAACAAGCCTCTAGATCCAACAACCAATAAATAAAGCTACCTTTTAATCTCCTCAGAGTTGCCAAACTGTCTTTTGGCAGTTGGATAATTAGTGACAGTGGTTTTGGTATAGCAGACAAGTCCAAGGTTTTACCCTAGACTGTGAACGTAAATACTGTATATTTGACGTCATCTGACAAATCGTTCTCTCTCATCTATCTGGCTGATACCAGAAATGCAAAATTTTTTTGGGGTTTATTTAAAACTACTGTTAAGGTTCCATCGAATGTGAAAAATTCAACTGGGGCAATCTGGGCAACACATTAACAGGCGTGCTGCTGTTTGTGCTCCCTGAAATATTTGCTGCCCCTGCTGTACCGGCATTCAATGTCTTTATTAGCTGTCTGCAGAGCTTCATCTCTGCTTAACACTCTGCCCTTTGTTCGTCATAGTCCTTCCGAGCTAACTCGACTGTATAGTCAGACTCACCTGCAGCATAGGCCTCTGTCTCATAAAGGATAAATGATCTCTCAAAGGCCACCAGCCTTTCCTCCAAAAGTTTTAGGCAACTCTCTAGTTCCTCACAGTCTACATCCTGATCTTGCCTGGCCATACGACACTCCTCACGTGATTTGTTCAGGCGTCACTTATAGGCTCCCATAGACCACTTTAATTGGCTTACAGCTGAGACAGCTGGTACTCCATCTTCACCCGCCATAGCCGAGGTTTAGTTAAGAGCATGGTACTAATTTGTACTTCAATTAGCCCACCCCACAGCATGAACAGTATTAGGCAAGAATGAACAAGTCCCAAGGCTTCTCAACAAGCTTAACGACTCCCTTTATTATATTGACTCTGAATTAAAATGTACACTGTTAGCTCTCAAATCCAACTGAAATGTATATCAATGTGAAAGCTTAACCTAGAAATTTCCTGTACAATGTCAGCAAACAATTACAGGACTTAACCTAGTCTCAGATACAAATCACAAATCCCACATTAAAATGAGTCAAAGACAATGAAAATCACACAATGAAAATGCAGTATACAAATTAAAAATCACTTGGTTAGCACAAATAAATTCAACAATTCAACTTGTGAAACAGTAAATAAATAATGTGTGTAAACAGCTTGGCCTAACTGTGTCCAGCTTACTCAGTCTAGCGTGGATGGTTGGATAAGGTAAATCCTAACCTAACTAGTGTGCTATAGCCTAAACCTGGCTTTAGAACTCACTGTAAATAATAACTAGGCTAAATCTGTCCTAGTCACTATAACTGTTGTAAATATTGCACAAGCCTAGCCTAACTGTGGCCACCTTGCAAATCCACTGTAAATAATTAACACAAGTCTCCTACTCTGGTTTACTTGTAATCACTGTAAATAATTAAATGCACAAGCTCCTAGCCTACTGGCCTGCTGTAATTTTCTGCAAATAATAACTTCTTTGTATAGTCAGCTTGGCCTAGCTTCTGTGTAACTTAACCTAACTCAGTTAAACTGGTTCCTAACTGTGGCCTAGCTATGTTAATTTTAACCTAGCTATTCCACATAATGGTTCAAAGGACCACTTGCGAAAATTTGTCTGGACTGCCTCCATGTGAGCTGTCTCTTCTGGGAAGCTCTGTTGACACCGAGCCCTGAGGTCAGTACCTCAGCCTCACAAGTGGTTTATAGGACAGATTTTCATAAATGATTGATGTTGCAAGAAATCTCGCCTGAATGCATGCATAAAGGACTAACTTACTTAGTGATGGAGAATCTATTCTAGTCTTCAACCTCCCTAAGCTTTAGCCCTTCTGGACTTCCCCTCAGAACCACGTGCAACCGGGAGCCTTAATTCCTGCAATATTCAGTCAATATTAGTGACCTGCTTGCACCTCAGAAATTCCTGATTCCAAGAGGGTGTGAATCCCCTAGACTAACTATGCAGAAAGTGACACTAGCTTCTAGGCTGACAAGAGATGCCGGTACGTACTGGTCATGAACTGCCGGCTGCACAAAGGCCACAGCATGACTCACTCGCAATTTTCCCCAGACACTGGCCAAATTGAGTAGAAAAGGAGGTCTTGTCTTACTGTATAGGCCTGACTGAGGAGGTCTTCTACGGTACGTCGAGGTGCCTCCACCCGATTTCTCCAGGTCTAGTATGTGAAGACACGTGGGGGCACCGCCTGCTGATCACGGCACTTGCTGTTCCAATGGTGTCTAGTCCTAGAAGAAAGGGCACTCCAGTCTCAAACTCGTGCCCCAGTATTCAAACTTGGGCTGCCAGTTCTCACTGGCTAACATAACCTAGTGTTTGCCTACATTATTGGCTTATTTACTACCTATGTTAAGGTCTTAAGTCTACATTATTATTATCTACAGTTGCCTCAATAATCTTTACCCTGAAGGGTAAATCAATCAATTAAGAAGTACCTTCCAACCACCTTCACCAACCCGGTGAGTGTGTGTTTTGGGAGGGTAAGGGGCCAACCCAAATCGCTGTTTATCCCCTTTCAAGTTGGGATCTTTTTTACCAGTTTCTGTCCCGTGGGAA
>NC_069457.1:28820151-28921645 GCF_026875155.1 Cherax quadricarinatus
AATATAACTTTTACATGGGGGGTCCATCCAGCAAAACTTGTGTATAGTACGGATTATCAGAAAAAGGAGCCTTGAATGAAAGGGTTTTTGCGTGCAGTAAAACTTGACTCAAAATTAAGTGATCTTAAACCCATCAATAAATATTCCTCGTCATCTATGCTGATGGTTTACCTCCAAATTACTATAAGTGTTTTTATCTACCCCCTTTAAAGCAGGGTTTTTAAGCGGTAAATAACTTGGCTTATACTTGAAAACCTGATGCATTACTGCAAAGGAGCAAGGTAAAGGGGGCCCTTTGCTGTCTTGAAGCCCATGCACCTTTTCTTGCTGTTGATAAAAGTTCGTTTTGACTTTTTTACCAAAAATACTTTTTCATAACATTAAACACTTGATGTAGCTCTAGCCATCCCATTAATTTTTTCCCTGCAATTCAGCAGGAAAATATTTTGTTGCTTTATGTAGCTGAAGCACTTTCACCAGAAAACTTAAATTAGTAACTTTTTATGCAACTTAAAAGGTGTGGAACCACCCTGTGCTAAAAACACACTTTTTTCAGGCCTTCCTCCATTATCAAAACACTGCTTTAAAAAACTGTAAATCCTTTTCCCTAATTAAGAGGAAATTTTTTTTGCCCTTTCTTTGTCTTTTTCAACCCACTCGAAACAAGTTTTTTGTTTTATTTGTTTTTTTGGGACCTATGGTCATTCTTTTCAGAGAGACATTTTGGGGTTTTTCATTCCCAAGCTCGTAAATTCCCCTTGTTTTTTTAATTGTATGAACTGATGCTTCAAAAGGCCCATGGCCCTCCTAATCCAACAATTGATCTCTCTTAAGCTTGGGTCTAATTCTCAATATCATCACAAATTCCTATCTTGAATGCTTAAAACTTTTCTTTTTACTTTCAAAACACTTCATTTATGGGACCCCTGACGCTTTGGGAGATTTAACAAATGACAATGAAAAAAAAAATTGAAAGTAAAAAACACGCAGGTTTTCCCATATCTTCGTCCTGCACACTATAAAAACTGGAGACTGGGAGCATGGTGGGGTGGGTGTGGGTGGGGGGGGTGGCAGTAGGTACCCCTTTATCAATGGTTTTTAACCCCCCACGGCGACCCGGGCCCCAAAATTTTTTCCCCCTTTCCCGGAATCGTGTTAATTAGATCATACGCCGTGTTACATAAAAATGTGTCGTAATTCTTCAATCGTGCTATATTCAAATCGTGCCAAATAAACTCATGCTTAATGATGGTCTACTGATCTGTTGGTATTATTACTATGACATTAAGACTAGAGGGACACTCGTAGTGATTTTAATGTGTACCTGCACACCAGCACAGTGTGTAAGCATATTTAAGTACAGATGCACATTAGTATAACTATCTGGAGTTTACCTGGAGAGAGTTCCGGGGGTCAACGCCCCCGCGGCCCGGTCTGTGACCAGGCCTTCTGATGGATCAGAGCCTGATCAACCAGGCTGTTGCTGCTGGCTGCATGCAAACCAATGTATGAGCCACAGCCCGGTTGGTCAGGAACCGACTTTAGGTGCTTGTCCAGTGCCAGCTTGAAGACTGCCAGGGGTCTGTTGGTAATCCCCCTTATGTATGCTGGGAGGCAGTTGAACAGTCTCGGGCCCCTGACACTTATTGTATGGTCTCTTAACGTGCTAGTGACACCCCTGCTTTTCATTGGGGGGATGTTGCATCGTCTGCCAAGTCTTTTGCTTTCGTAGTGAGTGATTTTCGTGTGCAAGTTCGGTACTAGCCCCTCTAGGATTTTCCAGGTGTATATAATTATGTCTCTCCCGCCTGCATTCCAGGGAATACAGGTTTAGGAACCTCAAGCGCTCCCAGTAATTGAGGTGTTTTATCTCCGTTATGCGCCCCGTGAAGGTTCTCTGTACATTTTCTAGGTCAGCAATTTCACCTGCCTTGAAAGGTGCTGTTAGTGTGCAGCAATATTCCAGCCTAGATAGAACAAGTGACCTGAAGAGTGTCATCATGGGCTTGGCCTCCCTTGTTTTGAAGGCTCTCATTATCCATCCTGTCATTTTTCTAGCAGATGCGATTGATACAATGTTATGGTCCTTGAAGGTGAGATCCTCCGACATAATCACTCCCAGGTCTTTGACGTTGGTGTTTTGCTCTATTTTGTGACCAGAATTTGTTTTGTACTCTGATGAAGATTTAATTTCCTCGTGTTTACGATATCTGAGTAATTGAAATTTCTCAGCGTTGAACTTCATATTGTTTTCTGCAGCCCACTGAAAGATTTGGTTGATGTCCGCCTGGAGCCTTGCAGTGTCTGCAATGGAAGACAGTCATGCAGATTCAGGTGTCATCTGCAAAGGAAGACACGGTGCTGTGGCTGACATCCTTGTCTATGTCGGATATGAGGATGAGGAACAAGATGGGAGCGAGTACTGTGCCTTGTGGAACAGAGCTTTTCACCGTAGCTGCCTCGGACTTTACTCTGTTGACGACTACTCTCTGTGTTCTGTTAGTGAGGAAATTATAGATCCATCGACCGACTTTTCCTGTTATTACTTAAGCACGCATTTTGTGCGCTATTACGCAATGGTCACACTTGTCGAAGGCTTTTGCAAAGTCTGTATATATTACATCTGCATTCTTTTTGTCTTCTAGTGCATTTAGGACCTTGTCGTAGTGATCCAATAGTTGAGACAGACAGGAGCGATCTGTTCTAAACCCATGTTGCCCTGGGTAGTGTAACTGATGGGTTTCTAGATGGGTGATGATCTTGCTTCTTAGGGCCCTTTCAAAGATTTTTATGATATGGGATGTTAGTGCTATCGGTCTGTAGTTCTTTGCTGTTGCTTTACTGCCCCCTTTGTGGAGTGGGGCTATGTCTGTTGTTTTTAGTAACTGTGGGACGACCCCCGTGTATATGCTCCCTCTCCATAGGATGGAAAAGGCTCGTGCTAGGGGCTTCTTGCAGTTCTTGATGAACACGGAGTTCCATGAGTCTGGCCCTGGGGCAGAGTGCATGGGCATGTCATTTATCGCCTGCTCGAAGTCATATGGCGTCACGATAACATCGGATAGGCTTGTGTTAACCAAATTTTTTGGCTCTAATAAAAAATTCATTTGGATCTTCGACTCTCAGTCTGGTTAGCGGCTTGCTAAAAACTGAGTCATATTGGGACTTGAGTAGCTCACTCATTTCCTTGCTGTCATCTGTGTAGGACCCATCTTGTTTATGTAGGGGCCCAATACTGGACGTTGTTCTCGACTTTGATTTGGCATAGGAGAAGAAATACTTTGGGTTTCTTTCGATTTCATTTATGGCTTATAGTTCTACTGGCGATTCCTGACTCCTATAAGATTCCTTTAGCTTAAGTTCGATGCTTGCTATTTCTCTGACCAGTGTCTCCCTACGCATTTCAGATATATTGACCTCTTTTAGCCGCTCTGTTATTCTTTTCCGTTGCCTGTAAAGGGAGCGCCTGTCTCTTTCTATTTTACATCTACTCCTCCTTTTTCTTAGAGGAATAAGCCTTGTGCATACATCGAGTGCCACCAAGTTAATCTGTTCTAGGCATAAGTTGGGGTCTGTGTTGCTTAGTATATCTTCCCAGCTTATATCGGTTAGGATTTGGTTTACTTGGTCCCACTTTATGTTTTTGTTATTGAAGTTGAATTTGGCGAATGCTCCCTCGTGACTAGTCTCATTATGTCGGTCTGGGGCTCCACGCATACATGTCTGAACCTCAATTAAGTTGTGATGTGAGTATATTGTTTTTGATATGGTGACATTTCTTATCAGATCATCATTGTTAGTGAAGATGAGGTCTAGCGTATTCTCCAGTCTAGTAGGCTCTATTATTTGCTGGTTTAAATTGAATTTTGTGCAGAGATTTAAAAGCTCGTGTGAGTGTGAGTTTTCATCAGAGCTGCCTCCTAGTGTTATTACTGCAACAATATTACTTGCTATATTCTGAGTACATATAAAATACAGGCCTCCCTCAACATTCGCATTTTTGACTTTCATTGGCTTCACACATTCACGAATTCCCAACCGCTAAATTCCCAGTGGCCAAATTCCCAGTCGCCAAATTCCCAGCCACCAAATCATATTTAAGTTTTCCGCCACCCGCAAGTCCCTACTACCCTCCCTCCGACCCCCACAGCTAGCAGCCAGCCCTCCTGCCACTCAGTGTGGTGAGTGTTTTGTTTGTTCATTATTTGCTATTAAACTACAGTATAAATAATGTCAACCCATTCATGACTGCATATTGGAATGGCTATTTGGACAGGTCATGTTACGTATGTCATCTCGATATACAATACAGTGCTATAGGCTGAACAGGCAGGTGGCTCTGGGCTCATTCTATACAATAGCAAAGACATATGTAACTTAGAACTGATGGATGGTATCATAATGGGTGTTAACATAATGAGTTTTAACGTAATGCATTAAAAATTATAAGTACAAATCACATTATAATAAAGGATGGAATTGATCGATCGATCTGTATTCATGCACTCTATGGATTCTGAGGAAGAATAAATATATTAACAAAAGTGAAAGTAATTAACAGCAAAGGCAAATCTGGCGCGCACAGATTAGTACTGCTAAATTCTCAGAATTCGGAGGGAACGTGAACACAAAAAATTTCTGAAAAATTTATCAGCTAATAACAAAACACACAGTTGACAATTTCATTCATCTCAGACATCTAATTATACAGGCTATTTACATTAAAACCCAACTATGCGAGGGTAAGATTTACTATGCAAAGGTTTCATCTTGAGGGACGATTTCCTTTGCAAGGGCTAATTTCAGTGGCCCTTTAAATAATGTTTTTCCGGGTTTGTAGTTTTTGGGAAAATATAGGGATTTTTTTCATATAAAAAAGGGGCTCACTAACCCTTAGATTGACCACAAAGTGGGTCGCCCCAGGACCATACACCGGTGTGACCCGGGGTGGCCCCCCTACCCAGCCGTGGGGCATTGTTTACCAGTGAGGAAGGTCCCCCACGTGCCCCTTGAAATATTTCATAATATCCACTATTTTAGTGTTGGGTAAGACACTATGCAAAGTTAGGTATCTTTTTATGAACTTTGCCTCACAGGGCTTTTTCAGTCAAGTACAGAAAGTTGATAGAAGCAGAAGTACTTGAAGCGTTTAATCGTCCATCACCCTTAAAGTTTTGGGGGGTGTCCCCATCTGGGAAGAGCATTGTTCCATTTTGAAACAATATTGTTTCTACTATGGAAACAATCCCTTTCTCCAGACTGGGGGATGACCACCTAAAAACTTTAAGGGGTGATGGATGTTACATCGCTTCAAATTTTCGCTTCTACAATTTTTCTGTACTTATAAAAAGGCCTGCGTGTAGGCGAAACGTTTCTAAAAAAGTACCTAACTGTTGCATATGGTCTTCCCTAACACCTGTCGGTTTTTTATACTTTTTTAATTTCCTCTTTTTTAGTGTTTTCAAGTAAAAATATCATGGCTCCAAAGAAAGCTTGTAGTCCAACCTTTGGAAAAAGAAGGGGAAATCGATTGAATTTAAAAAAAACAATATAAACAATATAAACATATGAAAGTAGGGCATAAGTAGGGCGGGGAACGGGCCGGATGTATAAAAACCCCACACAACCTATGTTCCATCGGCCAAGAAAGGGGAAAAATAAAGGGACGTGTTGTTGAAAAGGGGTAAATAGCTGACAAAAAAGAGATCCCCGTACTCAAAATGTTGAGAAGTTTTTATTGGTGTGGTTTAAAAACAGAAATAATTGGAGGAGATAGTTTTGGGACGTCGATTTTTTTGTAAAAAGGTGGGCTTTGCAAAAACTCTGGTATAGAAATTGCCTCCCGAGTACGAATTTGTAAATTTTAAAAGGCCAGCAAATTGGTTTGAGAGATTTAAAAGTGTGCATACACATGTGGAAGGGGTGGGCTGCCAGTTTGGACCAAAAAAGGGGCTGAAAAAATATTTGCATGAATTGGGGAGTAAAGAGGTTGAAGGACTGGAACCTGAACAAGTGTTAATTTGTGAAAAAAGGCCCTCTTTTGGAAAAAAAAAAATGCCAAAGAGGCCCTACATTAACGGAGGAAAAGGCACCCGGACAAAAGCCTATAAAAGGACAGGCTGACATCTGTTCTATGAAAGTAGGGGGGGATTTCAAAGTGAAGCCTTACTAGGTTTACATTCTGAAAATCCCAGAGTGTTCGGAAAAACAATTTTTATAAAGGTAAATTGTGTGTTTTGGAAATCTAATATTTAAGGCAGGGGGTTCCGGGGGAAATTTCCGTCGAGTGGTTCAATGAAGTGTTTGGGGCCCTTTGTGTTAAAATTTCCCTCCTGGAAAAGAAATTGGATCTCAAGTCCCTCCTGGGAATTGGACAATGAAACCTGCTCATCCCCAATTTGGATCCCTAATTTTCGGGGATTTTGGGTTCTACAGAAAATTTCTTGCCACCGAATACCACCCCTCCCACCAGCCCAGGCCCAGCGGGGTCATTGCAAAACAAAAAAATTTACACCAAAGCAATGTTTAAAGGTGTTGACTGTACTAGACACTCATTACCCAAAGAAAATTTTTGGAAAAAACCCTTTCAGTCTCCATTGCAAAACCCTTATAGGCCCTTGGGAGGGAGTGATCCAGGATTTTGAACTATGCTTGGAAAAAAAATTGTGGCTGATGTATCGACAAGGGGGGATTTTAAAGGGTTTGGGATGCCCTGATGACCTTGTCTTTTGTTAAATCAATTGTGGCACGGGGGGTTTCCAGGGGGTTGGATTGAGTGTGGGGATTAAAAAGATTTTGGGGGAAGACCACAAAAAGAGCCCCCACTGAGGAGCTGAAAGGGGAGCTTCAGCGGGGAACACCCAACAGACGCACCCTCACTTTGCTGCAGGGAGGGGGAAGAGAGATAAGAAGGGCCTTCTTCAAAAATTTAAAGGGGGAATTTTTTGCAATGTGGGGTAAGTTTAAAAATTTATGGAGAAACATCACCTTGCAAGGCTGCTGCGAGCCATGTTGGAACATACAGTGAAAAGTCTGGTTCTTTTTTTAGGGAGTGTTAAAAGACGCAGAAACAGAGCTCTTCGCAGTATTTGCGAGCAGGACCCCAGTGACTCTCAAGCGGGTCCTAGGGCATTAAAAAACAGAAAAGAAGAAACCCCAGAAAAGAAATTTGGGAAAAGGGGGTGTTGCGGGGAAGGGGTTTCCCCCTTCCAAACTGTAAACAACCACTCTCCTCCTCCCCCAGTCTCCCATCACAAAGAAAAAACTCCAAAAAAGAAATGTTATGCGTTAATTTTCATTCATCATTTCCCATTGATTTTTTATGACTACATGTTTTTCATGTAAAAAATTTTTTTTTGTTTTAATATTTTGGGGTGTCGGGAAAACGGTTTAAATTTGTATTTACATTATTTTTTTATGGGGAAAATTTTGATTCAAAATCGTGTTTTTTTATAACAGTACACCTCCGGAACAGTTTAAACTCGAAAAAAAGGGACCACTGTAATGCCCTGACTGAGGAGATCTGAACAATATTAAAAAGATACTCTACTTCACTAGTGCTAAAAATGGTACACTCTTCTGGAGGAGTCTCAATCGGCTGTTCGTTTTTGAAATTTCCCCTTGGTATTACAAAGCCCTAATGGGTGGGGTGATTCACAGCAGAATAAGATTTCCTAAAGCGGGAAATCGAATACACCAGCCCAACGGGATTGGTTTTTTCTTAGGGAGGAATGAACAAACTGGTGGAGGGAGATTTCCCCCCATTGAAAAAAAATGCTATAACACGCAATATGAGCAAGGGAAAGGGATTACATTCTCACTGCAAGCAAAGGGAAAAGAAATAACGGTCAACAAACTGAAATTTCAATTGGTCGCCAAAGTGACACGAGTAAACTAAAAGGACAGCTTACAAACGTTAAAAAACATTGAAAGTTACTGAGAAAAATTTTACATTGCAGAATTACGTAAACTGGGAGGGATCACCATCGGGAAACACTAGAACAAAAAACAGACACTCTAGTGAGAGAACAAATGCGACAGAGACGTTTTTCGCAGACAGCATTGACATCAACAAGGATGGCATTACTCGTTTCAAGAAATCATTTTTGACAAGGCATCCCCGTGGAGAAACTATACTTAAACTAGCAGCAGCGGGGTAGGCTGTGCATAAAGGAGTCTGAGTGTTCCCCGCCTTGGGGCAGGGGGAACACATCCTGCAGTCTAAAGGGTTGGGGTAGAACCAGAGGGGAGTAAAGGTTACGTCCCCTGACCGCTCGCTACGTTAAAAAGGGGTTTCCCGGGGCTTGGGAAATTAAAATCTGATCTTTAAATTTTCTGCGCATTTTAAACAAATTCAGATAAAAGCTTGAGAAAAAACACATTGCTCAGGGGCTGGTATGTCTTTCAGTCAATAAGGGGATAATGTATGGGGACTGATTCATTTTGATTTTGCGGGCGATACAAAGTGAGCAAACAAAAGTGAGGGGGGGAAATCTTCCAGGGAACTTACTCAAGACATAAAGGCAAAAAAAAAATGGGGAAAAAATTACTTAACTATTCGCGTAAGAAAAAAAATAAAACACACGTTAAGAAAGGGGAAACCCACAAAAACACTCAAATGGATAAAAACACTTGGAAAATCAAGAAAAACTTTATTTACTCAAATAAATTTACTCAAATTTACTTAAATTAAATTTAATGGCACAGTGGGGTTGTTTTTATCTCAATTCAATAAAAAATTCAACAAAAAAACAAAAAAAAATGTAAATCAATCAAAAGTTAAAAGGGAAATAATAAAGCTTGTGCAAAATTAAAACAGAGTGGAGCAATTCTAAAAAAAAAAATATTAAGTGAACACAAAAAATAAAATATTTGCACGAACGGGGAAATTGAAATTAATCACAAAAATTTTGCACTGAGATAAACTCGAGCAATATTAAAAATAATTTCTAATAAAAAAGTCCTGCACAACACAACAACATAAAAATATTTTGAAAAAAAAATTTTAAGGGAACACAATTTTTACACAAGAATTATTGTAAAATGAGTCATTGTTGCAAAAAATTTAAAAAAAATGCACACACAAGAGAATGCAGTTTACAAGAAACAAAAAAAATTTTTATAAAGGAATGAACGATTGAAATTTAAAACTTTTATTGCAAAAAAAAGAAGATTTACTTTAAAAAGGAAAGAACTTAAAAATTGCACTAAAAGTAAAATTTATTCAAGAAAAATAAAAAAAATAATGTCAAAAAAGAAAAAAAAAAAGGAAAAGGTTTTTAAACCCCTTGAGTATGTAGAACACAACACATCAATGTTGCACAATACTTGAAAATTTTTCTTGTAATGGGGCTTGGGGTATAAAAAAAATTTGGGAAAATTTTTCTCTTGCTTAAACAAAAAAAAGGCACTATTGTCTGGGAGAAAAGACAATTAACACTGACGAATAAAGGGGAATTAACACAAAAATTTAAACACAGAGAAAAAAAAAAATCCCAAAAAATGAAAAAAAAAACCAAAAATAGCAA
Source organism: Cherax quadricarinatus (assembly GCF_026875155.1). Classification (NCBI taxonomy): domain Eukaryota; kingdom Metazoa; phylum Arthropoda; class Malacostraca; order Decapoda; family Parastacidae; genus Cherax; species Cherax quadricarinatus. The sequence goes on from NC_069457.1 coordinate 28,829,679, forward strand.
ATATGGTAAAAAAAAAAAATAACGAAACAAATGAGTTGGTGCAAATAAAAGATAAAAAAGTTACGAATTACTTCACTGAAAAATTTTTGGCAAGGAAACAATACTGGAACACAAAATAATTGTGAAGGTAAACACAAGGTTTACTGCTTATATTTTGCCACAAAAAGGAAAAAATTAAAGTACTTACTTCAACTATATGAAAAAAAGAACCAACAAAACAACAAAAATGAAGACGAAAATTAACATGAAGAAAAGAAAAAAAAAATTGCAAACAGGTAAATGAACAAGATCTAATCAAGGTCACTGAATGTCACTAAGAAATCACTGCAAAAAATTTGTTCAACACACCAAAGTCTCTATATGATCACTTTAACGCATTGGGGGAGAATGGAGAGATTTGGTGAAAAGGGGCGTTGGAGTCTGGTGGTGGCTGGGGGCATTCGCTGTACCCCAGCAGTTGCGCCCATGAATTTGCGTTAAATCGGGCGTGGACCCCATAGGTTTTTACAATGGGCCAAAGGGTTTTGAAAAAAATCTTGTCTCTTGACCCATGTGGTCTTAAAATATGGTGCTAGAACCCGTGATAAGGGGTAAAAAAAAAAACAGTGGTTGGGTGAGGTGGGTGAGTGCTTGAGGCAGCTTCGTTGAGAACCCCGTGGTGACTGGGCCATGGGAAGAGCGGCGAAAAACCCCTTGGGACCCCACACTGCACGAAAAATTTTAAGCGGCTGGCTTTAAAAAAAACCCCAAAAACCCCCCAAAACCACGGGTGATAAAGCACTCAGAATGGCTTGGAACTTGAAGCACAGAGTGATGGATTAACTTACCCCGTGGCTTTTTTAGTATGGGTAAGCATTGGGTTAGTTGCGGCTTTTTGGCTTAACCCCTTCCACGATGGGTTGAGAACTTGTAACGATGGCACAGCAGGGGGGGAAAAATGGCTTAGAGGCAAAGCGGAATGGATAGGGCGGGTGGACTCGATTCCCCCCACAGACTGGCTTGCTGGTTGGATTTAATTTCAAACTCGGGGGCATCCCCCGGAAAAAAATGCAAAAAGCAAATAAAAACCTAAGACACAGATCACCAGTAACAGGAAGCAACAGGGTTTTGGGGGCTTTGGGTTTGGGGGTGGGTTTTTTGGGAAACCCCGTCTTGGGGCGCTTAGACCCGGTACGAATGGCGGCCTGCGTTTGGGATTAATGGCTGTAGTTAAAAAACACTGGTTGGTGGTAACTATATTGCAGAGTGTGAGAAAAAGGGGGGGCCCCCCTGTTGTCCTACACCTGCTTGGATTACCGGAACTGGAAGGGTCCCCGGGGCGAAGGCTAACAACGCTCACGTACGCATACAAAGAGTCACAGGCCCAGCAAACGGGTCGTGTATGTAATCAAGGATGGTGCTAACTAGATATAAAAGCTATACAAAACGTGGGGATCAGAACTATCTGACAAATTTGGACGGTGACATCATATGTTTACTCTTGAACACATCAAAGAATCAAAAAGTTTCTGCTACTGCTAAAAAAAAATAAAAAATAATAAAATTTAAAAAAATAATAATAATAATAATATAAAAAAAATAATAATATGAGATGAGGATGGAATTTTAAAGAAGGGAAAATTTTAAAAAATATAGGGGTTTAAGCAGTATGGGGAATGGTTGACACATCGCAGTCAGTGTGACTTTTTTTATCTGGAATGGCTTGTCTACGGCCTTTTCCAAAAAATTTTTCAATAATTCATTGTGTTGGGCTTTTGAAAGGTGGACTGGATGGTAGAGGCAGTGGTGAGGCATTCGTGAGGAGTGGTTAAGGGGGTGGTTTTAGGGAGCAGTTGAGGCGTGTTGAGGCAATGGAGAGGGAAGGTAGAGGGGTGGTAGAGGCCCCGCTGAGGCAGTGGGTTAAAGGGAGTGGTTTGGGGAGCTTTGAGGGGTGGTTGAGGCAAGGTAGAGGCAGTGGGAGGCAGTGGTAGAGGCAGTGGTAGAGGAAGGTGAGGCAGTGGTAGAGGCGTGGTAGGGCATGGTTAAAGGGAGTGGTAGAGGCATTTTTTAGAGGCAATGGTAGAGGCGGGTAGGGGCATGGGAGAGGCAGTGGTTAGCAATGGTTAGAGGCAGTGGTTGAGGCAAAAGGGAGACAGTGGTAAGGGAGTGGTAGAGGGAGTGGTAGAGGCGTGGTAAGACAGGGTAAGGCAGGGGTTTAGGCAATGGTAGGGCGTGGGAGAGGCAGTGGGTTTAGGCAAAAGGGAGAGGCATGGTTTTAGGAAAAGGAGAGGCGTGGTAGAGGGGGGGTGGTAAGGCAAAGGTAAGGCGTGGTAGGGCAGTGGTAGAGGCAATGGGAGAGGCGTGGTTGAGGCAATGGGAGAGGCAGTGGTAGAGGCAGTGGTAAAGGGAATGGGAGAGGAGGGAGAGGGTGGAGAGGAGGGGGGGGGGGGGGGGGGGGGGGGGGGGAGTGGTAGAGGGCGGGTAGAGGCAGTGGTAGAGGGATTGGGGGGCAGTGGGTTAGGGCGTGGGAGGCAGTTAAAGGGGAAGAAAGGGGTATGGCAGTGGTAGAGGCAGTGGTTGAGGCAGCATGAGGCGTGGTAGAGGGAGGGTAGAGGCAGGGTAGAGGCAGTGGTAGAGGCGTGGTGAGGCAGCAGCTAGGGAGGGGTATTTAATAACATTAGTTTTTTAATAATAATAATCAAAAGTCATTTTTTAATAACATTATTTTATTCTTATTGTTGTTATTATTTTTTATTATTATTATTAATAATAACATGTATGTTATTTTAAAAACTACGCCCCCCCTCAACCACTGCCTCAAAACCACGCCTCAACCACTGCCTCAACCATTTCCTCAACCCTGTTTCAACATGCCCTACCACTGCCTCTACCACTGCCTCTTCCACTGCCCCTACCCCTGCCCTACCACTGTCTCTACCAATGCCCCTACCAAAACTAAAACCCCTGCCTCACCACTGCCCCACCTGTCAACACGCCTAACCACGCCCTTTCCCCGTCTCTATCTGCCCTTCCACTGCCTCTCTAAGCCTCACCACTGCCTTCCCCTGCCTCTCCCCTGCCTCTGCCACTGCTCTACCACTGCTCTTCACTCCCCTTTCCTGCCTCTTTCCACGCCTCTAAAAAGCCTCTACCAATTTCTACCCCTCCTCAACCAATGCCTAAGCCCCTGCCCCAACCATTACCTAAAAAACTGCCCCAACGGCCTAAAACCCCTGCCTTACCATGCCTCTACCACGCCTCAACCACTCCTCTACCACTGCCTCTTGCTGCCTCAAACATGCCTCTACCACTGCCCCTCGCTGCCTCAAACCCCTGCCCCACTATGTCTTACTTGTGGAAAATTTTTTCAGTCCTAAAAATTTCCAAGGACAGATATGGTACAAAGATCCCAACTTTAAGGTAACAGCTGATTGGTTGGCCCTTAAACCCTCCCAAAACAACACCACCCGGGGGGTGAAGGTGTTGGAAGGTACTTTTTAATTTATTATTTACCCTTCAGGGGAAAGATTATTAGGAAAATGTAGATAATAATAAGTAACTTAAAAGACCTTAACATAGGGTAAATAAGCCCAAAAATGTAGGAAAAAAATAGTTTGTTAGCATGAGAACTGGCAGCCCCAAATTTTTAATACTGGGGCACGAGTTTGAGATGGAGTGCCCCTTTTTCTGGGGTAGACACCCTTGGGAAAAGCAAGGCCCGGGTCGCGGCGGTGCCCCACGTGTTTCACATACTAGACCTGGGAAATCGGGGGAGGGCCCCCGGGGCGTACCCTAGAAGCCTCCCCAGTCAGGGCCCAACAGTAAGACAAACCTCCTTTTTCTACTCAATTTGGCCCGTGTCTGGGGGAAAATTGGAGTGAGTCATGCGTGGCCTTTGTGCAGCCGGCAGTTCAGACCAGTAAGTACCGGGTCTCTTTTCCCCGAAACTTGTCACTTTCTGCATAGTTTGTCTAGGGATTCACACCCTCTTGGAAAAGGAATTTCTGAGGTGAAGCAGGTCACAAAAATTTATGAATTTTGCAGGAATTAAGGCTCCCGGTTTCACGTGGGGTTTGAGGGGGGTCCAAAAGGGCTAAAGCTTTGGGGGGGTTGAAGACTAGAATAGTTTTTCCATCACTAATAATTAGTCCTTTATGATGAATTCAGGGAGTTTTTTTGCAAACACAATAAGAAATCGTCCATAAACCCCCCCTTGTGGGCGGGGTACTGACTCAGGGGTCGGTGTCAAAAGAGCTTCCAAAAGAGACAGCTCCTGGAGGAGTCCCCAAAAAATTTTCGCAAGTGGTCCTTTGAACCTTATGTGGAAAGCTAGGGTTAAAAAATTTAAAATAGCAGGCCAAGTTTGGAAACCCGTTTAAAAATGGTTAGGTTAAGTTACACAAAGCTAGGCCAAGCTGACTATACAAAGAAGTTATTATTTGCAGAAAAAAAAGGGGCCCCGGGAGGCTGGGAAAACTTTTGCTTTTAATTATTTACGTGATTACAAGAAAAAAGGTAGGAGCTTGTGTTAATTATTTTCAGTGGGTTTGCAAGGTGGCCACGTTAGGCTAGGCTTGTGCAATATTTACAACGTTAAGTGACTGGACAGATTTGCCTAGTTATTATTTACATGAGTTCAAAAGCCGGTTTAGGCTATGCACATGTTAGGTTAGGGTTTCCTTACCAAAACCCTCCACGCTAGATGGAAAAACTGGACACAGTTGGGCCCAAACTGTTTTTCACACTTTTTATTTTTGTTTCACAAGTTGAATTTTGAATTATTTGTGTAACCAAGTGATTTTTTTAAATTTTTATACGCATTTTTTATTGTGTGATTTCATTGTCTTTGACTCTTTTTTAAAGTGGGGGATTTTGTTTGTATCGAGACAGGTTAAGTCCCCGTAATTGTTTTCTGACATTTACAGGAAAATTTTTGGTTAAGCTTTCACATTGAATACATTTAGTTGGATTTGAGAGCTAACAGTGTACTTTTAATTCAGAGTCAATTTAATAAAGGGAGTCTTAATTGTGAGAAGCCTTGGGGGCTTGTTTTCTTGCCTTACGTTCATCTGTGGGGGGGGCTAATTGAAGTACAAATTAGTTTCCCTGCTCTTTAAAAAACCTCGGCTTTGGCGGGTGAAGTGGAGTACCCGCTGTCTCAGCTGTAAGCCCAATTTAAAATGGTTTGGGGCCTTAAGTGACGCCTAACAAATCACGTGAGGGGTGTTGTATGGGCCCGGCAAGTCAGGTGTAGCGTGGGAAAAAAGAGATTGCCTAAAACTTTTGGAGGAAAAGGGTGGTGGCCTTTGAGAGATCATTTTTCCTTTATGAGCAGAGGCCCATGCTGCAGGTGAGTCTGACTATACAGTCGGGTTTGCCCGGGAAAGGGCATGACGAAAAAAGGGGAGAGTGTTAAGCAGGATGAAGCTCTGAGACAGCTAAAAAGCATTGAATGCCGGTACGAGGGGCAGCAAAAATTTAGGGAGCACAAACGCAGCCCCTTTTAATGTGTTGCCCAATTGCCCCAGTTAATTTACAAAATTCGAGGAACCTTAACGAGTACATTGCTTTCGGGATCAGCCCCGAAGATGAGAGAGGGCGATTTGTCAGATGCCGTCAAATTACAGTATTTACGTTCACGTCAGGGGGAAAACCTTGGGACTTGGTCGGCTTTTTCCAACCCTTTATAATTACCAACATGCCAAAGGCATGTTGGCAAAACTAGGGGATAAGTAGCTTACTTTATTGGTTGTTGGATTAGAGGCTTTTTGCCTGACCCTCAGAGCCTAGAAAATTCCAAATCAAGTTATGAGTTTGACAATAGTCTTAAAGATTTTTTTTTTTTTTTTTTTTTTTTATTTTATTTAAAACGTAAAATTACAACATAAAAAATAAATATATAGAAAACCCCTCCCTTAAAAAACAGGTATCCAAAAGGAATTTAAAACCACGTACACCATTGAATTGTCCATTTCGACAGTCGTATATACACTTCGGAATTTTTCCTCATCGCCTCCAAGCCGTGTGGAACGAGCTGCGAGACGCCCCTTTTTGGTTTGTTTTGCGAGTTTCCCTGTTGAGTGCCCTAGCTTTTGGTTGGTGGAAACTTTTTTTTCCCCAACATGGGCTAAATAGAAAAGAAAAAATAAAACCTGTCTGCATTGGTGATCGTGGTGCGTACAGGACCCAACTGGATTTATTTTTACCAGCGATCTTTTCGCGATACTATGGTATAGAAAAATGGGAGATTGGGGTTTTGTGCATTAAAGGGAAATGACAAGAATCTTCTTTTTAAGTGACGTCTGAAAGTCTACGAGGCAGTGGTCGACAAGTATCAGGGGCCCCATCTACAGGTTAATACAGCTGTTCGGTGAGACTTCAGATGTATCTGACTTACACCTGGGTGAAAATCGGAAGGGGCCTTTTGAGGCGACTGATTTTGATATTCCCAGTGAACTGCGTATTATGGGCGGTTCACGTACCCACGCAGGGAGTGGGCAACTGGCCCGATGAGGTGCGTGGAGGCGCGTATCGTTAAAATGACTCTTCGGACCTATTCCTTCATTATTGTGTTGAAAGAATTAAGGACTCAAGTCTTGTAACTTTGGGGGGGGCAAAAAGTACGTGTGGCTATGTGGGTAATGACCATCGCGGGCGTGTGAAAAACAAAGTGGGTACCCGGCCAAAACAGCAAGGCAAACAGCAGAAACAAAACAGCGCACAGCAGACAGAAACAGTGGCGGGTTTGGGCGATGAGCGAGAACGTCTCTTGCTACCCCCCCCAAAAACGGTTGTCATGGAGTGAGGAGGTAGACAAAGAAAAGGAGCTTGAATCCCCCGTTGAACGCTACAGGGAAAATCTCAGTCTTGGAATACAAAAGGGTTTTTGGGGAGATACCTAATTGGGTGAAAAAGTGGGGGCGTTTTTGGGTTTAAAGGGTTGGAGATTGTTAGGGGAATCGGCCCCTAGACAGGGGAAAACCCGGGCTCAGTTTGGGGAAGGCTGTGAATGAGGGTTATGCAGAAGATGACGGTTTGTGACGAGAGGGTCTCAGGATTAAAGGTGATGAGTAGAGGTGGAGGTGCATCAGGACGGTGCTTTGATGTCAAAAATAGGTGGAGGGCGGGGGACCGAAAGAGGACTGCGCATATCGGATTCTGATGAGTGCTAACCCCTGCCCAACCCCCTGGGAAAAAGTCTTGGGTGGAGGCAAAGAGAGGGATTGGTAAACCAAGGATCAAGGTTTGCAAAGGTGTTCCCCCAACAAAAGGGGGGGGGGACAGGGGGTTCCCAAAACGAACTGGGGTAAAGTAAATGCCGGGGAAAAAAGGGGAAAACCCTTTTGTTAAATTAAAGTTTTTTACTTAATATTAACGGGTTGGAGCTGGAGAAGTTAAGGGGTTTAAGGATTTTGGACTTGGTGTGGATGTGGTTTTTTTTCGGAACATAATTTTAGGCCGGGTTTATGAGTTGGTATGATGGTTTTAATGTGTACTGGACTGCGACGCGTTTGAAAGGTGGGGCTGCCATTTGGTAAAGGAAACTACCCCGTTTATAGTAAGGCGTAGGAAAGGGGGGGGGGGGGGGGGTTTAATTTGGGTGGATGGAACTTGGGTAGGGTTCCCATTAGTTTAGTATGTGTTTGGCCCGGCTGAGGGTGACGTGAGTATTAAAAAAAATTTTGTTGGGGGAGTGCTGGTCTATTTTTTACGTGGTTTACCGATGTTGCTTAATGGGGAGTTTGGGAAGGGTGATACGTCGTAAAGATGGGAGCCCCCAGAGGTGCGGGGTTTTTTTGGGTATTTTGGGGGGTTATTTTGACCGGGGTGGGGTTTTTAAAGGATGTGTGTGGGGGGGGGGGGGGGAGGTTAGAGCATACCTTCATTAAACGAGGTTATGCGCGGGGTTGGACAAATGTACGTCCCTTGTGCTTTTACTGTGGGAGGGTGGATGTGTAGATGTGGTTTTTTCCGATCTAGAGGGTGGTAATGATTGGATATTGAGGGTTGCCCGGGGGGTCCATCTTTTTGGAAATTAAATGTAAGTTATTAAAGGAAGGGATAGTCTTTTGTTTTTTGGACATTTTGTGGGATCGTTTAGGGGTTTAAAAAGCTCCGGGGATGTTGCCAGGGTTTAAATTGGGGGAAAAAAATAGCTAAAAAACGTTTAAGGAATATTAATTTAATCGGGGGAAAGGGTTTTTTAAATCATTTTCAATACGGTTTTAAAAATTTTTTTTGAGGGGAGTTGCGCGAAGTTATGACAAATTAATGCTAAATCCTTTATTAAAATTGAAAGTTAAAAAAATATCCGGAATTTTAAAAAATGAGAGGTTTGAGGGGGAAAAAGGGGTTAAAGGGGGGATTGAGGAGGTTTTGTGGGGGATCGGCCGTCGGCGTGTGTGTTGCGGATCAACACAACGTGCAAGGCAATGGGGTTAAATGGGGTTGGGAATGTTCAGGTAGGATGCAAGGGTATAAAGTGGACCAGGGTTGACGACAAACTGAGGGTATGAGGGGGTATATTGATGTTGGGGTTTAAATTTGAAAACGAAAAGTGGGGAAATAGTAAAAATAGCATTACAGTCAATTGGAAAGGGTTTGTGCAGTGTGATTTGACAGAGATGATCGATTCGTTTTGGAAGGGCCGATAACGGAGTGCGAGACAGGGGTTTAGCTTTTCCGGGGGCGAAAATTAGGAAGGCCCCAGGAATTGATGGGTTGCCAGGATTTTATCCCCAAAAAATTGGAGCTTTTTAAAAGAATTTTGGAAAGATTTTCAATATCATTAAGCGGGTGGGTTTTAGGGGCACAGCAGGGTGGCTGTGGTTTTTTTTAGTCCCTAAAGGTGAGCATTAACATTTAAAAGCTTCGTGCTTTTTCGTTTTGTGGGGTGTTAAAGTTTTTGCAAGAATTTTAGCTAAAGAATAAAAAAGGCCTGGGTTAAAGTGATCGATAAGGGCAATATGGGGTGCCGGGAAGGTCTTGGGGGACGGGCAGGGTTTGTTTAAAAATTTTAGAAAAAAGGAAAAAATTGGGAGTGGGGGGGGTTTTGGGCTATAATTGGGAGGCGGCATTGATAGTGTAGAAAGGGAAAAACGTTATGGAAGATTATGAGATGGCAGGGGTTTGGAGGGAAAAAAATTCATGGGCCAAATTAAAGTATCAAGATGCATCCTTGGGGTGAGGTAAATGGAAAATTAGGGAACAAAATTTAGATGAGCAGGGGGTTACGTCAAGGTTGTCCCCTTTTCCAAAAATTTTTTTGGTTTTTTCAGGTCCTTTTATAGAGGGAATTGGGTCTTTTTGGCAGCAAATGGGGGTTTGGGACCCAAAGGGGTGGGGGGGGTGGATTGTTGGATATGTTGATGACACAAGATTTTAGTAAGTGGTAACAGGGATTTGCCTGGTGGAAAAGTTAGTAAAAGTTTTTGAAAAGGTTTGGCATGCAATTTAAAAAGGAGGAAAAGAAGTTATGATCTTGGAGATAGGTTTTTAAATGAGGAATGTGAAGTAGTTGAAGGTGGAAAAGGTGGACCAATTATATATGTGGGTGTTTATGTAAGTGATATCAAATTTGCACAACAAAAAAATTCAGTGGTATTTTTGATGTGTATGAGCGCCCCCAGTGGTTTACGGTGCACACTTAACTTTGTCAAAGGTAATTACAAAGTGTCATTTTTTAGTAAACTTTGGCATGTAGCGCAATATATCCCTATTCTAGTGAGAACAAAGGGTTTCAAAGCGCGTTTTTAGATTCATTTGGGGTACTGGGGAAACGAAAATGGTTAGGTAGGCGGTTGTCACCTCCGGGTTGGCCGTGGAGGGCTGGGTCTTATGCTGTTTTAAAGAGGTTATGAGTGTGTATTTGAAAAGTGTTATAAACGGGAGGGGGGGGCGAGGAAGGCGGCTTCATAGATACGTGGATTGAACGGGGTGGGGGGGGAGGGAGTTCATAATAGGTGAGCAATGTTAGGGTCCTATAAAATGAGCGATCCTTCACAATTAAAATTGGGAAACCCTTTTGGGGTGGAGGTTAAGGCATGGTGCGTGGGGAAAGGGGTTTATCCGATGTATGATTGGCGTAATTTGGGGGGTTTGAACAAATTTCGTTTAAAACCTAAAGTACGAGAAGTAATGTATAGATTTTTCATGGGATCTTCCCTTGGAATGGTTTTATTTTCCCTAAGAGAATACGGGAGGATGGATATGCAAGGTTGTGGTGGATGGGAGTGTTTTCCATATAGTGTATTTTTGCGAATGTATTGAACTAATAGGGTTTTGGGGGGTAAGGTAATAAAGGGTTGTGGGAGGGGGGGGTTTGGGTGTTGGGGTTTTAAGCTTTTTGACATGGTGGGGGAACGGGAGAGAATGCGGGGGTAAAATAAGATTTTATTTTATGTCTTGGGTATGGAAAGGGGCGAACGGTGTGAAAAAAATTAAAGCATTAACAGCAATTTTTATAGGACAAAGTGTAGAAATAAAGGGGGTGTATGGGGGAAGATGGGAAGGGATTTAAGGAGGGTTATAGGAAATTTTATTTCGGATTTTCGGGAGTTGAAAGGGGATAAGGGGGAGAAATGGGCTGGTTTCCCGAATGGGCGGTAGCATGAGAGTTTGAGATGTTATATGAGGTATGTCTGGGGTGCAATTTTTAAAAATTTTTTGTTCCGAGTTGTCAAGTACAATACATTATTTTGGGAATATCGACTTATAAAATATGTTTGGGGATGTGTGTATAATTGCATGTTTGTATGTGTGTGTGTTTTGTGTATGTATGTGTATGTGTGTATGTATGTTTGTATATATGTTGTGTATGTGTATGTAGTGTTATATTGTATTGTATTATATGTATATGTATGTATATTATGTATTGAGTTGTTTACTTTCTTGTATAACATTAAAGTTTTTTTTCTGAACATTTTCAATGATATTAAAATATTTTCTTGCGATTTATGATTTTGATAATGTGTAAATGTCAAAATGGCTTTTTATGTTCCAGTTTAATTACAATTGTATTTTTTGAGCACAATTGATTTGGTTTCCAATAGAAGTATGTAGTTTAAGTTTTCGAACCCTTTTAAGTTGTAAGAAAATTTGGGTAATTATTTGTGGTTGAGTTGACGGAAAATTTAAATGCGTTGTAAGGTTGTGTTCAATTAGGGGCAACATACTTTATATATTTTTTATATGTTGTACATGAATGTAAAATTTAAGTCTGATTTTAAAATGAAGAGTGGGTTTTCCTTTTTTGTTTTTTTTTTCTTTTATGGTAATCAAGGGTTTTATCATGTACACCCCAAAAATGGTTAGGGGGTTTTGGTTAAAAATTTTTGTGTTGATTAGACTTTTTTTAATACAGATGAAAACTAGGCTTAGGTTGGGTAAATTTTTGAAAAATTTTGGAAGTTTTTGATCAAACGCTCTTTTATAAATTGTATTTTATTTTTCTGTGTGAATTAAGGGGCAAGGGTGATTAATTTTTAGGAAGGTTAATTTTAGGTTTTATGTTTTTTGCGAAAAAGTTAACTTATCCACTGTATGTATGGACAATTTTAAACTTCGGTATTTATTTTATTGTGGGAATTTGTGGCATTTTTTGTTATATTTAATGTTTTTCGTTTAAAAGTTTCAATATCTAAAGTAAGTTTTTCAGTTATTTTTTCAATATTGTCATTTTAGGGGGTTTTCCCTTTTTTCTATTGTCTATTGTTTGGGTTTTAATAAAAATAAAAAAAAAAATAACCCCTTTGAAACCACCTAGGATGTTCTCATGCATAATTATAAATCAAAAAAGGTTTGTGCCCAATATGTATCCCACTACAAAAATGCACTAAAAGAATGCTATAAAAAAATTTTAATCCTTTCTCCCCACCCTAATAGATTTAAAATAATCACATAGCAGACCTATAGATTATGTTTTTGGAACATATTTTATAATACTTAAAAATTATAAAAAAAAATAAACAAAAACAAAAATACACGATGTTACATTACAGTGGGTCAAAACATAGTCACAATATATAAATGAAAACCAAAACAGAACGTTTTAAAAGCTACCCAGGAAGCATATAGTTTAACATGCAGACATAAAACAGGCTCATGGCAAACTGAAATGAAACTGATACAACCCGAATGCAAATCCCTGGCAAATTTAAATATAAGAATCAGACAACTACAACCCCCCCCCCCCATTTTCCCCAAAAGCTGTATCTGCCGTCACCATTCATAACTAAAAAATTAAAAAAACGTTAATTAACATGGTTGAAAAAAGAAACATTCTGAAACACGCTTCATACATAACCACATTCCTGCATAACCCAGGAAAGACAAAAGCATAACACATGTGTAACATACGTACAAAACCCACAATGAATACAGCGGTATACATAGACACTGTATAACTCTCCAAAAGCGTATTTAAATCCCTACATAATAATACAGCATAATATCGTCTATGGAAACATACCATCACTTCATAGAAGTACTAAGTATTAATAATAATACATAAAAATTAAAATCCAATAAAATCAAAAAAAAAGAACATAAATCAACATATCTTAATACAGATGCTTTCTTAAACATGTTTCATACATAGCCACACACCTGCAAGACACAGGAAGTACATTTGTTAAAAAAAAAAAAAAAAAAAAAAAAAAAAATACATTATCATAATAAGAACCTTCACAGTGATCATGCACACAAGACGCTCACAGTCACAAAGTACCAGACTTCATACATTACTAAATTAAAGCTCCATCTTACTCATACCAGTTTCTCAACCCCTCACTTCGCATAACTTGACCCACACAACTCGCATTACACCTCTTGTCCTCCAAATGCACCAATCACGCCCGCGCCTTCCTCAAGAAGCCAGCCTCGTCACGTTCCCTGAATTTGTAATGCCCATAAGTCCTCCACTCTAAAGCTACGATATCCATCTGAAAATTTGGAATACCATCTATTCCCAGTGATATCCTTATTCCTCCTTTGTGTCCCATAAAATATCGCTGCCAGGGCCCTAATTCGCTCCCCCACCGGCGCTTTCCGTAAAACCCACGACGTATACACGAAGTCGGCTACCTACCAGATAACCCATCGCATTTTGTACCGGCACCCCCACCCCCCCCCACATCCAAGCTTAATGCCCGTAGAACAGAAATACCACCCCCACCCACCATACGTAAAACCCTGCTAAACCACACTCTCACTGGTTCCAACCGTTCACAAAAATATACTGCATGGAAAACAGTGTCAATACCCCCACACTCACAACATTCCCGTCCCTCCTGCACACGCCTATTACCTAATACCTCCCCCGACGGTAATATATTATGGAGAAATTTAAACATTACCTCCCGCACCACAGCCTTCAATCGCAACCCTTGCAGGCGCCCCCATATATCACCCATGCACACATCGGATACAAACCCACAACCCTAGCAACTACCTCCCCACCACCCACCCGAGCCAGTGTTCCTATCTTAACCCCGCAGGGTTCCCTTGCATAACACAACAACCTCAACATTCCCTCACACACCTGAACATCCCTACCCCTCGCCCAACGTACCAAGTCCCTTCTCACCCATGCCAAACCTGTACCTGTGATTCTGCCCTCCCTCAAATAACTATGCTTAACGTACATACCCAACAACCTTAGATGCAGCGCCATTAACCCCAGCCCTCCCTGGCGTGCCGGTAAACACACAACATCTCTCGACAACCAATCACAACCCGAACCCCAAATATAGTGATACACACGCTTCAACAGAAGCTTCTCATCACATGTTTCCAAGGGATATATACCTGCCCCCATGCCATAGCTTATTATACAGTTTCACATTCACCACAATAGCACGCTGGAGCAGCGTCAAACCTCCTTGTACGCAAACCCGCTAATCTACCCAAAACCCTATCTACAGTTCTTTCGAATTCACCTTCCGTGCCTCCAGGATATTTCCATGTGAACAACCCCACATACCTTAAGTCTACTTACCAGGGACCAACCTTCACCCTGTTCGTATACCCCACCCACACCATCCCCCCCTCAATAACATCGACTTGTCTCTATTAAGCGTCATCCCTGTTGCCATGCCAAAACTCTCCACCAACTCACTAACCCTAGGTAAATTTCAGCCCTTCTAAATAGCACTGTGGTGTCTTTCAACAATCCAACGATCCCCGGTTCACAGACACCCCATCCCACACCATCCCTTCCCGTACGCCCCAAACGCACAGCCCTATAGAAGGGTCCTGGAGAAATGCAAAGAGAAGCTGCAACACAGGGCACCCCTGCCTTAAGCCCCTTTCCATCCTAACAGGTTGACCTAATCTATCATTCACTTGTACCCTAACCGTTCCTTCTCATAAACACCTTAGTCCAACTGACGATTTCCCTCCCAAACCCCTGCCATTGCATAAACTTCCACAACGCCTCACGCCCCACACAGTCATACGCTGCATGCCAATCTAATGCTAAAACCCACCCTTGATGTTTCCCCACTTTCATCTATAAACCTAGTATAATTTCCCCTCCCCCAAAACACATCGAACGCCCCGGCACTCCATATTGACCTCGTCCAAAACACTTGCAAGAACACCTTTTTAACCTATTTCCCAACACTTTAGCAAAAAATCTTGTAATCGCCCCACATTAAGGTGATTGAACGGTAGTCATGCAACATTCACAAAGACTTTTTTTTAGGGACCATGACCACTACACCCGTTCTCTGCTGTTCCCCCAACCCACCCTGGTTTTCATGGCATTAAATAACTCTACTAAAAATTCATGCAAACCTCCCAGTTTTCCCTATAAAAATCACAAGGGATGCCATCAATACCAGGCGATTTACCCATGCTCATCCCCTCCATGCTACCCAAATCCCCTCCTCACATATGGGCCCCCACCCAAACTCAATCGTTTTTATCACTAGATTACTTTTTTACCCATTCGCCCATTGTCCCCTAACGCCCCCAAAATTTAAACCCCCCAACTTTTCCATTTCTTTCGTACCACGCACCCCACAAAACAACCCATACCCCTGTAGAAAAAGCCCCTCCCCCTGACGATACCCCCGCCAATTGTCCTTACCAGCAAACTCATCCCTTGTTCCCAGACGTGTCCCTCTCCCCGCAAGGGACTTTGGGCCAAAGGACGGCCCCCCATAAGACCTCATAAAGGGCCCCCCTGCAACCCTTGCAGCTAAAAAATTGCGATTTTGAATACCCAATCCTTTTTTCAAACCCCAATCTCCCCATGGATAGCACCCCCCCCCCTTATACATTCTTGTAATTGACCCCAAGGTAATTTAAAAAACCCCATTTTAAAAACTGCCTTCTTCCTTTCCTCTTTCTGAAAAAACCCCTCACCTTTCCTTCCCGACCGAGCCCACCCCCCAATGAATAACCCCCCCCCCTCCATCAGCCCACCCCCCTTTTCCGCGTCGCAAAAATTCCCCCCCTCCCTGTTTTCAATAACCCCAACATTATCTTCCAAAAACCCTCCGAAACCTTTCGGCAAACCCCCCCCAATTTAAATCCCCCAAACCCCCACGATGAAGAGAAGCTTCATTTAACGCACACACATGCTCACCCTCCCCCCCCCGATACAAAAATTTTCAACCTCGCCGATAAACACGTTAATAACGTATGCGTCACCGTCACCCCCCCCTCCACATCCACACATTCACTCCTCTCAACAATCCCCTAAAAAACCCCCAAAAAAAAACCCCCCCCTAGGCTCTACTCCTTTTGTCGGAAAAACCCGTTCAATCCCCCCTATAATTGAATACCCCCCAGGATTGAAATGATAGACAAGGACTCCCCAAAGAATTTTTTAACAGCCCCATCCCCCTTTGCCGGCCCCCACACCCAATGAAAACCCCGCCCAACCCCCCCCAAAACCCCCGCCCTAACCACCCCCCCCCTCCTCCCCCAACCACACCTATGCAAAAGAAACGGGTGGGTTCCTTAATTAATAGCGCCACACCCCCTTTCAGTGGTAGAGCAACCCTGTACACCAAAATCCGGTAATTGACAATTCACCAAAATTTATAATTTGCCCCGCAAGAAAACAAGGTCTGGATATATCTCCCCAAATAACCCCCCAGAACTTTACATTTGCCCACTGCCTTCACCCCATTAACATTTAGAGTAAGACACCTGAAGGCCGTAATGAGGGCTTTCCCTTAGACACCCTAACACACTTAGAACCCTGGCGAGAAACCCCACCCCGCCCCCCACACTTCCCATCACCTTCACCTTGCTCACGCTCTACATTCTTTAAACCACCTTTCTCTCTAGGCATTGAATCATGCCAGGTTTTCTTCCCCGTCCTTTGCCCAGGCGTCAAAACATCCTCACTATCAGAAATGACAGCCGTCCTCTTGCGAGAGCCACGCTTCTCACGCTTCTCCTCCTCCTGGGCATCTTCCTTGTGGACCTCCACTGCCACACTCTGGACCCGCCCCTCATCACTCACAACCTTCTCATTGAGGCCACCCACCTCAGCCTCTACATTCACATCATCCAAGCCAGCGTTGACCGAAACATCCAGTAAGCCGTCCAGGGCCTCCTGAATTGTAGCTTCCAAAACATGGTGTGCAATTGCAGACTCCTCACCACTCTTCGCCGACACCAAGCCTACGTCCTCATCGAGTCCAGTGAGTGTCATACACTCAGGCGACGACGCCTCCTCCCTCTCCACCTCCACACTCCACGCCTCCCGTGACAAAGGCTTACGTTGCGTTGCCGTTGCATACGTCATTTGGTCCGTAGTACCATCAGATCCCGCCTCAGCTTCAGGTTTCCCACGTCTCGTTGGACAAGTCGGCGCTATGTGGTCGTACGCCCAACACACGGCACGTACGCCTCTGACCTGAGTATGTTACTTACACCTGAGTCCGGAAGTCCTCCATTCCCACATAAGATGGAATAGGATGCCTTAGGGACATTTTCAGGGAAAACGTCCCTTCAGGGAAGCCAACTAGTGGCCCATCTCGCCAACGTCCCAATGTCGCCATGTGGATCGTCCCATATCGTCCAAACACCTGCCGTAAATCACTTTCATCCGCCTCGAAAGGTACATTACGCACCTTGACCCAGGTGTAGAATCTTGAAACGTCATGAAGACGGACACTAACGCCAGGGGTAACCGTCTTAACCACGTCCTGATACTTGGCCACCATGTTGTCATATGTACTGCTCAGTCGGAACTTGACGAAAATGCGTGCTACACCATTCAGTGAGACTCCATAAAGATCTTCATTAGCGATACCGTACGTATCCCACAATATCGCCGTCAGCAACATGTTGGTGTTCTGGGCAGTAAGCACACCCCTCACTAATTCCAAACAGATAGTGTTCACGCGTCTGCGGCCACTCTCCGCCATGATGAAAAAAAAAAAAAAAAAAAAAAAAACTGTCACCTGCCACCAGGGGTCAGAGCGCAGTTCCAAGTACGTCCTCTCTACTCAAGAGTTGAGCGACGAATAGAAAAACTGCACAGCAAGCCAAATGATTCGGGAGCTACTGCGCAGCCTGTCCGCACGGCCCAATAGCGATGCGAACAATGAGAGAGACGATTTGTCAGATGCCGTCAAATTACAGTATTTACGTTCACAGCTCAAGGGTAAAACCTTGGACTTGGTCTGGCTTTACCAAACCACTGTCACTAATTACCAACATGCCAAAGACATGTTTGGCAACACAGAGGAGATAAAGGTAGCTATACTTTATTGGTTGTTGGATCTAGAGGCTTGTTGCCATGACCATCAGAGCCTAGAAAAGTTCCAAATCGAAGTTATGAGTTTGACAAATAGTCTTAAAGATTTACATGATTGGGGTACGTCAGAATGGTTCATCAGTCAGGTGATTCAAAGGAAACTGGCTGGCACTACAGTGCATGAGTTGCACTTAAAATATCGGATGAACAGGATCACGATACAACAAATTGTTGAGAGGTTGGGAGATCTCATTTCTCATTTGAGTATAGGTGTGAGAGAAGAGTCACCACCATCACCACATAAAAACACAGTCAAAGATATCAAAGATTCACAGAGATCAGTCTAAAGCTCATACGACTAACATTGGAGTTTACTATGGTAAAGAGGTGTCTGTGGCATGCAAAGAGAATGTAACCTTTATTCGGCTCATGTACACACCCTCATTTACAGGCTATCTCCCCCAACCAGCGAACCAGGTGACTAAGAGTTGACGATGGGGCCCCGTCGTTCAACTAGTGACCAGGTTCCAGCCAATAATAAGATGGTTTTTGGCAATCGCAGAGTTATGTGGGTACCACTCTCCTGTCTGCCCTTGTCATTCCCATTCTAGAGCTGATTGAAGCACGGTCTGCTATCTTGTGGCTTCTATTCTGCCTTGCTTACCTTGGAGTGCACTATACTTATCACTGTACATAGTGTACGTATTGCTGGTGAGGGATAATATAAGTCAAAATTTTTCTGCTGTGTTTATTTTGCTCCCTTTATACCCAGGAAAACAGGCCATTTGGACTCCTGGGTTGTAATATGGGTAGACTGTCCGAGAGCTGGAGCTGGACTTAGAGAAACGGTTGTGCTTAGGGTGAAGCTCATAGCAGGAACATTGTGCAGCTTGCTGTCTGGCTTTGCATTAGCTTTGCCAACGCTTTACAAATTTTGCGTGTCAGTTGCTTTGTTATGGTCAGCCTTGCTATTGTGTGATCGTTCAACAGCTCGCTACCATTCCCTGCTCAGACGCTGTGCTGAGCGGTCGTCAGCTGTCTCTCCTCAGTCCCGACACCTGGTGGAGGAGCTTTGAGACGACAACAACAATGGCGACGGGTTATCGAAGAAGAGTTAATACTGTGTGTATTGACCTTATAAAGGGCACGATCCCCAGCTCATCGATTAATGTGTTGGTGCCGATGATCTTCTGCGATGTATATGGCATCCAGCGTGAATCCCTGTGTGGCGTTGCCTTAAATGGACTATCACGGATATTCGTCAAGTTTTGCGATACCAAGACCTACGAGCAGATTGTCAACCAGTATCAGGATGTTAGCAAGCAAGTAACCCCAGCAGTCACAGTTAAGTTGCACGACGTTTCACATTACTATACATGGGTACGTGTGCGAAACATGCCTTTTGAGGCTAACGAAGTTGACATACGTGACGCCTTCAAATGCTATGGGACGATCCACCAGGTTACTATGTGTCGGTGGTCTGATGGCCGCTTTGCTGTTTACAGGAAGGGTCGTTTACGTTTAAAAATGTCCCTGCGCCAACCAATACCTTCGTACATAAACCTAGAGGAGTTCCGTACCCAGGTGTACGTTACGTATCCTGGTCAGAGACGAACTTGTCGCCTTTGCGGAGCATTGGACCACATTGCTGCACAATGCGTCAAGCGCCAGCCGCCCTCAGGAAGTGGTTCATCGTCTGGATGGTGAGGCTCCTCGACGGAATTTGGCAGATGAAGTAATCGAGGACTTACCGCGCCTGAAATCGTGGAGTGATGAGGTGGATCGGGCCATGCCCGTGGAGTCATCCTGCGTGACTCTACCTGGTACGGTCAACCACGATGTGGTAGAATATGGTGGACGTGAGAGCCCTCAAGCAAGAGAGGATGCTGACATGGACGCTAACATTGTATCGACATTGAGCGACCTTTTAGCTTCGCAGGAGTATGATTCTGTGCCGTGTGTGCCTGCGTTGGAGTGTTCAGATGAGGAGAGACCACAGTTAAAGGACGTCGATCAGTTAATTAACGTGAGTGAGGTAGAAGGTCCGAGAGTTCATACTGTTGCGGTAGAAGTTCACAAGGAGAACATTACAGGTCCTGATAAAGTTGAGGATGCTGTTTCTAGGAGGCGTGCGGCTACCCCGCCCGACTCCGACGATGTCTTGACCCCTGGACAGCGCTCAGGGAAGAAGACGTGGTCGGAAGTCACGGGTGGGGCGTCGCGTGGTTCCAGGACAGCGAGTAATATAACAAAGAATGTACAAGGTAAAGGTGGCGCCTTTGGCGTTAGTCAACATAAAGGGAAAAGGGGTGGGTGGTCCCTCGAGGAAAGCCACCGTTAGCAAAGTTAGGTGTATAACCAAAATGTTAATGGTATGAAAAATAACAGAAGGCAAGTGCAGGTACATGAGTGGTTGCATCGCTTGCAGTAGATGTATGTTTCGTGCAAGAACATAACCATAAAGTTGGAAGTTCGTTTGCGATAGATGGTTATGATGTTTATATGGCTCACTCGAGTCGTTTGAAAGGTGGTGTGGCTGTGTTGATAAAAGCGACCAGCCCGTTCGTGATGAAACATTGGGAGGAAGGGGGGGGGAGGTCGCGTGGTACGGTCATAGGTGAGTGGGGTACTCAACGGGTGGGTTTTGTAGGAGTATATGGGCCAGCTGAACATGATGTTAATATTAAAAATACTTTTGTTAACGACGTTCTTGTGTACTATTTGAGATCTCTGCCTGATATAACAGTAGTTGGTGGCGACTGGAACTGTGTGGTGCGCCGTAAAGA
Organism: Cherax quadricarinatus; assembly: GCF_026875155.1. Taxonomy (NCBI): domain Eukaryota; kingdom Metazoa; phylum Arthropoda; class Malacostraca; order Decapoda; family Parastacidae; genus Cherax; species Cherax quadricarinatus. The sequence continues at coordinate 28,850,166 of NC_069457.1, forward strand.
CGTAGAACCGAGGGGAGCGGGTTATTGTTCGATTTTTTGGGTGATTTGTTGTCTGGGCTGGGGTTGGTGGATGTAAGTGGAAGCAGTGACTTAGGATTGAGCACACTTTCGTGCGTAAGGACTATGCTGCGCGCTTAGACAGGGTATATGTGTCTCGGCGCGTAGTTGTAACCAAAGTGCGTGTGTTAGATGTGTATTTCTCCGACCATCGCGGTGTTCTCGTAGAGCTCGACTGGGAGAGGTCTCCCGACTCGTTTTAAAGGATATTGGAAGTTAAATACTCGTTTACTTCAAAGTGATGAAGATAAGACACTCTTCACGCACTTATGGACGTCTATGGGAGTAGATCCTTGGAAGGTAGTGATTTAGTGCGACAATGGGACGAGGTTATGAAGCCTCGCATTAAGGATTTTTATGTACATCGGGGTAAGGAGGCCTCTCGATTGGAGTATGGATTTTTGAGGTACCTGGAGGGTTCTTTACAGCACTGTTATGCGCAAGGGGAGTATCTGGAATTTACCCTGTGGACGAGATTGACAATCTAAAAGATCACATCCAGAAGCTGAAAAATACGGTTTTTGATGGGGCGCGTATTTCGAGTGGAGCTGAGGAGGCTGTGTGGGGTGATAAGCTTGTGTCTTACGTAGTCAGACACAAAGGAAGGCGACCGAAATCGTGAGTTTAGTGGTTCAGGATGGCGTTGAAGGGTATAGTGAGGGTCAGGTTGTAACAACAACTGAAGGAATAAGCTATTACGTTGATAAATGGTTTAATATCAAAATGCTAAATAAAGAAGTAAGCGTGGATGCAATACGGGAATTGGGGCAGAATGTACGATGTGAGTTGAATGATAATGATTGCTTTCTCATGGGTGGGCCTATAACTGAAGCTGAGGTGTGGGAGGCTTTGCAGGGAATGTGCAAGGGTAAGGCGCCAGGTATTGATGGCATTCCATGTGAATTTTATATTCAACATTGGGAGGTCATACGGACTTTTCTGGTACGTTTACTCAATGCGATGAAGGAGGGGGGTCGTTTAGGTATGTCTCAGAGTACGGCGGTTTTGGTGTTAGTTAAAAAATGTGACATACCCGTATCACTCAAGGATTACCGACCAATATCACTAATGTGTAGTGATTATAAATTATATGCAAAAATTTTAATGAATAGGATTAAGAAAGTGTTTGACAAGGTAATACATAAGGGTCAGTTAGGCGTGCCAGGTAGGACAATGTATGATGGTCATGGGCATATCAGGGAGTTTGTCGAGAATGCGGAACGAGGGGCGGGGGTGGTGTTTTGGCTTTAGACTGGCAAGCTGCTTTTGATAGTGTAGAAAGGGATGTGCTGTGGAGTTTATGAGATGGCAGGGGTTTGGTAATGAGATCATCATGTGGGCCGCTCTTTGTATAATGGTGCTGGGTTTAGAGTACAAATTAATGGGAAGTTAGGAGGACTTAGTCAAATTGAATAGAGGCATTCGACAGGGATGCCCTATGTCTCAAATGCTCTTTGCTTGCATGCAGGACCCTTTTTATTGGACAGTTTGTGGGCGGGGTGTAGATTCGTCGTGGGGTTCGAGTAGTGATCGACCTGCCATAGTAGGTTATGTAGATGATACAACTGTCCTAGTACGTACGAGGGAGCAGTTGAGTTGTGTAGGAAGATTTGTAGATATATTTTGTAGAGCAACAGGAATGCGAGTTAATAAAGAAAAATCAAAGATATGAAGTTGGGAGATTGGGCGAGAGAGGAGGTAGGTATAGAGACGTGGACGGTGGTTGACTGTGTTAACATATGTGGTATACAGTATATGAGAGAGGTTGATGAGACGAGGGCGTGTAATTCGGGGAGGGTGGTAAATAATGTTTTGAGGCGTTTAAATAGTCTAAGCCACGACATTTAACCCTACACCAGCGAGCGATAGTAATTAATGTTCTTCTTTATTAGTAAAGTTTGGCACGTTGCTGCGCTGTATCCACTAATAAAGGGGGATATCAAACATCTTTTAAATAGAGTTTATAGATTTTCTGTGGGGGTTCAGGGTGCGACTGGCTCACAAGAGCGGGTGGTAGAGACACCAATGCGTCAAGGAGGGTTAGGGTCTTGTTCCTTTAAAAGACCGAGTCATTGCTTGTTACAATGAAACGTCGTTTTCTCCGACTGGGTGGCAGGCATGGTGGTTTAACAGAAATGTATCGTGACCTGCGCAGGTGGTGGAGACGGGCAGATGTAATCAAGTGCGATTACGATGCTACGTGTGTTACTGGCATGCGAGACGTGCGGAGCGTTAAATTGAGTACTTTGGAAAGAGTGGGTATGGTGAAAGTTGAGGTGAGAGTTCAAGGATGTCCCCATGTATGCGTGGTGTGATATATGGAAGCGAGTTCATCATTACATCTCCTTCCTCGAGTACGCGAAGTGGTTTTTAAATTTTTGCACGGGATTCTGCCGTCCAAGGTGGTGTTGTCTAATAGGCGTGTAGAGGAGGACCGGAGTTGTTCAGTGTGCGGGGAGGACGAATCAGCGTTTCACGTTGTGTATTTCTGTGAAAATTTAGGTATAGTACGTGCGTGGTTAAGCAGGGTTTTACGAATGGTAGGGGGGGGAGGTTTGTCTGTAATTAGGGCGTTGAGTTTTGATGTGGGTGGGGTCGACATCTGTGTACAACGTGCAGTGTCGTATGTCGTAGCCGATTATATATATGTGTCATGGGCTATGAGACATGTTGAAGGTAATAGCAGAATCCAGGTTTTAGCGGGAACAATTCTTAGAACTAAGTGTCGAAATCAGTTAGTATATGAGGGGAGATGGGAGGAAGATTTCCGTCTGCATACAGAGCGTTAGAGTTTAAAGGATTTGAGATAATTTGTGTTTGTTCAGTGGGTAATCTTACGGGCTGGTCAGCTGCGTTTAATTGTATGTATGTCTCTAATGTTGTATATATGTCTCCAATGTTGTATGTATGTCTCCAATGTGATGCCCTTTTTATTCTTGTATACCAATCATTGGTATTTGTATAGACGTGTTTTCCTATTACATGTAATATATGATATTGCATGTAATTGGATGTTTTCGTCGTCGATCCATTAATACCTATGTCTATGTTGACGTGTATGAGTGTGCTTGTGTGTGTGTGTTATTGTGTGTGTTGTGTTTTTAACATGTTATTATGCAGTCTATATACTTACCCATGTGTGCTTGCCATTTGTATATACACCAAGTTAGACAAGTTCTTTAATAATGTATAATGTGTTGTGTCTGAGTATAAAAACCATCGTCAATACTTTGTGTGTAGGTGTATTACCATTATATTGTACAGCATCGTTTGTCGTGTGATTATGATGTGGACGGATCTTGTTAATGTAATTTGACTATAGGAAATACTTTCTAACCAATGTTAGAAATCAAACTGTTCTATATTTACATAATGTACTTATTGCACTTGCAGTTTGTTTTGTAAGCCGTGAGGCAGTTATATCCTTTACCATTACAAGTTTAGGGAACAGATGTATCATTGTGTTTATGCTTCATATTCTTACGTGTCGTAAGATTCATGCTTTTGGATATGCATTATAGATGTGTTAGGGTTAACTTAATTTATTGTGCTCTCTTGTGGGTCTGATTTTATGTTGTACTTTTCAGATAGGGGGGGGTTCTGTATAGGGAAGGGGGGGGGTTCTGTCTAGGGAAGGGGGGTTTTAGTTTGCAGGGCTACGGTATGTAACATACTGTGCCCTTTGAGTTTGTACCTTATGACGTTCAGTCATAGTACAGAATATCTTGTTTTACTTTTGTTGTCGTTAGTACGGAAGTATGTATCAATTCTCTCCTTACTTTGGTTACTGTTGGTGTTTTCATTAGATAATTTTTGTTACATGATGTATAATTATATCTGTATGTGGTATTATATGGCCATGGAAAGTTTTATTACATTTGTTGGCAGATAAAGCCTGTTTGTTATTTTTTATGTGCTGTGATGTACTTTTAAATAAAATAAAATGCATTGGGGATGAGGGACAGTTTGTGTTAGCACAAAGTTAAATGTCTGTGTGCTTTGTTAATGAATTTATAATTCTGTGTAAGACCTGATAATGTGTTCTTTTATCTATTTAATGTATTGTATTGTTTTAAATAAAATATAAAAAAAAAAAACAGCTCGCTACTAGCTTGTTCAGTGTGCTCGCTTCGCTACGGTCAATCTTGTAGAACAGTATGTAGCTTGCTCTCTGGCATTGCTTTACAAATTTGCGTGTCAGTTGCAGTCAGTTGCAGTCAACTTTGCTATTGCGTGTCCACCTTGTATGCGTATTCTGCAGTCGTATTGTGCATAGCTAAGCATGTTCTGCAAATTAACGTGTTACATTGGGGTATTCTGCAATCGTACTGTGCATAGCGAATAACTTATGCCACCTAGACGAGTCAGACATCTGGTGTTGGCATATACTTTGTATAACCTACCTAAATTGTCCCTATAGCGTTGTTGGCAAATTGCTCGTTCCATTGGCATTAAATATAAACGCACGCTCACAGCTGCGCAACTGCATTCACTGATTGCCGACAAACTTCGGGAAGAAGAGATGGCAACATCAGACTCCTTCCTCTACAGGAGCTAGGGCAAAAACTACTATGTTCTCGCAGGAGGAAGATGATACACAAACGGAGCAAAATGGTCAGTCTAGTGCAGCAGGGTTGTCTCGAGGTGAATCAGCGTCCGTTGGCACTTGAGCTGGCAAAAATCAATCTTGAGCAGACTAGGGAACAGAGAGCATTCGCAAGAGAAGAATTTGATAAGGAAAGAGAAAGGAGGCAGTTTTTGCATTCTGTAAATGATTTTAGTTTAAAGAAAGCAGTACAGTTTGTTCCCTGCTTCAATGAGGCCGAACCAGAACAATTTTTCGAAAGCTTCGAAAATCAGGCTCGAGCCTTGAGGTGCGCTGGAACAGCAGTGGCATCGTTAGTTCATACAGCATTGTTTGGTAAGGCACAGGAATTTACGTCAGTGTTAAATGACACTGATTTTTCTGAAGACCACAGTGTTGGGAGCATATACATGTATCCCAGCTAAGTATCGTAAGCTTTTTAAACTAAGCAGGCGGCAGCTTGGTCAATCCCTGGTGGATTTTCTGAGACAGCAAACCAAAGCTTTTACCACTTGGTATAAAGCAAGTGGTGTCACCTCCTTTGAGGAGCTGGTACAACTTATTCTGATTGACAACCCGCTGGAGTCTGTGGGACCAGAGGTTCGAGTCTTTCTGCAGGATCGTGACTTAACTACTGCATTGGAGGCAGCCAGGTTGGCTGATACCTTCGAAACTAACTGCTCCTTGTCCGAGCTGTCCCGTCTCTTTTCAACAGCCTGGCATGAGCAGAGATTGTCAACCTTGGAGAATGAAGTGCCAGCCGAAGGGAGAACATCTACATCAGCCAACTAAGTCACCTGGTGAGCCACGCTTCTCAACTTATGGTCCACCTGCTGAGAGACAAAATACTCAACATGGTGCATCTCGACAACAGTATCCAGAGAGACACCAGCCAGAGCAACACCAGTTGCAATGTCCGCAGGGAGTAAAGGGCAAGCCTGTCGTCTGCTTCCTCTGTAACAAAGTAGGTCATATCCGTCCCAACTGCCCCCACAAGCCCCAACCCATCGGGAAAATCTCTAATATCCCTAGTAACATGTCCCCGAGAGAAGTAGAAAAAGGGATGGCCCCTTTTTATTGTAAGAGTCTTATTTCCCTTCAGGAAAACTCAAACAACTGAAGTTAAAACCTTTAGAGATACTGGAGCATATTGCTCACTTATAAAAGAAGGAATATTACCCCATTCAAAGAACACTTCCTTGAATTCCTCTGTTTCATTGGAAGCATTTGGAGCTATATATTCTGTCCCTTTGCATAAAATTTATGTACAGTGCAAATATTACACTGGGTACTTGACTGTGGGTGTCTCCAAGGGATTCCCCATGAAAGATGGCATGTCATTACTGGGTAATAACATTACTACTGTTAGTGTGTGTCCTAAACCTATAATGATTAATTCTTCTCCGGTGCTGGCCATAACTCAGGCAACATCCCAAGGGTTGTCTGGCGAGAATGTTGACCTATCCTTGGACGACTCCGATCTCGGAATAGCCACTTTGTTTTATGAGGAAAACTGGCCAGAGCCTCGTAGATCAGGTGGACAGACCCCTATCAAGCCTTCCTATTCCCAGGTTGCAGGATTGCCAGATATATCTGTTTCCATGCCCGAGGGACTGTCCTTCCGGGAGGAACAACGAAAGGACCCTTCTTTAAAATTCACTTTTCAGGCAGCCATGGGTAAATCCTTTTTGGATCATCCGGTCAAGCATGAACTTAAAAACGATTATTTGATCTGCACTGAGACTGGTAAGGAGATAGAGGGCCGGCAATTGTCTGATAGGTTAGTGGTTCCAACAAAGTTTAGACCTCAAATATTGAATATAGCTCATAGTACTTCATTAGGAGGTCACTTAGGAATTACTAAAACTTTGTAAAGAATCGCAAAAAAATTTTATTGGCCAAAATTAAAGCAAGATTTGAAGAATCATATTAGGTGTTGCCGAGAATGTCAGCAAGTAGGGAAACCTGGACATTCCATTAAACCTGCACCTCTCCAACCTATACCTGCTGATGGAGAACCTTTTGCAGATTTAATTAGATTGTGTAGGTCCACTTCCTAGGTCAAAGGCGGGAAATCAGTATTTATTTACGATTATGGATAAAGTAACCAGATATCCTGAAGCAATTCCCATGTGCAGTATTAATACTAAAGCTATTCTAAAAGCTTTAACCAAATTTATTTCTTGTTTTGGCATTCCTAAAACTATTCAAAGTGATCAAGGTACTAACTTCACTGCCAAAGCATTTAGGGAAGCATTAACTAGGTTAGGGATAATCCACAATTTATCCACTGCCTATCATCCTCAGTCCCAAGGCGCCTTGGAGAGATTCTATCAGACGTTAAAAACCATGATGAGAACTTCTTGCATGCATTTTCCTACAGACTGTTGCTGTCCTCAGTACGAGAAACGGTGCAAGAGTCTACAGGGTATAGTCCGTTTGAGCTGATCTTTGGGCACAATGTACGAGGTCCTCTTCGAGTGCTCAAAGAAGGATGGATGGGAGACGACTTTAGCTCAACACTCTACAACCCGTCTTCAAGGTTGCAGGTGGCACGTCAGTTAGCCAAGGCTAACCTAAAGACAGCTCAAAGTAAGATGAAACAGAGGTATGACAGAAGTGCACAATTCTGCTCCTTCCATCCAGGAGACAGAATGTTGGTGCAGGAACCTATACCTGGCCACACCTTGAAAGCTAGATTTATGGGACCTATGCAAATTGTAAGTAGATTATCTAATGTAAATTATGTGGTAGCTTCCATTGATAAGACTTCAAAAACCAAAATTTACCACATCAATCAATTAAAATCTTTTCATACACCAGATAAAGTCCCAGTAATGACTCTGTCCTCTACCTCTGAGGACGACTCTGATTCTTTGCACTCTATCTCTGAAATTAATATTAAACTTTCAAATTCTGTCCTCCTTAAGGATCCTAGCCCTTTAATGGAGGGACTATCTGAAATGCAAGCAACAAGTTTAACTGAGTTTCTACAATCATATACTAATATTTTTTCGGATGTGCCGAAAAAATGTACATTAGGTTATCATGATGTAGATGTGGGAAACTCTAAACCAATTAAACTCTCCCCCTACAGAGCTAATCCTGAAAAGCAGAGGCTACTTCAGCAGGAAGTAGAATTTCTGCAAGAGCATGGTTTAGTGGAAGAGTCATCGAGTCCATGGGCTTCGCCGTGCATCCTTGTTAAGAAGGCTGATAAGGGGGCTTCGTATGTGTACAGACTACCGAAAGGTGAATGAGGTCACAATCACAGATGCTTACCCTCTTCCTCGTCTGGATGATGTAATTGACTTTGTGGGTAAGGCTACTTTTGTGTCCAAGTTAGATCTCCTTAAAGGTTACTATCAGGTGCCTTTGACGGATAAGGCAAAGGAAATCTCTGCCTTCGTAATTCCAGGAGGTCATTATCAATACACAGTTACCCCCTTCGGAATGAAAAACTTCCCCTCTTCATTCCAGAAACTTATCCATAAGGCTATTAGAGGACTTGAAGGCACGGCAGCATACCTAAATGATGTTGTGGTGTCTGATACTTGGATCAACACCTACTTAGACTTAAGGCTCTTTTTGAGACCTTTCAGAGTTTCCATTTTAACAGTTAATTTATCTAATCTTCCTTTGGCCAGGCCACTGTCATTTTTAGCATGAAGTCGGTAGTGTAAAGTTGCTCTAAACTTGCTAAAATTTCTTGCTATTAAAGATTATTCCAGTTCCTCATGATAGGAAATCTCTTCAACGTTCCTAGGCATTGATAGGATTTTTACAGAAGATTCTGTAAGAATTTCTCAGTATTGTAGCCCCGCTTAGCTCTCTTACCCAGTCACAAGTTCCCTTTAATTGGAGCCCGATTGTCAAAAATTTTTTGACAAAGAAAAATATTATTGTGTATCACAAATTCTTTTGTCTTCCAGACTTCTCCCAAACCTTTTTTCATTACAGGTTGATGCGTGTGAGTCTGGGTTGGGGCAGTACATTACAAAACGAGATGAAGGAGTTGTAGCCTGTAGCTTATTATTGTAAGTTCCAGCCAATCAGAGGGCTTACTCTCCATTGAAAAAGAAGCCTCGCGCGGTACTGGCTTTGGGCATTTCGATGTTTATGTGGGCCAGACAATCGCAGCGTGGTCACCATCTACAGTGATCACATCTCTCGTATATCTCCAAGCCATGAAGAACCTCAACACAAGGGCTCATGCGTTGGGCTATTGCGCTTGCAAACCTATTCCCATCGAATTAAATATATTGCGGCAAAGAAATGTTGGCAGACTCTTTATCTAGTGTCTAATACCATTATTTTACTTAGGTTAGGATGTTAAGTTACTAGTGGAAACCCATTTCACGCTCTTTTTTTTCCCCTGTGTGGGGTTTTTTTTTTAGTGAGGGTGAAGCGGGCTACCGTCCGCCTGTATCTTGGACCTATGCTAGCCCGACTGACTGCTGTCTCACGAGAAAAGCTGAGCTCTATCTAAGAGCTGGATGGTGGAGAGGAAAGGCGGTCCCATTATTTTGTGCCATGGCGGCACCATTACCACTGGGAGGTGGCAGCCTAATCCTGAGCCTTCTCGGGGTGGGAGTGTGGCATGCAAAGAGTACATAACCTTTATTCGGCGCATGTACACACCCTCATTTACAGGCTTTCTCCCTCAACAAGCAAACCAGGTGACTAGAGTTGATGATGGGGCCCCGTTGTTCAACTAGAGACCAGGTTCCAGCTAATAATAAGATGGTTTTTGGCAATCGCAGAGGTTATGTGGGTACCACTCTCCTGTCTGCTCTTGTCATTCCCATTTTAGAGCTGGTTGAAGCACAGTCTGCTTTCTTGTGGCTTCTATTCTGCCTTGCTTACTCTGGAGTGCACTATACTTATCACTGTACATAGTGTACATATTGCTGGTGAAGGATAATGTAAGTCAAAACTTTTCTGCTGTGTTTATTTTGGTCCCTTTACACCCAGGATAACAGGCCATCTGGACTCCTGGGTTGTAATAGTGTCTAAGGCAAGAACATCTAAGCAGAACCTCAGAGGCACTCATGCCAGAATTTGCGTGTTCTGCGAAGGCGAACACGCTAGCATGAGTTGCACGGAGTATAACAAACACTGAGCAGCAGGCAACAGAGACTAAGGAAGTGAGACTCTGCTTCAAATGTTGTGGGGAAAACACTTTGCCAGAGACTGTTGACACCAGCTCAGTGAGTGTCGAGGTCTGCTGCAAGGTAAGCACCATACTGCACTATTCTCCCAATTATTTAAAGGGACCCAGGTCTAGTGGAATATCCTCAAGTAGAGATAGACAGTGAGTCTGAGCCTGAAATGGTCCCTTTACCTTGACTATACTTAGAAGAATTTCGAGAGGCTTAACTAATCTCTTAGCCTGGCCATGGGCCAGGCTCGTCTGGTGCTCGCCTGTCAACCAGTGTTTGCTTCTGGAAGCCGCTGCCCCACATATCCATCACAGCTGGTTGATCTGGCACTGTGGCATGCAAAGAGTAGTAAACCGTTATCAGCATTGTACACACTCATTTACAGGTATCTCCCCCAACCAGCAAACCAGGTTGCTTAAGAGTGATGTGGGGGCCCGTTCGTTCAACTAGTGACCAGGTTCTAGCCAAGAAGAAGATGGTTTTGGAATCGCAGAGGTTATGTGGGTACCACTCTCCTGTCTGCCCTTGTCATTCCCATTCTAGAGTGGTTTTGAAGCACGGTTGCTATCTTGTGGCTTCTATTTCTGCTTTGCTTACCGTGGATAAGTTTGCACTATACTTATCACAGTACATGTGATACATATTGCTGTTCTAAACTGGTGAAGGATAACTAAGTCTAACTTTTTCTACTGTGTTTATTTGCTCCCATTACACCCGGGGTAACAGGCATTGGAAATCATGGGTTGTAATATGGGTAGCTGTCGAGAGCTGGAGTGCGAATTAGAGAAGAAACGGCTTGTGGAGTTTCGGGTGAAGCTCCGTAGCAGGAACATTGTGGCAGCTTGCCTGTCTGCATTGCTTTACAAATTTGGTTGTCAGTTGCTTTATGATCAGCCTTGCTATTGATGTGATGCGTTCAAAACAGCTCGCTATGCTTGTTCGGTGTGCTCGTTCGCTACGGTTCAATCTTCTAGAACAGTGTAGCATGTATGGCATTGCTTTTACAAATTTTGCGTGTTCAGTGTTACTAGCCTGTTCGGTGTGGAGACTTTTGCAGGTCGGCTTTGCTTGTATGTGTATTCTGCAATCGTACTGGCAACTAAGCGTTGTTCTGCAAATTAACGTGTTACGGTTGGGGTACTCAGCAATCGTACTGTGCATAGCGAATATCTTATGCCTCCTAGACGAGTCAGAGTCTGGTTGTCGGCATTACTTTGAATAACTACCTAAATTGTCCCTACAGCGTTGTTGGCCAAATTACTCGTTCATTGCATTAAATAACAAACGCACTCTCACAGCTGCCGCAAACTGCGTTCACTGATTGCTGACAAAACTTATAGAAGAAGCGATGGCACATCAGGACTCCTCCCTCTACAGGATCTTAGGGCAAAAAACTCCTATGTTCTCGCGGGAGGAAGATGATACACTCGGAGCAAAATGGTTCAATATAGTGCAGCTGGGTTGTCTCAAGGTGAATCAGCGTCGTTGGCATTGTAGCTGGGCAAAAAAATCAATCTTGAGCAAACTAGGAACAGATAGCCTTTAGCAGGGAAGATTTTGATAGGGAAAGAGAAAGGAGGCAGTTTTGCATTCTGTAAATGATTTTAGTTTACAAAAAAGCAGTACGTTTGTTCCCGCTTCTTGAGGCCGAACCAGCGCATATTTTCGAAAAGCTTCGAAAATCCAGGCTGAGCCTTGAGGTGGCCGGACAGCATTGGGCATCGTTGGGTTCATACAGCAATATCGGAGTATGGCGCACAGGAATTTACCGGTCAGTATTAAATGAGCTGAATTTTCTGATTATCAATAGTGAAAAATCACAACACAAGGCTTATGCACTGGACGCTAAGCTGAAACATGTAATATTTTCAATTTAAATATATTGCCGGCAAGAAAATGTTGGCGGTCTCTTTATCTAGAGTCTAAAATTTTAATTTTATTTAGGTTAGGATGTTATTTGTGGTAACCCCTTTTTCATGCTCTTTTTTTATTTCCCTGGTGTGGGTTTTTTTTTTAGTGATGTGTACGCGGGCTACCGTCCGCCGTATCTTGGACTACGCTAGCCTGTCTGACTGCGCTGTCTCACTCTAAAGTTAGGTTTGGCTTTTGGTCACGAGAAAAGCTGAGCTTATCTAAGAGATGGTGGTGGCGCGGAAAGGCGGTCCATTATTTTGTTGCCATGGCGGATGGTTACCACTGGGAGGTGGCAGCCTAACCCTGAGCCTTTCTGGGGGTGGGGGTGAGCATGCAAAGAGTATGTAACTTTTTTCGGGCTGTCACACCCCTTTTAAGGCTATCTCCCCAACCCAAACCAGGTTGCAAGAGTTGTGATGGGGCCCCCCGCGTTCAAACTAGTCCCCGGTTTACCCAAATAAGAAGATGGTTTTTGGCAATTGCGAGGGGTTTGTGGGTTTCCGCTCCCGGGGTTCCCCCTTGTCTTCCCTTTTCTAGGCGGGTTAAAGCACGGTTGCTACTTGTGGCTTCTATTTCTGTTTTGCTTCCCGTGGAGTGCACTATACTTACACTGTACATAGTGTACTATTGTGTTCAAAAGGGTGAAGGTAATATAAGTCTAAATTTTTCTACTGTGTTTTTTTGCTCCCATTACACCCGGGGGGTAACAGGCATTTGGATCCTGGGTTGTATAGGCCCCTGGTAAATTTACTTGTCTAGTTTTTTTTGAAGGCTTCGAAATTTTTCCCGCTTTTTCCTGTATCTTTGGTAAGATGTTGAAAAGTTGGGCCCCCGGATGTTGATACAGTTTTCCCTTTTGCCCCCACCCCCCCCTGCTCCTCAGGGGTTTTTTTTTACATTTCCCTCCCATACTCTCACTCCTTTTATGTTGTTATGGCAGTGTGCAGTTTTGGGCCCAAAGCCCTCGGTCCCTTTCCAGGTTTTTATTTATGTCCCTCTTTTCCCCTCCACTCTAAGAGACATGTTAAAGACTTCGGGCCCCCCAGTAGTTTAGGTGTTTACTGGCTAAATGTGAGACTAAACGATCTCTGTATTTGTTTCAGCTCGATTTTTCCTCCCCTAAAACGGGGCCGTCGCCTGAGAAATTATTCTAAGTGAGGGAGCACTAGTGATTTGAAGAGTGTCACCATCAGCATTGTTTCCCTTGTTTTGAGAGTTCTCAATACCCACTCAGTCATCTTCCTGGCTGTTGTGATCTATGTCTTGTTATGGTCTTTAAAAGAAAGGTCCGCTGACATATTTTTTCCTAGGTTTTTTTACGGTTCCTTACATTCTATCTGGTGACCCTCTTGAGTTTTGTATATAGTGCTCCTTTTGAGTTCTTCATTCTTTCCATACCTAAGCAGCTGGACCTTATCACCATTGAATGTCATGCTGTTTTCCAATGCCCACTGGAAAACCCTGTTTATGTCTTCCTGTACTTTTTCAGTGTCCTCTACCGTACTGACTTTCATGCTTATTTTAGTGTCATCTGCAAATGAGATACAAAAGTGTGCTGGGTGTTTTTGTCTATGTGTGCAATGAGGATGAGGAACAGCAGAGGTGCCAGAACAGTGCCTACCTTCCCCATAATGCCCATGGTCTTCATTTTGTGTGCTATCACTCCATGATTGCATTTGTCAAATGCCTTTGTAAATCACATCTGCATTTTGGTCGTCTTCCAGTGCCTCCATAATTCTGTCATAATGGTTCAGCAGCTGTGACAGACATGATCGTCCTGCTCTAAAACCATGCTAGTTCGGGATATGTTGGTTATGCTGGTCTATGAAATTTGTAACCTACAGTCTCATCACTCTTTCGAAGATTTTTATGATGAGAGAGGTTTATGGCTACTGGTCTGTAATTTTTAGGTAGTGCTCTACTACCTCCCTTATGCAAAGGAGCTATGTCTGCACTCTTTAAGGCCTCTGGTATTTCACCTAGATCTAAGCTCTTTCTCCAAAGAATACTGAGGGCTCGTGCTAGTGGTACTTTGCACTTCCTTAAAAATAGAGCATTCCATGAATCTGGTCCAGGTGCTGAGTGAGTGGGCATGTTTTCCATTTCTTTTCCAAAATCATTGGGATTTGTACTAATGTCAGTTAGTTGGTCTGAGCGGCCTTCTTCTGGAGTGAAAAATATTTTTGCATTTTCTACCTTGCTGTCCATTTAGTGGTTGCCTGAACTGGCCTCGTACTGTTCTTTTAGGATTTTATTCACTCATTTCTGGTTCATCGTCAGTATACGAGTCTCCTCTCAGTAGGGTCCAATTCTAAGGTTGTTCTTAGTTGGATTTTGCATAGGAAAGAATATTTTGCGGTTTCTTGTAATCTCCAGTATGGCTTTTGTTCCTTTGTACTTACTTCTGTGAGGTATGACATCTAAGTTTTGCTTCTAATTCAGTGATCTCTCTGCTAAGTCTATCTTTCCTCAGTTGTAGCATATTTGTTTTAAGCAGTACAGTAACCCATTTTCTTTTCTGTACCATCACTACACTCTCTCTATATATTTGATCTTCATTTGGGTTTCCTCAATGGTACATGTTTCATAATACTTTGTATGCTTAGCATTCAGCTTGTTAGGCACTGGTGGGGATTTTAGGGTGCTTCAGGTCTGATTCCCAGGGTATGTCTGATAGCTCTTGGTTTATTTTTTCCGTTAATTCTATGGTTTTAAAATTAAACTTACAGAACATCCCATCTCCAACTTTAGTGATGAAGTTTCCTACCCTGAGTTAATATTGTTTCAACCTCTATGATGTTATGATGACGAGTAAATAGTTTTAGGAAACTGGTATTCTCTGAATCAGTTCCTCGTTGTTTGTGAATGTCAAACTCCAGGGTATTTTCATTTCTAGTGGGATCAATTACCTGTTGTTTAAAGAGTACTTTTCACAAAACCTCATTATATTCCCTGGTATTGCCTGTTGAGCAGGGTTGCTTCCCGGGGATATTTCTGTGTATAACATTTACGTGGCCATCTTCCATTTTCTGAGGGAGATTAAAATCTCAAGGAGTAAAATATTTGGTTGTAGGTCTTTCTAGCCTATCCAGATAGCTATCTATCTTAACTGATTGTGAATTCCTTAGCAGTTGCCGAGCTGTATACTAGGTATACGAGTTTATATTACCAAAATTCCTATTTTCACTTTAATGCCTAGAAATTTCTTACTATACATCATAGAATTCAGCACTTCTGTGCAACAGAAAGTATCCTTTTACATAGATTCCTACTCCTCCCTGTGACTGTGATTCTATCACACTATGCATGTAGTTTTCTATCTTTATCTCTCTGTCCAAAAATCCCTTGTATGTGTTTCTGCTAAATACTCTGAATATGGCTTTGTTCTGTCAGGAGCCCACTGACTCTAACTAAACTCTGCATTTTTCTTGATTTCAAACCCTGTATTGTATTTATGCAAATATGAAGCAGGAATTACCAAGTGGGATGTTTTGTCTCTTGTGTTTCATTTGTACCACTGGTGGTGTACTACCTGGTATGTCCCTGAGGTGTTACAACTCCCCTTGTTTATTCCAGTACTGGCTTCGTGCTTGTTTGCTTATTTGGCCTTGACGGGGTGATGCCTGGTTTGTAAACCCATTTTATGCCCACCTGACCTCTCTGTACCATTCCCCTGTTTTGTCTCTTCCTTTGTTTCGGAGCTTTTCTCTTGTCTAAAAGGAGAATGTGTTCATTTTCCCTTTCTTGCTACACTCTGTAAGCACAGCCTCGCGTTCTTTTTACATGATGTCTGGGCAGATCAGGTCATAACATTCTTGGACTGCGTTGAAGCTTTACACATTATGGATGGAAGTAACTGCTGCACTCTTTGTTGAATCGACACTTTCCCTTCCTCAACTGTTCGCACATTTTCTGGTGTGTTTTTATGCCAACATTTTTTGCCGTACAGGCACATACCTTTGCATAGTAACTGCAAAAATGTTTACCATATTTATTGTTCTGTGTCATTCCAAGTTCTGATACCTGTACTGAGTTCCCTTGTTCACTGTCTTATAGGCTAATTTATTTCCTTTGCTCGTTTTCCTTTTGTTCCTGTTCTAGTTTTCTCATCCTCCTATCCCCTTTCCACTACGTATGTATCCATGTTTCCTTTTCCAACTTGCTCTGTATGGAAATTTCTTACTCTTGACCTTATTTTCCACTCCTTGGTTTTTTCCTCTATTTGAACTTACCCCTTTTCTTGTTCCTTTTCTCCTGTGTTCAACTCTTTGTATAAACTGACCCCCCCAACCCCCCACCCCTGGGCAAGCTCCTTAGAAAACTTCCTTATGCTTTCAGGTTTTCACTTTTCAGTTCCTCTCTTCTGCTTCACAGCTTCCTTTCACTGGCAAATCCAGAAACGACTTCTTGTTTTTGGTCATTTGTCATGGTTGCATGAAGCTTTTGTACATGATATATGTGATATTTATGCATATTTCAAATCAATGCCCTCCATGTTTCTCCAAAGATGTTTATACATATACAACATCCTTTATCCTGGCAATGATTACTTTTAAACAGATGATGTGGTGGATGGCTGTATTTATTATGTGTAGGGCTGGTGGGTGGGGTGGCTGGTGGTGGGGTGGCTTGTAGGTGAGATGGGTGGCGTGTATGGTGGATGGGCTGGGCAGTGGGATGGGCTGGGTAGTGCGGTGTCATGAGGTAGAGGGTCGGGACAACAGGAGGGAGGGGCCTGTAGCGATAGGTGGTTAGTGGGAGGAGATAGGGGTCTTGTGGAATAGAAGTGAGGGTGCAGGAGGGGAGGCCTTGGATGGATTGTTGGATGGGTGGGATAGGATCCGGGGAATAGGGTGGGGGCACGAGGAGGGGGCTTGGAGGTAGGGTGCAGGTGGCACTTTCAACTTGTTCCCATATAGTTGTTAGGTAAGACACATATGCAACAGTTAGGTATCTTTATTTCGAAACGTTTCGCCTACACAGTAGGCTTCTTCAGTCGAGTACAGAAAAGTTGATAGAAGCAGAAGATACTTGAAGACGATGTAATCAGTCCATCATCCTTAAAGTTTTGAGGTGGTCAGTCCCTCAGTCTGGAGAAGAGCATTGTTCCATGGAATGAAACAATATGGAGATGAAGTGACAGAATGGAGCACTTATATAGCGCCAAGAGGTGAGACGTAGGTCACTAGAGAGGTAAGGATGTCAGATGTGGGAGGTTCAAGGTCCCTCTCAAATCCAGCGGTTCTCCCTAGTAGAGGTTGTCGAAGAGATTGCAGGTCTGGACCAAGATACCTTGTGTTGCGTGTTGACAGATTGAACATTAAAATGGTATAATGACTACCATAGTTTTACACTAAACCTCCCCCACTTAGGAGATTAAAAGGATTAACTCTTATCCCATAAGTTCAGTATACTATTCACTGTCTATTTATATACCTTTGCATCTATTCATTATATTTGGTAACTCGTACCTTTTCTTTGTATCACTTTGTCACATGTCAACACCAGGAAAGTAACTCACCCACCACTGGCACACTCACAATTGTTTTTGTTTTATTCCTTTTATTTATCACTGGTAATTGTACACTGTGTTGTGCACTGGTTATCTCAAGGATTATACAATTTATTTATTCAAATTGCACTTTTCTTTTAACTGTACTACACTGGGGATGGTTATATTGTTCACACAGCACTAGGCTTATACGTAACTTTCCCCTGCACTCCCACAGCAGTAACTTAGGAGAGGTTAATACGGGGGAAAAAAACCGTCCACAACAGTTTGACTTAGCCTTTTCATTGATTGTATGCTTAATTTTGTATACTGTGATTCCCTGCACCTCAATGACATCACTCGTTTTATTACTTTTGACTGTAGTAAATATTCCTCCATTATTTCCACATCCTCTGGACCTCGGCAATAGTTTGCTAGCGCCCGTTGCTTGTATAATTTCCTATATGGCAACTACCCCATACTTTTACGCCATACTGGGGATAATTTAGATTCTCGTATCTTCTATTTTATTTCACTATGTCACTTCACATATTATATTTGTCACTCGCCATGATTATTTATAGATAGTTCAATATCTGTTTCGTTTATTTCCACTTGTGTCGACATCTGGCAATAAGTTCGCTCGTGCGCGTCAGGGCTTTTTTCCAGAGTAAACCGTTGTATTCTAACGGCCACTCTCCATATGGACACTGTAATCCATAATTTTCTATTTGGTGTTCAACTTGACATTCCTATATGTGGTTCAAAGGAAGTATATCACTTTATGGTTGCACACGGGCTTATTTCCCGCCTCTGTTCCCACATGGAGACTATCAGGAAAAAGGTCATTTTTGACGGGTCCATAAACAGCGCGTGACTTCCCTCACAACCCATCAGGAATATATGTGATCAAAACCAAAGTTCAGATTTGAATTCAACGTCCCAAAATTAGAAAACAATTTTTAACATGACCTGCAAACTTTGTTGGCCAGTGAAATCCGTCACAATCTCAAATAATGATATTCAGCACAGACATCTTTCTCACTTGCCACATTAAATTCCGCCATTTTTATAAGACCAGAAGCAAGAAATGAAACAATAAAAAGCCATGATGATCTATAGGGGGTGTAATCCATGGCTAAACCCAATGAACACGTTTGCTTTTTGCACTCTTACTCAGACAATGGAAGATTTCCTGCACTACAAAATTTTTTCTCACCCCCACTACCAACCCCCGAAACATTGTAAAGTGGGAGTGAAGCCTATAATCCGAGTAAAATCACGGAGGTGCTGCCCTACCTACAGTCATGGAAAAAGGTTGTGAATGGGCACAGCCTGAAAAAACCCCGTTACCTTTAAATGGGAAACAAGTACCTTAATAAAAAAGGTTGGGTGCAAAATTTAAATTGAAGGCCACCAGGACATTTTATAAAATTGGGGGGGTTAAAAGGCAGGTCCACCCAAATCTTATGATTAGGGATTCCAGTAAAATTAGTGGAACGCAGAGACATTACAGCCTTGGGGGTAGAGACTTACCCAGGGCGGGGTCTTGCTGCACGGGCCCAAGCAATTGAAAGACCTTGGCATTAAGCTGGCTGGGGGGCCAATCGATGATGGTTTTCTTTACACGAGGGGAAGTTTGGGGAAAGGAATTGGGTTTTTATAACAGTTCCAGTAGGACACCATGGCGGCAGGATTCCCCCTGAATTCCTGCCACCCAAGAGGGAAGAAGGTGTCCCCATGACAGCGGGGGGTAGTGATAATGAGTATGGGTATACCAAAACTCCCGGGGAAGCTAAAACCAGAGGGGTGAAAAACACTGGGGCCACCTTGGGAAAACATTTTACAGGTACGAAAGGGGAGATAGATTGCCATTAAACCGGGGAAAAGTCATCGTGGGGGGAAAGGGCCCCAGGGCATGTGGCCCTGGGGGGGGAATGTAGGGAGGCTCATCAAGATTACAAAAAAGATGTTAAAGTTAAAAAAAAGGGTCTAAGACCCCGGGAAACCAACCGTTTACACCCCAGAGGTCCAGGGGGGAAAAAGGGATATTTGAAGTTCCCGAGTTGCTCACAAGTGGCCAGACAGCACTCATGTCCGGGGTCTGCTGGGGGGGCCCCCGCGGGAGGGATTGATTTAGTTTAGGTCTCCCTTCGCCGGGTAAAAAGGATATGGAAATTTTTTTTGGTCCAAAAGTTCCACGGACAGATACGGGTACAAAACCCAAAACTTGTCAGGGATAATACTGAGTTGGGGTGGCCCTTAAACCCCCCAAAAAACACACCTCACCCGGTGGTAAGGGGTTTGGGAAAGGTCCTTTTTTAAATTTGTGATTTACCCATCAGGGAAGAAGTAGTAGTTCATACTGTTAGTAAACTAATTTGGACTATGGGCAACTGTAGATAATAATAATGTAGCCCTAAGACCTTAACATAGGTTTTTAAAAAAAATAAAATTCAAATCAAGTTTATTTTCTAAAGGGATTACAATTCGGGTTTACAGAATTTGGTTATTGTGGGGTTTACATGTAGTAAAATCAAATTATAGGGGGGGGCCACTAGAACCCTATAGGGCTAGGCATTTCGGGCAGATTTAAATTCTTTAAAATTTAAAAAAATTTACAAATTATAGTAAGTTGCTTTATGGCAAGTGACTAAATCTTTTTGTGAGTTTAGCAATGTAAAAGCTTTTGTTTGGGCACAATACTGTTTCAGTTTTTGGATTTCACAACCAACTTATGACTAGTTTGGGGATTCATTTTTTTAAGATTAAATTGATATTTTCGGGTTTTTTCGGTCAAGGGGTGAGTGGGTTTTTAGTGTTAACCACCAGGTGGTATTCAGTAATTAGTTGATTGGGGTGTATCGGGGAGATAAAATGTTTTCTAAGGTTTTTTTAAAAGGGATGAATATGTCTGCAGTTCTAGATTTTCGGGTGGGGTGTTCCAGTTTTTAGGGCCTTTACATACATTGAAATTTTGTAAAGTTTTAGTCGACACGGGAATGTAAAGAGATTTTTGGTCTGTGTTATCCTGGGGGTTCGTCACAACTATGAAGAAAGCTTTTTTAGGTAAAGGGTTTAAAATTTTTTGGAATTTAAGGGCCTGGTTTTTGATTCACAGTAGCAATGTGGTTTTACTGAACGGAGAATTTTTAATCTATGAAGAGGGGGGGGTGGGTGTTGCCAGGAAGGTTTTAGTGATTTTCTTACTGGGGCTTTTTTTTGGGTTATTTTTGGGCTTTAAAATGTTGCGCAGTTTTATCCCCCAAACCAAATGCATAGGTGAGTATGGAAATATAATGGGTATAGGTGAGAATGCATTTTTTGGCACGTATATCAATCTTGGAAGGATCCCAACTGTTAGGATACTTTTTTGGTTATGTGCTGAAATTCGGTGCTGTTTTAGGTATAGGCCCAGAATTTGCCCTCATTATTCTGGCAAATTTGAGGTTGCGATCTTTAAAGTTAATTTGCCAACTCCCCTCTCCCACCAAACAAAAAAAGTAGGTTTTTCAGTGTTAACAAATTTATTGGGGTGTCACCCAAATCAAAATTTTGAGAGCTCCTCGTTAACTTGGTGTTGAGGGGGGGCAAGATATTGAGAGATGACATAAATCTGTATCAGAAAAGAGAAGGGGGGTTTAGGTTTTGGGATATGTTTGGAAGATCATTGTTAATGAGGAAAAGCAGGGACCCCAAAGGGCACTGCCTGCAGAATCCCTATCCAGTGGCCATGGAGAGCTGGCTTTAATATGAACCATTAGTAAAGGGGGAATTGAAATTGGAATGCAGGCCTCTTATACCCTAATGGTCAAGTTTGTGGGTAGGATGCCCCGGTCTACGTTCAAAAGTTTTCCTAGGCAATAAAAATTTCCAGCGGGTGTTCTTTATTTTCCCAAAGCGTGTAAACTGATCAGCTTTTTATAATTGCATCATTAGTGCTTTTTTTTTTCCCGAACCAAAATTGGGAGGGGTTTGGGATTTTTTGTGCCGTTTTAAAAAATCAAGTCTCCTGTGCATGAGTTTCTCAAAGATTTGGATAGCAAGGTAATTTTTTATATTTTGGGCCCTTTGTTTTTAAATCTGAAGGGTACCAACCTTTTTTTAATTTGGGGTAACCCTTTTCTGTCTTGGTAGTTTCGGGGAAAGGTGCGTTTTAGTGGGTTGTTAAAAAGTAATGAAATAGCATCAAAAGACAGGGCCCCTCGCTTTTAAAAAATGGTGGGACATGAGCAGATTCCCGAGTTATTTTTTTAAATGACTTTTTAAAAACTCGGTGCTTCCTGGGCCCAGTTGGTAAAGATAAAAAGGGTTTGGGAAATTTCCCACTAGGTAGACCCGGCATGGGGTTGGTCATGGGATTTTATTGGCAAGATTAGATCCTGGGTTTAGAAGAAGTCGTTTTTTTCTTTTTAGCTGTATCATGGGTGCATGGTGTTTCTTTTGGGTTTAGTTAGGACATATTTTTGTTTTTTTTAGTTGTGGGTCCCCTAGAATTGGAGAGTGTTTTCCAGGCCCTTTTTTTAATCTCCCCCTAGTGTCAGTGAATCTGCTGAGTTTATAGTTGTTTGGCATTCTTTTTTTACTTTGGGGAGACTGATGAAAATGTTTTAAGAAAATTTGCATATTAAGCCCCGTCTTTATTGCTTTTCATATTGGGTTTCTTATCAATGGTTTTTAGAATGCTGCGTTAGCCATGGGCAAACCCAAACCATTTATTCATGATCCGTTTTGTTTATTAGGACAATGGGGGTTGTATAGTTAACCAATCATTGCCATTTTATTTTATATTTTTTTTTTTCTTTTTTTACCTTAACTTGTGTATTTTTTCTGGCAATTTAAATTAGTATATTTTAGTTTTTTTGTAAACAATTATATAAACCCTTTGTGCAATTACAAAAGAGAGTCTTGTGCCCCTTTTTTTTTATTAATTAAACCTAGTTGTCTATAGCTCATTCTAGCTCAATCATAGACAAAACCAAATTCATTTATTAACCTTTGTAGATGAATGGTTTAGAAACCGACATGTTGATAAATTTAGACACCTGTGCTAAATTAGGCACTGTTCTAATTTAGCAATATTAGACCTTAGTGCAATTACAAAGTGAGAGTTCTGGTGCATTTTTAATTTGTATTTTTATATATTAGTTTATACCTAGTTGTATTTTGCTCTTCCAGCACACCACCTAGACAACATCAACGTCCATTATGTGATTAGAGACTATACTCTTACATGACTCAAGTGCTTTAGCTATACAGTGGACCCCCGTTGTCGATATCAATCCGTTCCTGAGGCTTCATCGTAAAACATAATTATCACAAAAAACCAAATTCAAATTTTCACCCATAAAAATAATGGAAATCAAATAAATCCGTGCAAGAACACCCAAAATGTAGTGAAAAAAAAAATTTTTTTACCACATGAAATGTTAATTTTAATACACACAAACTGACACTTACCTTTATTGAGGATCTGGTGATGATTGATGGGATGGGAGGAGGGAAGAGTGTTGATGGTGTTAGTGTTTAGAAGGGGAATCCCCTTCCATTAGGACTTGAGATAGCAAGTCCTTTTCTGTGGTTACTTCCCTTCTTCTTTTAATGCCACTAGGACAAGCTTGAGAGTCATCTGGATTTCTGGTCGCACAACGTATCTGTCCATAGAGGCCTGCAGCCTCACAATGCCTAATCACACTATGTATGCCACTACAAATCTTAAATCTTTCAAACCAACCTTTGCTGGCCTTAAATTCACTCACATCAGCACTAGTTTTGCAAGTAATTTCCTTTACCAAATTGTCCCATGCAACATTGAGCCTTTTCAAAAATGATCGTTTGAGAATATGCTGACTACTTTCCTAACTCCGTTTTTATTTATCCACCCAATTACATCTCTCAACGATCTTTAACACCTGTGACGCAGTTTTCGTAATCACAGTTGCACCTTTTGCAAGACAGCTTCCTTGATTGCCGTTTTCCAGCCACTATAGAAGCGATGGTTATTGGGTTTCGTATACAACCTGGCCAGCTCCGACCCATGCCACTCCACTCTCGTACTTTGCAATTATCTGTTTCAATAGTTTCAATAGTTTATTAGCTCCCTTTTTCTCGAAGGTTTGCCTAGAAGCTTTCTTTGCCCATGGTAATTATTTCGGTCAGAATCATGCACCAAAAGCACTGTTATAATATGGAATGTACAGAATATATGCTTAGATGCTAGCACACTGACTGGCTCGCTTGTAAACACTGGTACGCACGGGGCAGTTCAGGCCACATGTGGACGTGTCTTCGCTGACTATCGCGTATACCAGGATTTTAAACAGGAACCGAGGCTAAAATTTTTTAGCTTAAAAAATGTACGTATACCGGATTGAACAATACTATGCCTTCGTATATCTGGGGGTCCCACTGTATACCTTGTCCAAACTTCCCACCACTACAGATATCATTACTAGAACTCAACACACAACTCAGGATATAAATAACCACAATTTAAACCTAGAAGATGAATGATCACATCGACCCTGATCTAAACCTCCATAATCTAACAACCCAATCAAAACTATTGGAAAGTAACTGCCTTGATTACACAGCATCACAAGCCAGCACTATCCTAAAACAATGCTAAAGTCTAGCCGTTTTCTTAACTAGAACAACAATCAGGTCCTTACGCAAACACTATGATGACCTCCCCTGGGCACTCCTGAGTTGTAAAAACACCTTCTCCCTGCATATCTTACTGATACATGGCTTAAGCAGAACACAATAGATACCTACCCTTCTACCAAGAACACAGCAATTCACAATGCGACCATAACCACTTGTGGGTGGATTGCAATGTATTACTCTAGCCAATATCTTGTATTAGCACCACTGCTTTTAGTGATGAATATAGGGAATACATTTTTGCTAATTTTACTGAAAAAAAAACTTAAGAAAGCCTATAATAATAGGTCCATTTACAGATACCCCACAACAAACATCCCAAAATTCAGTGAGAAATTAAAGGCACTAATAACAAACAGAAAATGAATAACACCACCTTCTCTTAGTGGAGACTTCAACATCAACCTTGGCCTTACTAAATGGATCAGCCTGTAACTGATTTCATCAACCATATGAACAACACACTTCTCATACCACAATAACTAAACCCAACCAGGACCACTGAGACAAGTTGAAAACCATAATAGACCACATAATGGTCCAATATACTACCCCCTTAATACATATCGTAGGTGGTGCAAGTCACGACAGCACTACAGACCACTATCCACATTCTCTTTACAAACATTAGTAAACCACCACGGAATAAAACAACAAAGTTTCATTTAGACTCCATGATGAGGCCTCAATAAGGAATTTCGACTGTGAACCTAGAGACTGTTGATGGCCTAGCAGAATTCTCCCAATGCAATGGTATTGGTGACTTGGACAGCAGACTGGAGTCATAGGCAGATATGTAGCATACACTAGTTATGTTTAGCCAGAGTGAACAGGCAGCCCAAGATTGAATACTGGGGCACGAGGTTTTTTTTTTTTATTTTTTGAGACTGGAGTGCCCTTTCTTCTGGGAGACTTAGATAACCTCGTAAACAGCAGTGCCTGATCAGCATGATCCCCACCACGTGTCCGTCACATACTAGACCTGGGGAAATCGGTGGAAGCACCCATTCGACATACTGTAGATGTTCTCCTCTGTCCAAGGCCTCATACAGTTAGACAAGACCTCCTTTTTCTACTCGATTCTGGCCAGTGTCCTGGGAAAATTGCGAGTGAGTAGTGCTGTGGCCTTTGTGCAGGCCGGCAGTTCATGACCATAATGTACAGTGGCGTCAACTCTCTTGTCATCCTCAGAAGCTAGTGTCAAACTTTCTGTCTAAGGGATTTACCCCCCCTTGAAAACAGGAATTTCTGAGGTGCAAGCAGGTCACAATATTGACTGAATATTGCAGTAATTAAGCTCCCGGTTGCAACGTGGTTCTGAGGGGAAGTCCAGAGGGCTAAAGCATAGGGAGGTTGAAGACCAGAATAGATTTCTCCACACCAAGAAAGTTAGTCCTTTATATGTGCACGAAGGCGAATTTCCCTTGCCAACACAAGTCATATTAGTTATGAAAAGTCCGTCCTATAAGCCACTTGTGAGGCTGAGGTTAACGACCTCAGGCTTGTGTCCAACAAGATCTTGCCAGGGTAGACAACTCACATGGAGGCAGTCCAGACACATATTCACCTACTACTGCCTCTACCACTGCCTCTTCCAATGCCTCAACCTCTGCCTCAACACTTCCAGTAGGCACTCAATTTACAAGCATCAAACACAATGAATGAATGTGAAATATTGGAAGGAGCAGGAACTAATGCTCACTCTCCGGCAAAAAACAAAGTCACACTGACTGACAATGTTCAACCACTTCGTCCACTACATGCTTCAACCCTTGTATTTTTTGTACAATTTCTTCTTCAGTTCTATCGTATTAATTAACAATAATTATAATAATAATAATAATTAATAAATAATAATAATAATATAATCATAGTAATACAATAGAAATGAAGAAGAAATTGTACAAAAATACGAAGGTTGAAGGCAGCAGTGGAAGAAATGGGTTGTCACAAGATCAGGTGCGGCTTGTTTATGCTGGAGTGAGCATTAGCCTCCGTGCTCTTCCAAACATTTTTCCACAATAATTCATTGTGTTTGTGTGGCTTGTAGACTGAGTGTGACTGCTACATAATAACCATGGTCCCAAAGAAACCTTGCTAGTGCAAGCCCTTTGGTAAAGAAATTGAGAAATACAATAGAATTGAAGAAAGAACTTTACAAATACAACAGTGCGCGGCATTGGTTGGAGGCAGTGGTATTTAATAACATACAGGTAATTAAGCCAGAACATTTATGTCTTTAAAATAATATTTTACAACAGCACATGTATTTTATGATTGTTCATTGTTCAACAAGTTAAGGAAGCTGTACTGTAATATATTTTCCCACAATATGTTTGGGCCACCTAACCCTCGGTGAATTTTGAGGGAGACATGTATGCAATAACTTAAAATACTATGAAATTTTGGAAAGTTTCGAGAACAGTAATTAGACAGATGTGCTCACGGAGATGTAAATAACTTGAGTGGGATACCCATATTAGAAGATAGGAGGAGCCATATAGCAAGCTTTTTTTTGGGTCAAATTGAAATATTTGAAGTATTTGCAGATGCCATAAAACAAGCTCAACTGGTATTTGTATTCGTTTATACATAGTGTCTTAAATTGCATTAAAAAAGAATAGAGAATGCAAATTGGTGGGGAGAGTCCGGTGGAAGTCTGTTGTCGTCCGTAATCAGAACATCACTGCAGTGAGGAGAGGCTGCACACATATTCTTTTACATTTTCAATACATACACCTATGAATAGTCATGGAATAATTATAAAGTAAGGCCCCACTTATAACAGCAGGTTAGGTTCCAGGCTACGCGCCTTAAAGCAGAAATCGCCATTAAGTGGAACACTTTTTTCCAAGAGTAAATTATTTTAATAATTCTAGATAAACAGGTGTAGCACTAACATATAATATGTCAGGAATAGAACTATAAATTAAAAAACAAAATAAAAAATCAAATACTCACAAGTATACCTGTTACTTACCTATAAAATAATATGAATATGTGAGAAGATAAGTGATATAAAAGTTTTTTCGTTCCATGTCATCATAAGTCACTTTGTCTCATTTTATTTTTGGTTATCCCAGGTTCTCTACACATATGCGCTAAAATGTAACTGTAATTTTATATATACGCTGAATAAACTTACTAGTGGTCACTGGTTAAACACTTTTAATTTCCGAGCAGCACTATTCTCCTTATTGTTCACAACTGTACTGTCTGATGAGCCAAACCAAGCGACGTGCTATCCATCATCCACATACCTTGTTAGTAAAACAAATTTCATTCAGGTATACATAAATACAGTTGACATAGATTAATCCCCCCATACATAGCAGCATATGTGCATAGAACTGGGATATCCCAAAAAAGTCAGCGCACTAACTTGGCACTAAAGATAAAGGCTTTACGACTCTTCTTTTTTATCACAACTATGCTTCGAACCATTGCCACAAGAGGCCCAACTAGTTTAACAAAACATAAATGAGGAGGATATGAGATACACAGAGTTCAGATAATATAAAATCACAAACTGAAAGGTGGTGGGGATCACTAGGTCCAGGGTAAAATAAATGCAATATTAATATGTGCCCAATTAGTCAATAAAATACGTTTGTAAAACTTTTGCCCTCACAATATTTTGTTTTTATTAAATAATAATTCCCTTCACAATACACATACTCTACACTGTGTACAAGTTGTCAAGTTAGTCCAGAAGAATATAACAAACAGCAACACTCCCATTCTCATGCATACACACCATTTGTACAGTGAATGGATATTGATTATTATTATTATTATTATTATTATTATTAAATTATAATTATTATATTTATTAGTATTAGCATCATAAAAAAGAACGCTTAAACCCCCTCAAGGGTCGTAACTAGTTAAGTCTCGGCATACGAAAAGGAATATTTTTCTACACTTAATCCCGCCAGTAACTAGTATTGGACTCGAGAAAACATAATTTTCAGACACTGCTACAAGCTGCTTGGTACACGACATCTCATATTTATGTCAAGTTTTTATACTGTTTCAGTAGTATCATACTTGTGTGTTATCTTAAGGCATTCTTATATAATTTAGAAAAAAATATCATAGACGATTAATGGATATTTCTATATACAACATTTAATGCACCTAGATTAGTATTATGAATTATTATTTTATTAATATTATTATTATTATTATTATTTTTATGGCATCTTCAAAGCAGAGAGACTCTAGTGATTTAAATGTGTACCAGCATGCCAGCACAGTTTTATAATTATTATTATTATCACACTGGCCGATTCCCACCAAGGGCAGGGTGGCTGCTCGAAAAAAGAAAAACTTTTCAAACCATCCATTCACTCCATCACTGTCTTGCCAGAAGGGTGCTTTTAACAACACTACAAAGTGTTTTAAACTGCAAACTTAACACCCCTCCTTCATAGTGCAGGCACTGTACTTCCCCAATCCAGGCAGACTCAAGTCCGGGGCCTGCCATTTTCCCTGAATCCCTTCATAAATGTTACGTTGCTCACACTCCAACAGCACGTCAAGTAATTAAAAAACCATTTTTCTCCATTCACTCCTATCAAACACGCTCACGCATGCCTGCTGGAAGTCCAAGCCCTCGCACAGACAAAACCTCCTTTAACTTTAAAACCCCTCCCTCCAACCTTTCCTAGGCCGACCCCTACCACACCTGCCTTCCTTCCACTACAGACTGATACACTCTTGAAGTCATTCTGTTTCGCTCCATTCTCTCTACATGTCCGAACACCTCAACAACCCTTCCTTCCGCAGCCTCAGGACAACAGTTTTTTGGCAATCCCGCACCTCCTCCGAACCTTCCAAACTACATTTCCCTCTGCATAATATTAACACCAACACATTTGCTGCTCAAAGACATGACATCTCCACTGCCTCCAGCCCTTCTCCTCACTGCAAACTTCACAATCCCATGCTGTCACACCCATACAGACATTGGTAATACTAATACTCTCATACATTCCCCTCTTGCCCTGCAAGAGCAAAGTTTTTTTGTCTCCAACTGACACCTCAGTGCAAACCGCTCACCCGTTGCCCCCCCCTCCATCAATTCTATGATTCACCTCATCTTTCATGACTCATTCCGCTGACACGTCCCACTCCCAAATACTGATACATTCCCCTCCTCCATACTCTCTCCCTCCAATCTGATTATCCAATCTTTCATCAACAAATCTTTTTGTTAATCCTCATAACCTTATACAACTTTCCTGATTCACTTCATATTTTTCTTTTACATAGCCTACCAAATTCATCCCAACTACCTCTGCAAACTGCGTCTTCAGAAATCACCCAAGCAGAGCAAGTGTCATCAGCAAAAGGCAACTGTGACAACTCCCACTTCATGTGTGATTCTTTATCTTTAACTCCACACCTCTTGCCAAGACCCTCACATTAACGTCACTACACAACCCCATCTATATATATATGAACAACCACGGTGATATCATACATCCTTGTTTAAGGCCTACTTTTACTGCGAAACAATCTCCCTCTTTTCCTACATACTCTAACGTTGAGCCTCACTATCCTCGTAAAAACTCTTCACTGCTTTCAGTAACCTACCTCCTATACCGTACATCGCAACACTGTCACATTGCCCCAAAATCCACCCGTCCATAACTCCTTTTTCCAATCAATAATTGCCAAAAAACCTTTTTAGAGCCTATCTAAATACTGTTCAATTTATATGTTGCACTGTAAACACCGTCTCAACACATCCCTACCTTTCTTAAGCCTCCTTTTCATCTGCTATCCTATTCTTCAATCTTACTCTTAATTCTTTCAATAATAACTCTACCATAAATACACTTTACAGCAGTATAACCTACAGACTTATCCCCCGATAATTTTTGCAACTCTCTTTATCCCCTTTGCCTTTATATACAAAGGAACTATGCATGCTCTCTGCCAATCCCTAGGACCTCACCCTCTTCCATACATTTTTTTTCAAATTCAAATGCAAAAGTTCATTCTCTATAAGGATTAACAATGCTGAGTTTACAGAATTTTGGTTACTGTGAGGTTTACATGTAGTAAAATACTAAATACAGAGGGGGCCACTAGAACACCTAGCTGGCTAGGCATTTCGGGCAGACAAGTAGAATTACAGTAATTCAACCATTCAAATCATTATGACGCCAGTGAAGTCGCAATCAATCAAACAAACCGGGCTTCCACATGGATAAATTGACATTTGTGGAAATTGTGTTCACACCCATAGTGCACATTATCCAAGAACTAGCTTACCAGAAGTATTAAAACAGGAAGTGTTTTTGGGTATGGTCCAAATGAGCTAAATCTGTGGACTAATATCACATTGGAATTAAAAGAGGATAACATTCAAACTGCTTCATAGACAACCTGTGAAGCTTTCTACAACAGATGGGAAACATAAAAAGTCTGGCTGATGGTAAACTCTGCCCTTGATGCTGGTCATGTAGACAGAAACTGTAAGCTGGAGGTGCTATCCTGGTTGTCAGTATATGTGGGGCAGATAGTTGCAGTCCTGGTAGACAGGTAAATGGTGAAGCTGGAGATTGTCCAGGAAGTTGGTAATTGTACGCAGTATGGAATGCATATTCATGACCTCATGGGAGACAGGAGCTGTTAAGTGGGAATCAAGTGTAGTCAAAGATAAGGAGCAAACCAATATGCAAACTAGAAATACCACAGGAAAGATGCAAACAAGAGGACTCACTAGCAATAGTGAGGGAATATACCAAAAACAACTGTTGGGAGCTCCTTTGGTTGGTGCTAGGAGGATAGGAAATAAAGACAGGTAACATGCACCAACAGGGAATACAGTCACAGAAACCCAAGGCAAACCATGCACCAACAGGGAATACAGTCACAGAAACCCTAAGGCAAATGGAAACCAAGCCTGTGCCAATACTATGCACTTGGTATCTGCAGGCATGGGAAAAATCTGGAAAAAACAGATGGGACGTGCAACTATGACCACCCTTGAAAAGCCCGTGCCCAAATAACAAAGAAAATGCAAACTCACATCCTGTAAGCTTTTTCACACCTGAAAAATGTGTCCCGGCCCCCCCTCTTTTCAGTACAGAAAAGACTGTTCTAAAACTTAAATTGCCCAGGCACACCATCTAAAGGGGTCAAAAAAGATAACAAAACATCAGGCCATAGGAAAACCTGGGTAGCCACAGCCACTCAAGAGGGAGAGGTTTTTTTAGTGCCAGGAAAAACAAAAACTGGCAGGAAATGGCATAAATCGTACACCCAAATCCCCCCCAGTCATTCTGGTGTGGACCCACAGTCGATGGCCTCCACTCCAAACCAACAGATACAGATACTAATGCCGGAAAAAAAAACCATTACCACAATACCACCAGTCCCATGACATCTTCTTTGCAAATAAACAGGGGTCTAAAGCCAGCAACAAACAACCAAATAAGACCTTTCATCCATGGATTGCTTGCAGAGGCAAAGGCAATGTTTGCTGCTTCAACTGAGATCCCACAAAAGGAATCACTTGGACAACGAAATATGGAAGCCCAGGTTACAACCTATACAGATGTGACAGAGTGAACAGGCAAAAGGGGGGGGTGGCCTGTACATTGGCAGAGTCACTTGTGTGCACAGAACAGCTGAATGCCTCAATGATGTAGTTGGAGTTTATCTTAAAAGATCGAGAACCAAAACCTTAGTTATTGTGGTATTCTACAACCTCCGGATGCAAACATCCCAGCAATTCCAGGAACAGAGTTAAAAAATGACCATAGTCTGGAAAATCTGCCATCTCCGCACCCAACATCTTGCGCCAGGAGATTTTCAATTAAGGCACTTAAAATGTAGGAATAATGCAAATAATATTGTTGCCAGTAATAAAACCAGGAGGCAGCTAAGATGAAAACCACACTCACACGAGCTTTTAAACTCTCTGCACAAAATTCATTTAAAAAACCAGCAAATAAAGAGCCTACTAGACTGAATAATACAAAAGACCTCATCTTCACTAACAATGATGATTCTGATACGAAATGTACCATATCAATATTATATACTTCAATTCACAACATAATTGAGGTTGCAGCACATGTATCGCGGAGCCCACAGACCGACATAATGAATATAGTCACGAGGAGCAGCACCAAATTCAACTTCAATAACAAAAACATAAAGTGGGAAGACCAAGTAAAACCTAGTCCTAACCCGATATAAGCTGGGAAGATAATACTAAGCAACCCAGACCCCCCCACTTATGCCAGAACAAATTACTCGGAGGCGCTCGATGTATGCACAAGGCTATTCCTCAAGAAAAAGGAGGATTAGATGTAAAATAGAAAAGGGACAGTGCCCACTTTACAGGCGACGGAAAAGAATAACAGAGCGGCAAAAGAGTCAAGATATCTGAAGGCATAGGGAGACACTGGCCAGAGAAATACAAGCACGACTTAAGCTAAAGTGAATCTTTATAGGAGTCAGGAATCGGCGGGAAGAACTAAAAAACCATAAATGAAATCGAAAGAAACCCAAAGTATTCTTCTCTATGCCCAAAACAAAGTCAGAACAACGTCAGCATTTGGCCCCTACTTAAACAAGATGAGTCCTACACAATGACAGCAAGGAAATGATTGCGCGACTAAGACCCAATTCTGACTCTGTATTTTAGCATGCCTCTAACCAGTCTGATGTCGAAGATCATGAATTTTTTTATGAGAGAATCCCAGAAGTTGGTTTAACACAAGCCTATGCCTGATGTTATCCTGATCCTTAGCCCAAAGACTTCGAACAGGCAGGCGATAAATGGCATCCCAGCAACTCTGCCCCAGGGCCAGACTCATGGAACTCCGTGTTCATCAAGAACTGAAAGAGCCCAATCAAGAGCTTTTAACATCCTAAGGAAGGGAGCATGGGTCCCGGTGGTCGTCTCCACAGTTACCTAAAAACAACAGATCATAGCAACCCACTCCACAATGGGGCAGTAAATGCACACAAAGACTACAGACCAATAGCACTAACATCCAATATCTAAAAATCTTGAAAAGGGTCCCTACGAAGCAAGATCACCACCCATCTAGAAACCCATCAGTTACACAACCCAGGGCAAGAGGTTTTAGAACAGGTTGCTCCAGTCTGTCTCACTATTGGATCACTCGACAAGGTCCTAGTGCAACTAGAAGACATAAAGAATGCAAGATGTATATATACAGACTTTGGGCAAAAGCCTTTCGACAAGTGTGACCATGGCGTAATAGCGACAAAATGCGTGCTTAAAGGAATAAACGGGAATAGGAGTCTGTCGATGGATCTTAATTTCCTCACTAACATAACACAGAGAGTAGTAAGTCAACAGAGTAAAGTCCGAGGCACTACGGTGAAAAGCTCTGTTCCACAAGCCACAGTACTTGCTCCCAGTCTTGTTCCTCATCCTCATATCTGACATAGACAAGGATGTCAGCCACTAGCACCGTGTCTTCTTTGCAGATGACACCATCCCCGAATCTGGCATGACAGGTTTCCATTGCAGACTACTGCAAGGGGCTCGAGGCAGACTGCAACTAAATAAATCTTATCAGTGGGCTGCAGAAAAAAATAATGAGTTTAACGATGAGCAAATTTCCATTACTCATATATGGCAAACACGAGAATATAAAAATCGTCATCAGAGATACAAAACAAATTCTGGCCACAATATTAGAGCGAAACCACGTCAAAAGGACCTGGGAGGTGCTCATGTCGGAGGATGTCACCGTCAAGACCATAACAATTGCAATCAGTAGTCGCATCTGCTAGAAAAATGACGGATGGATAATGAGAACACTTCAAAACTAGGATGGCAAAGCCCATGATGACACTCTTTCAGGTGACTTGATTTCTATCAAGGCTGGAATATTGCTGACCCTAAAACAGCAACTTTCAAGGCAGTTGAAATTGCTGACCTAGAAAATGTACAAAGAACCTTCACGGCGCGCATAACGGAGATAAAACACCTCAATTACTGAGCGTTGAGGTCCTGAACCTGTATTTCTGAAATGCAGAGGGAGAGATACAATTATATACACCTGGAAAATCCTAGAGGGACTAGTACCGAACTTGCACACAAAAATCACTCACTTACGAAAGCAAAAGACATGCAGACGTATGCAACCATCCCCCCAATAAAAGCAGGGGTGGTCCACTAGCACGTAAGAGACCATACAATAAGTGTCAGGGGCCCAAACAGTTCCACTGCCTCCACATCATACAAAAGGGGGATTACCAACAGACCCCTGGCAGTCTTCAGCTGGCACTAGAGACAAGCACCTAAAGTCGGTTCCTGAATCCAGCCAGGCTGTGGCTCGTACGTTGGTTTGCGTGGCAGCCAGCACTAACAGCCTGATTGGATCAGGCTCTGTCCACCAGGAGGCCTGGTCACAGACCGGGCCGCGAGCAATTGACCTCCGGAACTTTCTCCGGGGTGATAGAGAACCCTCTCAGATTATTTCTTATACTTTAAAATATATCAATTATGAGGTAAGTTGGTATTATGGCTAGTGACTAAAACTAGTTGTTGAGATTTTGCAATGTAATCTTTTTGTTTTTGGCAACCATACATACTTTCAGTATTGGAGTAACACAGGCCAACTTTTGACTAGTTAGGATGTCAATATTTTAAGAATGAGATTAAATTATTCTGTTTATGGTCACATGGGTGATGTAAGTGTGAACCCACCAGGTGGTAATTCGTGAAATTATTTGACGTGGGTTGTATCAGGGAGAAATATGTTTCTAATGGTATTTTGAAGGTGATGAAATGTGTCGCAGTTTCTAGAGTTTTCAGGCAGGGTGTTACCAGATTTTTAGGGCCTTGACATACATTGAATTTTTTGTAAAGGTTTAGTCGGACACGATGAATGACAAGAGATGTTTGTGTCTGATGTTATGATGGGCCTGTGGGTTCAGTCGGAACTACAAGAAAGCATTTTAGGTCAAGGTTAATAATTGAATTTAAAGGGCTGTAGATGTAGATTCACAGTAGTAAGATAGCATCAACCACTCAAAACTATATCCCCACCTGCTTTAATAAACATCTCATCTTACCCAACATTCCCTACTGCCTTACCCCCTTTCATATTTACCAAAAAAAAACTGCCTCACGAACTCCCCCCAACACTCACAACTTGGCTCCTGCCATCACTCCTACACGATGTTTATTCCTCCTTGCCCTATACACGAAACACAGCATCCTTATCGTCATCAACAATTCAACAATTCCCTCAAATATTCCCTCAATTCTTCCGAATTCCTCTAACTCTCCCAATTAAATAACGCTCCTCTCCCTATTTTAACTGACAAATCCATTTGTTCTCTGGCTTCCTTAACTTTTAATCTCACTCATCTCACTCCAAAACTTTTTTCTTATATTCAACAAAATTTAATATAACAGCTCACCCACTCTCTCATTTCTCTCTTTTTGTCACTGCTTTCAACCACTCTCTTACCTCTCTCTTTTTCTCCAATAATACTCTTCCCTCCTTGCATCACTTCTAAAACTTTGTAAAAACTTCTCATATGCAACTTTTTCTCTCTTTACTACTCTCTTTACATCATCATTCCATCAATCGCTCCCCTTCCCTCCCGCACGCCACTTTCCTGTAACCAAAAACTTCTGCTGAACACTCTAACAACTAACTTTTTTAAACCTACCCCATAACCTCTTGCGACCCCATGGCCTATGCTCTCAATTGGGCCCATCTATCCTCCAAAACTAGTTGTTTATATTTTTCTACCCTAACTGCCGCCTCCAGTGGTGTACGTATAATTTAAGTAAAGATACATATAAGTATAATTAACAGAATACATACATATTGAGCAATAGACCATAAAATACTCAAAATTTTTGGTCAGTCGGACCATTGGAAGAGGTGAGGCCAGGAAATACTGGACTCGACCACTGCTGTAATTGCGGAACTTACCTGCTGAACCGGCGGTTTTAGTGCCATGAAGAAGAGTAGGTTAGCAATGATACG
The DNA here is from genome assembly GCF_026875155.1 of Cherax quadricarinatus. NCBI lineage: Eukaryota > Metazoa > Arthropoda > Malacostraca > Decapoda > Parastacidae > Cherax > Cherax quadricarinatus. The sequence continues at coordinate 28,886,052 of NC_069457.1, forward strand.
GCCGTGACCTAGTTTGGCTTTAATTGGGTTAGGAGTGAGTACACAACGGGCAGTGTGAGGGTAGTGACCGCAGCCAGTCCGTGGAGGGGACACTTGTGACGGTCAAGTCGGTCGGCCTAGGCTGAGAGACGGTGGGCTCAACCTCCCACTGAAGTGGGTGAGCCTACATAGGGCAGCACCTAAAATGCCGCGAAAATATGAACTAGTCATAGCAGACGCTAGGCTGTGTGTTTCTGACAGTTACAGGCTGTCTAAACTGCAACCTCAACTAAGGTGATACAGAGAATGCGAACAAACCAGGTGGCGCAGTGACCATATTTGAAAGTCTAGGTGGAGGATCCGTATATCAAAGTCTAGTCATAATTTGAAATGTCCCTGAATACAGAACTCCATAAACCAAACACTGTAAATCAGGCCCTACAGTACAAGTATTTCTTGTGCAAATTTTTATTTTGTGATATATTTCCAATAATCAGTACTGTTGGGCTAGGTTTAGGGTCTGGTAGGGGTTTTGTATAGGTTAGGCATCATTTACTTTGAGGTAAGGTTGTAGGTTAGACTAGGTTAAGCTAAGTACCATATGGTTAGGTTCATAACTTAACCCAGAAAATAATGAGCTCATATTTTTCCTTATACACAGTTTCTCAAATAATAATGTAGCACAGGAAATTATTACTGTTCCATGATGTACATTGGTTGTATGAATTAAAAACGTATAAAATATTGACTAAATATTTACATGTTCCATGATTCATATTGTTGTATAATTAAAAAGTATAAAAAATAAATCAGGCTAAAGAGGTCTTTGTGGCATTTATGGATTTGAAAAGGCGTATGACAGGGAGGATAGGGGACAATGTGGCAGAGTGCAAGTGTATGGGGTAGGAGGTAGGTTACAGAGAGCAGAAGAGTTTTTAAGGCGAGAATAGTGAGGCTCAGTTAGAGTATGTAGGGAAAGAGGGAATTTTATTTCCCAGTAAAAGTAGGCCTCAGACAAAGGATGTGTGATGACACTGTGGTGTTTTTAAAATATAGTTTATAGAATGGGGTTGTAAGAGAAGTAAATGCGAGGGTATTGGCAAGAAGCGTGGAGTTAAAAGATGACGAATCACTCATAAAGTGGGAGTTGTCCACAGTTGCTCTTTGCTGATGACACTGTGCTCTTGGGAGATTCTGAAGAGAAGTTGCAGAGATGGGTGGATGAATTTTGGTAGGGTTGCAAAGAAGGACATTTCAACAGGTTTTTTTTTGCAATACAGGACAGGAGTAAGGTACATGAGATAACCAAAAGATTAGTGGATGAAAGATTGGGATATCAGATTGGAGGAGAGAGTATGGAGGAGGTGAAAGTATTCAGATATTATGGGAGTGGACTGGCAGCGGATGGGACTATGAAACATGAGGTAATCCTAGAATTGATGATGGATAAAAGGTGAGTGGTGCACTTAGGAGTCCCTGTGGAAGACAAAGAACTTTGTCCTTGGAGGCAAAAGAGGGGAATGTATGAGAGTAATAGTTTTTTACCAATGCTCTTATAATGGGTGTGAAGCAGGGTGATGAATGTTTGCCGCGAGGAAAAGGCTGAGGCAGTGGAGATGTCATGTCCTGAGGGCAATGTTTGGTGTGAAATAAATGCAGAGAAGTCGGTAGATTTGAAGTTAGGAGGAGTGCAGGATTCCAAAACTTTTTGTCCAAGGGCTGAGAAGGGTTTTTGAGGTGGTTCGGACATGTAGAGAGAATGGAGCGAAACAGAAATAACTATCAAGAGTGTATCAGCTGAAGTGGAAGGAAGGCGGGGTAGGGGTCGGCTAGAAAAGGTGGAGGGAGGGGGTAAAGGAGGTTTTGTGTGCGAGGGGCTTTGTACTTCCAGCAGGCATGCGTGAGCGGTGTTTGATAGGAATGAATGAGAGCAAATAGGTTTTTTAATACTTGAACGTGCTGTTGAGTGTGAGCAAAGTAACATTTATAAAGGGATTCAGGGAAACCGGCAGGCCGGACTTGATCCTGGAGATGGGAAGTCACAGTGGCCTGCACTCTGAAGGAGGGTGTTAATGTTGCAGTTTAAAAACTGTAGTGTAAAGCACCCTTCTGGCAAGACAGTGGAAGGAGTGAATGATGTGAAAGTTTTTCTTTTTCGGGCCACCCCTGCCATTGGTGGAATCGTCCAGTGTGATACTCACAAAAAAAATATTCACTAAATTACATTTGAATTTGTAACAAAATAACTATTTTGTGCAAATGGTAAAAAAAAAAATAAACAAATAATAATAATAATTATAAATAATAATAATATCTTTATTTCAACAAGAACACTACAAGAATACAGACCACAGCATGACATCCAATAACATACATCCATGTTTGAGACGTCGCTTGTTATGGCTGAGCCATTACAGGCAAATTACATGCAATTTTGGTCCCAGTATGCGACCCAAACCCATCAACTAACCACCCAGGTGCCCATTTAACTGTTGGGTGATACAGGACAACCGGTGTATGGAAAACACACCTAATATTACCATTCTTGACAGAATCGAACCACCGACCATCAATGTGTGAAGCGCGAGCTTTGCCTACCAGGCCCAGGCCACCTTCGCTAACATAACCGCCGAGGTTCAATTTTAACCTCTGCCATCGACTTAGTAGCAGTATCTTTGTTTCATCGAATGTTCAGTGAACCACTAAAAGTAGGTCACATTCAAATATCCAAGTGTTCCCAATCCGATGAAATTTGCTGAACAAAAAAAATTAAGTGCTATATTACTACTCATGTTAAAACCCTTCTTTATATAACCAGTTTAGAAAGAGCTATGAATAAAATACACTTGAATAAAAATAATAAATAATAATACTAATAATAATAATACTAATAATAATAATAACAATAATAAATAATAAAACTAATAATAATAATAATAATAATAATAATAATAATAAGTAATAATAATAATAATAATAACATAGTAATAATAATAAAATAACTAATAATAATAATAATAATAATAATAATAGTAATCCTTATTTACTACCAGGACATGTACAAGGTAAATACAGAATCATAGATGACATCAGTGACAACTACAATATAAAAAGCCCACTTGTCTGCAGAGCAATTTTGTGCAAATAAGGACAGTTATGTTCCAGGATGCAACCCCACACCATCCACTAACACACCACCTCCTAGCTAGGGCGAACAGGAACACCTAGTGTATTAATATTATTAGAATCAAAAAGAAGCGCTAAGCCACAAGGGCCCTTATCAGCGACACCTAGTGTAGGAAAACCCTTCTAAAGTTTCTACCCTCCACCATGGTCACGGGTCAACCTTTATTCCAAATTATCGTTCCCCGTTGCCATGGCTGGCAAGGTTCTCACTTCACACTCCTGAGGGGCCAGTCGGATTCCCAGTGGGGCAGAAACTTATACCTGTTGTCCATTTCACCAAGCATGTAGGGTACCTGGTGTTAGTGGACTGGTGTGGTGGCATCCTTGGGGACAACATTGAGGGACCGGGTTTAACTAAGACAGACAGTCCTCGATGCTACACACTCAGGGTTAAAAATCCACACAAAATCTAACTGTGTTTTCACACAGTTGACTTACCTATTGTTTAATTGTTAACATCAACCTTAAAAACATTTCAAATTCAAATTCAGAGTTTATTCTCAATAAGGATTACAATGCTGATTTACTAGATTTTGGTTAATTGTTTTTTTATCTTATTTAAAAAGCACAATACATTTCATATGTTATCTATGCCATACGTTACAATAAACTAAGACATGTTTATCCTTAAAATGAAACAACAATTTCCCACCTTCCCGATCCCAGCTCTAACCTATACTTAAGAGACACACTTCAATTTAACATGATTTACCATCCCCAAAAATTCCAATCATACATGTGACTACACAAAAAGGCAACCCACACCCACACAACAGGACGGTTTAATAAATTCCAAAAATACAGTTTTCTTAAACTCACAAAAGACTATATAATCAAAAGAAAATCACACGTAGTACATTATACAAAAAGGCTAATATACAAAGTCATACCCATCTAATCGGTTCCCTACCCCCTCATTTTAACAATAAAATACAAGAACGTATAAGTGATTAATAATAAGAACTTTACTGGAATATTATCAAAATCCTCTACCACACATTCCAGTCCTTAAAAAACACGTTTACCCTTAGGTGAATTACCACCATTTACACACCAATAAACATGACCTACCAAACCCCTTTTTAACAAAAAATTTAATAAAACCTGTGCATACAAAAAATATTTTCCCCCCCCATGCACCGTTTTGGACAAAAAAAAAAAACACCCTCAAGTAACCTAACAATCACAATAAGCCCTTACCTCATAACCTAAAATGAGAATTAACAAAAATCAGTTATGGCATTAAACAACCAGAACAAAAATAAAAAAAAAGTAGCATAAGAACACAGATATGTACATTTATGTTACTACACGGAACACACTTGTATAATTGGAAGAATATACAACCACAATATTCGCCATATCAATAAAAATAAAACATCATTGTATGACGCATGTATTTTACACATAATTAGAGGAATACCTCATGAAAAACCAAGGTAATTACCTCTTATATAAAGAAGTCCGTATAAAGGAAATACAAGGGTAATATGGCAGTACATTCTATACTAACGTAACTTGACTACTGCTTATTTATATTTAAACCCCTCTCAATGTGAATAAAAAATACTATCATTCGACTGGTAAATCATTTTTCACGTGTTTTCAGTACTACTTGGTCCTAAAAGCCATAACAGGCCACTAAACCCCCACTCCTCGATAGTGAGTGCAATAAATACCCAACAAAACCAAAATATGTACTGCAAGCATTCCAATATGACTAAGTATCCAAGGTACAGATCGCCAAATCTAATACTCTACAGGAACATAACCAATTCATAAATATATGCCCTCACTATCTCACCCTCACACCACCTTCCACACTCGCTATCCTAACCTTACACCCCCCCCTCACAAAAAGACCCTACCCTTGCCCCCCCCCTGTTCCCTTAGAAGCTGTGCTACAGAAAAATATACGATAACCTATCGAAAAACATGAATCCCATCTCCCCCCATATATTAACCTATCCCTACACCTCGTCCTATAAAACCTCGCTGCTAACGCTTGTTATCCACAACTGCCCTGCAATCTGCCTCATACCCCAAGAAACATGCAAAACATCCCCTGGCCAGACAATACATCAAAGCCCTACCCACACTTCACTTGCTCCCACTAACATCCATTGACACGGATCTAAGAAAAGAAACCAACTCCCCCCCCCCCCAACAGCTAAAACACCCGCCATCCAGACTCTCACCACTTCCAAAGATTAACAAAAATATCCACATGAATGCGTCTTCCTTCCTCCCCACAGAATAAACATGTTGCCTCTCTAACAAACCCCATCTTATGCAACAATATACTTATATGCCCACCACACCCAATAGAACACGATACACAACCTCCCTAACCCTTGCTGGTAGCCGAAGCGTCCTGAACTCCCTCCATATGACCCTCCAGTTAAACCATGGGGAATACTGCGACGAACAAGAACCCCCTGCAATGCACCCCTTCCCCACACCACACCCACCACTGCTTTTACCTTCAACCTTTTTACCTGCCCCACTGCCAAAATGAATCTTATTACATCTTCACACTTTCTCAAATCCCACCACTCCACCAGATTTTCTAGCATCCTCATCACCCTATCCACCCTAAACACCCCTCTCCCCCCACCCTTAAATACCTCAGCTTAATATATAATACCATTACCCTAGGCCCTAATTCCAACAAACCTAGACCCCCCCTTTTTCACCTCCGACATAACCACATCTTTGACAACCATCCCTCCGAAAAAAAAAAAAAAAAAAGGAAAAAAGAAAAATATATATATATATAGGGGGAAAATATAAAATAAAAAAAAAAATTTATAGTCAAACCCCCACACAAACCCACACCCTCCTCTGTATTTCCTGGATATCCTGCACCCTCAAAGGGAACACCTCCGCTACACCCCAGACCTGCCTATACACCACCGAATTTAATTACCAACACCCTCTGCTTGTAAACGCCACTTCACTGCCCTCAAACCTTTAACTTGGCCTATAAACCCTACTCGGACCTGCTTCTGATTTAACCTCCTACATTCCTGCAATTGCTTTCATATACTCAATATCCCACACACCTTAATTCTATCACAAACCGTCCATCCCACTCCTCCCCCAATCTCCCCCAACCCATGTTCCCTACTTCATAACCTAGACTTGCAAATTAATTACCATTCCTGAAACATACCCAAAGCTCCTAATGACCTCTCCCACCCTACGTAAAGCCCCCCCACTCGTAACGAACACAGTAGATCATCCACATAACCTACTATGCCCCCCATACTCCCCCCCACCTCCTCAATCCTCGTCCGACAGCCCCCCTCAAAGAAAAGGATGTTTTGCACGCATGCAAAAAAAGCCCCCCAACTGTAACAGCGGGCAACCCTGCCCTTAATCCCTGTTCCATGCATAACTCGTCAACCTAGTCCATGATGTGTGCAGGCCAGAGCTGTAAACAGATTTTCCTCTAATACAAGATCCTTCTGCGGGCTGTCCCCGCGCACCGCCCCGTAGACAGCCCCCAGCTTACATTTAACTTGCATCCCCACTCATTACGCCCCCTCATAACAGCGTGCACACCCACCTCACTACCCCCCTCCAAAACCCAATTTCTCCAAACATCCCCACAAAAAAGTCCTCTTCACACAGTCCAATATGCCTGAGGCCCAATCCAAGCGCAAGGACGCACCCTCCCTGCAGTTCTCTATAAAACCCTTATCGTCACTATGCCCTTTCTTCATAGTCCTTTCCCGAAATCCCCATACTGTCCCTCTGTACTCTACTCCCAATTACCTTCATTAACCTGATCCCCAAATACTTCACAAAATTTTGTAATCCGTACGCATTTAACGACAACGGACGATAATCTCGCCAAACCCTCTCCTCTCCTCCCTTCTTTGGCACCAAGACAACGACCCCAGTTTCTCTGTGTTTGCGCCATTCTGCCCCATTTCAACATATAATCAGAACCTCCACAAGGCACTCCCCTCAGAAGCTCCCCAATGCTCTTTGTAAAAATCATTAGGTAACCCATCATTCCCGTGCCTTCCCGACACAACCCATTCACCACTTCCCCCACCTCCTCCCCCCGGTAATGCCTCCCTCCAACTCCCATACCCTCTGCCCCATACCCCCTGCGGTACCCTAATCCCTCAAAATGTTTCTATCCCACCTACCCTCCCCTTCTCTTCATTTCTCCGAAACCAATCATCAGCATACCTACTGATAGAATCTGTGTCCCCAGTGAACCCTGTCCCCCTCAAACATAACCGTCCCACCCTCCACAACAATAGGCGCCAGCGGTATTCCTCAACTGTCTGTTCCTTGCATTTCTGAGGAACATACCCGGTTGGCTTATCACCCTTTAGTAAATCCTCCAATCCTGCCCTGGACCCTGAGTGCATCAAAACTTCATTATGCACTCTACTAAACGACTCCTAAGTTTTCCCCCATAACTCCTTCCCCTCCCTCCCTTCTCCCCCCCACATAACAATCATTCAACTGAGCCTCTAAAGAATTCTGCAATCCAAACCCCATCGTGCCCTTTCCCTGCCCCTCATCCTAAAAAATTCTACAATTTTCACTTGCCTGCTAAACTCCCACCAATCTAACAAATTCCCCTCCCTCCTCCTCATGCCCTTACCTCCCAAAAGCCTATCCACCCATGACTGAAAAAAGACGCGACCTTGATCCTCCCCTGTTAAAACCTCACATTTAATTTCCAAATAGCCCTATTATATTCACGGAATACCATCCACCCTAAGATCATGCCCACACTGCTTCTGTGGACTGAAAAAAACCCCGTCTACTGTTCAAACTCCTCTCCACTCCTATCCCCTGCCTCACATAAATCTATCCAACCCTTGCGCTCATAACACCCCTGTAACATAGGTATAATACTCAACCTGATACCCCCCTGCCAACCACATCTACCTACCCCCGACTTCCGCCACAATGCATCCCTTAACACACCCAACAACACACCCCGCCCCCCTAGAAACTTACGTCTACATGCCTTATCACACAATTCCAATCACGTCCCATTATCCGCTATGCAGGAAAAGCCCCTGAGATGAATATAACACAACGTCAGGAACAAAATGCCGATTTTAATCCTTACGTTACCAATCGCAGGCATATAAACTCCCACAAAACATACCCTACTCACCCCCCACCACCCCAACCCCCCGAACAACCCTAAAAAGAAGAACGCAAAAGTAACACCAAAACACCCACCCCCCTCCTACCACCCGCATGTACCTCCGCAAGGACTGGTCACCATTACTAAAACAGCCACTCCGCCCTTAAAAGCGTTGCCATGCTCACAAACAACTTATATCCCTCTCCCACTCTCAACTCACTACATGCCTTATAGTTATGCTCCTGTAGGAAACCAACATCACGTACGTACCTTTCAGGAACCACTCCACCACACCCGTTGTTAACCTCAGTTTTTTAACCATAGCGGTTTATCCGTTACACACCTGAATGGTCAGGAGAGGCGGCTTACCCTATGCGCTGTGGCTTGCTCACACTGTCCCTTCAAGCTGGCTTACACTTTCCTTATTACTCTTTTTACATAGAACTTCCTACCCCCCCCTTGTCTCTCCCCGATTTCCCAGTACTCCCCCCCGCTGTAGGGGATTTGGCGGACCACCACCGCCCAAACCTTCTTACCTGGTCTTTGCCCAGGTGGTAAAACATTATCTAATTCAGTCATGCCCCGCTGGTCCTTCCTAGACTGCTCCAAAGCCACCTCTTCCTCAGGTACATCCGTCCCTGTGTACCTCTGCCCACTACAAGTGTATCCTTTCCGTGTATCCGCTACTACTTCCGAACTTCTCATCAGGCTTGCAATTGCTGCTTTTCACTGATCCTTTCCGTCCATCCATGATCCTCTCCTACCCAAGGCTCTCCTCCAAGAATTCCTGGAGCACTGACTCCAAGGACAACTCCAGTGTCTCTCCACCACTTACTGCCACCACCTCAGATGTTTGGAGAAGGACTCCCTTCCCCTCCACCGGGAGAGTGACACACGTCCCCATCTTGTTCACCCTCCTTTCCACCTCCTCAAACTTCCCATAGAGTGAGTCCCATTCTTCGCCGCCGCCACCACCACTCGCCTGCTGACGTCCTCCACCGGACTGACCCCCCCGGGGCAAACTCTACTTGCATCATTGTGTCCGCTATATGGTCAAAAGAGCCACAAAACGACACGTTTCCTTGCCCACACATACGACACATATACCTATTTCTGGTGCCTGCAACATTACAATACAAGGTATAGGCGTCTTTAAATCATCTTGATGTTTTTGTATGCCCTCCGGGAGCCCACTATGGTCCATTATCTGAATCCATTCACCTCCGCCATACTCTCTCCTCCAATCTGAATAATCCAATCTTTCATCAACCTAATCTTTTGTTATCCTCATACCCGCATACAACTTTCCTGTTTCACTTTCCAATATTTTTCTTTTACAATATCCTACCCAATTCATTCCACCAACCCTGCAACATCTCTCAGAATCACCAAGAGCACAGTGTCATCAGCAAAGAGCAACTGTGGACAACAATCCCACTTCATGTGTGATTCTTTATATCTTTTAACTCCACAAACCTCTTGCCAAGACCCTCAAATTAACGGGGGTTCCTCCTTACACCCCCATCTATAAATATATTGAACAACCACGGTGATATCATACATCCTTGTTTAAGCCCCCCTACTTTTACTGCGAAACAATCTCCCTCTTTCCTACATACTCTAACTTGAACCTCAACTATCACTCGTAAAAACTCTTCACGTGCTTTCAGTACCTACCTCCTATACCGTACATCTGCAACATCTGTCACATTGCCCCCCTATCCACCCTGTCATAACGCCTTTTTCCCAAATCAATAATTGCCACAAAAACCTCTTAGCCTATCTAAAACTGTTCACAATTATATGATTCACAGTGTATACACATGGTCCACACATCCCAAACCTTTCTTAAAGCCTCCTTGTTCATCTGCTATCCTATTCTTCATCTACTCTTAATTCTTTCGAATAATAACTCTAACCATACACTTCTTAACCAGTATACACCAACAGACTTATCCCCCTACACTTTGTTTGCACTCATCTTTTTATCCCCCCTTTGCCTTTATACAAAGGAACTAGCCATGCCTCTCTGCCAATCCCTAGGAAGCCTTACCCTCGCCATACATTTTTTTCAATCAAATTCAAAGCTTCATTCTCTAAAGGATTACAATGCTGATTTACAGAATTTTGGTACTGTGTGGTTTACATGTAGTAAAATACAAAATACAGAGGGGCCCACTAGAACACCAAGCTGGCTAGGCATTTCGGGCAGACAAGTAGAATTACAGTAATTCAACCATTCAAATCATTATGACGCCAGTGAAGTCGCAATCAATCAAACAAACCGGGCTTCCACATGGATAAATTGACATTTGTGGAAATTGTGTTCACACCCATAGTGCACATTATCCAAGAACTAGCTTACCAGAAGTATTAAAACAGGAAGTGTTTTTGGGTATGGTCCAAATGAGCTAAATCTGTGGACTAATATCACATTGGAATTAAAAGAGGATAACATTCAAACTGCTTCATAGACAACCTGTGAAGCTTTCTACAACAGATGGGAAACATAAAAAGTCTGGCTGATGGTAAACTCTGCCCTTGATGCTGGTCATGTAGACAGAAACTGTAAGCTGGAGGTGCTATCCTGGTTGTCAGTATATGTGGGGCAGATAGTTGCAGTCCTGGTAGACAGGTAAATGGTGAAGCTGGAGATTGTCCAGGAAGTTGGTAATTGTACGCAGTATGGAATGCATATTCATGACCTCATGGGAGACAGGAGCTGTTAAGTGGGAATCAAGTGTAGTCAAAGATAAGGAGCAAACCAATATGCAAACTAGAAATACCACAGGAAAGATGCAAACAAGAGGACTCACTAGCAATAGTGAGGGAATATACCAAAAACAACTGTTGGGAGCTCCTTTGGTTGGTGCTAGGAGGATAGGAAATAAAGACAGGTAACATGCACCAACAGGGAATACAGTCACAGAAACCCAAGGCAAACCATGCACCAACAGGGAATACAGTCACAGAAACCCTAAGGCAAATGGAAACCAAGCCTGTGCCAATACTATGCACTTGGTATCTGCAGGCATGGGAAAAATCTGGAAAAAACAGATGGGACGTGCAACTATGACCACCCTTGAAAAGCCCGTGCCCAAATAACAAAGAAAATGCAAACTCACATCCTGTAAGCTTTTTCACACCTGAAAAATGTGTCCCGGCCCCCCCTCTTTTCAGTACAGAAAAGACTGTTCTAAAACTTAAATTGCCCAGGCACACCATCTAAAGGGGTCAAAAAAGATAACAAAACATCAGGCCATAGGAAAACCTGGGTAGCCACAGCCACTCAAGAGGGAGAGGTTTTTTTAGTGCCAGGAAAAACAAAAACTGGCAGGAAATGGCATAAATCGTACACCCAAATCCCCCCCAGTCATTCTGGTGTGGACCCACAGTCGATGGCCTCCACTCCAAACCAACAGATACAGATACTAATGCCGGAAAAAAAAACCATTACCACAATACCACCAGTCCCATGACATCTTCTTTGCAAATAAACAGGGGTCTAAAGCCAGCAACAAACAACCAAATAAGACCTTTCATCCATGGATTGCTTGCAGAGGCAAAGGCAATGTTTGCTGCTTCAACTGAGATCCCACAAAAGGAATCACTTGGACAACGAAATATGGAAGCCCAGGTTACAACCTATACAGATGTGACAGAGTGAACAGGCAAAAGGGGGGGGTGGCCTGTACATTGGCAGAGTCACTTGTGTGCACAGAACAGCTGAATGCCTCAATGATGTAGTTGGAGTTTATCTTAAAAGATCGAGAACCAAAACCTTAGTTATTGTGGTATTCTACAACCTCCGGATGCAAACATCCCAGCAATTCCAGGAACAGAGTTAAAAAATGACCATAGTCTGGAAAATCTGCCATCTCCGCACCCAACATCTTGCGCCAGGAGATTTTCAATTAAGGCACTTAAAATGTAGGAATAATGCAAATAATATTGTTGCCAGTAATAAAACCAGGAGGCAGCTAAGATGAAAACCACACTCACACGAGCTTTTAAACTCTCCATATACTTTTCCCTCCTTGCATCACTTCTACTTGTAAAAACTTCTCATATGCTAATTTTTTCTCTCTTACTACCCCTTTTTACATCCCATTCCATCAATCGCTCCTCTTCCCCCCCGCCCCCACTTTCCTGTAAAAAAAATTTCTGCTGAACACTCAAACACTACATTTTTAAAACCTACCCAAACCTCTTCACCCCATTGCCTTGCTCTCTTTGGCCCCATCTATCCCCCAAATGTTGTTTATATTTCCCTAACTCCCTCCTCCAGTGTGTAAGTATATTTATGTATAGATACATATAAGTAAAATTAAAACAGAATAATAAAATGTATGCAATAACCATAAAACCAAAATTTTGGTCAGCGACCATGAAGAGGTGAGGCCAGGAATTTGGACTCGACCATGCGTTATTGCGTTCTTATGTGAACAGGGGTTTAGTGCCGATAAAGGAGCGTAGGTACAATGCGGCCGTGGACAGTTTGGCTTTAATTGGGTGGGAGGGTACACAACGGCAGTGTGAGGGAGTGACCGAAAGCCAGTCCGTGGGGGGGGAGCACTTGTGTCGTCAAGTCGGTGGGCCCCTAGGAGTAAAAAGACGGGGGGCTCAGCCTCCCAGAAGGGGGTGACCCTCTAGGGCGCACCCCAAAAAATGCCGCGAAATAAAACTAGTCCGAGCAGACGGCTGGCTTGTGTTTCCCGACAGTCCTGTCTACACTCCCAACCTCAACTAGGGGTACAGAGAATCGAAAAACCGGGGGGCGCATGACCATATTTAAAAGTCAGGTGGGGGGCCTATAGCAAGTTTAGGTATAATTGAAATGTCTGTATTACAGAACCCCAAAAACCAAAACACTGAAAAAGCAGGCCCTACTGTAAAATATTTTTTGTGAATTTTTTATTTTGTGATATATTTCCAATAATCATAATTTGGGCTAGGTTTGGTCGGGTGGGGTTATGTTAGGTTAGGCATCATTTACTTTAGGTAAGGTTAGGTTGACTAGGTTAAGCAAGTAATTTTTGGGTTTAGGTTCATAACTTAAACCAGAAAATTGAGCTTTTTTCCCTTAAACATTCAAAAAAAAATTTGCACAAAAATTATTACATGTTCCATGATGTACTTTGGGTTTGTATAAATTTAAAACGTAAAAATATTGACTAAATTATTTCATGTTCCCGAGCATATTGTTGTTGAATTAAAAAGTATTAAAAAAAAAGGTAAAGAGGTCTTTTTGGCATTTATGGATTTTGGAAAAGGGGTAGACAGGGGGGGATAGGGGAGCATGTGCAGATTTTTTCAAATGATGGGGGAGGGGGGGTTACAGAGCGTGAAGAGTTTTTTACGAGGTGGAGGTCAATTAAATATGTAGGGAAAAAGGGAATTATTTCCCATAAAAAAGGCCCCAACAAGGGTTTTTATGTCACTGTGGTTGTTTAATAATTTTTGATGGGTTGTAAGAGAAGTAAATGCAGGGTATTGGGAAAAGGGGGTGGGTTTTTAAAAAATGAAGAAACACCCTTTTAAAAGGGGGTTGTCACAGTTTTCTCTTTGCTGATACACGGGTCTTGGGAGATTCGAAGAGAAGTTTCAGAATTTTTGGATGAATTTTGTAGGGATGCAAAAGAAAAAATTTCAAAATGAATAAAAAGGAAAGATAAGGTTTTGAGGATAACAAAAAGATTAGGGTTTTAAAGATTGGGTATCAGATTGGGGGAGAGAGATGGGGGAGGGGAATTATTCGATATTTTGGGAGTGGACGTGTCGCGGTGGCTATGAACATGAGGTAAATCATAGAATTTTATAGGGAAAAAGGTGGTGGGCACTTAGGAGTCTGTGGGGCAAAGAAAATTTGCCTTGGAGGGAAAGAGGGGAATGTAGAGAGTAAGTTTTTTCCCCAAAGCTCTTATATGGGTGTGAAGCATGGGTGATGAAGTTTGCAGCGGGAGAAGGCTGGAGGCGTGGAGATGCATGTTGAGGGCAAAGTGGGTGTGAAAAATAATGCGGAAAATTGTAGTTTTGGGAAATTAGGGGGGAGGTGCAGGATTACCAAAATGTTGTCCAAGGGTGAGGAAGGGTTGTTGAGGTGGTTCGGGCTGTAGAGAAATGGAGGCGAAACAGAATAACTTTAAGAGGTACATCTGTAGTGGGAAAGGAAGGGGGGGTAGGGTCGGGCCCAAAAAGGGTTTGGGGGGAGGGGGAAAAGGGGGTTTTTTGTGCGAGGGGGTTGGACTTCCCGCAGGGATGCGTGAGCGTGTTTGATAGGAAAATGAATGGAGACAAATGGTTTTTAATACTTGACGTGCTGTTGGAGTGTGAGCAAAGTAACTTTTATGAAGGGATTCAGGGAAACCGGCAGGCCGGACTTGAGTCCTGGAGATGGGAAGTACAGTGCCTGCACTCTGAAGGAGGGGTGTTAATGTTGCAGTTTAAAAACTGTAGTGTAAAGCACCCTTCTGGCAAGACAGTGATGGAGTGAATGATGGTGAAAGTTTTTCTTTTTCGGGCCACCCTGCCTTGGTGGGAATCGGCCAGTGTGATAATAAAAAAAAAATATTCACTAAATTACATTTGAAAATTTTGTAACTAAAAAAACTATTTTTGTGCAAATGGTAAAAAAAAAAATAAACAAATAATAATAATAATAATAATAATAATAATATCTTTATTTCAACAAGAACCATACAAGATATACAGACCACAGCTGACATCAATAACATACTTCTATGTTGAGAGTCGCTTGTTATGCTGAGCATTTCAGGCAAATTACATCAATTTTGTCCCAGTATGCGACCCAAACCCATCACTAACACCCAGGTGCCCATTTTACTGATGGGTGAACAGGGACAACAGGGGTATGGAAACACACCTAATATTACCATTCTTGACAGGAATCGAACCACCGACCATCAATGTGTGAAGCGAGAGCTTTGCCTACCAGGCCAAGGGCCACCTTAGCTAACAAAACCAGCCGAGGGTTTAAATTTAACCTCTGCCATCGACTTAGTACATCTTTGTTTACAATGTCAGTGACATAATTCAATACCAAGTGTTCACTCGATGATATTTGCTGAACAAAAAAAATTAAGTGCTATTTTTACTACTCATGTTAAAAACATTCTTTATATAAACCAGTTTAGAAAGAGCTAAATAAAATACACTGAATAAAGAATAATAATAATAATAATAATAATAATAATAATAATAATAATAATAATAACAATAATAATAATAATAATAATAATAATAATAATAATAATAATAATAATAATAATAATAATAATAATAATAATAATAACAATAGTAATAATAATAATAATAATAATAATAATAATAATAATAATAATAATAGTAATCTTTATTTACTACCAGGACATGTACAAGGTATACAGATCATAGTTGACTCAGTGAAAAACTACAATAAAAAAGCCACTTGTTTGCAGAGCATTTTGTGCAAAAAAGGACAGTTTTTCCCCAGGATGCAACCCACACCATCCATAACAAAAAACCTTTTGTAGGCAAACAGGACACCAGTGTTTATATTATTAAATCAAAAAGAAGCGCTAAGCCAAAGGGCCCTTACCGACCCTAGTGTGGGAAAAACCCCTTCTAAAGTTTTCCCCTCCCCAGGTCAGGGTAAACCTTATTCCAATTTTATTTCCGTGCCGGGGGCAAGGTTCCACTTCACACTCGAGGGCCGGGTTCGATTCCCAGTGGGGCAGAAACTTATACCTTTGTCCATTTCACCAGAAAGTAGGTACCGGGGTTTTTTAGTGGACGGTGGGGGTGGCACCTGGGGGACAACATTGAGGCCCGGGGTTTAAAAAAAGACAGACAGTCCCGATGTACACCCGGGGTTAAAAATCCAAAACAAAATCAAAAAGTTTTCACACAGTTATTACTTATTTTTTTTTTTTGTAAAAAAAACCCTTAAAACTTTAAATTCAAATTCAGATTTATTCTCAATAAGGATTAAAAAAGCTGATTTACAGATTTTGGTTATTTTTTTTTTTTTTTTTTTATTTAAAAAGCAAAAATAATTTCATATGTTACTATGCATACGTTACATAAACTAAGACATGTTATCCTTAAATTAAACAACAATTCCACTTCCCCAATCCCAGCTTTTTAACCTATATTAAGGACACATTTCAATTTAACATGTTTTACCATCCCCAAAAAAATTCAATCATACATGTGACTACAAAAAAAGGCAACCCCACCCAAAACAACGGGACGGTTTAATAAATTCAAAAATACAGTTTCTTACTCAAAAAAGACTTATAACCCAAAAGAAAATCACACGTAGTACATTATACAAAAAGGCTAATACAAAGTCAACCCATTAATGGGTTTCCCTCCCCCCTCTTTTTAAAAATTTTAATACAAAACGTAAAAGTATTAATAATAAGAACTTACTGGATATTATAAAAATTTCTCTACCAACATTCCAGTTTTAAAAAAAACACTTTTCCCTTGGGTGAATTCCACCATTTACCACCAATAACATACCTACCAAACCCTTTTTAAAAAAAAATTAAAAAAACCCGGAAAACCAAAAAATTTTTCTGCACCGTTTTGACAAAAAAAAAAAACACCCTCAAGAAACCCTAACAATCACAATAGCCCTTCCCTCATAACCTAAATGAGAATTACAAAAATCAGTTATGCATAAACAACCAGAACAAAAATAAAAAAAAAGACAAAAAACACAGTATGACATTAGTTATACACGGAAAACCCCTTGATAATTGGAAGAAAACACCACAATTTTCCATATCAATAAAAATAAAACATCATTGTATAACATGTATTTTACACAAAAATTAGAGGATCCCTCATGAAAAACCAAGGTATTCCCTTTCTTTTATAAAAAAAGTCCGTTTTAAAGGAAATCAAGGGAAATATGGAAATACATTCATAAACGTATTACTACTGTTTTATTTATATTTTAAACCCCTTTCTCAATGTAATAAAAATCAAAATTTTCCTGGAAATCATTTTTCAGGGGGTTTTTCAGTACACTTGGCCAAAAAAGCCTAACACCATTTAAACCCCCCTCCTCGATAGTGATCAATAATACCCCAACCAAAATATTATGAAAGGGCTTTCCCAAATTTATGACTAGTACCCAAAGGTACGATCGCCAAACAAATACTCTACGGAACTAACCATTCAAAAATAACCCCTCACTATCTCACCCTCACCCCACCCCCACATGCTATCCTAACCTTAACCCCCCCCCCTCACAAAAAGCCCTCCCCTTGCCCCCCCCCTTTCCCCTTAGAAGCGTGCTACAGAAAAATTACGAAACCTATCGAAAAACTTGAATCCCATCTCCCCCCATATATTAACCTTCCCTACACCTTGCCCAAAAAACCTCGCGCTAACGCTTTTATCCCAATGCCCGCAATCTGCCTCATACCCCAAGAAACAGCAAAAATTGCCAGAATTCATCAAAGCCCTACCCCCCTCACTTGCTCCCCCACAACATCCATTGAAAACGATTAAGAAAAAAAACAACCCCCCCCCCCCCCCCAACGCTAAAACACCCGCCATCCGACTCTCACCATTCCAAAAGATAAAAAAAATATCCCATAAATTTCCCGTCTCCTCCTCCCCACAGAATAAACTGTTGCCTCTCTAACAAACCCCATCTTATGCAACATATACTTAATGCCCCCACCCCAATAAAAACGATACCCCAACTCCCAAACCCCTTGCGGGAACCGAACGCCCCTGAACCCCTCCATATCCCCTCCAGTTAAACAGGGGGATACTGCGCCCCCCGCAATGCACCCCTTCCCCACACCACCCCACCACTGCTTTTACCTTCAACCTTTTTACCTCCCCCACTCCCAAAAATGAACTTATTACATCTTCACACTTTCTCAAATCCCACCACTCCACCAGTTTTCTGCACCCCTCATCACCCTATCCACCCAAAACCCCCCTCTCCCCCCACCCTTAAATACCTCGCTTAATATATAATCCCATTACCCTAGGCCCTAATTCCAACAAACCTAGACCCCCCTTTTCACCTCCGATACCACTTTTTTGGGACAACCATCCCCCCAAAAAAAAAAAAAAAAAAAAAAACCCCCAAAAAAAACCCCAAACCCCTCCTTGTTTTCCTGATATCCTGCACCCTCAAAGGGAAACCTCCGCTACCCCCCAGCCCTTTGTATAAACCACCAAATTTTAATTACCAACACCCCTGCTGAAAACGCCACTTCACTGCCCTCAAACCTTTCTTGCCTAAAAACCCTACTCGGATCTTCTGATTAACCCCCTACATTCCGCAATTGTTTTCTATCCATATCCCACACACCTTAATTCTATCACAAACCGTCCATCCCACTCCTCCCCCAATCCCCCCCCCAACCCTGTTCCCTTTCCCCCCAATAACCTAGACTTTGCAAATTAATTACCATTCCTGAAACATACCCAAAGCTCCTAATACCTCTCCCCCCCTAGTAAAGCCCCCCCACTCGTAACAAACATTTGATCATCCACATAACCTACTATGCCCCCCATATTTCCCCCCCACCTCCCTTTCCTCTCCACACCCCCTCAAAAAAAGGGATTTGCACGCATGAAAAAAAGCAACTGTAACAGCGGGCAACCCTGCCTTAATCCCTTTTCCATCATCCCACCGCCCCCCCCCCCCCCCCAGCTTACCATTAACTTGCACCCCATTCAACCCCCCTATACAGCGTGCACACCCACCTCACTACCCCCCCCCCAAAAACCCCAAATTTTCTCCAAACACCCCCAAAAAAAATCCTCTTCCACACCCCTACCTGAGCCCAATCCAAGCCAAGGAGCCCCTCCCTGCAGTTCTCTATAAAACCCTTATCGCACTATGCCCTTTCTTCATAGCCTTTTCCCGAACCCCCATACTGTCCCTTGTACCTACTCCCAATTACCTTCTTTAACCGTTCCCCAAATCCCTTCAAAAAAAATTTTGTAATCCGTACCTTAACGAAAAGGGGACGATAATTCCCAAACCCTTCTCCTCTCCCCCTTTTTTGGCCCCAAAGACAACGACCCAGTTCTCGTTTTTTTGCCCCATTTGCCCCATTTCAACTAAAATTTCAAAACCTCCACAAGGCACCCCCCTCAGAACCCCCAATGCCTTTGTAAAAATCATTAGGTAACCCATTTTTCCCGGGTCCCTTCCCCCGAACAACCCATTCACCACTTCCCCCACCTCCTCCCCCCTAATGCCTCCCTCCAACTCCCATCCCTCTGCCCCATCCCTGGGTACCCAAACCCCCTCAAATGTTTCTATCCCACCTACCCCCCCTTCTCTTCCCATTTTCCGAAACCCAATCATCAGCATACCTACTGATAGAATCTGTGTCAGTGAACCCTGTCCCCTCAATAACCCCCCCCACCCTCCACAACAATACGCCACGGTTTTCCCTCAACGTCTGTCCTTGAATTTTTTTGAGAACATACCCGGGTTGGGTTTCACCCTTTAGTAAATCCTCCAATCCGCCCTGACCCTGAGTGCATCAAAACTTCATTATGCACTCTACTAAACGACTCCAAGTTCCCCCAAACTCCTTCCCCCCCCTCCCTTTCCCCCCCCCCATAACAATCATTCAACGACCTCTAAAAATTCTGCAATCCAACCCCAGGGGCCCCTTTCCCTGCCCCTCTTTCCCAAAAAATTCTACAAATTTTTACCTTTTCCTGCAACTCCCACCAATCTAACAAATCCCCTCCTCCCCTACCTCCCAAAAGCCTTTCCCCATGACTGAAAAGACCGACCCTTTATCCTCCCCTGTAAAACCCCACATTTAAATTTAAATAGCCCTATTTTTATTCCGGAATACCATCCACCCTAAAATCGCCCCCATGCTCTGTGGCTGAAAAACCCCGTCTACGTTCAAAATCTCCCATCCTACCCCTGCCTCACATAAAACCCACCAACCTTGCCTCATAACCCCCTTACATAGGTATACTCAACCCGATACCCCCCTGCCAACCACATCTACCCCCCCGACTCGCACAATGCATCCCCAAACACCCAACCAACACCCCGCCCCCCTAGGAACTACGTCTACATCCTAAACACACAATTCCAATCACCTCCCAAATTTTCCCTATGGAGGAAAACCCCCAAGATATAAAAAAACGCAGGAACAAAATCGATTTTATCCTTATTACCAAACGCGGGGTATAAACTCCCACAAAACATACCCTACTCACCCCCCCCCCCACCCCCGAACAACCCTCCCCCCCACCCCCCCCCTCCCCCCCCATGACTCGCAAGGGGCTGGTTTCCCTTTTCTAAAACACCACTCCGCCCTTTTAAAAACTTGCCATGCTCACAAAAAACTTAATCCTCTCAATCTCAACTCACAACCGCTTATATTATGCTCCCGTGGAAAACCCAAAATCAAGTCGTACCTTTTTAGGAACCACTCCAAACCCCACCCTTTTAAAACCCCATTTTTTTAACCATTTCTTTACGTTACACACCGAATGGTCAAAGGGGAGGCGGGTTACCCCCATGCGCTGTGGCTTGCTCACACTTTCCCCTTTAACTGCTTTCACTTTCCTTTTACTCTTTTTAATGAACTTCCCACCCCCCCCCTTGTTCCCCCGATTTTTCCCGTACTCCCCCCCCTTTGGGGGTTTGCGGACCACCCCGCCCAAACCTTTTTACCCGGTCTTTGCCCAGGTGTTTAAAAAATTATCTAATTAGTCAACCCCGCTGGCCTTCCTAGACTGCCCCCAAAGCCACCTCTTCCTCGGTACATCCCCCGTGTACCTCGCCCCTACAAGTGTATCCCTTTTCCGTTTCCCTACTACTTCCCCACTTCTCATCAGGCCCTTTCAATTGCTCCCTTTTTACTGTTTTCCCCCATCCCTGTCCTCTCCTACCAAGGGCCCCCCCAGAAATTCCCGGGCACTGACCCAAAGGGCACCTCCGTGTCTCTCCACCACTTCCCACCACCCCGAGTTGGAGAAGGGCTCCCTCCTCCCCGGGAGGTGACACACGTCCCCCATCTTTCACCCTCCTTTCCACCTCCCCATCCATAAGTAGTCCCTTCTTCGCCGCCGCCACCCCACCGCCTGCTGACTCCTCCACCGGACTGACCCCCCGGGGCAACCTTTCTGCACATTGTGCCGCATTGGCAAAAGAGCCACAAAACGACAGTTCTTTGCCCCACATACGACACATATACCATTTCTGGGGGCCTGGGGAACATTACATACAAGGTATAGGCGTCTTTAAATCATCTTGATGTTGTAGCCCTTCCGGGAGCCCACTATGGTCCATCCCCCCCATACCCCAACCCCTGGCTTCATGAATGACTCCATACTTGCAAAAACCTGTATACCCAAATGGTTCCTCGAAGGGTACATTCCTCACTCGAACCACGTTAGAAAGTAGATAAGTCATGCATGCACACATCCACGTCGAGTTGAAACACATTCCCGTTCCTGGTACTCCTCCACCACACTGCTGTAGTAGCTATTCCTCAGGAACTTCACAAAAACTCTTTCATCCCATTAAGGCCCAACCATACAGTTCCTATTAGGGATACCCTATAAATCCCTAATAATTTTCATAGAACGACGTTCAACGACAGGCTCGAGAACCCCTAAAAGCCAAGCAAACGTATTAAACCTCCCCGGTGTACTTTCCCCCATGTCTGAACATGAAAAACGCGCAGAAACCAGGGTAGTGGGAGCCTCTGCACATGGGATCCGCACGGCCCAACAGCGTGCAACATGAAATTTGGTTTTTTGTGTGGTTTTCATGTATTTTAAAAATTATTCAAGTGTACCACTAGAACACCACATGGCTACATTTCGGCAGACTTAAATTAAATCTTAAGTTTAAACTATTACAAAAAAATGAGAAAAATTGGATTTGGCTAAGTGACTAAATATTTTGTGATTAGCAAATTTAATGCTTTTGTTTTTGGGACTTAAAAATAGTTTTCAGTATGGAGTATCACAGGCCAAAATTATTTTGAGATTGAGATTGAATTTCTGTTTTGTTTAAATGGGTGAGTTTGGGGTAATGTTAAAACCCCCAGGTGGTATTCGTGTAAAATTTGTTACAGGGGGTTCGGGAGATAAGATGTTTTTTGTGGTGTTTTGAAGGTATGAATGTGCTTTTGTTTTAGAAAATTTAGGGAGGGGGTTCCCGATTTTGGGCCTTTGACAACATTGAATTTTTTTTAAAGGTTTATCGGACCAGGGAATGTCTTGAGAGTTTGTGTCTGGTTTGTGCCTGTGGGTTCTGCCACAACTATCAAGAAAGCATTTAGGTCAAGGTTAATATTGGAATTTAAGGGCCTGTAATTAGATTGCACAGAGTAAGGTTGGAAGTACGAAAAAGGGGGCAAGTTTGATCTATGAAGAGTGGGGGGGTGTTTCCAGGGATGGGATTTAGTGATAATTCTTTCTGCGGCTTTTTTTTGGGTTTTTATTGGCTTTAGGTGTTAGCTCGTTGAACCCCCAAACACAGATCATAGGTGAGGTATGGGTATAAGGAATGCTATTGTGGAGGGCATTTGCGGCACGTAGTTCGTTCTTGGGGAGGATCCCAACCGTTTTTGGGTACTTTTTTGGTTATGGTTTGGGTTGGGGGCGAAGTTCAGGTTGTTGTCGAGGTATAGGCCCAGGAAAATTTTCCCTCATTGCCTGGGAATTAGGAAATTTTGATCTTAATGTTAATTTCGCATCTCCGCTTTGTACCAAAAAAGTATACAAAATTTGTCATGTAAGCCAAGTTTTTGGGGCCCTCCAAGTCGATATTTTGATCAGCTCCTAATTAACAATGGTGTTGAGGGGGCTTGGGGTTAGAGATGACATAAGCTTCGCAGCAAAGGAATGGGGTTCAGGTGTTGAATACGTTTGGGGAAAATCATTGATGATAGAGGAAAAAAGGGGGACCAAGGACACTTCCCCGGGAAACCCCGTATCAAGTGGGGTGTGTTGTTGATCTGTCTTTTAAAGGGGACATACTGATACCTATTAGTAAGGGAAGATTTTAAATATGAACGCTGGCCTCTTATCCATAATGGTCAAGTTTTGGGGGGGAGGATGTCGTGGCTCTGTGTCAAAAGCTTTTTTTAGGTCAATAAAAATTTCCCAGGGTATTCCTTATTTTCCCAAAGCTGTGTAAAGCGATCTGCATTTTTTTTGATTGCATCGTTGTGCTTTTTTTTTTTCCTCAATCCAAATTGGGGGGTTTAGTATTTTTTGTGGTTTTAAGTGAAAATTTGTCTCCCGTGCTTGGGTTTTTCAAAGATTTTGGGGTAGCAATGGAAGTTGATATTGGCCTATATTTTTTTAATTTTAGGGCCCCCACCTTAGATTTGGGGTAACCCTTGCCGTCTTGAGTATTTCGGGAAGGGGTATTTCTGTGACTTGTTAAAAAATAATGAATAGCAGCGAGAGGACATGGGCCACTCTTTTGTAAAATAATGGGGGGACAGACAGATTCCCTGAGTTATTTTTATGTGACTTTATAATCTTGGTGACTTCCGTGGGCTCAGTTGGAGCAAGATAGAAGGAATTTGGGAAATTCCCATCTAGGTAGTCCCCGGCAAGGGCACTGGTACATGGGATTTTATTGGTGAGATTAGAACCTATGGTTGAGAAGAAGTCGTTTGTCTTGTTAGCTGTGTCAGTGGCATGCAGTGGTGTTTCATTAGGTTTAGTTAGGACAATATTCTTGTTTTTTTTCAGTTTGTGGGTCCCTAGAATCTGAGAGAGTGTTTTCCAGGTCTTTTTTATATCTCCTCTTGTGTCAGTGAATCTACTGGAGTAGTACAGTTGTTTGGCTTTCTTTATTACTTTGGTGAGGACTGATGAATAGTGTTTAAGAATATCTTTGTATATTAGGCCCTGTCTATATTGCTTTTCATATTGGTGTTTCTTATCAATGGATTTCAGAATGGTGCTGGTTAGCCATGGGCAACCAAGCCGTTTGTTTGTGATCTGTTTCGTTTTTATAGGACAATGTTTGTTGTATAGTCTAAGTAATTTGTTAAGAAAAATGTCTGTCCAGTCATCAGTACCATTGGCCTTGGAGAATTCTGTAGGTAAGTCAATAGTGTCTAGGTCAGCTGTGAACTTCTTTATTGAGGCCTCATCATGGAGTCTAAATGAAACTTTGTTGTATTCAAGTGGTGGTTTACTAATGTTTGTCAAGAGGAAGGTAGAGTAGTGGTCTGTAGTGCTATCTGTGATTATCCCTGATTTAAGGGGGGCTAGTATATTTGTCCATATGTGGTCTATTATGGTTGCATTTGTTTCAGTGAGCCTGGTTGGCTTAGTTATTGTTGGTATGAGAAGTGTGTTGTTCATATTGTTGATGAAATCAGTTACAGGCTGATCATCTAGTAAGCCAAGGTTGATGTTGAAGTCTCCAGCTAAGAGAAGGTGGTGCTTATTCATTTGTTTGTTTGCTATTAGTTCCTTTAATATCTCACTGAAATTTGGGATGTTTGTGTGGGGTATCCGGTAAATGGCACCGATTGTTATAGGCGTCTTAAGGTTTTTTACAGTAAAATTAGCAAAAATGTAATGTCCATATTCATCACTAAAGCAAGTGGTGCTAATGCAAGATAACTGGTTAGAGTAATAGATTGCAATACCACCCCCAACTTGGTATGGTCTGCAGTTGTGGATTGCTCTGTATCCTAGTAGTGGGCAGATATCTATTGTGTCCTGCTTAAGCCAGGTCTCAGTAAGAATAATGCAGGAGAAGGGTGTCTTTAGTGATTCAAGGAGTGCCAGGAGGTCATCAGAATGTTTGCTTAAGGACCTAATGTTGTAGTTAAGTACTGATAGACTTTTAGCATTGTTTAAGATAGTGCTGGCTTGTGATGCTCTGTAGTAAAGGCATTTACTTTCCAATAGGTTTTGGTTGTGTGTCCGATTATGGAGGTTTAGATCAGGGTCAACGTGATCTATCATCTTCTAGGTTTAAATTATGGCTATTTATATCCTTAGTTGTGTGTTGAGTTTTAGTACTGATATCTGTAGTGGTGGGAAGTTTGGACAAGTATATAGCTATAGCATTTTGGTCATGTAGAGTATAGTCACAAATACACATAATGAAGTTGGTGTTGTCTATGTGTTGTGCTGGAATGAACTAAAGTACAACTAGGTTTAAATTAATAATATAAAAAAAAAACAAATTAAAAATAGCACAAGACTCTCACTTGTAATTGCACTCAGGTCTAATATAATGACTTTGGTATAGTCTATGTATTGAGCTAGAATGAGCTATAGTACAATAGGTTTAATCTAATAATATAAAAATACAAATTAAAAATAGCACCAGACTCTCACTAGTAATTACACTATGGTCTAATATAATGAATTTGGTATTGACTATGTATTGAGCTAGAATGAGCTATAGTACAACTGAGTGTAATCTAATGATATAAAAAAGGCACAAGACTCTCAGTTGTAATTGCACTAAGGTGTTATATAAGTTGTTTACAAGAATTAGAGTATAACTAGATTTAAATTGACAAGATAAAATATACAAGTTAAGGTAGCAAAAGAATAAAAAAAGTAGAAAAAAAATATATGAGGTAGTTGGTACTAGTTAGCAAAAGATAGTTAAGGGCCTTGAACAATAATATAATTGAAATATACACTAATTGCACACACAATATAGTCACTAAGATATGAAAACAATCTTAGAGTAGGACTTATAATATAAACTTATAATATAAAAATACAAATTGAAATGGTACTTGCAATTGCACTAGGGTCTGGTATAGGTTGTTGACAAGATCAAGAGATAACTAGACTTAAATTGGGCAAAATAAAATTCACAATTAAGTACCAAAGAAAATAATAAAAAATAACAATGGCAATGTCTTTTTTATAATATGATAGTAAGAGGGGAGACAGGTCCACGGGGTCCCACAGGTACAAAGGAAAATTTAAAAAGGGTTGGAGTTAATTTTTACAAATTTGGGAAAAATTTGGCAAAAAAAATTTTAGGGGAAAGTAAAAAAATTTAATTTTTTAATTTAAAAAAGTAAATTGCTGGTTTTTAAATTTTGGGTGTTTAAAAAAAATTTTAAAGGAAGTTTTTAATGATTTAAAAAAAAGTTAAGGAAAGGGTTTAAGGGGTAATTAGAAAGTTTTTGGTTATTTTTGATGTAAAAAAAATTTTTAAGAGTAAATTGTATTGATAAAAAAAGGGTTTAATTTTTTTATTTTAGTAAGTAATTTTAAAATTTGAAGTATTTAAAAAAAATGGGTTTGTAATTGGACAGAGAAAGTATCGATTCAGCTAATATTTAAGCAAACAAATTTAAAAAAGGAAAATTAGATAAGGTTCTTATGCTTATATTTAAAATCACAAAAGGGGTTTGTTAAAATATTTAAATTTATAAGAGATTTTTACAATAAAATTTTGAAAAATTTAAAGGGAGCAAAACATACACTTACCCCGTGGGTTTTTTGGTTTGGGAAATTTTTAGTTATTCTCTGTAAGATCAGTATTCCTGAAAATCTCGTGTTTGTTCATTCTCATTCTTTGTTTTTGTACAGTTGCCTACATTTGTTTTCCTAACTAAAATTTTTCCCCATCCCGTGTGAAGCATTGGTTGTTTTGTGTAAATTATTCCCCCGCTTAAGTTTTCTGACCCCCTATACAGGGGGTTCTGACGTTTTTTTTTTAAGACACTCGCTTATGTTTTACCCTTTTTTTTACTTTAATAGATGAAATAATTAAGTTTTTTTTCCCTGTCATGTGAGGGGAAATTTCTAAGCATAACACTTTTTTTTAAAAATGGGACCCTATTTAACCTGGCTTCTTTTATTTCTGCTCTGAAAACCTAAAACTTGTTTTGGTCCTTTATGTTTTGCGAGTAATTTCTTTACTGTTCGTTTGGGGTTTAAAATCAATGGGAAAAAATGACTGGGTAATATTACTGGTCCCATAGTTTTTTTTGTTCAGGGTTTTTTCAATTTTTGGGGAGCAAAGTGGGGAACTGCAGCCGCAGCAAACAGCAAAAAAGGCCCCCCTTTCCATTCTTGGGCCCTTCCCCCGGGCCCATCGAAACTCCAGTGATGGCCAAATTTGCAAGTTTCTGCTTTAAAAAAATGAAGGAACCCCATGTGACCTTTAAAAAAATGACGGTGACGATAAAAGAAATGGACTAAATATGACAAAAGAGGGACCGGCATTCAAAATACCAGACCTGGGTGCCAGACGTAAACCCGCAGGGGACGTTTTCCACTTCAATGAAAAAAAATGACCTCCATATCAATGCACCAGTGTTTAAAGGGAAGGGGCAACATGGGAGAAAACCTGGGTCAACTAAAATTCCAAAGGGAAAAGACAGGTCTGTAGGGGCTTTTTTTTTTCAGTGCCCAAAAGAGGGAAAAAATTTTAGCATTTTAAAAAATGGCGACCGGATCCCCAAAAAGGGCCCCTTCTGGCCAGGGCGTACAACAGCAAAGTGAAAATTTTCCCTCTTTATGGGCGTTCATCTGTTTCGTTGCCTCAATCTGTTCCACCATCAATCACCTGTAACAGTGCTAAAAGAGGGGAAACACAGGAGACATCGTCAAATCAACGTACAAAAAATCCAAAGGGTTTTAGGTCGGGGTTTTCCCCCCCGTGCCAGTCGTGAGAAAGAAGGAATAGTTAAAAAAAATCAAGGTTTAAAGTTTTAGTAGCTGATCTA
This sequence comes from Cherax quadricarinatus, assembly GCF_026875155.1. Taxonomy (NCBI): domain Eukaryota; kingdom Metazoa; phylum Arthropoda; class Malacostraca; order Decapoda; family Parastacidae; genus Cherax; species Cherax quadricarinatus. The sequence goes on from NC_069457.1 coordinate 28,914,057, forward strand.
TATTCAGCTGACCAGTGTAAAGTGAGAGAAAATAACAGGGAAAAAGGGCCCAAAAATATCTATAAACTCAAAGGGAAAATCAGGTTTTTAGGTGGCGTTTCTCCCCTCGTGTTTTTAAAAAAAGGCTGGTCAGCAGAACGGGCGGAGGGCGACAAAAAACGAAAACAAACCCCGATAAAAAAAATTTTTTGGGAAATTGGGGGGGGAAATTTGGGAAAGGGTAAAACCATTTATTAAAACCCTTTTTGATCTACCCGAATGGAAAGGGAGTTAGAAATTAATTGGGGGGGGAAGCCAGACAGTGAAGTTTAGGGTGGGGAAAGGGGAGTGTGTAATTAAAGGGGGTTAACTGTTTTTGGGTTTTTTGAAGTTAAAAGGGGAAAAATTTAGCAAATGGAAAAAAAGGGTTTTTTAAGAGGAAAATTTTTTCTAGTAATTCAGTGGTGATTGCTAAACAGATACTAAGTGTACTAGGGACTGGAAAAGAGTAAATAAATATTATTGTATATGAGTAAAAGAGCGAAGAGTGAAAATGGCAGGCATTAGGGGGGGTACAGGCTGCCATAATTATATTTATATTTCTTCAATTCCATGAAGAAAGAAATCAGTCATGGGGGTTGGAAAAGGTGAATGGAGTAACAGCGCCCTGGACAGTAAAAGCCCAACAGTTGCCATCCTACCAGAAAAGTAAATGTCACTATCGCCGCAAGGTATGGCAACACTGCATACCCAAACAAAAACAGTGGCACACAGCTCTTATTGTAGCGCTCTTAAGTGGTGATATCCAAATTAATCCAGGACCTCAAACTATTGTGCAGAGGCAAAACAGACAGATAAATGACGGCGATAATGACGGTCTAGTAGCTAGGAATGATAACCTTAGCTCCATATGTAATGCATACATAGGTCAATGTGAGACAATACAGCCATTATTATCTCAAACACTACCAAACAGGTGCATACACTGTACTAAAGTACGCATGAAAAACAGAAAAGGCACCTTATGTAAAATGTGTAAGGGGTGGGTGCATGATGGATATGTACAATTATAACAACGGTGCCAGAATTCATTTTGTGTGTAACAAATACACTTTGGCACAGTTACTCTTTAGCAGTGATGACATTGATTTACCTAATTTTAATACAAATGACCCATTGCCATATATTGATGATTATGATTGTTTTATGAAAACAGGCCTTCACTTTATTCATGTCAATGCAAGATCACTTCTTCCTAAATTGGCAGAGATTAGGATTCTAGCTAACAAAATTAGGGCGGCAGTTATAACCATCTCTGAATCTTGGTTGGATGATACGGTGACTGACGACGAGGTCAAAATAGAAGGTTACAATATAAAACGCTTAGGAACAGAAAGGGTGGTGGAGTATGTGCCTACATTAGAAATGACTTAGCTTACAACCCAAGACCTGATTTAAATAACAATAAACTGGAGATTCTATGGTTTGAAGTGCTGCTTCCTAAGACCAAACCCATCTTAGTAGGAACTAGTTACCGCCCTCCTACCCAGGACCAGTTCTTAGAAGACTTTTCCAGAGTCTTGTCCGGAGTTGAAAACAATTGCGAGACAATAATACTGGGCGACTTCAATATCTGTTTTCAGCAGCAAAATAACGGGCTATGCAAAAGGTATAAGCAAATTCTAGGATTAAATAGTTACACTCAACTAATTAATACTCCAACCCGGATCACACAGTTCTCAGCCACCCTAATTGACCACATACTTTGTAACCGCTCTGAGAACATTAGTCAGTCAGGCGTCATTACCACAGGTCTTAGTGATCATTTCATCATTTACTGCACCAGGAAAATCACTAGGGATAGGATAGGCCTACACAGGACAATAAAAATGAGGTCAACTAGAAACTACAGTAAAGAAACACTGGTAAATAGGCTACAAAATTGTGACTGGACAGAGATAACAAGTTGCACGGACGTAAACGATGCCTGGGAAAAATTCAAAACAATGTTCTCTACCATCCTTGATAATATTGCACCAGTTAAAGAGGTTAGGATTAAACGAAGAACTGAACCCTGGATGAATACTGAGATATTAGATAATATGAAATTCAGAGACCAGCTGCTAAAAAAATTTAAAGCAAACAGACAGGATATTGCAGCACTAAATGAATTCCAAAGGGTGAGGAACAGAGTACAGAGACTTATAAAAGGAGCAAAAGCAAAGCACTACTGCTCAAAAATTGAAGAGTATAAGCATAACCCCAGAAAGCTCTGGCAACAACTAAAACATTTGGGGTATAGCCATAAGCCAGTAGATAGGTCTAACATAGTACTCACTATCGATAATGAGGTATGCCATGAAACATCTAAGGTGGCAAATTGCTTTAATTCATACTACACCTGATCATCATTCGTCGCTCAACCTTTGGGACGAGCGGACGTGAGCTGAGCCTGCCCTCTGCTGTCAGCCGGTGACAACTTGGTTTTCTCAAAATGGCGCAGCCGGCAAGAAGAAGGGTAAACACTGTCGGCATAGAAGTGGTGCGTGGGGCTGTGCATGCCCACTCAGCTCAAGTTTTATTACCTGCCATCATCAGGGACACATACGGCATTGCCAACGAAGAGCTGTATGGTGTAGCCTTGAACGGGGCATATAGAATTTTTGTGAAATTTCTCAATGCAAGTGTATATGAGGACATAGTCGCCAGGTTCCAAGATCTTTGTGTACCAGTGAATCCTGCAGTGACGGTAAGGCTACATGATGTGTCCCGCCATTATACATGGGTGAAGATAAGAAATGTACCCTTTGAGGCTAATGAGGCAGACCTACGTGCTGTCTTCGAGAAGTTTGGGACTGTTCATATGGCGACATTGGGGAAATGGAAGGAAGGATCGTATTCTGGGATGCCTGAAGGAAGTTTTTCCTTAAAAATGACTTTAAGGCATCCTATTCCTTCCTATATTTTCCTAGAAGACTTCAGGACTCAAGTAATGGTGACTTACGCAGGGCAACAACGTACCTGTCGATTATGCGTGCCTATGATCACATTGCTGCGCAGTGTGTTAAACAACAGGGTACACAGGCGAAGGAGCAGCATAAGGAGGCATCAGAGGACCTTGAGACGTTGGATTTGGCACGACCTGAGTCGGTTTCCTTGAACAAGGCTTGGAGTGTGGAGGTCGAGGAGGCCTTGAGGGAGGAAGAGTGTGTAACTCTTCCGAGAGAGACATGCACTGCCGGGCAGGCACCGGAGACCAAAGATGTGGTGTCACTGGGTGAGGACAGGGCCGTGGAGGCTACCATTGATTCAGTCCTCCACGACCTGTTAGGGACCCCAGGAGAGGTCACAGTTGAGGGGCTTGTGGGTGCCCTGGATGCTGCTGGGGTTCCAGGTGGTGAGAGGGGGGAAGCATGTCAGAGACCAGGTTGAGGCTGGGTTGCAAATTGGCACGGTGGTGGCGGAAGTGCACGGGGATGGCTTCCAGGTGGAGGCGGGGAAAAGGTCGAGTGTCACGGAAGAGGGGGGCATGCCCTCGGACGTGACGAGGGGGGATTCTCACCCGGCACAGCTTGGGCAAAAAGGTGTGGGTGAGGGTTGAGAAAGGACCTGGGGGGTCCAGGGGCAAGGGGCAGTGAAAGCAGATCCAAATGGTGTTTGAAGTCAAAGGCGAAAAAGGGGGAAAGGGGGAAAAAGGTGGTGCAATACTAAGGAAAACCCCCATTGAAAAATTCAAGATCTCTCTATAAATTTTAAATGGTCGAAAAATTTGGAAGTGTGAGGGTTTCTGGATGTCTTTGGTATGGTGTAATGTAGTTTTTTGGCAAGACACAACCACAAGGGGTTGTATGTTGTGTTGAGGGGTTTATACTGTTATACGGCACACCAAGAGATTGAAAGGGGAGTGGCATTTTGGTGAGGGAGGCTACCCTTTACTGTACATCATTGGAGGAGGGGGGTGAGGGGAGGTTATAAGAGTGGATGGGACAGGGGGAAGAAAAAAGATGTCTTTTGGGGTTTTTATGGTGGGCGGAGGGGGACGTCGAGGGGAAAATGGTTTGTCTAAAGTGTTGGTGTATCACTTAAGGTCCTTCAATTGCTGTGGGGGGAGGGACGGAAATTTGGGTTTATACGCCGAAAAGGATGTGGAACCTAGGGGGCAGGATTTGTTTGGCGTTCTGGGACCTGTTAACCGGGGTGGGGTTGGTGGATGAGGGGGGGGGGCGGCTGGGGGGTGCGCACACCTTGGGGGCGGGGGTATGCTGCACGGTGGACGGGATTACGTGAAAGGAAAAACTGGGGTGCGAGTGTAAGGGTTTTGGATTCTTTTTTTCTGATCATAGGGTGTTTTGGTGGATTTGGGATGGGAGGGTCGGCCAACGGGAAAAAGATTATTGGAAATGAATGTTCGGTTTTCTTAAAGTTTTGGGGGGAGGGCCATTTCCCAAAAATGGGGGAAAAAGGTTTAGGGGAAAGGGGTGGAAAGTCAAGGGGGATGTGTGAATGGTGGGATGTGCGGCGAAGAAGGATTCGAGAGTTCATGTCCGACAGGGAAGGACGAGAATCAGTTGGCTTATGGGCTTATTTTTTTCTTGGGGGGCGTTAAGGGAGTTCATGAGAGAAAAGGGGGGGGGGAGGGGACCCCTTGGCTGACATAAAGGGGGTTAAAGGGAACCCCTAATGGAAGTGAAAAAATGAGAGGTTTGATGCGGCAAGGGTTTTAGGGGGGTTGGGGAGGTCATGTGGGGTGATAACCACGGCGTGTGTCCTGCGAGGGGGGGGGGGGCCCCGGGCTTGAAGGGAAAAATGGTGGGTTTAGAGTTCTTGAGGACATAGGGGGGTATAGGGAGGGAAAAAGATTTGGTGACAAGGGGGGATGGGAGGGTATGTTGATTTTTGGCTTAGTGCACATAGAGGGTGTGGTGTGGAGAGGGGGGCTTTAAGAAGACAGGGGGATGGGTGCGGAGTGTGCTGGAAGGGACGACAGGGAACAGTTACAGGGGGTATTGTGGAGGGAAAAGGGTGGGGCGCTTTAAGAGATGAGCAGGGGTAAGGCACCGGGGGTAGATGGGCTCCTGCGGGTTTTACATAAGCATTGGGGAGATTAAAAAATTTTTTGGTCAATTATTTAAAATTTATAAAAGAGAGGGGTGCGTTGGGCCTTTGCAGGCGACAGCACTATAGTTTTGGTGCCAAAGGGGGAAAAAAAGGTCAGTCACATGAGAGATTACCCGGGTGATATCCTATGTGTGCAGACTACAAACTTTTTGCAAAAATTTTGGGTATCGAAATTTTAAAAAAGGTCATTGGAAAGGTATAGTGAGGGTCCCAAAAGGGATTCCGGGGGGAGATCAATGTATGAGGGGGATGGGGTTTTTTAGAAGGTTTTTAAGGGCCACAAAGGGGAAAGTGGGGTATTGGCTTGGATTGGAGAACGTATATGAATGTCGAGAGGGGGGGCTCTGTGGAGAAATCATGAATGGCAAGGTTTGGGGACATTGGAATTGGGCAGTACTTTATACGGGGAGCTGGGTTGGGGGTACAGTAAATGGGGGGGTGGGGTTGCTGTGAAAAGGGGAGGGGATTGAGGAAGGTTTCCTTTCACAAAATTTTTTGCTTTTTTACGAATCCGTTTTTTAGGGGAGTGGAAAAGGGCATACAAGGGGGAAGGGAGGAAAACGAGGTGGGAGTCCCCGATCTAGGTTACGTTGATGAACAACTGTCCCAGTAGTGGGGGGGGGGGATGGAGGGTCTGGAGGAGTTAAGAGTTTTTGGGGGGCAACAGGTATGGCAGTGAATGTGCATAAATTTTAAAACTCATGTATGGGGGAATGGGATGGGCAGGAGGGCGGGGGGGGGGGGTAGTTTGGGGGTTTGTGGGCCGGGTGAAAATTTGTGGAGTTGTGTAAAAATTGGGGAATGCAGTGGGGAGGGGAATAAAACAAAGGGTGTGGTAATAGGGTATTGGGAAAATTGTCAGGATTTAGGCCGACACTCTTACCCACACCAGAGGGTATTGTGGTCAATGTGTTTTTTACATAAAATATGGGGTGGCGCATTGTACCCTTTGGTGATGGGGGTGCCGAGATTGTTGAGAGAGTTTTCCCTTTTATCGGGGGGTTTGGGGTGCGTTGGTTTTAAAAAAGAGGTGGTAACACTTCCCGGGGGCCCCGGGGGTGGGGTTAATTTCATTTGGAAAAAAGGTTTAAGTGTTTATATGTAAAACATGGGTTTCTAAGGGGTCGGGGGAAGGGAGTGGAGGTTGGGGATGCTGCAGGGAGATCTTCGGAGATGGTGGGAAGGGACAAGATTTGAGAGATGGTGAGGAGTTGTTGCGTCTATTGATGATGGTCAGAGAGCCGAGAAACAATGCGGTAGGGTCCATGGAGAGGAAGATATGGCCTAGGGTGGTAGTGGGCAAAGGAAGGAGTGTACCTGATGTACGCATGGGAAGACATTTGGGGCCGATTAAAGGGTTACGCATCCGGCCACGCGTGAGGGAGGTAATGTATAGGTTTCTTCACGGAATATTGCCGTCTGGGGTTGTTTTACGAAATAGGCGAATAAGGGAGGGTGGGGTGTGTCAGGTTTGTGGGGTAGATGAATCAGCTTTTCATGTAGTTTATTTTTGTGAAAGCCTAGGGATTGTGCGGGAATGGTTAGGGAAAGTAATCCGGTATGTGGGGGGAAAGGGTTGTCGGTTTTGAGAGCGCTTAGTTTAGATGTAGGTGGGTTGGGGTAAAGGTTCAAAGGGCAGTGGCTTACTTAATGGTTGATTTTGTGTATATATCATGGGCAATGAGAGACAAAGGGGCGGAGGAACGTAGGATGGCCATAGCAGCATCCTTTTATAGAACAAAGTGTCGCAACAGGGAAATATATGGTAGGAGGTGGGAGAGGGATTTCTCGGAGGGCTACAGGGACTTTCTTTTGAGGGATTTATGGTCTTTATAAGCGGTCAGGGGCATGAACGGGCTGGCCTTCCCAGGGGGGGGGGGTGTTGCAGATTTGAGTGCAGCAGCCAGTTCTGTCATTATATATGTGCTTCTTCAGTACTGTGTAGTCACAGTTGATTATTGTTCACTGCCTGTATCTTGTTACATATTGATTATGTACCCATATATTTTTGTACCTGAGTTATAAATAAAAAAAAAAAAAAAAAAAAAAAATTCATACTACACATCTGTTGCATCAACACTAGTAAGTAAACCACCAGCTGCATCAAATACCTTTAACACAGACTGATAAGTTTCAAACATACTATACCAATAAAGGGGTAACCCCAAACAGTTGTCAACTAGTAAGTGTATCTCATGACTTTATTCAAAAAGAACTAAGCAGGTTAAACCCAACTAAGAGCACTGGCCCGGATAACATCCTGTCTAAGTTCCTAAAAGATGGTGCTTCTGAACTGTCAATCCCTATTGCTCACGTAATAAATCTATCAATCACCACTAATACCGTACCGGAGGGGTTCAAGGAGACCAGAGTTACTCCTATCTTCAAGAAAAATAGTAGGTCTGATGTAAGCAACTGTAGGCCTGTTAGTATACTCAGTATAATATCTAAAATTAGAGAGGGCGGGGTTTTCAAGTAGTTAAGTACCTTTA